>JBBGZY010001782.1:0-1200000 GCA_037952925.1 Lithobates clamitans
CTTCCCAGTAGCCCATGGTTAGATTTGCGTAACTGGGTGCGAAATTCGCACCCATGGCTGTGCCCTTTGTTTGGAGGAAAAAATCACCATCGAACTCAAAATAATTGTGGGTCAGGCAGAATTCTGTGGCCTCTAGGATGAATTCTGCCTGACCAGGGTTCAACATGGGATCGGCAGAAAGGAAGCTGGCGATGGCTCTGAGACCTATGTGATGTGGAATGGAGGTATAAAGTGAACTAACATCTAGGGAAGCCCACATGTATGTGGATTCCCAAGTGTAGTGTTCTAGTTGTTGCATGAGGTGAAATCCGTCTCGGATGTAAGAAGGAAGACTGATTGCAAGTGGTTGTAGAAACTGATCTATATATTGGGAGATGGAACTGGTGATGCTGTCCATAGCGGCAACTATGGGTCGACCTGGTGGGTTTTGGATACTTTTGTGTATTTTCGGAATGTGATAGAAATACGGGGTGGAAAAAAATGGCCGATTGAAGAAGGCATACTCATGTTTTGAGATGATGTTGTTGTTTTTAGCTCTATCTGTGAGCGTTTTGACTTCTAAAACATAGCTAGACAAAGGGTCACAGCGCAATTTCTGATATGTGGTGTGGTCTGACAGAAGACGGCGAGCTTCAGCTAGGTAGTCACTGCGATCTTGGACCACAATGCCCCCGCCTTTGTCTGCCGTCTTGATGACTATATTATGATTGTCGGTGAGATTTTTAAGGGATATTTTTTCTTGGGTAGTGAGATTGGAGTGTTGAGAATGACTGTCGTGTGTCAACTGGCAAAGACTTTTGATGTCAGAAAAAACTACTTGATAGAAGGTTTGCAAATAGGGTCCTTTTGAGTGTGTGGGATTGAATACGGATTTTGGCCTAAAGGTACTGTACTGTATGGGGGGAGAGGTGGAGGGATGCTGAGTGAGAAGAAGTAAATCTATATCCTCGTCATCACTCTCCATGTTGTACAGTTCCTTTAGGATACTCAATTCCGGTAGATCACTGTTGTTTAGAGAAACATTGGGTTCAACCAAATTTGTGTGACTATCAGTGGCTGGAAGTGTTTTCATGCTATAGTGGCGTTTGAGAGTGAGGTTACGGATGAACATATGGAGGTCTTTGAATAACTGAAATGAATTGGGTAGTGAAGTGGGGGCAAAGTTGAGACCCCGTTGAAGGATGGAGACCTCAGCTGAGGACAGGTGATGGGAAGATAGATTATATATTTTTATGGTTTGAGGGATTTGGCCCTGTGATTTATGTCGTTGTTTTCCCCCTCGTTTGCCACGTCTTCTAATTTTCTTTTTCCTGTGTGTGGGCGGCTGGGTAACGAGGGGGGAATTACTAAAAAATCCTGTGTAATGGGTGAAGAGCAGTTAGATGGGACTGATGAGGTGTATGCTGTAGAATCTGTATGGGGAAGGGGACTGTGTGTCTGTGTGTTGGCTTTCTGGAGACCAGCGCCAGGGGCAGGGGTATGACTGGTGGATTTGGCCAAAGCTAGGGTTGGAATTGAACCAGATGTGGAATTGGGTTTTGCAGAATCCATAGTGTGGTTCTGGGATGAAGAAGAAATGCTTGCATTGATGTTGTTGTCTCTTGTGGGCCCGCTGGGAGTGTTTGTCTCATTGGTCTGGGTGGGATTGGCCGAGGGATGAGGATGGTGATTGTTGGAGTGAGTATTTTGATTAGAATTTTGGTTTAAGTTTGAACGGGGTCTTGTTCTCTTATTGGGTGTGCGTTGAGGTTTGGGAGTGAGTGGGTGTGATAAATTTCTGGGATGGGAATTGATGGGATGCATAGACTTAAATAAGGGTTTAGGCCTTGACGGTGGCCATGGTCTGTTGCCTGGGGGTTCCACTATGCATTCCATAAGAGGTATGAGGTGGGTAGGGGGATGGGTTGAATGATTTATGTTTGGAGTACGATGACTCCTTTTCCAATTGAAGACCCTCCCTAGGTTAAAGTCATCTAGGTCTCTCCTCATTTTTCCCAATTTGGTCTGAATCAAGGAATCTTCATCTTTTTTGCTGTGGTGTTTTAGGGTATTGAGCCAAGAATGGGGTAAGCTGGCTGTGGTGGTATTCAAAAGGGAAATGTAGGTCTTAATTTGTTCAACCAAATCCTGATATTTGGTCTGTCTCTGTTGAATTATGATCCGCATCCATTTTTGTGTACAAAACTCTGAGATCTGTGACCACTCGCTAGCCAACTCAGATGTAAGAAAAGAGCAGGTTTTTAATATTCTCAATCCCCGAGGGGAGATGGAGTGGGAAATGTATTGCTCTAGGAAGAACTTGTCCCACCATTGGTGGTTGGCCGCTATTATGAGATGTTCTAATTTTCTGAAATGGGTGCAACAAGTTTTGTTGATATGTTTGGGGACGGAGAAATGCGGTATGAAAAAATTATTTGGAAATAAGTCATATAAATGGTCAAGAGTTTCATATTTGGCTTTTTCCAATTGTTGTAACCACTCCATGTTTGGAGTGGCGTGGTGGGGGAGCGTGGGGGTGAATGAAAAAAGGAAACAAATTGGAAATAGAAAAATGGAAAAAATTGAAAATAAAAATATTGAAAAAAATTGGATGGAAATGAAATATGGAAAATGAATTGAATGGAAGATGATGAATAAAGATGAAATAATATACAATGAGAAATATTAATCCTGATAGTAAGCAAAAGAGAGGGCGGTAATGTTGCTTACACACAATTATATTTCTAGGGAAAGAATAATAGTAAATGGGGGAAATAGATGAGGTACAATGAAATAGAGAAACAGTGTTGTCGGTACAAAATCATCTACCTATATACATGCCCACTGAGGACGTACAAAAACAACAGAATAGATGACACGAGTGTTCAGACTGAATATAAATCTCAATATAAATTCGATCAAGAATATGCCATGGAAGACAAAAAAATATAAAGCATGTATGTAATATGACTTTTTTCAAAACGGTAATTTTGAGAAAGGGGAGGGGGGGGGGGGGGGAAGGGGGGGGGGGGAAGGGTTATTTTAGGGAAGAGTTATTCTGGGGAAAAAAATGATAATAACTTCACATGAATATTTAATCAATTGGGATAGAGGGAATACTGGACTGGTGACCAAAAATAGAGTAAGCAGCACAACATTTGGCTTCAGAAGACAATATAAACATGTGGATGTGAGCGCTATATTCGATATGGTCAGACAGCAGTGATGGGTTTACTTGTAAACAGTAGATGGGGTGATATATAACTTATAACATAAATGACAATCTGAAATGGTAATTATAAACATCAGCAACTATGAATGTTGCAGTCCAATATGAAACTGAATTAAAGTCCAATAAAAGCAATAATAGAAGGCAGCCCTGTGGTTAAAGAAGAAGCAATCCTCTGGGAACTGTAGGAGTAGAAGAACAACAATGGCGCCACTCTAAGTGCAGTAGTTAAAACAAATTTAATGAGTCAAAATTACCGTTTTGAAAAAAGTCATATTACATACATGCTTTATATTTTTTTGTCTTCCATGGCATATTCTTGATCGAATTTATATTGAGATTTATATTCAGTCTGAACACTCGTGTCATCTATTCTGTTGTTTTTGTACGTCCTCAGTGGGCATGTATATAGGTAGATGATTTTGTACCGACAACACTGTTTCTCTATTTCATTGTACCTCATCTATTTCCCCCATTTACTATTATTCTTTCCCTAGAAATATAATTGTGTGTAAGCAACATTACCGCCCTCTCTTTTGCTTACTATCAGGATTAATATTTCTCATTGTATATTATTTCATCTTTATTCATCATCTTCCATTCAATTCATTTTCCATATTTCATTTCCATCCAATTTTTTTCAATATTTTTATTTTCAATTTTTTCCATTTTTCTATTTCCAATTTGTTTCCTTTTTTCATTCACCCCCACGCTCCCCCACCACGCCACTCCAAACATGGAGTGGTTACAACAATTGGAAAAAGCCAAATATGAAACTCTTGACCATTTATATGACTTATTTCCAAATAATTTTTTCATACCGCATTTCTCCGTCCCCAAACATATCAACAAAACTTGTTGCACCCATTTCAGAAAATTAGAACATCTCATAATAGCGGCCAACCACCAATGGTGGGACAAGTTCTTCCTAGAGCAATACATTTCCCACTCCATCTCCCCTCGGGGATTGAGAATATTAAAAACCTGCTCTTTTCTTACATCTGAGTTGGCTAGCGAGTGGTCACAGATCTCAGAGTTTTGTACACAAAAATGGATGCGGATCATAATTCAACAGAGACAGACCAAATATCAGGATTTGGTTGAACAAATTAAGACCTACATTTCCCTTTTGAATACCACCACAGCCAGCTTACCCCATTCTTGGCTCAATACCCTAAAACACCACAGCAAAAAAGATGAAGATTCCTTGATTCAGACCAAATTGGGAAAAATGAGGAGAGACCTAGATGACTTTAACCTAGGGAGGGTCTTCAATTGGAAAAGGAGTCATCGTACTCCAAACATAAATCATTCAACCCATCCCCCTACCCACCTCATACCTCTTATGGAATGCATAGTGGAACCCCCAGGCAACAGACCATGGCCACCGTCAAGGCCTAAACCCTTATTTAAGTCTATGCATCCCATCAATTCCCATCCCAGAAATTTATCACACCCACTCACTCCCAAACCTCAACGCACACCCAATAAGAGAACAAGACCCCGTTCAAACTTAAACCAAAATTCTAATCAAAATACTCACTCCAACAATCACCATCCTCATCCCTCGGCCAATCCCACCCAGACCAATGAGACAAACACTCCCAGCGGGCCCACAAGAGACAACAACATCAATGCAAGCATTTCTTCTTCATCCCAGAACCACACTATGGATTCTGCAAAACCCAATTCCACATCTGGTTCAATTCCAACCCTAGCTTTGGCCAAATCCACCAGTCATACCCCTGCCCCTGGCGCTGGTCTCCAGAAAGCCAACACACAGACACACAGTCCCCTTCCCCATACAGATTCTACAGCATACACCTCATCAGTCCCATCTAACTGCTCTTCACCCATTACACAGGATTTTTTAGTAATTCCCCCCTCGTTACCCAGCCGCCCACACACAGGAAAAAGAAAATTAGAAGACGTGGCAAACGAGGGGGAAAACAACGACATAAATCACAGGGCCAAATCCCTCAAACCATAAAAATATATAATCTATCTTCCCATCACCTGTCCTCAGCTGAGGTCTCCATCCTTCAACGGGGTCTCAACTTTGCCCCCACTTCACTACCCAATTCATTTCAGTTATTCAAAGACCTCCATATGTTCATCCGTAACCTCACTCTCAAACGCCACTATAGCATGAAAACACTTCCAGCCACTGATAGTCACACAAATTTGGTTGAACCCAATGTTTCTCTAAACAACAGTGATCTACCGGAATTGAGTATCCTAAAGGAACTGTACAACATGGAGAGTGATGACGAGGATATAGATTTACTTCTTCTCACTCAGCATCCCTCCACCTCTCCCCCCATACAGTACAGTACCTTTAGGCCAAAATCCGTATTCAATCCCACACACTCAAAAGGACCCTATTTGCAAACCTTCTATCAAGTAGTTTTTTCTGACATCAAAAGTCTTTGCCAGTTGACACACGACAGTCATTCTCAACACTCCAATCTCACTACCCAAGAAAAAATATCCCTTAAAAATCTCACCGACAATCATAATATAGTCATCAAGACGGCAGACAAAGGCGGGGGCATTGTGGTCCAAGATCGCAGTGACTACCTAGCTGAAGCTCGCCGTCTTCTGTCAGACCACACCACATATCAGAAATTGCGCTGTGACCCTTTGTCTAGCTATGTTTTAGAAGTCAAAACGCTCACAGATAGAGCTAAAAACAACAACATCATCTCAAAACATGAGTATGCCTTCTTCAATCGGCCATTTTTTTCCACCCCGTATTTCTATCACATTCCGAAAATACACAAAAGTATCCAAAACCCACCAGGTCGACCCATAGTTGCCGCTATGGACAGCATCACCAGTTCCATCTCCCAATATATAGATCAGTTTCTACAACCACTTGCAATCAGTCTTCCTTCTTACATCCGAGACGGATTTCACCTCATGCAACAACTAGAACACTACACTTGGGAATCCACATACATGTGGGCTTCCCTAGATGTTAGTTCACTTTATACCTCCATTCCACATCACATAGGTCTCAGAGCCATCGCCAGCTTCCTTTCTGCCGATCCCATGTTGAACCCTGGTCAGGCAGAATTCATCCTAGAGGCCACAGAATTCTGCCTGACCCACAATTATTTTGAGTTCGATGGTGATTTTTTCCTCCAAACAAAGGGCACAGCCATGGGTGCGAATTTCGCACCCAGTTACGCAAATCTAACCATGGGCTACTGGGAAGCCAATCACATCTGGCTCAACAACCCCTTTACCTCCCATATAGTGTTCTATGGGAGGTATATAGATGATATCATCATCATTTGGGATGGCCCGGAGTCGCTTTTCTCTGACTTCATCAAACACTGCAATAACAATGAACATGGCCTCAGCTTCACCTCCGAACAAGATCAGTCCCAACTCGCATTTTTAGACCTCCTACTTTTTCATGACAAAGGTAAAATTCTGGCCAAAAACTACAACAAGCCGACAGCCGGCAACTCCTTCTTGCACCATCGGAGTTGCCACCATCCAAGATGGATTGCCAACATTCCCAAGAGCCAGTTCTGCAGGTTACGCAGAAACTGCACCAGACAATCTGACTACATCACGGAAGGGTCCCACTTAAAACAAAAATTTTCAGACAAGGCTTTCCCACCAAAACTCATAAACGAAGCCTTTGATCTTTATCTGACAGAACCCCCCATTTCCACCAGCGAAACCACCCAATCCGCAACACAGCCGGTGAGATTTGTAACCCAATTTCACTCCAAACACAAAGCTATGGAACGCATACTCACTAAACATTGGTCGATCCTTTTACAGGATCCACACTTAAAATCCATCATCACTCCCAAACCCAAATTCACCTATCGAAAGAGCAGAAACATTAAAAATCTAGTAGCACCTAGCAAATACAAAAGTCAACAAAATTCTAAGACAACATCTCTCTGTCTCGTCCCCCTCATTGGGATGTACCAATGCCGTAAAAAACTATGCCTTACGTGCAGCCATGTCCATCATGGCCAGAAAGAATTCACCATCAAGGGACAGACTTATCAGATCAGTAACTTTTATAACTGTTCCACCGAATTCGTCATCTATTGCTTGACATGTCCTTGTGGGTTACACTACGTAGGCCGCACTATACGCACGTTGAGAAAGAGGTTTGGTGAACACCGCCGCCTAGTAGAGGCAGGAGATGACCATCACAGTGTTCCCCTCCACTTCCTACGCAAACACAATCATTCTTCATCTGGTCTCAAGGTTTGGATCATTGAATCAGTTCCCAGTACGTTCACACTGGCAGAGCGTTTCAAACGCCTCTGCCAGAGGGAAACTTACTGGATATTCACTTTGGACACTTTGACCCCTGGAGGACTCAATGAGGAAATAGAGACAAGCAGTCTCATCTGACTACTCTCCTAGTCCTCCAAGCTCCACCGGAATGCTCCCACTCCCAACATTCAGTCTGTCCTCCAACCCCCTTCTTTTTGCATTCTGAATCAGGAACCCCAGCAATACCAAATTAATCTGTTCCTTCCCCCTTCCCCCCTTCCCCCCCCCCCTCATCTTGTTTCCCCCCCCCCCCCCCTTTTTTTTTCCCCCTTTCCCAAACCCCCCCCCAACCCTTTCCCTACCCCCCTTTTTTTCCCCTTTTTTCCCCCTTCTTTCCCCAGCCTCCTTTCCACCCCCTCTCCCCCCCCCCCCCCCCCTTCCCACCCTCAGGTTTTTCCATTCCATGTATTATTGGCCACAAACATATCATGTTGAACTTCCAATTCCGAGTATGACATACTCTTTCCCCCTTCTTTTCATAATTAAAAACTCACCAGTGCGGCCCCATACCCAATTATACCTCTACCCCCTTTCACAATTCAGCATTATTGCCAAAAATATCAAAATCACCCCAACATCATCCATTCATCATTTTCTCAAGAATTTTACCTTTTTTATATATATAATATTTCCCTTTTTTATACATATACAATATTCCTTCCTTTTTTTATATTTTTTATATATATAATATTCCCCCTTTTTTATATACATTTTGCCAACATATATTTTTATTATTTTTGAATTTTTTATCTAATTAATTTTTTATCCATTTACGGTTTTTTTTTTTACAACACATATATACATACATACATAACTTTTTAACAACACTATTCTTAAAATTTATCTAATCATTAATCCATCACCCTCATTTTGTAATAACACAATATTTTCTTATTATCCTTGTGTACCATAATTTATCGAGCTCCTTAAAATTCCCATTCCCCATCTCATTAGGTATGCATAATACCTAATCTACAACATTGTCATAATAGGGAGTTTTTTCAACAGCAGTTACTCCAGCTACACATTCATTTACCAATATATGCCTATCCTTTTTCCTTCTTTGTGGTTTTATTTCAAAAACCCTCTGTCGCTTTTCCCCCTTGTTTTCTTATAGACTATATGATCTCAATTAATAACATCATCTTTTCTCCTCTTGCAAACACATGCCGCTGTTTTGCACTAAGATTCGATACAACTGTAGACGCTGGCATACCAGCACACAGCGTCCAGTACACAGCCTATGCCTAACTGTGATTGACAGATCTCTCTTCCAATCGCAGCCCATGTTAGACTATAATACCATTGACCAATCACAGGTCACGTTAGGCCTGAGGAAGGAGCGCAGCTCCGCAAACGCGTCGCCTATTCGTCACCCCTGCACAGACCCGGAAGTGCCTTCGTTCCCACAGATCTACACGTCGCTACAGTGCGTTCCAGCAGCCGGATCTGCCGCCCATACAGCAGCACATCTCGTCTCCGAGCGGAACTACTACTGAGGACGTGACCGGAACATACCCCTGGGACACCTGGCATTTCCTGCCCAGCACATACATGCCTGAATACTTGTACTTTTGTGAGTACCTGTTTTTATGACTCATTAAATTTGTTTTAACTACTGCACTTAGAGTGGCGCCATTGTTGTTCTTCTACTCCTACAGTTCCCAGAGGATTGCTTCTTCTTTAACCACAGGGCTGCCTTCTATTATTGCTTTTATTGGACTTTAATTCAGTTTCATATTGGACTGCAACATTCATAGTTGCTGATGTTTATAATTACCATTTCAGATTGTCATTTATGTTATAAGTTATATATCACCCCATCTACTGTTTACAAGTAAACCCATCACTGCTGTCTGACCATATCGAATATAGCGCTCACATCCACATGTTTATTCAGCTAGATCTGTTCCTGCTATTTACATTTAGTGCAGTGCGTCCTGCTCACAGTGTTCAGCTAGATCTGTTCCTGCTATTTACATTTAGTGCAGTGCGTCCTGCTCACAGTGTTCAGCTAGATCTGTTCCTGCTATTTACATTTAGTGCAGTGCGTCCTGCTCACAGTGTTCAGCTAGATCTGTTCCTGCTATTTACATTTAGTGCAGTGCGTCCTGCTCACAGTGTTCAGCTAGATCCGTTCCTGCTATTTACATTTAGTGCAGTCAGTGCGTCCTGCTCACAGTGTTCAGCTAGATCCGTTCCTGCTATTTACATTTAGTGCAGTCAGTGCGTCCTGCTCACAGTGTTCAGCTAGATCCGTTCCTGCTATTTACATTTAGTGCAGTCAGTGCGTCCTGCTCACAGTGTTCAGCTAGATCCGTTCCTGCTATTTACATTTAGTGCAGTCAGTGCGTCCTGCTCACAGTGTTCAGCTAGATCTGTTCCTGCTATTTACATTTAGTGCAGTCAGTGCGTCCTGCTCACAGTGTTCAGCTAGATCCGTTCCTGCTATTTACATTTAGTGCAGTGCGTCCTGCTCACAGTGTTCAGCTAGATCCGTTCCTGCTATTTACATTTAGTGCAGTGCGTCCTGCTCACAGTGTTCAGCTAGATCCGTTCCTGCTATTTACATTTAGTGCAGTGCGTCCTGCTCACAGTGTTCAGCTAGATCTGTTCCTGCTATTTACATTTAGTGCAGTGCGTCCTGCTCACAGTGTTCAGCTAGATCCGTTCCTGCTATTTACATTTAGTGCAGTGCGTCCTGCTCACAGTGTTCAGCTAGATCTGTTCCTGCTATTTACATTTAGTGCAGTGCGTCCTGCTCACAGTGTTCAGCTAGATCCGTTCCTGCTATTTACATTTAGTGCAGTGCGTCCTGCTCACAGTGTTCAGCTAGATCTGTTCCTGCTATTTACATTTAGTGCAGTTCGTCCTGCTCACAGTGTTCAGCTAGATCCGTTCCTGCTATTTACATTTAGTGCAGTGCGTCCTGCTCACAGTGTTCAGCTAGATCCGTTCCTGCTATTTACATTTAGTGCAGTGCGTCCTGCTCACAGTGTTCAGCTAGATCCGTTCCTGCTATTTACATTTAGTGCAGTGCGTCCTGCTCACAGTGTTCAGCTAGATCTGTTCCTGCTATTTACATTTAGTGCAGTTCGTCCTGCTCACAGTGTTCAGCTAGATCCGTTCCTGCTATTTACATTTAGTGCAGTGCGTCCTGCTCACAGTGTTCAGCTAGATCCGTTCCTGCTATTTACATTTAGTGCAGTGCGTCCTGCTCACAGTGTTCAGCTAGATCTGTTCATGCTATTTACATTTAGTGCAGTGCGTCCTGCTCACAGTGTTCAGCTAGATCCGTTCCTGCTATTTACATTTATTGCAGTGCGTCCTGCTCACAGTGTTCAGCTAGATCTGTTCCTGCTATTTACATTTAGTGCAGTGCGTCCTGCTCACAGTGTTCAGCTAGATCCGTTCCTGCTATTTACATTTAGTGCAGTCAGTGCGTCCTGCTCACAGTGTTCAGCTAGATCCGTTCCTGCTATTTACATTTAGTGCAGTCAGTGCGTCCTGCTCACAGTGTTCAGCTAGATCTGTTCCTGCTATTTACATTTAGTGCAGTCAGTGCGTCCTGCTCACAGTGTTCAGCTAGATCCGTTCCTGTTATCTTCCTACTGACAGGCAGGCTTGTCTGGTTACAGTATATAAAGCTACCTGAAGAAAATTACAGGTGTTCTATCCCAGCTTAGTGCAGCTACAGGCCATTAGTATGTCTGGAAGGCCAAGAAGGAGAGGCAGACAGTCACAAGCCAATAAGAGAGGGCAAGCAGGCTCTGTGTCTAGTGCTGGTCGTGGAGACGGTACATCCTCATCAGCCCGTGGCCATGGGACACGCTTGGCCATTTTTTCGGCAGCTGGCCGTGTTGAGCCGCAACATGCAGAAAACTTGGTCGAGTGGATGACCAAGCCGTCCTCATCCTCCTCATCCTCTCTCACCCATGCCCAGGGTGCTTTGTCTGGCAAAGCAGCGGCCTCTTCCCTCAGTTCAATGTCATCAGTGACTCCTTCCCTAGCTCCACCATGTCCTCCTGAGGATTCCCTCGAACTGTTTGACCACAGTGTTGGGTACATGCTCCAGGAGGATGCCCAGCGTTTGGAAGGCTCTGATGATGATACTGAGCTCGATGAAGGCAGTAACATGAGCACGGACAGAGGGGGTGCCCAAGAAGGACAGCAATCTGGCAGTCATGCTCCCCCTGCTGCAGCATACTGCCAGGTTTGCTCCAGTGATGAGGAGGGAGGGGATGATGAGGTCACTGACTCAACGTGGGTGCCTGATAGGAGAGAGGAGGAGGAGGAGGAGGAGGAGGAGGAGGAGGAGGCGGCACATCACCAACGAGGCAGGATGCCCTCCAGGGGCCAGCCTAAGGGCAGCACATTGACTGCATCACACCCCAAAGCTCCACATGTGCAGGGCGCTGCAGTCTCTGCGCGTTATTCAAAAAGTTCTTTGGTGTGGGCCTTTTTTGAGACGAGTGCATCAGATCGCACCGCTGCTATTTGCAACATATGTCTCAAGCGTATCTCGCGTGGCCAAAACATCTCCCGCTTGGGTACCACATGCTTGACCAGACATATGTTGACCTGCCATGCAGTTCGTTGGCAAGCATATCTAAAAGACCCACACCAAAGAACAAAGAGGATCTCTCCTTGCTCCTCATCAGCTGAGATTTCCAACCCCACTAGACCTTCAGTCCTCTCTGAGACCTGCAGTGAGAGGAATGAAGGTGTAGAATTAGGTGTGTCACAGCCAAGTACTTGTGGGCAATCTGCTTTTGGTACACCGACGTCAGATTGTACCAGGCAAATTTCCCTGCCCCAGCTGCTGCACCGCCGAAAGAAGTTTGCTCCCAGCCATCCACATGCCCAGCGGTTGAATGCTAGCTTGGCAAAATTGCTAGCACTTCAACTGCTGCCTTTTCAGTTGGTAGACTCTGCCCCCTTCCGTGAGTTTGTGGAATGTGCGGTTCCTCAGTGGCAGGTACCCAAACGCCACTTTTTCTCACGGAAGGCGATTCCGGCTCTCTACCGGCATGTGGAAGGCAATGTCCATGCCTCGCTGGACAGGGCGGTCAGCGGTAAGGTGCATATTACCGCTGACTCATGGTCCAGCAGGCATGGACAGGGACGTTACTTAAGTTTCACGGCGCATTGGGTGACTCTGCTGGCAGCTGGGAAGGATGCAGGACAAGGTGCAGTAGTGTTGGAGGTTGTTCCGCCACCACGCCTCCAAAATGCTGATTGTGACACACCTCTCTCCTCCACCCCCTCCTCTTCTTCTTCCTCCATGGCCTCTTCCTCGGAACCAGCGGTGCTCCGTAGGCGTTCAAGGGGCTACGCAAGTACGCAGGCCAAAAGATGCCATGCGGTGCTTGAGCTGGTGTGCTTGGGGGACAGGAGCCACACTGGGGCAGAGGTTCTGTCAGCTCTGCAGGGGCAGGTTCAGAGGTGGTTGACGCCACGCCAACTTAAGGCAGGAATGGTGGTTTGCGACAATGGCACCAACCTCCTCTCTGCCCTCCGACAGGGACAAATGACCCATGTGCCCTGTTTGGCTCACGTCCTTAACTTGGTGGTGCAGCGGTTCTTGGGCAGGTACCCGGGCTTACAGGATGTCCTGAGGCAGGCCAGGAAAGTCTGTGTGCATTTCCGCCGGTCATATAATGCCAGTGCTCGGCTGACGGACCTCCAAAAGGAGTTTAACCTGCCCAAGAACCGCCTAATCTGTGACATGCCCACCAGGTGGAACTCGACATTGGCCATGCTGCAGCTGCTGCACACGCAGCAGAGGGCCATCAATGAGTACCTGTGCGACTATGGCACCAGGACAGGGTCAGGGGACCTTGGTTTTTTTTCCCCACGCCAGTGGGCCATGTTTAGGGATGCATGCACTGTCCTGTCACCATTCGAGGAGGCCACGAGGATGGTGAGCACTGACAGTGCATGCATCAGTGACACTGTCCCCCTTGTCCACCTGTTGGAGCACACGCTGCGTGGAATAATGGACAGGGCACTTGAGGCAGAACAGAGGCAGGAAGAGGAGGACTTCCTTAGCTCTCAAGGCCCCCTTTATCCAGACAGTGTTCCTGCGTGCCCGCCGATCACACAGGAAGAGGACGAGGAGGAGGAGGAGGAAGATTGTGTCAGTATGGAGGTGGAGCCTGGCACTCAGCATCAGCAGTCTTTAAGGGATCAGTCCCAAGGAACACATGGGCTTGTACGTGGCTGGGAGGAGGTGGCTGCGGACGTTGTTGTCCTTAGTGACCCAGAGGACTCCGGACCGAATGCCTCAGCAAACCTACGCTGCATGGCCTCCCTGATCCTGCAAAGCCTGCGTAAGGATCCTCGTATTCGTGGTATCAAGGAGAAGGACCAATACTGGCTGGCAACCCTCCTTGATCCACGTTACAAGGGTAAGGTTGCGGACCTTATCTTGCCATCGCAGAGGGAGCAGAGGATGAAACATCTTCGGGAGGCCTTGCAGAAAGGTCTGTGCAACGCGTTCCCAGAGACTGGGAGGTTACAAACTCCTGTTTCTGGACAACGTGTTGCTGAGGCTTCGGTCAGTCAAAGAAGGAGCGGTGGAGAAGGTGGCCGTCTGACCGATGCGTTCAGACAATTTTTTGGTCCGCAGTCCCAAGGTATGATCGGTTCCAGCAACCATCGCCAGCGTCTGTTTTACATGGTGCAGGAATACCTAGGGGCAAGATCAGACTTGGACACCTTTCCCACCGAAAATCCTCTGGGTTACTGGGTCTTGAGGATGGATCACTGGCCAGAGCTTGCACAGTATGCAATTGAGCTACTGGCCTGTCCTGCATCCAGCGTTCTTTCGGAACGCACATTCAGTGCTGCTGGAGGCGTGGTAACCGATCACAGGGTGCGTCTGTCCACTGACTCGGTCGATCGGCTGACCTTCATAAAAATGAATCAGTCTTGGATCACCACCAGCTACCAAGCACCTGATGCTGATGTAACTGAATAATTTTTTTCAGATCCCTTCAAAGACTGCCTATGCTGATGCTGAGTGACTATCCCTGAGTAATTATCCTCTTCCTCCTCAATCATCACGCTGATAGCTTGTAAGAACATTTTTGGTTCTGGGCGCCACCACCAGTGCCTAAGGCACAATTTTTCAGCCCCTGTTTAACAGGGGCGTGTAATTACAATTTTTGATGTAATACTTTGCAGCAGGGCTCGTTCCTGCATTCCAACTAGAGTGTCTGTGAGGGGTTGCAGTGTTGTGGCACCAGCACCAGTGCCTAAGGCCCAATTTTTCTGCCCCTGTCTAACAGGGGCGTGTAATTACAATTTTTGATGCAATACTTTGCAGCAGGGCTCGTTCCTGCATTCCAACTAGAGTGTCTGTGAGGGGTTGCAGTGTTGTGGCACCAGCACCAGTGCCTAAGACCCAATTTTTCTGCCCCTGTCTAACAGGGGCGTGTAATTACAATTTTTGATGCAATTCTTTGCAGCAGGGCTCGTTCCTGCGTTCCAACTAGAGTGTCTGTGAGGGGTTGCAGTGTTGTGGCACCAGCACCAGTGCCTAAGGCCCAATTTTTCTGCCCCTGTCTAACAGGGGCGTGTAATTACAATTTTTGATGCAATACTTTGCAGCAGGGCTCGTTCCTGCGTTCCAACTAGAGTGTCTGTGAGGGGTTGCAGTGTTGTGGCACCAGTGCCTAAGGCCTAATTTTTCAGCTCCTGTTCAACAGGGGCATGTAATTACAATTCTTGATCTAATATTTCACAGCAGGGCCCTGTGAGGGCTTACAGTGTTTTGGCCACAGCAACACCTAAGGCCCAAATTTCTGCTGAGTATATAGGGCAGGACCCTACTTTCAAACATCTAACTTACAAACGACTCCTACTTGCAAACGGAAGGAGACAACAGGAAGTGAGATGAAATCTACCCCTAGGAAGGGAAATTCTCTCCTGTAAGAGTTAATATGGGAAAACAATTTCTCCTTTCCACTGATGCTTTCCAATCCTTGTTCCACAAAAAAACCCAAATTTTCAAAAAACATTTTTCTTTGGGACAAAAAAGTGAGGTGAAATCTTCTGAAGAGGAGGAAAGACGCAAAACAAATGTCACAGGGGTGATAACCCTTCCCTATGTTTTCCAAAAAGCTTAGAAAAGATTTTTTGGCTGGAGCTAAACACGTTAAAAATGTTCAAAATTACAAACAGATTCTACTTAACAACAAACCTACAGTCCCTGTCTTGTTTGCACCGCCTGTATACTGCTGTTCAGAGTATATAGGGACCTTTCCTTATTTTAATTTGGGTGCGGGGTTCCCCTTAATATCCATACAAGACCCAAAGGGCCTGGTAATGGACTGGGGGGTACCCATGCCGTTTGTCTCACTGATTTTCATCCATATTGCCATGACCCGACATGACATTAAACCCGCAAGCAGTTTTAAATGAGATTTTTTCCTTTAAAAATGACATTTGGTGCAGGAACTGTTCTAAACATGGGAAACACGCGTCACTTTACAGGCATACTATAGACACCCCCCAGGTACGATATTTAAAGGAATATTTCACTTTTTTTTTTTACTTTAAGCATCATTAAAATCACTGCTCCCGAAAAAACGGCCGTTTTTAAAAGTTTTTTTTGCATTGATACATGTCCCCTGGGGTAGGACCCGGGTCCCCACACCCTTTTTAGGACAATACCATGCAAATTAGCCTTTAAAATGAGCACTTTTGATTTCGAACGTTCGAGTCCCATAGACATCAATGGGGTTCTAACGTTCGTGCGAACTTGCGGTCCGTTCGCGGGTTCTGGTGCGAACCGAACCGGGGGGTGTTCGGCTCATCCCTATTTGTGGGTCTCTGTCTGTGGTTGGTTATTGCACTGTGTCATATTGGAGTTGGTTGTATTATATTACTCACTTTCCTTAATAAATTAATATATTTTCACTTATATACGTTTTGGTGTCCTCTGTCGCAGATCACACGGTTCTGGTCACACCTGTTCATGACACTTACATTCATTTTTAACAAAGATGGAACTCCAAGTGTTTGAAAATTATATGTAGGAAAGAAAATCCTCATCGTGTAAACCCTCAAAAAATGTATTTACAAGTATTTTTAAAAGTTATACTTACAACAAGGCTGAAAATTCAAGCATGGGAAATTTAAATATGGTGGCGATCCAACCAGTCGGGTGGCGCTATAAGGATTCTCTGATCAGAGAATCCTTGTAGCACCACCCAACTGGTTGGACGAGTGATATGGCTGCCAGATTAATATTTCTCATGGCTGATTTTTGTTGCACTCCCTTCTGGCTTTTTTTTTTAATCTCCATGGCTTTAAGGAGTGTATGTTGTGCATTGAAATGGCATTGCATCACAGCCAATTCATTTTGAATGTGTCTAAATTCACCTCAATGTGCATAAAAGGGAACATGCATTTAAATAGTTAATAGCTAAATAGTAGCAAAAATGCACTTTCCACAATTTAACTTGGACATTTTATCTTTTACATTGTCTGGATCAAATCAGTGGGGACTAAGGATGAGCTTAAGTTTGGGCCAAACTCACTTTAGTACAAACCCACAGGAAACTGTCATGTGACAACAGGCCACCATCCCCATCAGCTGTGGCCATGGAATTCCTCTCCCCCACTCCCAGCAGCCACATGTACCAAGGGTGGGGATGCTGATAACATAATTGGCCTTATATGGTCACATGGCCACATTTAGTCAATTACGTTGTCCATTTATGACCATGCGGTTGTAGTAGGTCAATGAAGTCACCAACATCCACGCCTCTTTGTTATGTGCAGCTGTAGGGCAGGGAATTAAATGGTCATTAATTGAGATGGTAGCTTGCTGTTATATGATAGATTTCCCACAGGTCAAATTGAGTTTGGCCTGAACCTTAGCTCATCCTTAAATGACCTGAATAAGCCAACATTCACATCTAATAGTAATCTATTGATTATTGTAATCAACTATCTATTGCTGCAAAAGGAGGCAGAGCAAAGCTGAATCAGCTCTGCTGTAGCCACCAAACTAACAGGAAGTCATGTTTGATATCATGGAAATTATTTAAATGCTTCTCCATTACATTATTTTGCTGTAGAGCACTTTTACGGAACACTCTGAAGCAGCAAGCCCAGAAGTTGATTGATTCACTGCCATGTGGGTGTTCCATCACTTTTGGCCAAGACCTGCAGGACATGTAAGTTAAAGTACCCTTATGTCAAATAGCTGTTATACCAGCATTATTTCTATACATCTCCTGGGGCTCAAATGGTTAATATTACTTTTTAGGTACAACTTTATTGAATAGGAACCTACACATTGTTTCCTTATTAAAATGAGCCCAGGTATACATTATCTGCATTACTATTTATTTAATTTAATAATACTAAACAAGGAGACCTTTTTTTCTTGTCTTTTATTTTCATATTTATTTTCCTTGCTCAATTAACAACCTTATTATTTTGCTCTAGAAAAGGGGTCTCCAAACTTTCTAAACAAAGGGCCAGTTTATTGAGCTTCAGACTTTAGAGGGGCTGGACTGTGGCCATTGGGAGTAGAAATTGTCATGGCATCAGTGGGAGTAAACAATGCATTTTTGGTTTTAGGGAGAGGAAAAGTTCCCCATTGTTGGTGTCAATGGGAGAAACAGTGCCTCGTTGCTGATGTCAGTAGCAGGAATTATGCCCTATTGTTGGTGACAGTGGGAAGAATAGTGTTTTGTATCCGTGGGAGGAAATGTGACCCAAGGGCCAGATAAAGGCAAGCAAAGGGCTGCAGTTTGGAGACCACTGCTCTAGAACAATTTTTCTGAAAAGTCTACTCAGAATATGAAGGTTACTAACAGAAATTTCTCATGGTTTATCCTTATACATCAGTGTATTTATTAAAGCGGAATTTCCAAATGGAAATTCCGCTTTTCGGAACCGCCCCACTCTGGTGTCACATTTGGCACCTTTCGGGGGGGTGCAGATACGAGGGGGGTGCAGATAAGACAGGTATTTGCACCCACTTCCAGGCATAGACTCTCACGGGAGTCTACGCCTCTTCCCGTCCCCCCGCGCTGTCTGCTGGGACACACACGGGTCCCAGAGACAGCAGGGACCATTCGGATCGCGCAGCACAACTGGCGCATGCGCAGTAGGGAACCATGAAGTGAAGCCTCAAGGCTTCATTTCCTGATTCCCTTACCGAAGATGGCGGCGGCAGCATCCGGGGTCCGAGAAGTGGTGAACTTATTTGGATTTAGCTACTGATTTTATACAGTATATGTGTGCGCACTGTGCTAATGAAAAACACCTGTTTGTGCTGCCACTTATTATTCAGTAAACATGCAAATGAGGTGAAACAACTGTCAATGTGAAAAAGACACAAATAATTCCACAGTAGCACACTAAATAATCTACAAATCTCCTAAATATTAACATTGTGATAAAATCAACATAAAACGCCCATACATAATAAAAAGTGTCCATATAGTATAGCCAAAAAATATATGCTAACATATGCAAATGAATATGTTAATACAGTCCAACTTAAAGTGAATAAAAAATAATGTGAAACGGCGGAGCCTAGCAGAGCAGACATGCATTGTTAGAGCTCCACACCGCTGAGGAGAGAAGAGAAGGACAAAGCGGAGCCTGCAGGCTCAAAAGGTATCCATTTGAACCTTTTTGCCCCAGGGAACAAACTGTGAAAGTTTGGGCAGGAAATATGGTACTGGGAGGAAACCGTGGCAGAAATAAAAATCACCTCACAAAGAGCTCACAGGCACTCACTGCAGCTGAAGCAGCTCCAGTCACCTCACAAGATACAGCATTAGGGCGCTCTCACAGACAGAAAATGTCACAGCAAGACTCTCCATTTGAGTCAGATACAGAACAAATCCTCTCACAAACTTCTCCACAAGCCTCCTCAGTATCCCCAGTAATATTATTACAATTTGAAAAGATGCTTCATAAGGCTTTAAAACAAACCTCAGACCAAATAACAAAAAGCCTAACCAAAGAAATAAGAGAGCTGGGAAACCGCACCGCAGCCTTAGAAATAAAAATGGATGAAATTGAAATTACAAACCAAGAAAATATAACAGAATTGGAACAATTAAAAAAAGAGAATTTAATACTTCAAACTAAGCTCGAAGATTACGAAAATAGAGCCAGACGTTCAAACTTGCGCATAAGGGGAATACCTGAAACTGTGACAGACCTGCAATCTACTATTACTGCTCTATTACAAGAACTAAAGCCAGAAATCCCTATTGAACGTTTAGAACTGGACAGAGTACACAGAGCCCTCACAGCCAAAAAGAAAGATGGACCCCCACGTGATATAATCACAAAATTTCATTATTACAGAACGAAAGAACAAATACTAATTGCTGCAAGAGAAAAAAAGGAACTTAATTTTCAAGGACACAATTATCAAATTTTTGCTGACCTATCCCAACTTACTATTACTAAAAGACGATCCATGAAACCCCAACTAATGGAACTGCAATGCCACAACATTATGTATCAATGGGGCTTCCCCTTTTCAGTCAGATTTAACTACCAAGGTACAATTTACAGAAGCAGATCAGCAGATGAACTACAACAAACCCTTTTAAAATTAAATCTGACAGAACCCACAAGCAGCAACTCTCCCATACGCAGAAGAATGGCATCATCTTCACCTTCAGGCAGCACACAGAAAATTTCAGAACAAAATGGGAATCATCATTCTCACAAAAGAGGCCGTTATGCCACATCATCCATGGACCAAGAAGATTCAATGGACTGACATCCTAATTCCTGATATCTCTTCATCTATTATACTAAGAGATGGTTCTCTATAAAAAACCTATATTTATAACTGAATGTAACTGCATTCTGATAGTCACACACTGTGTGAGATCATGTTACATTCCAGTTATATTTCTTATTACTTCTGATTCATATAACCTTAGACTATATACCGTATATACTCGAGTATAAGTCATTCCGAGTATAAGTCGAGGCCCTAATTTACCACAAAAAAATGGGAAAAACTTATTGATCCGAGTATAAGACGAGGGTGAGAAATGCACAGCTACTGTAAGTGGAAAAGAGGGTCAACAATGCCCATTTGCAGCATCACTGTGCCCTTTTGCATGCCTCACTGTGCCCATTTGCAGCCATAGGTCCCCTGAACTTCAAACTCGGTAGTTAAGGGTTCCTAGATGCCCCCAAGCTGCAGCCAAAATTTGGGGTCTCTGAACCCAAAGGGTCCCGAAATGACATTGCTGCAGATAGACACAGTTTACCGAATTTGGGGCCCCGTATCTCGGGGCCACTTAGTGCTAAGAACCCCAAATTTGGTGTGCAAACCCAGTGGAACCATAAAATTTCCAAAGCTGGGGTTTCTAGCACCAAGTGGCCCCGAGATACAGGGCCCCAAAAATCAGTTCAGAAAATGTCAAGCACTTTTCTGCAGCAGAGAATGACATTTTCTGAACCAATATTTCAGGGCCACTTAGTGCTAGGAACCCCAGCTTTGGATATGTAATAGTACCAGTTCCACTGGGTTTGCACACCAAATTTGGGGTTCCTAGAAGCAAGTGGTCCTGAGATATGGGGCCACTTAGTGCCCGGGGCCACTTAGTGCTAGGAACTTCTGCTTTGGATATGTTGTAGTACTAGGTCCACTGGGTTTGCATACCAAATTTGGGGTTTCTAGTACCAAGTGGCCCTGAGATACGGGGCCCCAAAATCGGGTCGGAAAATGAATTTTTTTGCTGCAGAAAAGTGCTTGACTCGAGTATAAGTCGAGGGGGGCACTTTCAGCACAAAAAAATGTGCTGAAAAATTCGACTTATACTCGAGTATATACGGTAAGTGAAATAAGGAAATTCTTGTTCAGTTATATATTATCAGGTAATAACAATAGATTTATTACTTTTTAGGACAAATATGTTCAATAATCCAGAAGTAATGGAAGCTTTTTCTTTCTTTCTTCTTCCTAGAATTATGTTTTTGTTTATTCTAATCTGAAGCAATACAACCTCAATTTTATGAGTTAACATATCTAAACAGTTACATATGAATAAAATATGTAATTGTTTACTCTAAAAGGGTTAAAATCCCAAAATAATTCAAACTATCTTCATCAATACCAAAGTTATTAACAGTACCTTTCTAACTGAATTATTTAGCCTAGGGCAAGACTAACCATATACAACCACCCTGGAATAAATAATTTCAACAAAAACTATATTCTGCACTCCAATTAATGAAACATCATTTTGATGTCTTTTGACATAGCACTTCTCTCCTGTAAGCGGAAGATCCGTGTACCCCCATTAGCCCTCCTCATTCTCCCAACCATATTATGTGGGAGTGTGACGAAGGCACTTATTCCCCTGAGAGAGATATTTATTCTCTTTCACGGGTAAATTGTGATTACTTGCAAAAAATAATTTATACAATGTATCATCTAATCTCATATGTTTTTTGTTTACTCTTTACTCCAGAATTCACTGGTTTCTTTTCTATCTATTCATCTCACAGGTTGATCTGCGCAGTCAGCTCTGCATAACAAAAAGTAAGTCAAAACTATTTGATCTATTGCCATGGCACCACTGAATATACTTTCCCTGAATGTTCAGGGAATAAATGTCCCTCAAAAAAGGACCAAAGCCTTCCGTACTTTCCATAACAAGAAGGCTCACATAGTATGCCTCCAAGAAACACACTTCACCAAAGATTCTACTCCAAAATATATTTCTCCTTTTTATCAACAAATTTACACGGCTTCTGCCTGTACCAAGCAAAGGGGAACTCTAATTGCATTTCACCGATCCACACCATTCACCTTATCATCAGAAATTAAAGACCCAGAAGGTAGATACCTGATACTCATGGGTTATATAATGGATACAGCAATCACGGTGATTTCCTGCTACGCTCCTAACAAACAACCTACACCATTCCTCTCACATATATTACAAGTGATTAATACACACAAAATAGGAACAGTGATAATGTGTGGGGATTCGAACCAGGTCCTCCTCCCATTTCTAGATAAATCACCTTTTTACACCATCCAAAATAACCTCTAGATTACCTTTTTCTCAACTTCTTTCCAAATACAATCTGGTAGATTCATGGAGAGAAAGTAACCCAATGAAAAAGAAATTCACTTATTTCTCGCACCCTCATCAAACCTTCACCAGAATAGATCATATTTTTCTAACAATAGGAATGATACCAGAAATTATTGCATCAGATATAATTCCGATTCCGTGGTCTGACCATAATGCAGTATACACTACTATAGCCTCAGCCATACCAAAAGCGCATGACCCAACGTGGTACTTACCGGACATAATGCTCAAACACCCACTACATCAGATGGCCATTGAACAAGCTTTAAAGGAATACATATCAATTAATAATACAACAGACATCTCCCCAATAACACTGTGGGAAGCTCATAAGCCTGTCTTGCGTGGTACAATACAAAGACAAATGGCACTATTTAAACGGGAACGCAAAAATCTAGCAAAAAAACTAGAACTCAATTTTAATGCAGCCTACATATCATTTCAAGATAATCCATCCCAGAGTACAAAATCTCATCTGGAAAAATCTAGATTGGAATACGATCTATTTCTCACTGAGTCAGTTGATAAATCCCTCAAACGCTCCAAACACAATTTCTACATGAATACAAACAAACCAGGTACATATTTGGCTCGGGCATTAAATTCAACTAACAAATCTTTCAAACCAATACGTTTGAAATGATCAAAAAATGTTTACACTTGTAATCCAGTTAAAATAGTCCATAAATTTCACTCACATCTCGCAACTTTATACAAGACAAACAACGAATTTAATCCTACAGAGGCTGAATCCTTCTTCTCAAAAATAACCTTACCTGAGTTATCTCAGAATCAAAAAAGCAGTTTGGATGAGCCTATAAATATAGATGAAGTTGCTAACGCCATAAAAGACCTAAAACTTAACAAAAGACCAGGCCCGGGCGGCTACTCGGCTTTATACTATAAAACATTCTCAGAAATACTCTCCCATTCTCACTGAAACTTTTAACAAACTTCTAGATGGACATTCTTTTCGGCAAGAAACACTAATGGCAATTGTTTGTATGATCCCAAAACCCCTTTCTGATGATACTTCCTGTGTGAATTATCGGCCTATCTCTCTGTTAAACCTTGATATTAAATTATTAGCAAAAATAATAGCAAAACGCCTCAATAGCATTATAGGAAAATTAATACATAGAGATCAAGTAGGCTTCATGCCAAATAGACAGGCAGGCGATAATATACGCAGGGCAGTGTTATTGGCACATATTGCTAAAAAACGGAAAATCCCTTTATGTTTTCTATCTCTCGATATTAAGAGGGCATTTGACACAGTATCCTGGCAATATATGCAATATTCATTACAAAAATGGGGTTTTGGACCCCACTTTTTAACATGGATCAAAGCATTATATAATAAACCCAAAGCCTATATAAAATATGCTGGATACAAATCTGAAGCCTTTAATATCGAAAGAGGTACCCGACAGGGTTGCCCATTATCTCCCTTATTATTTGCCCTTATACTCGAACCCATGGCCCAATACATCAGAACAAACCAAACTATAACTGGCATTGAAGTAGGAGGTATTACACACAAATTATGTATATTTGCAGACGATATATTACTTTTTCTATCATCACCACAGGTCTCTGGTCCTAACTTAATACCAGCTCTTGATGGATTTGCAGCCCTATCCGGCCTTATGATTAAGCCTAAGAAATGCCTAGTGCTTAATATTTCACTCACAAACATGGAATTGATCCCGGCTAGGGCTGCACTCCCATTCACATGGGCAGAAAAATCAATCCCATATCTTGGAATTCATTTAACAGCATCTCATTCTGACTTATTCTCAACCAATTATCCTCCTGTATTAAGACAGATCACAAATCTAATAAAACAATGGTCGCAACTTCCTTTATCCTGGATAGGGAAGATTAATGCAATCAAAATGACTATTCTACCCAAATTGCTTTATCTATTCAGAGTCCTCCCTATTCCAATTCCTTCCTATTTTTTGAGAATAGTACAAAAAAGAGCAACTTCGTTTATATGGGGCTCTTCTAAACCACGTATACCTATACACACACTACATCTTCCCAAAAATAAAGGAGGCCTGGGATACCCTAATTTTACTAACTACTACAGAGCAGCACATTTGGCCAGTCTGTCCAAATACCATGCAAAACAGGAAATCCCATTATGGGTATTTATAGAGGCTTCAGAAAATGACCCTCTATTAATATCAAATTTATTATGGCTTGATCCTAAAGACCGCTTTAAAATTCATAATCCCATAACTAAACACTTCTTATCTCTCTGGGATAAACTAAAAACCAAATATCAGTTACAATCTCCACACAATCCTCTCCTTTCTTTTATCAGAAATCCGGCCTTTTATCCGGCATGGATCTACCCAAATTCTTTTAAAGCTTGGACAACATCAGGCATTCAGACACTAAATGACTTTATAGCATCTAAATCATTCCTTTCATTCCCATCGCTTAGAGAAAAATATGATCTACCAAACTCTGAGATATTTAGATATCTCCAAATCAAAAATTTCTATACACCATTCCTAAAGGGGGATACACCATTATCCCAATTATCCACTTTTGAATCAATCTGTACAAAAGATCCATTTGCTAAAGGTACAATTTCATCACTTTATAATCAATTATATGGAGTAGCAAATCTTAATAGATCCTCTTACGTTCAGAGGTGGGAGGAGGACCTGGGACGAACTTTAGAAGACACGGACTGGTCTAACATATGGCTCACATCTAAGTCATCTTCACCCAACATCTTAGCACTGGAGACAAATTATAAAGTCCTAACTCGCTGGTACCTTGTACCCGCTAGAGTGGCAAAATATTCACCTAATACCTCAGCTCTTTGTTTTCGAGGATGCCCAGAAATAGGCACACATTTACACATATGGTGGACGTGCCCAGTAATCCAAACCTTCTGGAAGGAAGTCTTCGTGATTGCATCTAAAATATTTAAAAAAATAATACAACCAGATCCATATTTAACTTTACTTAATCTAAAACCGGAATGGTTAACACTCTCTCAATTCAAACTTATGATCCAACTAATAACGGCTGCAAAACAAACAGTGGCCAAGGCATGGAAATCTCCTACATTGGTACTAGCAGAAACAATTCACAGAATGAATAATACAATGTCCCATGCTAAGATGGTAGCTATCGATCAAAATCAAATTCCAAAATTTGAAAAACTTTGGCATCCTTGGATAAAACAACAGTTCCTGTCAAACTTCAATGACTCTGTCCTGTTGCCATGGTAACAGATTAAATGACTTACAGAGACACCCATTCTAAGGCTTCAAAGAGAACTAAAAAGAATAATAAACGGACGAGCGGGACAACCTTGTGGACCACACCTCTACCTTTCTACCCTTTTTCTTCTTTCTCTTTCCTTTTCTCCACCTTACGATTAAAGCTCATTATCATAATTTATTTGACCTATATACACTCTACTTGTAAACAATATGTATAGTAGGTATAAATCATTTAAATACCTACAAAAGTAACTAAGGAAATTATATATATCTTTAAATTAGGTTTACGTGAACCCATTTAATATTTGAAATTTCATGATATTTACCTATATAAACCCTACTGTAAAACAATGAGCTTACTTTATAGATCCTTGTAAACTTACTTTATGTATCTTTATAACATTGTATACTCAATAAACTTCTTTTGACAAGGAAAAAATAATGTGAAACAATAGTGAAACAAAACATGGTTGATCCACCAAAATCCCTTACCAAAGTGATGTGTGCCACTTCCACTCCTTCAGAATAAAGTTCACCAGATGCTGTTGCCATTCACTCCAGTGTCTGGCAAATATCACCTTATTAAATGTTATTGAAGAGCTTCTTAAACACGCCAATCTCCATCCAGATCAATAAAGACACACTCCACATGTGGGAATAGAAATTGAACCTCCAATAGTCTAAAAAAACCTTAATCACTTCCCGACCGGCTCCCATACATATAGGGCAGGTTGGCTCTCCTGAGTGAATCGTCCTATATGTATGGCGGCTCCTTTAAGAGCCATAGCAGGTATGCCCGCTGCACGGCGGAGGACCCGATGCGCGTGTCCAGCTGGCACGATCGCTGCCTGCCACCTGCGGGCACAAGAGCCAGAATGGGGATTTATGTGTAAACAAACAAATCCCTGTTCTGACAGGGGAGGAGAGATAGATTGTGTGTTCCTACTTAGTAGCAACAGTGATATGGCTCCTTTTCTAGTAGGTCCCATCCCCTCACAGTTAGAAACACACCTAGGTAACACACTTAACCCCTTGATTGCCCCCTAGTGTTAACCCCTTCCCTGCCAGTGACATTTATACAGTAATCATTGCATTTTTATATCACTGATTGCTGTACAAATGTCAATGGTCCCAAAAAGGTGTCAAAAGAGTCTGATCTGTCCGCCACAATGTCGCAATGCCATAAATCTATTCCCTATTTTGTAGACGCTATAACTTTTGTGCAAACCAATCAATAAACACTTATTGTAATTTTTTTTTTACCAAAAATATGTAGAAGAATACATATTAGCCTAAACTGCTGAAGAAATTTGTATTTTTACATTTTTTTTGGGGGGGGATATTTATTATAGCAAAACGTAAAAAATATTGTTTTTGTTTTAAATTGCCGCTCTTTTTTGTTTATAACGCAAAAAATAAAGCAGAGATGAGCAAATACCACCAAAAGAAAGGCCTATTTGTGGGAAAAAAAGGACGTCAATTTTGGTTGGTTACAATGTTGCACGACCGTGCATTTGTCAGTTAAAACAACGCAGTGTCGTATCGCAAAAAAATGGCCTGGTCATTAAGGGGGCAAATCCTTCTGGGGCTGAAGTGGTTAAGGTAATCAGTTTAATAAAAGTAATGCACTTACATCATAAAAGATTCAAATTGCCTTGTGAAAATTCCAAGCATGCCAGGTGACTCAGTGTTGCGATCTCCTCATAGCTTCCTTCATATACATGGAGTCACCATCTCAGCGTTGCCGTGTCGCCACACCCCGACGAGTTTTGTCACTTCTGACTTCGTCACGGGGTGGCGACACGGCATGGCAACGAAGCTTAAGTATCCTCCTCCTCACCACTTTAACTCATAGTGAGCAAATTAGGTAGACCTGTAAGTCAATGGACCTGGACCACCGCAATATTGTCCATCTGTCCAATTAACCCGCCTATTGCCAGTTAAAATTACAATTATAAAGTTATATATACACAAAAGTGAGTACACTATCTTTTTTGTTAAGATGATACATAAACTGGTGAAGTGATTGTTCAGTGTCCTCCCAAATGAATCGCAAATCGTCAATGAATCTCCTGTGAAATTGTAATTCCGGTCTAGATTCATAAAAAAAAAGAACAATCCTCCCACTGGGCCAAAAAAATATTAGCAAGACTCGGTGTGAATTTAGCGCCCATAGCTACACCACTTATCTGGCCAAAAAACATATTATGATACCAAAAATAGTTATGCGACAAACAGAAGTCTAAAGACTTTTGTAAAAAGACTTACTGAAATCTCCACTCTACAGGTGTCTCCCCCAGCTAAGACCTCATGTCAACAGGTACAACTGACCCTCCCCCCATTCAAATCTGCTACTACAGACGAAGTTGCTAAACTCCTTTCTAGGGATGAGCTTCGTGTTCGAGTCGAACCCATGTTCGACTCGAACATCGGCTGTTTGACCGTCCGTCAAATTGCGAACGATATGGGCCGTTCGCGCCAAATTCGTGTGGCGCGTCACGGCCCATAATTCACTGCGGCATCGCAGTGCATTGCTGGCTGATGATTGGCCAAGCATGCACTATGACCCGCATCCTTGGCCAATCACAGCGCCGTCAGTAGAGAGAGCTGTAATTGGCCAAAGCCAGGGTGGCTTTGGCCAATTATGGCTCAGGGGATTTAGTACACACCCCACACTATATAAGGCCGCCTGCACGGCGGCCCTGTGTAGTGTGTGTTCCGGTGTGCTGAGAGATAGAGAGAGAGAGAGAGACAGTGTCATTTGATTTGAGTTAGATAGATTAAGCAGAACAGTCAGTCAGTTAGCTGCACTTACAGTGTATTGTGTATATATATGCATCCCAGGTGTTGCATATATATTTATACACTGTATTCAGTTTAGCTAGATCCGTTCCTGTTATCTTCTATCTAGACTATTTACATTTAGTGCAGTGCGTCCTGCTCACAGTGTTCAGCTAGATCCGTTCCTGTTATCTTCCAGACTATTTACATTTAGTGCAGTGCGTCCTGCTCACAGTGTTCAGCTAGATCCGTTCCTGTTATTTACATTTAGTGCAGTGCGTCCTGCTCACAGTGTTCAGCTAGATCCGTTCCTGCTATTTACATTTAGTGCAGTGCGTCCTGCTCACAGTGTTCAGCTAGATCCGTTCCTGCTATTTACATTTAGTGCAGTGCGTCCTGCTCACAGTGTTCAGCTAGATCCGTTCCTGTTATCTTCTAGACTATTTACATTTAGTGCAGTGCGTCCTGCTCACAGTGTTCAGCTAGATCCGTTCCTGTTATTTACATTTAGTGCAGTGCGTCCTGCTCACAGTGTTCAGCTAGATCCGTTCCTGCTATTTACATTTAGTGCAGTGCGTCCAGCTCACAGTGTTCAGCTAGATCCGTTCCTGCTATTTACATTTAGTGCAGTGCGTCCTGCTCACAGTGTTCAGCTAGATCCGTTCCTGTTATCTTCTAGACTATTTACATTTAGTGCAGTGCGTCCTGCTCACAGTGTTCAGCTAGATCCGTTCCTGTTATCTTCTAGACTATTTACATTTAGTGCAGTGCATCCTGCTCACAGTGTTCAGCTAGATCCGTTCCTGTTATCTTCTAGACTATTTACATTTAGTGCAGTGCGTCCTGCTCACAGTGTTCAGCTAGATCCGTTCCTGTTATCTTCCTACTGACAGGCAGGCTTGTCTGGTTACAGTATATAAAGCTACCTGAAGAAAATTACAGGTGTTCTATTTGATCCTATTAGTACCACGGTCAGGCAGCTAGACTATTTACATTTAGTACAGTGCGTCCTGCTCACAGTGTTCAGCTAGATCCGTTCCTGTTATCTTCCTACTGACAGGCAGGCCTGTCTGGTTACAGTATATAAAGCTACCTGAAGAAAATTACAGGTGTTCTATTTGATCCTATTAGTACCACGGTCAGGCAGCTAGACTATTTACATTTAGTACAGTGCGTCCTGCTCACAGTGTTCAGCTAGATCCGTTCCTGTTATCTTCCTACTGACAGGCAGGCTTGTCTGGTTACAGTATATAAAGCTACCTGAAGAAAATTCAGGTGTTCTATCCCAGCTTAGTGCAGCTACAGGCCATTAGTATGTCTGGAAGGCCAAGAAGGAGAGGCAGACAGTCACAAGCCAATAAGAGAGGGCAAGCAGGCTCTGTGTCTAGTGCTGGTCGTGGAGACGGTGCATCCTCATCAGCCCGTGGCCATGGGACACGCTTGGCCTTTTTTTCGGCAGCTGGCCGCGTTGAGCCGCAACATGCGGAAGACTTGGTCGAGTGGATGACCAAGCCGTCCTCATCCTCCTCATCCTCTCTCACCCATGCCCAGGGTGCTTTGTCTGGCAAAGCAGCGGCCTCTTCCCTCAGCTCAATGTCATCAGTGACTCCTTCCCTAGCTCCACCATGTCCTCATGAGGATTCCCTCGAACTGTTTGACCACAGTGTTGGGTACATGCTCCAGGAGGATGCCCAGCGTTTGGAAGGCTCTGATGATGATACTGAGCTCGATGAAGGCAGTAACATGAGCACGGACAGAGGGGGTGCTCAAGAAGGACAGCAATCTGGCAGTCATGCTCCCCCTGCTGCAGCATACTGCCAGGTTTGCTCCAGTGATGAGGAGGGAGGGGATGATGAGGTCACTGACTCAACGTGGGTGCCTGATAGGAGAGAGGAGGAGGAGGAGGAGGAGGAGGCGGCACATCACCAACGAGGCAGGATGCCCTCCAGGGGCCAGCCTAAGGGCAGCATATTGACTGCATCACACCCCAAAGCTCCACATGTGCAGGGCGCTGCAGTCTCTGCACGTTATTCAAAAAGTTCTTTGGTGTGGGCCTTTTTTGAGACGAGTGCATCAGATCGCACCGCTGCTATTTGCAACATATGTCTCAAGCGTATCTCGCGTGGCCAAAACATCTCCTGCTTGGGTACCACATGCTTGACCAGACATATGTTGACCTGCCATGCAGTTCGTTGGCAATCGTATCTAAAAGACCCACACCAAAGAACAAAGAGGATCTCTCCTTGCTCCTCATCAGCTGAGATTTCCAACCCCACTAGACCTTCAGTCCTCTCTGAGACCTGCACTGAGAGGAATGAAGGTGTAGAATTAGGTGTGTCACAGCCAAGTACTTGTGGGCAATCTGCTTTTGGTACACCGACGTCAGATTGTACCAGGCAAATTTCCCTGCCCCAGCTGCTGCACCGCCGAAAGAAGTTTGCTCCCAGCCATCCACATGCCCAGCGGTTGAATGCTAGCTTGGCAAAATTGCTAGCACTTCAACTGCTGCCTTTTCAGTTGGTAGACTCTGCCCCCTTCCGTGAGTTTGTGGAATGTGCGGTTCCTCAGTGGCAGGTACCCAAACGCCACTTTTTCTCACGGAAGGCGATTCCGGCTCTCTACCGGCATGTGGAAGGCAATGTCCATGCCTCGCTGGACAGGGCGGTCAGCGGTAAGGTGCATATTACCGCTGACTCATGGTCCAGCAGGCATGGACAGGGACGTTACTTAAGTTTCACGGCGCATTGGGTGACTCTGCTGGCAGCTGGGAAGGATGCAGGACAAGGTGCAGTAGTGTTGGAGGTTGTTCCGCCACCACGCCTCCAAAATGCTGATTGTGACACACCTCTCTCCTCCACCCCCTCCTCTTCTTCTTCCTCCATGGCCTCTTCCTCGGAACCAGCGGTGCTCCGTAGGCGTTCAAGGGGCTACGCAAGTACGCAGGCCAAAAGATGCCATGCGGTGCTTGAGCTGGTGTGCTTGGGGGACAGGAGCCACACTGGGGCAGAGGTTCTGTCAGCTCTGCAGGGGCAGGTTCAGAGGTGGTTGACGCCACGCCAACTTAAGGCAGGAATGGTGGTTTGCGACAATGGCACCAACCTCCTCTCTGCCCTCCGACAGGGACAAATGACCCATGTGCCCTGTTTGGCTCACGTCCTTAACTTGGTGGTGCAGCGGTTCTTGGGCAGGTACCCGGGCTTACAGGATGTCCTGAGGCAGGCCAGGAAAGTCTGTGTGCATTTCCGCCGGTCATATAATGCCAGTGCTCGGCTGACGGACCTCCAAAAGGAGTTTAACCTGCCCAAGAACCGCCTAATCTGTGACATGCCCACCAGGTGGAACTCAACGTTGGCATACGCAGCAGAGGGCCATCAATGAGTACCTGTGCGACTATGGCACCAGGACAGGGTCAGGGGAGCTTGGTTTTTTTTCCCCACGCCAGTGGGCCATGATCAGGGATGCATGCACTGTCCTGTCACCATTCGAGGAGGCCACGAGGATGGTGAGCATTGAAAGTGCATGCATCAGTGACACTGTCCCCCTTGTCCACCTGTTGGAGCACATGCTGCGTGGAATAATGGACAGGGCACTTGAGGCAGAACAGAGGCAGGAAGAGGAGGACTTCCTTAGCTCTCAAGGCCCCCTTTATCCAGACAGTGTTCCTGCGTGCCCGCCGATCACACAGGAAGAGGACGAGGAGGAGGAGGAGGAGGAGGAGGAAGATTGTGTCAGTATGGAGGTGGAGCCTGGCACTCAGCATCAGCAGCAGTCTTTAAGGGATCAGTCCCAAGGAACACATGGACTTGTACGTGGCTGGGAGGAGGTGGCTGCGGACGTTGTTGTCCTTAGTGACCCAGAGGACTCCGGACCGAATGCCTCAGCAAACCTACGCTGCATGGCCTCCCTGATCCTGCAAAGCCTGCGTAAGGATCCTCGTATTCGTGGTATCAAGGAGAAGGACCAATACTGGCTGGCAACCCTCCTTGATCCACGTTACAAGGGTAAGGTTGCGGACCTTATCTTGCCATCGCAGAGGGAGCAGAGGATGAAACATCTTCGGGAGGCCTTGCAGAAAGGTCTGTGCAACGCGTTCCCAGAGACTGGGAGGTTACAAACTCCTGTTTCTGGACAACGTGTTGCTGAGGCTTCGGTCAGTCAAAGAAGGAGCGGTGGAGAAGGTGGCCGTCTGACCGATGCATTCTGACAATTTTTTGGTCCGCAGCCCCAAGGTATGATCGGTTCCAGCAACCATCGCCAGCGTCTGTTTTACATGGTGCAGGAATACCTAGGGGCAAGGTCAGACTTGGACACCTTTCCCACCGAAAATCCTCTGGGTTACTGGGTCTTGAGGATGGATCACTGGACAGAGCTTGCACAGTATGCAATTGAGCTACTGGCCTGTCCTGCATCCAGCGTTCTTTCGGAACGCACATTCAGTGCTGCTGGAGGCGTGGTAACCGATCACAGGGTGCGTCTGTCCACCGACTCGGTCGATCGGCTGACCTTCATAAAAATGAATCAGTCTTGGATCACCACCAGCTACCAAGCACCTGATGCTGATGTAACCGAATAATTTTTTTTGAAATCTCAGATCCCTTCAAAGACTGCCTATGCTGATGCTGAGTGACTATCCCTGAGTAATTATCCTCTTCCTCCTCAATCATCACGCTGATAGCTTGTAAGAACATTTTTGGTTCTGGGCGCCACCACCAGTGCCTAAGGCACAATTTTTCAGCCCCTGTTTAACAGGGGCGTGTAATTACAATTTTTGATGTAATACTTTGCAGCAGGGCTCGTTCCTGCATTCCAACTAGAGTGTCTGTGAGGGGTTGCAGTGTTGTGGCACCAGCACCAGTGCCTAAGGCCCAATTTTTCTGCCCCTGTCTAACAGGGGCGTGTAATTACAATTTTTGATGCAATACTTTGCAGCAGGGCTCGTTCCTGCGTTCCAACTAGAGTGTCTGTGAGGGGTTGCAGTGTTGTGGCACCAGCACCAGTGCCTAAGGCCCAATTTTTCTGCCCCTGTCTAACAGGGGCGTGTAATTACAATTTTTGAAGCAATACTTTGCAGCAGGGCTCGTTCCTGCGTTCCAACTAGAGTGTCTGTGAGGGGTTGCAGTGTTGTGGCACCAGCACCAGTGCCTAAGGCCCAATTTTTCTGCCCCTGTCTAACAGGGGCGTGTAATTACAATTTTTGAAGCAATACTTTGCAGCAGGGCTCGTTCCTGCGTTCCAACTAGAGTGTCTGTGAGGGGTTGCAGTGTTGTGGCACCAGCACCAGTGCCTAAGGCCCAATTTTTCTGCCCCTGTCTAACAGGGGCGTGTAATTACAATTTTTGAAGCAATACTTTGCAGCAGGGCTCGTTCCTGCGTTCCAACTAGAGTGTATGTGAGGGGTTGCAGTGTTGTGGCACCAGCACCAGTGCCTAAGGCCTAATTTTTCAGCTCCTGTTCAACAGGGGCATGTAATTACAATTCTTGATCTAATATTTCACAGCAGGGCCCTGTGAGGGCTTACAGTGTTGTGGCCACAGCAACACCTAAGGCCCAAATTTCTGCTGAGTATATAGGGCAGGACCCTACTTTCAAACATCTAACTTACAAACGACTCCTACTTGCAAACGGAAGGAGACAACAGGAAGTGAGATGAAATCTACCCCTAGGAAGGGAAATTCTCTCCTGTAAGAGTTGATATGGGAAAACAATTTCTCCTTTCCACTGATGCTTTCCAATCCTTGTTCCACAAAAAAACCCAAATTTTCAAAAAACATTTTTCATTGGGACAAAAAAGTGAGGTGAAATCTTCTGAAGAGGAGGAAAGACAGCAAAACAAATGTCACAGGGGTGATAACCCTTCCCTATGTTTTCCAAAAAGCTTAGAAAAGATTTTTTGGCTGGAGCTAAACACGTTAAAAATGTTCAAAATTACAAACAGATTCAACTTAACAACAAACCTACAGTCCCTGTCTTGTTTGCACCGCCTGTATACTGCTGTTCAGAGTATATAGGGCCTGGGGGCCCCACACCTTTCCTTATTTTAATTTGGGTGCGGGGTTCCCCTTAATATCCATACAAGACCCAAAGGGCCTGGTAATGGACTGGGGGGTACCCATGCCGTTTGTCTCACTGATTTTCATCCATATTGCCATGACCCGACATGACATTAAACCCGCAAGCAGTTTTAAATGAGATTTTTTCCTTTAAAAATGACATTTGGTGCAGGAACTGTTCTAAACATGGGAAACACACGTCACTTTACAGGCATACTATAGACACCCCCCAGGTACGATATTTAAAGGAATATTTCACTTTTTTTTTTTTACTTTAAGCATCATTAAAATCACTTCTCCCGAAAAAACGGCTGTTTTTAAAAGTTTTTTTTGCATTGATACATGTCCCCTGGGGTAGGACCCGGGTCCCCAAACCCTTTTTAGTACAATACCATGCAAATTAGCCTTTAAAATGAGCACTTTTGATTTCGAACGTTCGAGTCCCATAGACGTCAATGGGGTTCTAACGTTCGTGCGAACTTTCGGTCCGTTCGCGGGTTCTGGTGCGAACCGAACCGGGGGGTGTTCGGCTCATCCCTACTCCTTTCTATCGCCCACCTAACCACCTGTCCCCTGGACCCAATTCCCTCTCAAATGCTACGGTCACCCTCTGACCCTATCCTACACTCTCTAACCCACATCTTCAACCTCTCCCTCACCTCTGGCATCTTCCTCAATGCTCTAAAACATGCACTGGTGACCCCCATACTTAAAAAGCCATCCTTGGACCCCACCAATCCTAACAACCTACGCCCTATCTCCTTGCTCCCCTTTTCCTCTAAACTCCTTGAACGCCTGGTTTACAACCAACTGAGTGACCACCTCATTAAAAACAACCTTCTTGATCCCCTTCAATCTGGATTTCGCCCTCAACACTCCACAGAAACTGCTCTTTTAAAACTCACAAATGACCTACTAACTGCAAAAACCAACGGACACTATTCTGTACTCCTACTTTTTTCTTTCAGCTGCCTTTGACACGATTGACCACCCCCTCCTCCTCAAAAAACTTTACTCCCTCGGTCTCTGTGACTGTGCTCTTCAGTGGCTCTCATCCTAACTATCCTACCTATCCCAACGCACCTTCAGTGTCACTTACAATTCTACTTCCTCCACTCCTCTTCCCTTCTCTGTTGGGGTCCCCCAAGGTTCTGTTCTTGGACCTCTTTTATTTTCAATCTACACCTCTTCCCTGGGTCAGTTGATAGCCTCTCACGGCTTTCAATATCATTTCTATGCTGATGACACACAAATCTATCTCTCCACCCCTCAACTCACCCCATCAGTCTCCTCACGAATCACTAACTTACTAACCGACATATCTGTATGGATGTCACACCACTTCCTCAAACTCAGCTTGTCCAAAACCGAGCTTATAATATTTCCTCCCCCACGTGCCTCTTCCCCGGACTTCTCTGTCAAGAGCAATGGCACAAATATCCACCCGTCCCCACATGTCAGGGTGCTAGGTGTTATCCTGGATTCTGAACCCTCCTTTCGGCCCCACATCCAATCACTTTCCAAAGCTTGCCGCCTCAACCTCCGCAACATCTCTAAACTACGTCCCTTTCTAACCAGTGAAACCACAAAGCTCCTGATTCACTCCCTGGTTATTTCTCGCCTTGACTACTGCAACTCCCTCCTCATTGGCTTACCTTTAAATAGACTATCCCCCCTTCAGTCCATCATGAATGCTGCTGCCAGACTCATCCACCTTACAAACCGCTCAGTGTCTGCTACCCCTCTCTGCCAATCCCTCCATTGGCTACCACTCGCCCAACTAATTAAATTCAAAATACTAACAATAAGTTACAAAGCCATCCACAACTCTGCCCCCAGCTACATCACTAACCTAGTCTCAAAATACCAACCTAATCGCCATCTCCATTCCTCCCAAGACCTCCTGCTCTCTAGCTCCCTCATCACCTTCTCCCATATCCGCCTCCAGGACTTCTCCCGAGCCTCGCCTATCCTCTAGAACTCCCTACCCCAATCTGTCAGACTGTCTCCAAATGTATCCACTTTTAGGCGATCCCTGAAAACTTTCCTCTTCAGAGAAGCCTATCCTGCCTCCATCTAACAACTGCACTATTTTCTCCATTAGCTCATCCCCCACAGCTATTACCCTTTTGTATAACTTGACCCTCTCTCCTAGATTGTAAGCTCTAACGAGCAGGGCCCTCTGATTCCTCCTGTATCTAATCACTAATGCGCCAGCTGAGATTAGCGCCATCCTAACCCAATATTCTATCAATTTATACTCAGTAGACCCCAAAGACGCAGTGGCAGCGAACAAATTGCTTGCGTCAATTAAACTATCTACTCTGTCCCCTGACCATTTGGACATTCTAAACACCCCTATCTCCCAGGAAGACATTTGCTTTACCATTAAAGTCCTGTCCAATGGAATAGCCCCTGGCCCTTACAGCTTTTCAGCGCAATTCTTTAAAATGACAGCCCATTTCATCCCCATGTCTATACAGCAGTGTGGGCTGATGGCCCATACCTTCCCTCGGGCGCGCAAGCACACATCAAAAAAGGGAAAGGATCCCTCCTACCGGGCTCGTATAGGCCTAAATCCTTAATCAATGTAGATGCGAAAATTCTCTCCAAAATCGTCTCATCCCGACTAGCGCACATTCTCCCAACAATCCTCCACCCGGCCCAATCAGGATTTGTCCCAGGACGATCTGCCACCGTTAACATCCGAAAGGTTCTCTTAGCCCTTGAATTTGCTAAGAAGCACTCAGACCTTGACATAGCCATTATATTGCTAGATACCGATAAGGCTTTCGATAACATCAGCTTCTCCTGGCTCTTCATAGTCATGAGAGCAATTGGCTTCACTGGCCCCCTATTGCAATTTGTCCAAAAAATGTACTCCTCACTGTCGGCCCGCCTTGTTACCCCTAATTTTGTCTCTCCTGACATTCCGCTCACCAAAGGCACACGACAAGGCTGTCCCCTATTCCTGCGTTTATACCTCCATACACCTTAAACTGAATATTGACTGCACACATGCATATTTGGTAAACCTGCGTTTATACCTCCATATACCTTAAACTGAATATTGACTGACTGCATACATGCATATTTGGTAAACCTGCGTTTATACCTCCATATACCTTAAACTGAATATTGACTGACATATTTGGTAAACCTGCGTTTATACCTCCATATACCTTAAACTGAATATTGACTGACTGTACACATGCATATTTGGTAAACCTGCGTTTATACCTCTCTATACCTTAAACTGAATATTGACTGACTGCACACATGCATATTTGGTAAATCTGTTTGTCACCACTGGTTCAACTCCATCTGTAGCCATGCTCACATTATTTCAATGCTTAAGCAACAATAAAAAGCACTCCCATGAGTGTAGACCAGTAGGCTGCACACCCCATACAGTGCATGAAAAAAACCAAAGAGAACCCCCTATCGGGGCTTTAAAGCAGCCAATGGAGTACAATGAATGGTTACAAAATTTGAATTTTATTGGTACAAAAAATATATAAATAACGATAAAAGGAAAAATTCATAAAAATAAATACTGACTGTTAGAGTCAGGACACGAACTGAGTATGGCATACATATACAGCAGACAGCAATTTGCAGTAAAAACCAATGTATGACACAATGTATACGAGGGCAGCCTATATTTCCCCAATTATGAGCGTTTTGAATAACAATAGATGCCTCTAATGAAGACAATAGGCCATACAATGTATGTGGGACAATAATAATTATGTATAATCCTGACGCGTTTCGACCCTTCCCGGGTCTTCTTCAGAGGATGGCTGTCCGCACTAAAGGAAAGGGGGTAACATATATCACATATCAAACATAACATCCAATTTCCGCAGTGCCAAAAACCATGCAGGCATGCCCGATAATGCGACTGAATAAATTATATAGTTACCTATCACAGAGATTGTGACACTACAGTGTCATTCTTGACATTTCCAAAACGTTTAAGATGAATACACTTGTTTCTTCACTCCTCCGTCTCCCCCGTATCGGACCAGTTCCCACCGGGGACGAGTGACGGACCAGATGAGCCTTACGAGGGGTCACGCTTACCAGCCCCCCATGTGTGGGAAAAGGGAGGGAGGGGAGGGGGCAGGATGGGCAGTCCAGAACCGCACCCGGGTAGGGTTCACGTTAATACTACAAATCGAAAATGGAAAATGTTGGAGGGTCAGTTGATTCATACCATATAGTTGGAAAGTTTCCCAACCGTGAAATTTAATATGCTTACTGTATTATGAGTCCATGGATCTGCAGGAGGGCATTGCTGGAAAGTGAAGGAGATGGAGGAAAAAGGGGAAGGGAAGGAGGGAAAGGAGGGGGAGGAGAAAGGGGAGGGGGGGAAGGAAAGGAGGGGGAGGGGGGAGGGAAAGAAAGGGGGAGGGGAAGGGGGGGCAAGGGGAAAAAGGGGGGCGGAAAGCAGGGGAAGGGAAAGGCATGTGAGGAGAAAGGTGAGAAGAGCAAAGAAGAGGGTGAATGAAAGAAGTGTAGATGAAGTGCAATAAGACTGGAAAATAGCCAATGCCCTGCTGGCAATAATTCACCATGCGACCTCACAATGTACCAAAAAGTTGATAGGGTAAAAGCACCAACAAACCATAGGGATGGGACGAGTGAGCGGGGGAAGAGAGGGACAAACCGAGACTACGGTGTGGGGTCGGGGGAGGGGGGAGGTGGGAAAACAACAAACAGAAAAAGGGGGAGGGGAGGGGGGGGGGGATGGGACCATATGGAGGTGCACGGCAAGGAAGTGACAAGTGACTGGAAAATGTGAAGGATAATGAGGGAAGAGGTGAGGTATGGACGGAAAAGGAGGGGATGGGAGACACAGCGTGGAAATGAGTGTGGGATACTAGGTGATAGTGTGTGGGATGGATGGAGGAGTGCAGCGGTGATGGAATAGGATGGCAAGTGATAAAAACACACACACAAGTAAGAGTGACCAAACACTAAAAAACAACAACCCAGTGACAAGTGCAAGGGTGGTGGTGGGGCTAATTACCCGGTCAAGCTGAACTGAATAACAAAGTGGATGCCTTCATTACTCTACAAGAATTGGATTAAGGATAAGAGATCATGACAAAATCATAAATGATTTCAAAAAAGAAAAGAAAAAACGAATTGCTGAGCAGCTTGTATGAACACATCGCCGTCATTCCAAGTACACTTACCACTTAGATGACTAGATTAGCACCGTGCCTGGCGTCTCTGCATCAAAGAGAGTCCAATACAGTGCCTCTAAGGTTTCCTCTATTTATGAGGAGTGTTAAATAACTGACTCCCGTCAGGTGCTGGTGTGTGTCCGCCCACCCCCCAGCCCGCCCCCCGCCTCTCACCAACAATGGGGGGGGGAGGTGAGCAACACAGCTGTGCGCTCCACGTGACCCCCCCGGCGTTCCGGAGAGGATTGCTCCTCCGGGCATCCCCGTAACCTCCGTCGCAACCGCGCAAGCGCCGCTACGTCACGCGCACGCGCACTGGGGCGCGCGCGCGCGAGCACGGCATCCGGAAGGAATCCGGGACGCCGCTGGCAGGGCAAGAGATGCCCACCAATGGTGCTGCCACCTAGTGGGCATATTATGGAGACGCGGGCCCAAGCGTCTCCTCTCTCACCCTGCCAGGAAGGCACATAGGTACACACCGCCCCCAGAAAGGAAGGACAGACACTGGAGGGGAGATGACAGTGAACGTCATGCCATGCAGTTAGCTACAATTTCGGCAAAGATCTCTGGTATAAAAGCAATAATGATATTAATTTTTACAGTCCGCATCACTTGTTCACCGGGCACTACATGCATGATCCATGCAGAGCGGATTAACTATATGCTGACCATACCATAGCATATACATTGTTTATTACATATCAACATTAGTTTAAACAAAATTAGGCATTTAAAATGGCATCGTCCGCTTACAAGTACATATTTACCTCACATGTAAAAAAAAATAAATGAATAGATAAATTTGCATAACATTGTATGTTATTATGTAAAGAACTTAGAACTGAATTTCCCCTTTTTCTGTTTGTTGTTTTCCCACCTCCCCCCTCCCCCGACCCCACACCGTAGTCTCGGTTTGTCCCTCTCTTCCCCCGCTCACTCGTCCCATCCCTATGGTTTGTTGGTGCTTTTACCCTATCAACTTTTTGGTACATTGTGAGGTCGCATGGTGAATTATTGCCAGCAGGGCATTGGCTATTTTCCAGTCTTATTGCACTTCATCTACACTTCTTTCATTCACCCTCTTCTTTGCTCTTCTCACCTTTCTCCTCACATGCCTTTCCCTTCCCCTGCTTTCCGCCCCCCTTTTTCCCCTTGCCCCCCCTTCCCCTCCCCCTTTCTTTCCCTCCCCCCTCCCCCTCCTTTCCTTCCCCCCCTCCCCTTTCTCCTCCCCCTCCTTTCCCTCCTTCCCTTCCCCTTTTTCCTCCATCTCCTTCACTTTCCAGCAATGCCCTCCTGCAGATCCATGGACTCATAATACAGTAAGCATATTAAATTTCACGGTTGGGAAACTTTCCAACTATATGGTATGAATCAACTGACCCTCCAACATTTTCCATTTTCGATTTGTAGTATTAACGTGAACCCTACCCGGGTGCGGTTCTGGACTGCCCATCCTGCCCCCTCCCCTCCCTCCCTTTTCCCACACATGGGGGGCTGGTAAGCGTGACCCCTCGTAAGGCTCATCTGGTCCGTCACTCGTCCCCGGTGGGAACTGGTCCGATACGGGGGAGACGGAGGAGTGAAGAAACAAGTGTATTCATCTTAAACGTTTTGGAAATGTCAAGAATGACACTGTAGTGTCACAATCTCTGTGATAGGTAACTATATAATTTATTCAGTCGCATTATCGGGCATGCCTGCATGGTTTTTGGCACTGCGGAAATTGGATGTTATGTTTGATATGTGATATATGTTACCCCCTTTCCTTTAGTGCGGACAGCCATCCTCTGAAGAAGACCCGGGAAGGGTCGAAACGCGTCAGGATTATACATAATTATTATTGTCCCACATACATTGTATGGCCTATTGTCTTCATTAGAGGCATCTATTGTTATTCAAAACGCTCATAATTGGGGAAATATAGGCTGCCCTCGTATACATTGTGTCATACATTGGTTTTTACTGCAAATTGCTGTCTGCTGTATATGTATGCCATACTCAGTTCGTGTCCTGACTCTAACAGTCAGTATTTATTTTTATGAATTTTTCCTTTTATCGTTATTTATATATTTTTTGTACCAATAAAATTCAAATTTTGTAACCATTCATTGTACTCCATTGGCTGCTTTAAAGCCCCGATAGGGGGTTCTCTTTGGTTTATTTCAATGCTTATTTAGCCATTAAGTCTTACCTAAATTATGGGTTCCCTTATCTTTACAATTTTGGCCTTTTAGTCCCCTTGCAGATTGATTGTGGTGTGAAAGTTTTGCTTTGCTAGCTGTGTTCCTAATATCCCCTCCAAATTGATAAATTGCCAGATTCAGCCCACACCCAACACACAGTATAAAAACAAGGCCTTCTTTACGGGGGAACATATACAGGGGGCTGCACATACAGGGGGTTCTTGCAAAGAAGTGGGGTTCTTTAAATAAATGGCACTTCTGCTCTTGCACTTCAGCGATTTGCACAATGCAAACTACAACAGACTGCAGGTGACCCCATTTCCAAATTATCTCACCTTCCTCTCTGAAACATGCACACTTTACCTCTCCTCCTTTTCACAATTGCTGCCTCTCTCCTCAAACTCTCTTTTCTTCACCCCTCTGCTCCACCCCACAATCTGTACATATCACCCTCACTTCTCCCCTCCCCCTATTACTGCACTCATCTCCTCTTTCTAACTCTAAGCCCACTTGCTAACGAACCCCCCAGGATACTGAAGCATGTCCCCTCATACAAATCATATTCTCATATTACCTCCTTTACTCTTCTGCTTCTCCTAACCACTGGAGATATTTCCCCAAACCCTGGGCCTCCCTTATTTAACTGTGCCCAACACACCCATCACCATCACCCTACACCATCTGGCAGTAGTCGCAATCTACGCAATTTAGTCTCCATTCCACTTCTTCCCAACGCCAGCCTCCCTCTCTCCTGCGCCCCCTGGAACGCCCGCTCTGTCTGCAACAAACTCACTGCTGTTCATGACCTCTTTGTCACTAATTCCTTTAATCTACTTGCTCTCACCGAAACCTGGCTCCATGAATATGACACCCCTTCTCCTGCTTACCTATCCCAGGGTGGCCTTCACTAGACTCACTCCCCTAGGCCTAATGGATGCAAGGGAGGTGGAGTGGGATTCCTCCTATCCCCCCAGAGCACCTTCCAGGTTATTCACTCTCCTCCCTCTTTTTCCCTCTCATCATTCGAAGCCCACTGTATATGTCTATTCTCTTCAACTTCCCTAAGAATTTCTGTGATCTACCAGCCCCCTGGACCATTATCGACTTTCCTTGATGAGTTTTGAGCCTGGCTACCCTACTTTCTCTCTTCAGAAATTCCCACAATCCTTCTTGGTGATTTCAACATCCCTGCTAATACAAACACTCCTGCTACTTCTAAACTTCTTAGTCTAACCTCTTCATTTGACCTGAAGCAATGGGTAGAGGCTTCTACTCACTCTGATGGGAATACCCTTGACCTCGTGTTCTCCTACCTATGCACTCCATGCAACTTCTCAAACAATCCTTTTCCTCTCCGACCATCACCTTATTAGTTTCTCTCTCCCCCTGTCTTCCACCACCTTTCCCTCCAATCGCCTAACCATCACCCATAGAAACTTTCGCAACTTCAACTCCTCTCTCCTCTATTCTGCTACTGACCACCTCTATGACAAAATCTCTCCCCTGTCCTGCCCCAACCAAGCCACGTCCATCTACAATAAATCCCTGTCCTCCACCCTGGACAAGCTCGCTCACCTCACTACACGCAGAATCAGGCCTCGACCCCCACAACCCTGGCAAACAGATGACACTAAAATTCTCCAAAAACGTAGTCGCGCTCTTGAGCATCTGTGGCACAAGACTAAACCTCTCAAAGACTTCAACCAATACAAATCTGCCCTCCAAAAATATTATTCTTTCCTCCACACTGCCAAGCAAACCTATTTTACAACTCTTAATAACACCTTCTCATCCAGTCCCCGTAAACTCTTCTCTACCTTCAACTCTCTACTTTGTCCTCCACCGCATCCACCCACTGACTTACTCACTGCCCAGGAGATCGCTAATCACTTCAAAAACAAGATTGATACAATCCGTGATGAAATCTCCACTCTACAGGTATCTCCCCCAGCTAAGATCCCATGTCAACAGGTACAACTGACACTCCCCCTATTCAAATCTGCTACTACAGACGAAGTTGCTAAACTCTTTTCTATCGCCCACCTAACCACCTGTCCCCTGGACCCAATTCCCTCTCAAATGCTACGGTCACCCTCTGACCCTATCCCACACTCTCTAACCCACATCTTCAACCTCTCCCTCACCTCTGGCATCTTCCTCAATGCTCTAAAACATGCACTGGTGACCCCCATACTTAAAAAGCCATCCTTGGACCCCACCAATCCTAACAACCTACGCCCTATCTCCTTGCTCCCCTTTTCCTCTAAACTCCTTGAACGCCTGGTTTACAACCAACTGAGTGACCACCTCATTAAAAACAACCTTCTTGATCCCCTTCAATCTGGATTTTGCCCTCAACACTCCACAGAAACTGCTCTTTTAAAACCCACAAATGACCTACTAACTGCAAAAACCAACGGACACTATTCTGTACTCCTACTTCTGGATCTTTCAGCTGCCTTTGACACGGTTGACCACCCCCTCCTTCTCAAAAAACTTTACTCCCTCGGTCTCCGTGACTGTGCTCTTCAGTGGCTCTCATCCTACCTATCCTATCCCAACGCACCTTCAGTGTCACTTACAATTCTACTTCCTCCACCCCTCTTCCCTTCTCTGTTGGGGTCCCCCAAGGCTCTGTTCTTGGACCTCTTTTATTTTCAATCTACACCTCTTCCCTGGGTCAGCCTCTCACGGGTTTCAATATAATTTCTATGCTGATGACACACAAATCTATCTCTCCACCCCTCAACTCACTCCATTAGTCTCCTCACACATCACTAACTTACTAACCAAAAAATCTGTATGGATGTCACACCACTTCCTCAAACTCAACTTGTCCAAAACCGAGCTTATAATATTTCCTCCCCCGCGTGCCTCTTCCCCTGACTTCTCTGTCAAGAGCAATGGCAAAACCATCCACCCATGCCCACATGTCAGGGTGCTAGGTGTTATCCTGGATTCTGAACTCTCCTTTCAGCCCCACATCCAATCACTTTCCAAAGCTTGCCGCCTCAACTTCCTGCAACATCTCTAAACTACGTCCCTTTCTAACCAATGAGACCACAAAGCTCATGATTAACTCCCTGGTTATCTCTTGCCTTGACTACTGCAACTCCCTCCTCATTGGCTTACCTTTAAATAGACTATGCCCCCTTCAGTCCATCATGAATGCTGTTGCCAGACTCATCCACCTTACAAACCGCTCAGTGTCTGCTACCCCTCTCTGCCAATCCCTCCATTGGCTACTACTCGCCCAACTAATTAAATTCAAAATACTAACAATAAGTTACAAAGCCATCCACAACTCTGCCCCCAGCTACATCACTAACCAGCTTTAATGAGAGAGCGTGCCTCCCAAATATCTTGTTTGTTTATAGTATGGATTCTGACCAAATCCTTTTGGGATAGGAGCACCCCACTCCCTCATTAAGTACCCTTTCATTAGTGTCCACTTGTGTCATAGGTGGAGTCCTCAAGATTCTCCCATTTAGAAGAGTGTAGCTCTCATGGTTCAGAGAAGCAGGATCTCCCAAATCTATGGATAGTGTAGGACCCACTAATCATGGGGTACTTTGTCGCAGTAAGTGGGCTTAGCACCATATAGAAATATGGTGTGACCAAATCCCCATATTTTTGATAATGTATTTTTGAAAATGTTTAGGTGTTTTTAAACTAGCCTTGCTGGAGGTGAATGTTTTTTTTGTGTGTGTGCGCTGTAAAATTTTCTTCTACTGTATGGTCTTATGGCTGCACCAGCTTTAATGAGAGGGTGTGCCCCCCAAATATCTTGTTTGTTTATTGTATGAATTCTGACCAAATCCTTTTGGGATAGGAGCACCCCACTCCCTCATTAATTACCTCTCATTAGTGTCCACTGTATCATAGGTGGAGTCCTCAAGATTCTCCCATTTAGAAGAGTGTAGCTCTCATGGTTCAGAGAAGCAGGATCTCCCAAATCTATGGATAGTGTAGGACCCACTAATCATTGGGTACTTTGTCGTAAGTGAGCTTAGCACCATATAGCAATATGGTGTGACCAAATCACCATATTTTTGATAATGTATTTTTGAAAATGTTTAGGTGTTTTTAAATTAGCCTTGCTGGAGGTGAATTTTTTTGCATGTGTGCGCTGTAAAATTTTCTTTGAATGCTGCTGCCAGACTCATCCACCTTACAAACCGCTCAGTGTCTGCTACCCCTCTCTGCCAATCCCCCCATTGGCTACCACTCGCCCAACAAATTAAATTCAAAATACTAACAATAAGTTACAAAGCCATCCACAACTCTGCCCCCAGCTACATCACTAACCTAATCTCAAAATAGCAACCTAATTGCCATCTCCGTTCCTCCCAAGACCTCCTGCTCTCTAGCTCCCTAATCACCTCCTCCCATATCCACCTCCAGGACTTCTCCCGAGCCTCGCCCATCCTCTGGAATTCCCTACCCCAATCTGTCAGACTGTCTCCAAATTTATCTACTTTTAGGCGATCCTTGAAGCCTATCCTGCCTCCATCTAACAACTGCACTATTTTCCCCATTAGCTCATCCCCCACAGCTATTACCCCTTTGTATAACTTGACCCTTCCTCCTAGATTGTAAGCTCTAATGAGCAGGGCTCTCTGATTCCTCGTGTATTGAATTGTATTGTACTTGTACTGTCTGCCCTAATGTTGTAAAGCGCTGCGTAAACTGTCGGCACTATATAAATCCTGTAGATTAATAATAAAATAATAATATCACCTCTTCTTTTCAACATAGCTATTGAACCACTCTCCAGACTTTTAAACTCATCCTCAGGGGTTAGTGGTGTCGCGGTGGGCAACCAAGTTCTACGCTCCGCTCTATTCGCCGATGACGTCCTCCTATTCTCAACCAATCCTCCCGCGGATATCTCACTCCTCTGAGACCTATTTGCGATTTTCCGGACCTGCTCGGGGCTCCGGATTAATTTTGACAAGAGCTAAATCTTACCTCTCAACCCCCAGCTGGCTCGAGCTTGGATGGGTTCATATCCATTCATAGTAGCAAAACATCATATCACCTACCTGGGCATCCGCATTGGCAGGGAACCCTCCTCCCTATATAGCCTGAACTACCCCCCTTTGATAGCCAAGATTGTACAGGAGTTGGAAGCATGGGCGGCCCTACCACTTTCACTATTCGGGAGATGCCACCTCTTCAAGATGGTCTTGTTTGCGAGACTATTGTATCTATTACAGACCCTACCTTTGCTAATGAAGCATACTGATGTTCAAAAGATGCACACTGCACTACTCACATTCATCTGGCGGTGCAGAAATCCTTGCATTGTGCTTCAAAAACTCTGTCTCCCGAAGTGTGAGGGTGGGGCGGGCCTACCCAATATCAGATTCTACAATCTTTCATGCCTACTGAGACAAGGTATTGACTGGTTATCAAAAAAAATCTCATTACTCCAACTTCATGCTGGAGAGTGCCCTTGTGTCTCCGTTTAATCTCCAGGCGGTCCTGCATTCTAGGCTGCATGCCCTTCCCCAGCATTTGAGATCCAACCTCCTGATTAGAGACACTGTAATCGCCTGTAGAGAAATACGAAAAATCCTCAGCCTACCCTCTACCATCTCAAAACACCTTCCTATAATTGGCAACCCAATGTTCCCCCCCTCTATGGATCATAAGGCTTTTACCCAATGGTCATCATCAGGCATAACAACTATCTCCAAAGTCATTGATCCTGTCCAAGGTACCTTTAGACCCTTTTCAGAACTAACCAAACAATTCTCCCTCAAGCCATCACAGGAGTTTCACTACCACCAGCTAACCAGCTACCTCAGATCCTACTGTAGCACTCGTCAAAATCCTTGCCAACACTCCTTCATTGATGTCCTGATAGATCGGGATCAGTACTCCATTTCAGACATACACTGTATACTCCAACCTAATCACCCATCAGGCTACAAAATACCACATTGTACCTTTCAAACCTTGAATCTCTATTCTGGATGACCAAGAGGCACCAGAGAAGATTCTCGCAGGATATCCAAGGGTACGCTCTCTAGTACTGTTTGAAACATGGCGAGAAACCCAGTTTAAAATCACCCATCAGGCATATTTCCCGTTTCGCCACAGCAAAACTGCTCTATCCCAAAACCATCCTTATTCCACAGATTATGGACTTGTCAAGCAATCTCCACCTTCTGGGACCAGGTGTTGGACTATATTGACAGATCCCAACATATACATCTACCCAAGGACCCACTATTATGTCTCTTCAGTTGCGACACTCCGAAAGCCTCTTCACCAATGCCTACCCATGCCTCTCTTCCTCAATGGGTCCATATCTGCCTACTGGCAGCCCACAGGCAAAAATGTTTGCTTAGATCAACCCCTCTCTGCCTCAAATTGCCTTGGTCAAACAAGCACTCTAAAAGCTATTCCACATTGAAAAATTGGATATCCTCACTCAACACTCCGTATCCCTGAAACGCTTTATTGCAAGATGGCGTCACTTCTTGGAACACTCCTTTTCTCCAGAAGAAATCTCTTCCCATATGGCCCCCTTCCGCTACACGGATTGGTACCTGCGAGCAGATCTTGCTAACACACTAGGCAAACTCCAGATGCAGCCCGCCCCCAATGTCCTAACTCCATATAGCCTCCCCCCTGGACATTCCACCTAATCTGTTTAATCTATATGCTTAGGTTCTTCATGATTTGACATGATAAATCCTACTTCTCTCTGTAATGGTAGTGATCTCTTTACCCAGTCTACGAGTAAATGTTATCATGCTTCCACTCCTTAGGCAGAGCCACCAGATAGCTGCAATTGTTAGACCAGATACATCATTATCAGCTTCATTCCTATTGTTTATAGGCCCCAAATCTTGCAGTTTTATCCTGCTCATTATTCTACATTACTTGTATTACTGTTTTCCGGCTAATTACTCTCACATTTACGAACTGTGTACTTTTGTTTGTAAAAGCTCAATAAACATATTTTTAAAAAAGAAAAAGACTTATTGTACATGAGGTAAACCATCTCTCTGACTTAGTGCCCAATTAAGGGCCAGAAGGGAATCATTGTGCTTTATAATAGTATACAGCGACGATACGTCAACTGTTACTAAATAGGTTGACCAGTCATCACATAGTTTAATATCCCTTAATGCCACTAGTAAGTCTTTGGTGTCTTTTAAATAAGCCCTGGTTTTTAGGACACTGGGTTGTAAAAACCTGTCAAGGTATTCATCCAATCTCACTGTCACTGATCCTATCCCATTACCAATGGGGCGAGCTGGAGGACAATTAACATCTTTATGCACTTTTGGTAACGTGTATATTGTAGAGATTCTGCACACAATAGGGACCCAATATTTTCTCTCTTTTTTATTTAATACATACGTTTTATAACCATACTCTACTAAATATGTCAATTGATCTTTGTACACTAATGTGGGAGCTTTCCGTATTTTATTATACGTGCTTTCATCAAAGAGCATTTCTGTCATCTGTTGATGATAAAACTCTTTATCAAGGATAACACACCTTCTCCTTTATCTGCAGGTTTCACAGTAATCTCTTTACATTTTGCAAGCGGTTCAATTCGCTCTCTAGGGTGTTAATCCCTAGGTGTGTTGGTCCCTAGTGTGTGCAGAATCCCCACAATATGCACTTTCCCAAAAGTGCATAAAGATGTTAATTGTTCTCCAGCTTGCCCCATTGTTAATAGCTACTGATTTTTCCTTCAATGATTTTCAGTGAAATGCAAGGAGTAAAGGAGCATATAGTAAGTGCAGAATAAATACATATTTTTTTTCTACAGAGGTACTTTGGTCAAGAGTTATGTCAAAAGGAAAAGGATGAATATAATTTGAACTTAGAGCAGCTGTTTGATGCAGTCTGTAACCTTTGTTTCTCTCTACAAAAGTTACAGTGTCTGTGCAATGGGGTCCCCTATCAGCCAAATGTAATGCCAGAGCACTTACTTGACTGAGCGTGTAATATAACTGTTCACCATTGCATCCAGCACCAGCCAAATCTGGGGAATTTACTGCTGACTGTGACAGAGAAAAAAGTAAAAAAAAAGTAAAGTAAAAAAAGTATAAGTATGTCAGGTGGACCCTTTGCACATGGCATAAGATGAGGGGGTACCTGGGAGGAAGCACATCCCCCAACATTCTGTCATGTTGTATCTGAGGTCTGTAAGTTGAGGGAGGGGGGAATGTACTGAGGGACATAATAATGTTGGGAGGTAAGATCTGTGCATGGGGTAAAGAGGATTTGTGCTGGGAGGGAAGATTTTTAGGGGGAGAAGAAGATTTGTGCTGGGAGGAGTAATTTGAGAAAACGATGTATTGGGGGGTTGGGGAAGAATATGAATTGTGCTGGAGGGAGTTGGGGTAGTATTTGTGCTAGGAGGGGGGATGTTTAGGGAGGAAGCAGACTTATACTGGGGAGAGGGATTGGGAGGGCAAAAAATAATTTAATGAGGATTTGTCGGGGGGGGGGGGGATTTGTGCTGGGGAGGGGTGTTGGATGGATTTGTGCTGGGATTGGAGATTTGAGGGGGAAAAATGATTTGTGCTGTGAGGAGGAATTTGTGGACATAAAAGATTTGTGCTGGGGTTGATTTGGCAGGGACAACGACTTGTGATGAGAGGGAAGACTTTAGCATAGAGAATTTGTACTGGTATGGGGAAGAAAATTAGCATGTTTGTTTAGGGAGAATTTCAGCATGCATAGTGAATTTGAAGGGAAGGGAAGAGTGCAGATTAGTGCTGTATTTTTTTTTGGGGGGGTGAAGGGGGACTTTGCTAAGGGGAGAAGTGTAGAATATGGTTTGTATGGAGAATTTTACACTCTACTGAACTGACTTTGTTTTTTACTCTGCCTTTCTCTACTACTTACTTCTGACCCCTGCATTCTGCACGGGTATTCGTCCCGCCAAATACCCTGCAATGCACCCTGATTATAAGCTGGTTGTTAAGGAGTGAGGCCGGGAAGCCAGTCCTTAACAACTGATGATTTGCCAGTTACAAAATATTTTCAAAAAAATGGCGTGGGGTCCCCCCAAAATCCATACCAGACTCTTATCCAAGCATGCAGCCCAGCAGGCAAGGAAAGGGGGGGGGCGACTGAATGCCCCCCTGCAGTAGGCAGCCAGCCTTAATGTAGGTGGGAGCATTTTTTATTTTTATTTTTATTTTTTTAGGTTACGGCGGATGCAATTTTTTTATTTTTTAACAAAGGAATTATCAAAAACTGTCTCTGTGTTTTTATTACTTTTTGAAACTTTTTTGGTAAATGGGTAGGGGTACTATGTACCCAATACTGATTCACATGGGGGGCCAGGATCGGTGGGCCCCCTTGGTAAAGGGGACTTCCAGATTCCAATAAGCCCCCTGCCTGCAGAGCCCCCCTGCCCCAAAACACCCACCCCCATGTTGAGGGTATGTAGCCTGGTATGGTTCACAAGGGGGGGACACTCGCTCGACCCCCCCTTTCCTGACCTGCCAGGCTGGTATGGATTTTGGGGGGACTCCACGCCATTTTTTCATTTTTTTTATAGCCGGGTGCTGGAAATTGCAACCATAAGTCATTCTAAATTGGATTTGACCCAAGGGACCTAGTATGGACTGGGGAGGGGGGACCCCCACACAGTTTTTTTTTTTCAAAAGCCAGGTGTCAGCAATTGCAACCGCATGTCATTGTAAATGGGATTTGACTTGTTTTTTTCTATAGAAATGTTATTTTTGCTGCACCATATTCTATATATGTTAAGGAGACCCCCAGGCATGATATTTAAAGGAATTTTTAATTTTTATTGTTGCACTTTAAGCATCATTAAAATCACTGCCCCTGTAAAAACAGTAGTTTTGAAAAAAAATGTTTGCATTGATACATGCCCCCCAGGGCAGTACATGGACCATTATACCTCTTTTATGGCCAATTACTTGCATATAAGCCTTCAAAATGGGCACTTTTTATTTTTCCTTTTTGGCTCTCATAAACTTCAATGGAGTTTGCCATTCGGGTTAGAACTTTTCCCTTGTTCGGGATTTCTGCTGCGAACCAAACAGGGGGTGTTCAGCCCATCTCTAATAAATTGGTTGTAAACCCATTTTTTAAATTTTTACCTACAGGTAAGTCTATAATAAGGCTTACCTGTAGGTAAAATGAATATCTCCTAAACCTGTACGGTTTAGAAGATATTCACTTTGCATGCAGCCGTTGACGACAGCGGCGCATACGCTGTAAATGCCCGGCTGAAGGTCCGGTAGACACCGCGGACCTTGCCGGAAAGAAGTCTCTCACACATGCGTGCGGGAGTGAAATCATTGCGGCTCCGGCCACTCACAGCACTGAAGCCGCAAACCCGGAAGACAAGCCGAGGGCAAAATGTCAGCTCCCTAAGCGTGGACCGGCCTGCGATATGGGGACATCATTCTAAGATAAGTATTTCATAATGAGTATGTGGTGTTTTTTAAATTTTTTTTTACAGCCGCTTTCAGTCATATTTGAAAGGCATCCTGAGTGAGGTCCTTGTCCAAATATAGTCATAACTAGGAATGAGCCAAACACCCCCGGTTCGGTTCGCACCAGAACCTGAGAACGGACCGAAAGTTAGCGCGAACTATAGAACCCCATTAAAGTCAATGGGACTCGAACGTTTAAAATCAAAAGTGCTAATTTTAAAGGCTAATATGCAAGTTATTGTCCTAAAAAGGGTTTGGGGACCCGGGTCCTACCCCAGGGGACATGTATTAATGCAAAAAAAGTTTTAAAAATGGCCGTTTTTTCGGGAGCAGTGATTTTAATGATTCTTAAAGTGAAAAAAAAGTGAAATATTCCTTTAAATATCATACCTGGGAGGTGTCTATAGTATGCCTGTAAAGTGGCACGTGTTTTCCATGCTTAGAACAGTCCCTGCACAAAATGAAATTTTTTAAGGAATAAAAGTCATTTAAAACTGCTTGCAGCTTTAATGTAATGTCGGGTCCTGACAATATGGATGAAAATCAGTGAGACAAATGGCATGGGTACCCCTCACCCCCCAGTCCATTACCAGGCCCTTTGGGTCTTGTATGGATATTAAGGTGAACCCCGCAACCAAATTAAAAAAAGGAAATGGGGCCCCTAGGCCCTATATACTCTGAACAGCAGTATACAGGAGGTACAAACAAGACAGGGTCTGTAGGTTTGTTGTTAAGTAGAATCTGTTTGCAATTTTGAACTGGTACATTTTTAAAGTGTAGCTCCAGCCAAAAATCTATTTTTAAGCTTTTTGGAAAACATAGGGAAGGGTTATCACCCCTGTAACATTTGTTTTGCTGTCTATGCACCTCTTCAGAAGATTTCACATCACTTTCTGTCCCAATGACAAATGTTTTTTGAAAATTTGGGGTTTTAGTGAAACAAGGATTGGTGATAAAGCATCAGTGAAGAGGAGACACGTTTTTCCCATATTAACTCTTACAGGAGAGAATTTCCCTTCCTAGGGGTAGATTTCATCTCACTTCCTGTTGTCTCCTTCCGTTTGCAAGTAGGAGTCATTTGTAAGTTGGATGTTTGAAAGTAGGGGCCTGACCTATATACTCTGCAGAAATTGGGGCCTTAGGTGTTGGTGTTGCCACAACACTGTAAGCCCTCAAAGTTACTCTTGGTGGGCGCAGGAACGGGCCCTGCTGTGAAATATTAGATCAAGAATTGTAATTACATGCCATTGTTGAACAGTGGTAGAAAAATTGGGCTTTTGGTGGTGGTGGTACTGGTGCCACAACACTGCAACCCCTCACAGATACTCTAGATGGAGCGCAGGAATGAGCCCTGCTGCAAAGTATTGCATCAAAAATTGTAATTACACGCCCCTGTCAAAAAGGGGCAGAAAAATTGGGCCTTAGCCACTGCTGCCACAACACTGCAACTCTTCACAGATGCTATACTTGGAGCGCAGGAATGAGCCCTGCTGTAAAGTATTGCAGCAAAGATTGTAATTATATGCCTCAGTTAAACAGAGGCTGAAAAATTGGGCCTTGGGCACTGGTGCTGGTGCCACAACACTGCAACCCCTCACAGATACTATAGTTGGAGCGCAGGAGTAAGCCCTGCTGCAAAGTATTTCATAAAAAATTGTAATTACACGCCCCTGTGGGGGCAGAAAAATTAGGCCTTGGCCACTGGTGGCGGTGCCCAGAACCAAAAATGTTCTTACAAGCTATCAGCATGAAAATTGAGGAGGAAGAGGATTGTGACTCAGCATAACAGGATAGTCACTCAGCATCAGTATAGGCAGTCTTGAATGGATCTCACATTAAAAAAAAAAATCAATTGGTTACATCAGCATCAGGTGCTTGGTAGCTGGTGATCCAAGACTGATTCATTTTTATGATGGATAGCCGATCGACCGATTCAGTGGACAGGCACACCCTGTGATCGGTTACAAAGCCTCCAGCAGCACTGAATGTGCGTTCCGAAAGAATGCTGGATGCAGGACAGGCCAGTAGCTCACATACTGTGCAAGCTCTGGCCAGTGATCCATCCTCAAGACCCAGTAACCCACAGGATTTTCGGTGGGAAAGGTGTCCAAGTTTGATCTTGCCCCTAGGTAATCCTGCACCATGTGAATCAGACGCTGGCGATGGTTGCTGGAACCGATCAGACCTTGGGGCTGAGGACTAAAAAATTGTCTGAATGCATCAGTCAGACGGCCACCCTCTCCACCGCTCCTTCTGTGACTGACCGAAGCCTCAGCAACACGTTGTCCAGGAGGACCAGGAAATTATAACCTTTCAGGCTCTGAAAACGCGTTGCACAAACCTTTCTGCAAGGACTCCCGAAGATGTTTCATCCTCTGCTCCCTCTGCGATGGCAATATAAGGTCCGCAACCTTACCCTTGTAATGTGGATCAAGGAGGGTTGCCAGCCAGTAATCATTCCTCCCCTTGATACCACGAATACGAGGATCCTTCCGCAGGCTTTGCAGGATCAGGGAGGCCATGCAGCGTAGGTTTGCTGAGGCATTCGGTCCAGAGTCCTCTGGGTCACTAAGGATGACATGATCCGTAGCCACCTCCTCCCAGCCACGTACAAGTCCATGGGTTTCTTCGGACTGTAAATGAACCCTTGAAGACTGCTGCTGATGCTGAGTGCCAGGCTCCACCTCCCTGCTGACACAATCCTCCTCCTCATCCTCTTCCTGTGTAAGCAGTGGGCACGCAGGAACATTGTGTGGATAAAGGGGGCCTTGAGAGGTAAGGAAGTCCTCCTCTTCCTCCCTCTGTTCTGCCTCAAGTGCCCTGTCCATTATTCAATGCAGTGTGTGCACCAACAGGTGGACAAGAGGGACAGTGTCACTGATGCATGCACTGTCACTGCTCACCATCCTTGTGGCCTCCTCAAATGGTGACAGGATAGTGCATGCATCCCTGATCATAGCCCACTGGAGCGTGACCCTGTCCTGGTGCCATAATCACATAGGTACTCATTGATGGCCCTCTGCTGCATGTGCACCTGCTGCAGCATGGCCAACATTGAGTTCCACCTGTGGGCATATCACAGATTAGGCGGTTCTTGGGCAGGTTAAATTCCTTTTGGAGGTCAGCCAGCAGAGCACTGGCATTATATGACCTGAGGAAATGCACATAGACTTTCCTGGCCTGCCTCAGGACATCCTGTAGGCCCGGGTACCTGCCCAAGAACTGCTGCACCACCAAGTTAAGGACGTGAGCCAAACAGGGCACATGGGCCAGTTGTCCCTGTCGGAGGACGAAGAGGAGGTTGGTGCCATTGTCACAAACCACCATACCTGGCTTAAGCTGGCGTGGCGTCAACCACCTCTGAGCCTGCCCCTGCAGAGCTGACAGAATCTCTGCCCCAGTGTGGCTCCTGTCCCCCAAGCACACCAGCTCAAGCACTGCATGGCATCTTTTTGCCTGCGTGCTTGCGTAGCCCCTTGAACGCCTACGGAGCACTGCTGGTTCCGAGGACAAATCGGCACAGGAAGAGGCCATGGAGGAAGAAGAAGAGGAGGGGGTGGAGGAGAGAGGTGTGGCAGAATCACCACTAGTAGAATTTTGGAGGCATGGTGGCAGAACAACCTCCAACACTACTGCACCCTGTCCTGCATCCTTCCCAGCTGCCAGAAGAGTCACCCAGTGCTCGGTGAAAGATAGGTAACATCCCTGTCCATGCATGCTGGACCATGAATCAGCGGTAATATGCACCTTACCACTGACCGCCCTGTCCAGCGAGGCCAAGACATTGCCTTCCACATGCTGGTAGAGAGCCGGAATTGCCTTCCGTGAGAAAAAGTGGAGTTTGGGAACCTGCCACTGAGGAACCGCACATTCCACAAACTCACGGAAGGGGGCAGAGTCTACCAACTGAAAAGGCAGCAGTTGAAGTGCTAGCAATTTACCAAGCTAGCATTCAACCGCTGGGCATGTGGATGGCTGTGAGCTAACTTCTTTCAGCGGTGCAGCATCTGGGACAGGGAAATTTGCTGTCCTTCTTGGGCACCCCCTCTCTCTGGGCTCACGTTACTGCTTCCTCTAGCTGGGTACCATCATCGGAGCCTTCAAAATGCTGGGCATCCTCCTGGAGCATGTACCTAACACTGTGGTCAAACAGTTCGGGGGACTCCTCAGGAGGACATGGTGAGGCCAGGGAAGGAGTAACTGATGCCATTGAGCCGAGGGAAGAGGCCTTGTTGGCAGCTGCTTTGCCAGACAAAGTACCCTGAGCCTGGGTGAGAGAGGATGAGGAGGATGAGGACGGCTTGGCCATCCACTCTACCAAGTCTTCGGCATGTTGCGGCTCAACACGGCCAGCTGCCGAAAAAAAGGATAAGTGCGTCCCACGGCCACGTGCTGATGAGGATGCACCATCTCCTCAACCAGCACTGTTGCCTCTAGACACAGAGCCTGCTTTCCCTCTTTTATTGGCTTGAGACTGTCTGCCTCTCATTGTTGGCCTTCCAGACATACTAATGGCCTGCAGTAGGGATGAGCCGAATACCCCCCTGTTCGGTTCGCACCAGAACTTGAGAACAGGCAAAAAATTTGTTCGAACACACGAACACCGTTAAAGTCTGTGGAACACGAACTTGAATAATCAAAAGTGCTAATTTTTAACGGGGCTTACGTAACGGGTGACCCCGCCCCCCTCTGACATCACGGGGAATGCCACAGGGAAGTCTCCGTCAAGTCCCCATGCATCAGAGGGGGGCTGGGTCACTGGGTGGCCCCGCCCCCTGTTATTTAAGAACCGTCAGAAGAGGAGAAGCGTCACACAGCGGGAGCCTCCCTCCATGCCATCATGGATGCAGAGCGGCCCGAAAAGAAGATAAAGAGAAGAAGATGAAGAGAAGAAGATGAAGAGAAGAAGATGAAGAGAAAAAGATGAAGAGAGAAGCATCACACAGCGGGAGCCTCCCTCCATGCCATCATGGATGCGGAGCGGCCCGTGAAGAAGAAGGGAAGAAGACGTCGACGCTGCAGAGGAAGATGCCGGACGAGAACACCGGAGGAAGAACCAGAAGAACCAGAATAAGAAGAAGATGGAGGAAGAAACCAAAGGAAGATAGAAGAAAGAAGAAGGAAGTTAGAAGAAAGAAAAAGCATTTAAATAAAGGAATTGTCAAAAACTGTCTCTTGTCATTTTTAAAATTTTTGACAGTTTTTTGTGAAATGGTAGGGGTACTTTTGTACCCCCTTACCATTTCACACAGGAGGGAGGGCCGGGATCTGGGGGTCCCCTGTTAAAGGGGGCTTCCAGATTCTGATAAGCCCAATGCCCGCAGACCCCCTCAACCACCGGCCAAGGGTTGTGGGGATGAAGCCCTTGTCCCCATGAACATGGGAACAAGGTGTTTTGGGGGGCTACCCCAAAGCACCCTCCCAATGTTGAGGGCATGTGGCCTGGTACGGTTCAAGAGGGGGGGCGCTCTCTCGTCCCCCCCTCTTTTCCTGCGGCCTGCCAGGTTGCGTGCTCGGATAGGGGTCTGGTATGGATTTTTGGGGGGATCCCACGCTGTTTTTTTTTAAATTTTGCCGCGGGGTTCCCCTTAGAATCCATACCAGACCTGAAGGGTCAGGTATAGATTTTGAGGGGGGCCCCACACAATTTTTTTTAAATTTTGGCTGGGGTTCCCCTTATTATTTATACCAGACTTGAAGGGCCTGGTATAGAATTTAGGGGGACCCCCACGTCATTTTTTTTTAATTTTGGTTCGGGGTTCCCCTATGGGGAATTCCCATGCCGTTTTTATCAATGAACTTTTATGTGTATTGTCGGACTGGCAATTCATTAATAGCCGCGAGTAGTTTTAAATGACTTTTTTTCCTTTGAAATTTCATTTTACTGTCAGACTGTTCTAAACACGGGAAACATGCGCCCCTTAACAGGCATCCTATATACACCCCCCAGGTATGAAATTTAAAGGAATATTACACTTTTATTTTTTGACTTTAAGCATTATTAAAATCACTGCTCCCGAAAAAACGGACGTTTTTAAAACTTTTTTTGCATTGATCCATGTCCCCTGGGGCAGGACCCAGGTCCCCAAACACTTTTTATAACAATACCATTAATATAAGCCTTTAAAATTAGCAGTTTTGATTTCTCCCATAGACTTTTAAAGGGTGTTCCGTGGCATTCAAATTTGCCTCGAACACCCCAAATTGTTCGCTGTTCGGCGAACTAGCGAACAGCCGATGTTCGAGTCGAACATGAGGTTGACTTGAACTCGAGGCTCATCCATAGCCTGCAGTGAGATGTAGCTGCATAATGCTGGGATGTATATAAATACTGATACTGCAGCTAGCAGAATCATCTGCCTGCCTGCGGTACTAATAGGATCAGAAGAACACCACCAATTTTCTTCAGGTAGCTTTAGGTGCACACTGTGCAGAGGACACAGTACACTAACTGTAAATACTGTACCTGCCTGCCTGTGGTATTAATAGGAGCAGAACAACAGCAATTGTCTTCAGGTAGCTTTAGGTGCACACTGTGAAGAGGACACAGTACACTAACTTTAAATACTGTAGCTGCCTGCCTGTGGTATTAATAGTATCAGAACTGAAAAAAGTAGAATGTTCCCCACGGGGCTTTTTAGCAGCAAATAGGAGTCAAATATTTTGTAAAAAAGCTCAGATTTTTTATTATTTTTTCAAAGGATGGTTAGACACAAAACATATATAAAAAATTAATTAAAATATGAGCTCTGGGGGGGCGTGTCCAAGATGGCGAGGTGAGCAGTCGCCTGTTCTGGAGCTCCGCCGAGGCCTACTCTGAAATCCGCAGCCATCGGCACTAAATCGGCACATAAATTGAACCCTGAGGCCAGCCAAACGTTCGTGCACCAGACAAGCTGCTCCCTGGACCCTGAGGGGCTCGCACAGGGGCGAACGGCCGCCCGACTTATAGAGGCCCGGTCCTCGGGCTTGGCGGTCTCTCCGGGGCCTACTGCGGGACAGCACAGAGAACCTGGAGGTCGGTGGGGGCCCCCTGCTAGCGGACACTCTGATCCTGCTCCCCTCCTGCCTCGGTCGCCGCCGGTCTGACATCCGCCGGACCGGACATCCCCTTGCTGTGGACGCGGGGCCTATGATTCCACTAGGCCCCGGGTGAAGCCGCGGTCTCGATTAGAGGAGCTGTCGGGACTATCATCAGAGGAAACCGGCGCAGACGCACTCTCCTCTCCCTCCCGTCGCGGCCGCCGGCTGGCCGCCGTCCCCCGGACTTGGCCCTCCCTTGCTGTGGATGTGGAGGCTTACTTCCAGTAGGCCCCGAGTGAAGCCGCGGTCTCGCCTAGAAGGGCGGCCGGAGCCGCCGGAGGAGGAGGCGGAGCTGACTGCAGGACCCAGGGAGCCCTCTCTCATCCTGCCCCAGCATCACCAGGGACACTCTGACTGGACCTGATTGGACCTCCAGACGCAGGGGACCCCAGCGGATCCTGAATGAGGCGATGCCAGTCGGGCGCAGCGGCCAGTAAGGGGAAAAAATATAAATTCCCTCCCTCCCCAGAGATACCCCCCCGCAGCCAGCACCCTCACAAGTACCCAGACCCACACGCAGTGCACACAGGGCCTCGCAGACTGCACTAATGGAGGCTGCTGTGTCCAGACCCCCCTGGCTGGCAGAGGTCATGGCAGCTATAGCCACATGCCAATCCACGCTCACTGCAAAAATAGACGCAGTACAAATGGATGTGGGCCTCTTACGACAGGATATGGACAGGCTCCGTTCCAGGGTGACAGAAACAGAACAGAGGGTCAGTGACGCAGAGGACTCAGTCACTCAACACAGCGCAGCACTTCATACTCTCCAAACTAAGGTTAAGGCCCTGGAGTACAGGGCAGAGGACGCGGAGAACAGGAACAGGCGCAACAACCTGCGCATTGTGGGATTGGCGGAGGGGGCTGAGGGCAACAACCCCACATGCTTTGTGGAGGACATGCTACGCAACCTTCTACTGGAGGCTCGTTTATCCCCCCAATATGCAGTGGAAAGGGCGCATAGAATTCCACCAAAACCTGGCCCTCCAGGGGCCCCTCCTCGTACTTTTATTCTTCGATTTCTCAACTTTCGAGATAGGGACGAGATCCTGCGAGCTTCTAGGAATGTGGGTGACCTACGGTTTCAAAACAACAAATTAATGATCTTTCCTGACTACTCGATAGAAACACAGAAACTCAGGAAGTCATTTGACCATGTGAAAGCGGCATTGCGGGCGCGCAACATCCGCTACAGTGTCCTATTTCCAGCGCGTTTGAGGGTCCAGGATGGTGAATCAGTCCGCTTTTTTACCTCCCCCAGGGAGGCATCCGCCTGGCTTGACACACTACCCCAGGACTGACAACCGAGAGCTTGATATGGAATCACTATCTGTTTATGTTTGAATACACTGGGCCCTCAGTATTACAATGAGGCAGTTCAGCTCCACCTGCTTACCTGATCTTAAATGTGACAGCCTCCATGAGGGACCCACAACTAATAAGCCAGTGCCCCTGGTGGCGTACGCCGGGAGAACTTTTAAGTTGGAAGTAGTAATGTTCCTCTCCTACGGGGACTTCAGGGAACCGGTTCACCACACACATTCATATGGCGGAATTACCCCTCTTTTTCTTCTTTTTTTCTAAAAAATCTTTTTGTTTCACCATTTTTGCCTTTTCCCCTTTTTTTTCCTTTTATTTTTATTTTATATATGCAGGGACGGGCCCAGCCCAATGTTTAATTGACTTGTTTCGGTTACCCTCCGTATTACGGGTCCCCCCGAAAGATTTGGTGGTGCCCCGGCGGGGCCCCAAGTTAGATGACAGCGACTCGGCTCACCTGAGACTCCCAAGGACTCTTGGGGGGCCGAACCGCCTTTTGCACAGGACCCCCCTTTGCAGCTGGCGTGCTGATTTTTGTTGGGATGGAAGCCTGCCTCAGTTTCAAGGGGTTGGGTGGGGTGGGGGGAGGGGTTAGTGGCCCCATAAGGGCAGATTTATTGTTTTGGGTTAAACTTTTGTTTTTGAAAAGTTTGGTTTTGCAAAAATGGGTTATAAATGCATTGCAAATGTCAGTAATGTATGGCTTTATGTGCTGTATTCTCCGGGGCGGGGTGGCAGCCTCGAGGGAAGGGTATCCTTGTAATTTGCGCATCCCCAATATACCGTACAATTATGGCACCCCTTAATATTTTGTCCTGGAACACCAGGGGTCTGAACTCTAAGGTTAAGAGATCACTGGTGTTCCAATTCATCAAAGTTCACAGCCCACATGTCTGTATATTACAGGAAACCCACCTAGTGGGTAGGAAAACTATGGCCCTAAAGAAACCCTGGATTGGTTATCATTATCACTCCACATACTCTAACTTTGCGAGGGGCGTAAGTGTCCTAGTCCATAAATCTCTCCCCTTTAGGCTGCTTAACCTGGTACTTGACCCGGAGGGTAGATATGTGGTGGTTCACGCTCAGATACATTCTACAAGATGGGTGATAGTGGGGGTGTACTTACCCCCCGGCATCGATACCTCTCCTGCACCAGGTAGCCGCTAAGATAGCGGACTTTCAAAGTGACAATATAGCTATTTTGGGTGATTTTAATATGGTCCCCGATCCGGAGGTGGACAGGATGTCCAGTACTGGGCACCCCCACCCTGGCTTAGCGGACTGGGCGGAGCTATACGGTCTGACGGATGTGTGGCGATGGAGGAATCCTCACCATAGGGCCTACACCTGCCACTCAGCCTCACATAGATCCTTTTCCAGGATCGAATTGGCCTATGTGGACCGTTCCGCCCTGTCTAGAGTTAGAGACATCATAATCCTTCCCAGGGGCGTGTCTGACCATGCACCACTCCTCCTGACACTGGAACTATCTCACACTCCAGGACTATCCCTGTGGAGACTATCCAGATTCTGGGTGTCGGATGAGATGGTGGATGGACACTTCGGAGGGGCTATGAGGGAGTACTGGGATACCAACCCTGGCTCGGCCAGTGCATTGACGGTTTGGGATGCCTTCAACGTATACACCAGAGGGAGATACCAGACTATTATAGCCAGGGTTCGTAGGGAGAGGCGAGCGGAATTATCTGACGCAGAGAGGAAGGCAGACCTGCAAGAGGCACAGTTCCTTAGGACGAAGGACCCTGGTGACTATGACACGCTTCAACTTCTGACCGGTGAGGTTGTCCGGATTCGCACTTCCCTCACTCTAAAAAGCCTTCTCGCCCAGACACAACGCATATTCGAACAGGGGGAGAGGTCAGGGAAGTTATTAGCCTGGTTGTCTAGGGAACAACAGGGGGAGATGTGCATACCACACATTCAAGGACCTGACGGACGTCTCACATACGATTCAGACGAGATAAACAATAGCTTTGCCTACTTTTATAGGAAGCTCTATGGCACTAGGGTCTTATACACTAGGGACAAACTGACTGATTACTTGGAGCCCATTGACTTCCCGGTCCTGACGGTTTAATATATCGTGACAACCTTGATGCCCCCATCACCACAGACGAATTACTTAAAGCTCTTAAGTCACTCCAGTCTGGCAAATCTCCGGGTCCGGACGGGATACCCGTCGAGTTCTATGAACAGTATGCTGAGGAGCTGACAGGGAAATTACAGGCTATGCTAAAGGAGGCGCAACGACTGGAGACACTTCCAAACTCATTAAGTGAGGCGGTGATTGTTGTAATCCCCAAGCCAGGGAAAGATTTGTCTCTATGCTCATCTTATCGCCCCATCTCCCTAATAAACGTTGATGCTAAGCTCCTGGTCAAGGTGTTGGCCATGAGACTTAACACAGTAATAACAGCCCTAATACATCCGGACCAAACGGGGTTCATGCCGGGGAGGGGAACGGACATCAACATCAGGAGGCTTTTTACCCATATGGATAGGGCGCAGGCGGAGTCAGCGGGAGTAGTGGTCTCCCTTGACGCCGAGAAGGCCTTTGACTCCGTAGAGTGGGTCTTTTTATGGGAGGTCCTCTCGAGATTTGGATTCGGGACGAATTTCCTAAAATGGTTGCAGATGCTATACGCCAACCCCACAGCTTGGATTCACACTAACGGAACCCTCTCTGATTCTTTCCCCCTGGGTAGGGGCACACGTCAGGGTTGCCCTCTGTCGCTGGTGCTTTTTGCCTTGGCGATAGAACCCCTTGCCATCGCTTTGAGGGCGGAGTCGAGGGTGAAGGGAATAACGGTAGGCACAATTGAAGAAAAAGTGTCCCTGTACGCGGACGACACATTACTTTATCTTGCTGATCCCAATCAATCGTTGCAGGAAGCTTTAAACCTATTTGAAAACTTCGCCTGATTTTCAGGTGTCCGCATAAATTGGGACAAGTCGGTCTTGTTTCCGCTTCATCCCATGCTTCCCAGGGTGGACACTGCCACCCCACTTCAGTGGGTGGACGAGTTCACGTATCTGGGTGTAAAAATCAGAAACACTACCCATGAGTTTTTGGATAAAAATCTGCAGCCCCTTATCTCCCAACTCACAGTAAAATGCACGGCCTGGCGTTCCTTACCGCTCACCCCCGTAGGCAGAATTAATTTGCTTAAAATGATATTTCTCCCGAAATTTCTGTATTTTTCCCGTAACACACCATCCTACATACCCAAGTCCTTTTTTAGACGTCTAGAGGGGATCTTGACCGCTTTCATCTGGGCTGGGAGACCCCCCAGAGTGGCAAAGAGGGTGCTTTACCTTCCTCTATCAGGAGGGGGACTTTCCCTGCCAAATTTTTTGATATACTATTGGGCCGCTGTACTGGTTACAGTGCGCTGGTGGTTCTCTCAGCCCAGACAAAATCCTGCAGTTAGACTCGAGGCTGCCATCTTGGGCTCCTTCGCGGCCCTGTCAAACCTAGTGTACAGGGGTCCCAAGGCACCCTACCCTCTGACGACCCCAATGAAAACTACCATTAGAGTGTGGAGGGAGGCCAGGGCAATATATGCTGAGCCAAATCGCGTGTCTCCTCACACTCCGCTTTGGGGTAATCCTACCCTATCCCATCTCTATGATATTCCAGATCCCTCCCAGTGGGCTACACGGGGAATAACCACTCTAAAACATGTTATAACCAATGGTAGGCTAACGTCCTTCAATGACCTTAAACGACAGTACTCTCTCCCATGAACTTTTGAGTTCAGATACTGGCAATTGAGACACGCGATGAGGGGCGCAATTTCCGGATAAACTGACTCTGGAACCAGACTCAGTTGAGCGACTTTTGACCTCAAGTGCAATGGGGAAGCCCCTATCCACATTGTACATGTACCTGACGGTAGCATATGACATTAAGCCCACCCGTACGTTTGACAAATGGAAGGAGGATATTCAAGCACTGGGGGAGGAGGAATGGGAGGATTGTGTCTCGACCTACATCCCAACTGTGATGGCAGCTAAGGACAGGTTCATGCAGTTGAAGTTTCTTCATAGGGCCTACTTCACTCCGCATAGGATGGCAAAAATGTATCCCCATGTCGATCCATCATGCCCTCGGTGCAGGAGCAGAGAGGGGACATTTTGGCACATGGTGTGGGCGTGCCCGAAGCTCGGACCATACTGGGAAGGGGTTACAGGGGTATTAAATGACATATGTGGAACTGAGTTATCACCTGATCCCATGCTGCTTCTGTTGAGCTACTTGGGTGATGTTGAAGGGGACAGATACACTAAACTTTCTATAACACTTATGCTGTTCTATGCAAGGAGGGAGATAATGCTACATTGGAAGTCAGCTGAGTCCCCCACCCTCGGGTCCTGGAAGAAGGCAGTAGACTCAGTGCTGCCACTGTACAAACTTACATATGAAAGCAGACAGTGTCCTGCTAAATTTAATAAGGTCTGGTCGGCCTGGAAGGCTACGCGTGGCTGAGGGACCGGGAGCTGGGGACCGAGTGACGGATTCCCCGGTCTTGGCTTGGGGCTTACCCTCCCTTGGACACGGGGGGTCGTCGGGTCATGCCGGATGACGATTATATTTAATCGGAGGAACTCTTCACACATGTACTGGATCTGGGGGGGGTGGTGAACATGCTACCTGCTGATACTCGGAGCTGGCTCCAAATAGGAATATCCTACGATCTCATTGGGGGAGGGAGATGGGGAATAAGCGGATGAAGACTAAAGGGGAATTACTAATAAGGCTGCCCAATACTTGGATGTAAGTTGGAAATAGGATAGAATGGGTTATATGTAGAATGCGCAATATTGTTGTTCCATTCTCTCTATATGTTACAAGATATACAGGAAGCTAGTAAATATGCATTTGTGAGATCCTGCACTGTTTCCTTAAAGGGATGCTTTACCATAATGATGTAATGACTGTTTACTAATTGTCGTACACTGATGATTTTGTAATGCTGATTTGTTAAATAAAAACCTTTACTGTTAAAAAAAAAAAATATGAGCTCTGGTATATACAAGGCAAGACAAATTAGGGTAGGAAAGGTTACACATCAAGAGTGATACATTGTTACACTTGAAATAGCACTATTCGATGTATGGAAATGCCCCAATGCATTTCGACCTCAAAGGTTATGGTCTTCTTCAGGGGGTCCTTACATTTCTATAAATACATCAAGAGGACAGATTTCAATATTCTAATTGTCATGTAATTTAATATCCAATACAGTATCATTTATTACATCTACATTGTTTCGTGTTTGATTTATGTAATCCAAGTGTATTTACCCTTTCCGTGAGGAAGGCTCGCTTAACCAGAGACTTCTTTAAAATGAAGTCTCTGGCGGAAAGGGTAAATACACTGTGATTACATAAATCAAACACAAAACAATGTAGACATAATAAATTATACTGTATTGGATATTACATTACATGACAATTAGAATATTGAAATCTGTCCCCTTGATGTATTTATAGAAATGTAAGGACCCCTGAAGAAGACCATAACCTTTGAGGTCGAAATGCATTGGGGCATTTCCATACATCGGATAGTGCGATTTCAATTGTAACAATGTATCACTCTTAATGTATAACCTTTCCTAGCCTAATTTGTCTCGCCTTGTATATACCAGAGCTCACATTTTAATTAATTTTTTACATATGTTTTGTGTCTAACATCCTTTGAAAAAATAATAAAAACTCTGTGCTTTTTTACAAAATATTTGACTCCTATTTCCACTTTTTTCTTTTCAAAGATTGTAATTGGGGTGTGCAGCCCTCTCAAACCCTCATATATGTGTCGCTCCATGATATAATAGGATCAGAACAACAGCAATTGTCTTCAGGTAGCTTTAGGTGCACACTGTGCAGAGGACGCAGTACACTAACTTCTAAATACTACAGCTGCCTGCGGTACTAATAGGATCAGAAGAACACCACCAATTTTCTTCAGGTAGCTTTAGGTGCACACTGTGCAGAGGACACACTACACTAACTGTAAATACTGTAGCTGCCTGCCTGTGGTATTAATAGGAGCAGAACAACAGCAATTGTCTTCAGGTAGCTTTTGGTGCACACTGTGCAGAGGAATCAGTACACTAACTGTAAATACTGTAGCTGCCTGCCTGTGGTATTAATAGGATTAGAACAGAAAAAAGTGGAAAGTTCCCTACAGGGCTTTTTAGCAGCAAATAGGAGTCAAATATTTTGTAAAAAAGCACAGATTTTTTATTATTTTTTCAAAGGATGGTTAGACACAAAACATATTTAAAAAATTAATCAAAATATGAGCTCTGGTATATACAAGGCAAGGCAAATTAGGCTAGGAAAGGTTATACATCAAGAGTGATACATTGTTATACTTGAAATAGCACTATTCGATGTATGGAAATGCCCCAATGCATTTCGACCTCAAAGATTATGGTCTTCTTCAGGGGGTCCTTACATTTCTATAAATACATCAAGAGGACATATTTCAATATTCTAATTGTCATGTAATTTAATATCCAATACAGTATCATTTATTACGTCTACATTGTTTCGTGTTTGATTTATGTAATCCCAGTGTATTTACCCTTTCCGCGAGGAAGGCTCGCTTAACCAGAGACTTCTTTAAAATGAAGTCTCTGGTGGAAAGGGTAAATACACTGTGATTACATAAATCAAACACGAAACAATGTAGACATAATAAATGATACTGTATTGGATATTAAATTTCATGACAATTAGAATATTGAAATCTGTCCCCTTGATGTATTTATAGAAATGTAAGGACCCCCTGAAGAAGACCATAACCTTTGAGGTCCAAATGCATTGGGGCATTTCCATACATCGGATAGTGCAATTTCAATTGTAACAATGTATCACTCTTAATGTATAATCTTTCCTAGCCTAATTTGTCTCGCCTTGTATATACCAGAGCTCACATTTTAATACATTTTTTATATATGTTTTGTGTCTACCCATCCTTTGAAAAAATAATAAAAACTCTGTGCTTTTTTACAAAATATTTGACTCCTATTTCCACTTTTTTTTTTCAAAGATTGATTATAATTGGGGTGTGCAGCCCTCTCAGACTCTCATATATGTGTCGCTCCATGATATAATAGGATCAGAACAACAACAATTGTCTTCAGGTAGCTTTAGGTGCACACTGTGCAGAGCACGCACTACACTAGCTTGTAAATACTACAGCTGCCTATGGTACTAATAGGATCAGAAAAACACCACCAATTTTCTTCAGGTAGCTTTAGGTGCACACTGTGCAGAGGACGCACTACACTAACTTGTAAATACTACAGCTGCCTGCGGTACTAATAGGATCAGAAGAACACCACCAATTTTCTTCAGGTAGCTTTAGGTGCACACTGTGCAGAGGACGCACTACACTAACTTGTAAATACTACAGCTGCCTGCGGTACTAATAGGATCAGAAGAACACCACCAATTTTCTTCAGGTAGCTTTAAGTGCACACTGCAGAGGACGCAATACACTAACTTGTAAATACTGCAGCTGCCTATGGTACTAATAGGATCAGAAGAACACCACCAATTTTCTTCAGGTAGCTTTGGGTGCACACTGCAGAGGACGCAATACACTAACTTGTAAATACTGCAGCAGCCTGCGGTACTAATAGGATCAGAAGAACACCACCAATTTTCTTCAGGTAGCTTTAGGTGCACATTGTGCAGAGGACACACTACACTAACTTTTAAATTCTGCAGCTGCCTGTGGTACTAATAGGATCAGAAGAACACCACCAATTTTCTAAAGGTAGCTTTAGGTGCACACTGTGCAGAGGACGCACTACACTAACTTGTAAATACTACAGCTGCCTGCGGTACTAATAAGATCAGAAGAACACCACAATTTTTTTAAAGGTAGCTTTAGGTGCACACTGTGCAGAGGACGCACTACACTAACTTGTAAATACTGCAGCTGCCAGCGGTACTAATAGGATCAGAAGAACACCACCAATTTTCTTCAGGTAGCTTTAAGTGCACACTGTGCAGAGGACGCACTACACTAACTTGTAAATAGTACAGCTGCCTATGGTACTATTAGGATCAGAAGAACACCACCAATTTTCTTCAGGTAGCTTTAGGTGCACACTGTACAGAGTAAGCACTACACTAACTTGTAAATACTGCAGCTGCCTGTGGTACTAATAGGATCAGAAGAACACCACTAATTTTTTAAAGGTAGCTTTAGGTGCACACTGTGCAGAGGACACACTACACTAACTTGTAAATACTGCAGCTGCCTGCGGTACTAATAGGATCAGAAGAACACCACCAATTTTCTAAAGGTAGCTTTAAGTGCACACTGTGCAGAGTAAGCACTACACTAACTTATAAATACTAAAGCTGCCTGTGGTACTAATAGGATCAGAAGAACACCACCAAGTTTCTTCAGGTAGCTTTAGGTGCACACTGTGCAGAGGACGCACTACACTAACTTGTAAAAACTGCAGCTGCCAGAGGTACTAATAGGATCAGAAGAACACCACCAATTTTCTTCAGGTAGCTTTAGGTGCACACTGTGCAGAGGACGCACTACACTAACTTGTAAATACTACAGCTGCCTGCGGTACTAATAGGATCAGAAGAACACCACCAATTTTCTTCATGTAGCTTTAGGTGCACACTGTGCAGAGGACGCACTACTCTAACTTTTAAATACTGCAGCTGCCTGTGGTACTAATAGGATCAGAAGAACACCACCAATTTTCTTCAGTTAGCTTTAGGTGCACACTGTGCAGAGCAAGCACTACACTAACTTGTAAATACTGCAGCTGCCTGTGGTACTAATAGGATCAGAAGAACACCACCAATTTTCTAAAGGTAGTTTTAGGTGCACACTGTGCAGAGGACGCACTACACTAACTGTAAATACTATAGCTAATAGGACTAATAGGATCAGAAGAACACCAGCAATTTTCTTCAGATCGCTGTAAATACTGTAAAAACACCTGCCTGCCTGTCAGTAGGAAGAGAATAACATGAACGGATCTAACTCAACTGAATACAGTATATATATATATATATATACAACACCTAAGATACATATATATATATACACAATACACTGTAAGTGCAGGTAACTGACTCACCTGCCTACTCTATCTAACTTTAATCAAATGACACCGTCTCTCTCTTTCTCGCTTTCAACGCCGGAACACAGTACACAGGGCCGCTGTGCAGGCGGCCTTATATAGTGTGGAGCGTGTACTAAACCCCCTAAACCATATTCGGCCAAAGCCACCATGGCTTTGGCCAATTACAGCTCTCTGTACAGACAGCGCTGTGATTGGCCGAGCATGCAGGTCATAGTGCATGCTTGGCCAATCATCAGCCAGCAATGCACTGCGATGCTGCAGTAAATTATGGGCCTTGACGCGCCACTCGAATTTGACGCGAACGGCCCATATCGTTCACAATTCGTCGAACGGTCGAACATGCGATATTCAAGTCGAACATGGGTTTGACTCGAACTCGAAGCTCATCCCTAGTCATAACCATATTTGTAAGACATTCAGCTGCTAGGCAGGGAGCTGTAATTGTGGAAAGACCTCAGCAGACTTCAGCAGGAGAGGATCACTGGAGTGGGTCATTGTATTTGTGCTGGCAGGTCAACGGGCCATTATTTATTGTGATTGGCAATGGAACTACATCTCTGGATGATGTGATTGATGTTGGATTTACAAAAAAAGAAAGAATAGAGGGAGAGAAATCTGCACCTTAAAGCAGAGATTCCACTCTAAACAAAAAGTAGAACTTTTAATGTGCCTAAGATCAGGAGAAACTTGATATAAAAAAATATAAAAAATAAATATTTATTTAATTTCATTAAAAAGAATCGCCATCTCAATAATTACATATCATGAAAGTAACCGGTTATATCAAACCATTACAACAAAGTGCAACAAGCATATGGAATTGATGCGTTTCACAATATTTTGCTTCTTCAGGATTCCCGAGAGATGACCTGCTGAAACATCTAAAATTTATTCAGCAATAACAAACTGTCATAAGTGGTGAATGAAACCTAAACAAAATAGAATACAAAACACAAAAGATCTGGAGGTTTGAAAAAAAGGAGGATAGAAACAAATGGAGAAGGAAAACCAAAGGAATAACTCATGGAGGTACAAAGAAAAAAAAGGACCAGGGTGGCATTGTACACTACTTATGAGGTATATATAGAGCTGCTGTGGTAGAGAAAATTTTTGGCACTCCTGCTAACTGTGCTGGTGACAGATGGTTAAAGCTCCTGGTAAGGCAAGTAACAATACATTGAATGTTGGATATCTTCTGGCTCTGTTGAGGCCTGATATCTGGATAATTGGTGGATACTAGACTGCTTAGTAATGCTTACCTGTTTTTTGCCAACCACACAGAGTATTGTCTTCTGTCATACATTGGACACTTCATTGTCCATATCTTACTTCATTGGAACTATTAATGTTTGATGGGATTGAACATTTGGATTATGACCATGACCATAAAAAGATATTGTCAGTGCTGGGCTCAGCTCTTCCTTATCTTAGCTGGCTGCTGTCCAGTCTAGATGATATCTGCCTTCGCCTTGTTCACAGCTCTAGAGATACTCTCCTGTGTTCCTGTTAAAGACTTGCTTGGTTGACATTGCTTCTGGCTTCAGCTCCTGCTTGCTGTTCTACTACGCTGTTCTCTGGCTCCCTGACATTTTGGCTTGTCTGACTATCTGTTCTGGTTCCTGAACTCTGGCTATGTTTTGACTACATTTACTCTGTTTACCTTTTTATTATTATTAAACAAGTGTGATTTAACTGTACTTCTGTCTCAGTCTGATTCATGGTTTCTGACAGTAGACGAAAGCCATTAATTCAGAAGATGCAGTCAATCCACTTGTTGGTAATATTTTTCCAGATTGGATGAGCAGGATCACTGTATGGATCAGTTTGCCATGGCCTTACAAACGCTCCTGAGTCCCACGGCTCACCTGGAATCTCCCACTGTGGCTGCTTCGGTACAACCTGTGTTGCAGGCCGTCCCTGCTGCTGCTCCAGTCTCTGTGCAGGCACCCGCCTCAAGTATTATCTCTATAAGAGGTATGTCTGGTTCTGCTGTGCTTCCCCAATGATTTGGGGGCAATCCAGTCCAATGCAGATGGTTTCTCAACCAGGTTGAGATATACTTTGAGATGCTGCCCCAGGTGTTTCCCACAGATAGAAGCAAAGTAGGTTTTGTGATATCTTTGCTTTTTGAGAGAGCTTTGGCCTGAGCAAACCCTCCATGAGAGATGCAAAAACCTGTTGTCATGAGTTACCCTGAGTTTGTGGCTTCTTTTAAAGGGTATTTGACGTTCCCGCACGCTCCGCTTCTGCTGTCAAGTGCCTCATGTCCATCAAACAGAGTATGAGAACTAATGATGATTATGCCATTGAATTACGTACTCTGGTAGCAGAGGTTGAGTGGAACAATGAGGCCCTCGTGGCTGCTTTTTCTCATGGTCTCTCAGATACCATCAAGGATGAGATAGCAGCCTGAGATATATCCACTGAGCTGGAAAAGTTGATCACGTTTGCCATCCTCATTGACTCCAGACTCAGAGAAAGATTCTCTTTTAAGGAGCGCTTACGAATGACTCCTGTACATTTGTCTCCGAGCTTTGCAGTCCCACCCTTTCCTCCCTCACCTCCCATGCCTTCTGGTAACGAGTCAGTCAGTGAAGATGAACCCATGCACTTGGGCTTCACGTGTCTCTCTGCAGATGAGGGAATCCTTAGGAGGAGTGAGAGATTGTGCCTTTATTGTGACCAGGCAGGTGACTTTTTGAAGTCTGGTGCTACCCGTCCAGGGAAAGCCCGAACCTTGAGGTCCTGTCACGGACAGACCTTAGGTGGTGCTGTTTTGTCCTCAGTTATCCTGAAGGATAAGCCCCTGGTTTCGGTTACCCTTTCTTGGGCTAAGTCGTCTGTCGAGATACAGGCTCTAATTGACTCTGGGGCTGCAGGCCTGTCCATTGATGCTGCCTTTGTATCAAAGCACTCGATTCCACTGCAGCTGCGTGACACTCCACTTGCTATTGAGGCTCTTGACGGGAGACCTCTACAGCCTGCTTACGTGACTCATGAGACTGTTCCATTGTCCATGGCCATAGGGGCTCTTCACCATGAGATAATCCAATTCCAAGTTATTTCCTCACTTAAGTTTCCGCTGGGTATTGGTTATCCTTGGTTATAGAGGCTCAACCCCTCTTTTGATTGGCTCCATGCTGAGTTTCTCTCTTGGTTTCTACAATGCAGCAAGACATGCTTCCAGAAGGTAGCCAAGATCCTGTGCACCTCTTCACTCTCCTCCCTGCTGGAGGAGTACCGCCATTTTAGCGATGTCTTTGACAAAGGTCAAGCCGGTAGTTTGCCTCCACACCGGTCGTATAATTGCACAATTATCCTTCAACCTGGTGCCATACCCCCTCGTGGTCGCATTTACCTTTTGTCGGTCTTGGAGGATAAGGCCATGGAGGATTATGTTGCAGAAGCACTTTCTCGAGGTTTAATCAGCAAATCCTTGTCTCCTGCTGGTTTCTTCTGTGTGAAGAAGAAGAATGGTGAACCGAGACCTTGTATTGAATATAGGGGTCTCAATCGTTTCACGATTAAGAATGCCTATGCGATTCCATTATTACAGAGTTATTTGACCGCCTCAAGGGAGCAGCGGTTTATACAAAGTTTGATTTGAGAGGGGCATATAATCTCATGAGGATTAAGGAGGGCGACGAGTAGAAAACTGTGTTTAATACCAAAACAGGCCAGTATGAGTACCTCGTAACACCATTTGGCTTTTGTAACCCCCCCCGGCAGTTTTCCAGGAATTTATTAATGATGTCCTCCGAGATTTGTTGCAGTTATGCGTGGTGGTTTATCTTGATGATATCCTCATATTTTTCAAGTCCCTGGAGAGCCACTACACAGATGTTTGTTGTGTGGTTCAGAAACTAAGAGAGAATAATCTCTATTGTAAACTGGAGAAGTGTGAATTCCATTGTGAACAGGTTAAATTCCTGGGTTATGTCATTTCCACTGCTGATTTTTCGATGGACCCAGAGAAACTTTCAGAAGTCCTACAGTCGCCCCAACCCAGGGGTTTACGTCCTCTGCAGTGTTTTCTTGGCTTTGCCAACTATTATCAGAAGTTTATTCATAACTTCTTATCTCTGGTCAAGCCCCTGACTGATTTGACCAGAAAGGATGGTAACCCACAAAGTTGGTCTGCAGAGTCCATTAAGGCCTTTAAAAGTCTCAAGGCTACCTTTGTTTCTGCTCCTGTGTTGGCACATCCTCATCCTATGTTACCTTTTATCCTTGAGGTTGATGCTTCTGAGACTGGAGTTGGTGCCCTTCTGTCTCAACGTCCTACCTCTGAGAGCGTTATGCATCCTTGTGGCTACTTTTCCAAGAAATTGTCACCTGCGGAGTGCAATTACTAGTGGTGACAGAGAGCTGTTAGCGATCGTTTTAGCCCTGAAAGAATGGAGACATTTCCTCAAAGACACCACTGTGCTGGTTCTCATTCTTACTGACCATAAGAATCTCACATTCTTGTCTGAGGCTAAATGCCTCTCTCTCAGAAGGGCGCGATGGCCTCTTTTCTTGTCTAGTTTCAATTATATTGTTTCATTCTTACCCAGTACTAAGAATGTAAGGGCTGACGCTTTGTCACAACAATTTTCCTCCACTTCCAAGATGAAGTCAGTTCCAGTATCTGTGATTCCTCCTGAACGTATTCTGGGTATGGTTCGCACCAGTCTCACTTCTCCTTTGGGTGCCAAAATTCTTGCTGCTTAGGTCCATGCTCCTCCTGAGAAACCTTATGACCCCTGCTTTGTCCCAGAGAGTCTCCATACTGCCGTGCTCCAGATTTACTATTCTCCCAAGGCCCCTGGCCACTCTGGGAAGAATCAACTCTTTTGGGCCATTTCCTAACAATTCTGGTGGCCTAGTCTATGTGCTGATGTAACCACCTTCGTAGCTGCCTGTTCCATGTGTGCTCAGAGTAAGACTCCCCGACACCTTCCAGTGGTCCTCCTACAACCCATACCCAATGGAGAGAGGCCCTGGACCCACCTGTCTATGAATTTCATTGTGGAGTTACCCAACTCCCAGGGCAACACAGTTATCCTTATGGTGGTTGACTGGTCCTCGAAAATGTTTTCATTGTATTCCACTTAACCACTTAGGGACCGAGCCTCTTTCTGAGATTTGTTGTTTACAAGTTAAAAAATGATTTTTTTTGCTAGAAAATTACTAAGAACCCCCAAACATTATATATATATTTTTCTAACACCCTAGAGAATAAAATGGCAGTTGTTGCAATACTTTCTGTCACACCATATTTGCGCAGCAGTCTTACAAGCGCACTTTTTTGGGAAAAAATATGCTTTTTTGAATTAAAAAATAAGACAACAGTAAAGTTAGCCCAATTTTTTTATATTGTAAAAAATAATGTTACGCCGAGGAAATTGATACCCAACATGTCACTCTTCAAAATTGCGCCCGCTCGCAGAATGGCGTCAAACCTTTACCCTTAAAAATCTCCATAGACGGGGTTTAAAAAATTCTACAGGTTGCATGTTTTGAGTACAGAGTAGATCTAAGGCTAGATTTATTGCTCTCGCTCTACCAATTGCAGAAATATCTCACATGTGTGGTTTGAACACCATTTTCATATGCGGCCGCTACACACGTATGTGTTCACTTCTGCACGTGAGCTCGGCAGGACGGGGCGCGGTTTTCTTTTTTCTTCTTATTATTATTTTTTTTTTAATGTGTCACTTTTATTCCTATTACAGGAAATGTAAACATCCCTTGTAATAGAAAAAAGCATGACAGGACCTCTTAGATATGAGATCTGCAGTCAAAAAGACCTCCGATCTCATATTTACACTAAAATGCAATAAAAAAAATAAAAAATTGGCATTTGAAAAAACTGAATCAGCTGCAGAGACCACTTTTATCTGAAAGCGGACCGCCCGCTGAAGGAGAGGATGCTGAGATTATGGCAGCTAACTCCTCTTCAAGGTACCGACGTAAAACTGCAGCGGGCAGTCCTTAAGTGGTTAAGAAGTTACCCACTTCTAAGGAACTGGCTTCCATTTTTGCTCGGAAGATCTTTTGCTTACATGGGCTACCCAAAGGGATTGTCTCGGACAGGGGTAGTCAGTTTGTGTCCCGGTTCTGGACAGCCTTTTGTGCACAGTTGGGAATTCAGTTTTCTTTCTCCTCTGCGTATCAGCCACAGTGTAATGGGGCAGCAGAACGAGCCAATCAGTCTTTGTAGCAATTCCTACGTTGATATCATAACAACTGGTCAGACCTCTTACCATGGGCGGAGTTCATTTACAATAGTGCCTTGAATTCTGCTTCCCGATTGTCCTTGTTTATGGCGAACTATGGTTTCCAACCTTCCATGTTGCCTGACTCATTTGTTCCACAGAATATTCTAGGGGAGCATCTCTGTGGTCTTCGTTCCACTTGGGCACAAGTCCAGGAGGCTTTGCAACATGCTAATGATAGGTACAAACTCCATTCTGACCGCAGACGCCTGCCTGTGCCTTCCTACCAGGTTGGGGACAGGGTCTGGCTGCCATCTCGCAACCTCCGACTTCGTGTTCCCTCTCTGAAGTTCGCACCTCGGTTTATTGGGCCTTTCCATATTCTTCGCAGGATTAACTCAGTGGCTTATGCATTAGACCTTCCTTCTAATATGCATATCTCAAATGTATTTCATGTCTCCTTATTAAAGCCTTTGGTTTGCAACCACTTTACCACCTCGGTGCCTCGTCCTCACCCTGTACAGGTTGAGAACCATGAGGAGTATGAAGTACAGTCCATTGTTTACTCCCATAGGTTCCGTGGGCGAATACAGTACCTGGTGCATTGGAAATTGTACGGTCTGGAGGAACACTCTTGGATCTCATCCTCGGACATACATACCCCTGTCCTCCTCCGTGATTTCCATAGACATGGTGAGGTGGGTGGATTATCTCGGCAATGGAGAAGTGCCCACTAACACAGATTTAGACAGATTTGTGAACACTATTTGAGAGAAATGGGCCTTTTGTGTACATCGAAAAAGTTGTAAATCTTTGAGTTCAGCTCATGATAAATAGGGGCAAACACAAAAGTGTTGTATTTATAATTTTGCTCAGTGTTTGTAAGGACCTGAGTCAGGAGTTATGTTTAACAACAGAGGGAGCACAGACAACTTCTTTACACGAAGTAACATGTTTGGGATTTGAACCAAGAACCTCAGTGCTGCTAGGCAGAAGTCCTCCTATACATAAATACACATAACTACTGCATTTCTTTGGAAATATAGGTGGTAGAATTACATTAGTCAGGAGTTATTCTTCTTGATTTATTCTGTAATATTTGGTGGCTCTTGGTGTGTGAGTGTAGAATAGTGATGTTACCCTCTGAATTTTTGGAATTACATTTTTATTTCTGATATTGGTACACATCTTTTGGGCTCAAATAATTTGGAAATACTAAAAAACACACAAAATTGTGACTCATTTTAAATTTGCATCAGCAATGGTATTGTTTGTGGTTTGTAACAACACCTGTGGGAGTTTGGGTAATATTTTTTGTGAGATAGACAGCAACAAGTGAGAGAGATAGAGACAAATATATTTTACCAAAACATGAAAATATTACACATTGCATTCTTAAAAACAAAATAGATGAAGAAGAAGCAACATTGTTGCAAGGACAATTTATTTGAGAGGAAGATGCAGTTCATCTCAACATTAAAAGTATTTATTTGGGGAAGTTACAATTGTACCATTATAATCAATGGCTGAAACTTGCATTGGGCTACATAACTCTCATTTTCACGCTCAAAAATGCTTTTAAGCCAAGCGCTAATTTTGGTATTTACTATAGCGCCCTGTAAAAAAGGCATGGGAGTTAAAATATGAGTAGTTTGCATGTCTGAGTCAGTTGTGCTGGCACATAGTTGTAAAGAGATTGGGAATGTATCTCTTCTAAAACTTTTAAAGATATTTCAGTGTATATATCACTTTTTAAAGAAGTTTAAAAGCAGATTATCATTAAACAATATAATGCTATAAACATTATTTCCATGTGCAATTCTCCAGGTTCTAGCAAGAGTAAGGGTTTAGGCGGTATCTGTTGTCTGGGCGCTATAGTAAATTCAATTTTGGGAGTATTTTTTCCCAGGATCTATAATGAATTCCATTTTAGAGCTAATTAGCCCAGTTTTGGCTGTTTTGAGAGTATTTATTCTCCCATTCTCATATTAGCACTATAGTAAATGACCCCAGTAGCGTTAGCAAATCTCCCTAACGGGGGCACAGACAACAATAGAAACCTAATAGGTGTTCTAATCCCTCTCCGCGCTATCTAAAACTAAAAAAAAGTTTTGCCTTTAGTTATTTAACATATGTTTCATTATATTTTATAGAGATGAAAAACAAGCAGACATGAGAATCATTAATTTATTTATTCAATTAAGATGTAACTCCTAAATGAAAAACACTTAGGACTCATGTACACTACAGCTGCTAAACTGAAGATTAGGGGCAGTTGGGCTTTTTTCTTTTCAGCAGCCCCTGAACTCTTATGTTATCTTATTATTATTATTATTATTATTATACACAATTTATATAGCGCCAACAGTTTACACAGCGCTTTACAATGTAGGGGGGGGGGGACAGCACCATTACAGTACAGTTCAATACAGAAGGGCACTGCTCGTAGACCTTACATTCTAAGGGAAGGGGGTGGTGGTACAAAAAGTAATAGATGCAGGGAATGATTTGATGGGGGGGTGGCTCGGGGGACAGTTGTTAGGTGGGTGTGGGATAGGCTTCCCTGAATAAGTGAGTTTTCAGGGATCTCCTAAAGGTGAACATGTTAGGGGCTGATCAGATATACCAGGTTAGAGAATTCCATAGGATGGAAGAGCCTCTGGAGAAGTCCTGAAGGTGAGCATTAGAGGAGGTATCAAGGGAGCTAGAGATCAGGAGGTCCTGGGAGGATCGGAGGGGGTGATTTGGATGATATCTGCAGATGAGGTTGGTGATGTAGCTGGGGCAATGTTGTGGATGGTCTTGTATGTTGTGGTTAGCATTTTGAATTTTATATGGTGGGGTAGGGGAAGCCAGTGAAGGGATTGACAGAGAGGGGCAGCATTAACGGATCGATTAGTGAGGTGTACTAGTCTAGCAACAGCATTCATAAAAGACTGAAGGGGGGATAGCTTGTGTAAGGGTAGGCCATTAAGGAGAGAGTTGCAGTAGTCAAGGCAGGAAATAATCAAGGAGTGAATAAGTTGCTTTGTGGTGTCATTAGTCAGGAAGGGTCGAATTCTGGAGATGTTGCGGAGGTTAAGGCAGCAGGATTTAGCCAGTGATTGGATGTGGGGGCTGAAGTAGAGGTCAGAGTTAAGGATTACACACAGTACCCTGGCATGTGTGGAGGGAACAATGGTTGTGCAGTTGATCTTAATGGTAAAGTCATGGGGGGGACTGGGAAGGAGGAAATATTACAAGCTCAGTTTTAGAAAGATTGAGTTTGAGAAAGTGGTGTGACATCCATACCGATATGTCATTCAGTAAGTTTGAGATCCGTGAGGAGATCAAAGGGGTGAGTTGAGGAGTGGAGAGATAGATCTGGGTGTCATCAGCGTAGAGGTGGTATTGGAAGCCATGGGAGGTTATCAACTGGCCCAGGGAAGAGGTAGAGAGCGAGAATAGAAGGGGCCCAAGGACAGAGCCTTGGGGTACTCCAACAGAGAGAGGAAGAGGAGCGGAGGAGATGGAGTTGTAAGAGACACTAAAAGTGCGCTGAGATAGGTAAGAGGAGAACCAGGATAAAGCAGAATCACAGAGGCCAAGGGAGTGTAGTTTGCTGAAGAGGAGCATGTGGTCAACTGTGTCAAAGGCAGCAGAGAGGTCTAAGAGTATGAGTATGGCGTAATGGCCATTGGTTTTAGCAGTTAGTAGGTCATTGTTGGGTTTTAGTAGGGCAGTTTCAGTGGAATATTGTGGATGGAAGCCGGACTGTAGGGAGTCTAGAAGGTTGTTGTCCATGAGGTAGCGACTCATTCGGTCATGGACAAGGCGTTCGATGAGCTTGGAGGCAAATGGGAGCAAGGAGATGGGCCTTAAGTTATTCAAACAGGCGGTGTCTAGTGAGGGTGTCTTTAAGTATGGGGGTAACCAGTGGATGTTTGAGCAGGAAATGAAAGGTGCCAGAGGAGAGGGGAGGTGGATGTAGATGTAGGTTAGGGAGTTTAGGATAGAGAGGGAAGGTGGTCGCAGTAATTGTGAGGGGACAGGGTCCAGGGGACAGGTGGTGAGGTGGGTCATGGAGAGGAGTTTATCAACTTCATTGGTGGTAACTGGGCAGAAGGAGGAGAGTATTAAGTGTGGTGTTGGACCTGATGTGTTTGGTAGGGGAGGAAGTTGAATGCTGGATATCTCCTTGCGAATTGTGTCGATTTTGCTTTTGAAATGGTTGACAATCTGTTGAGTGGTAAGCAAGTTGGTGGATGGGGGCAGTGGGGGGTAAAGTAAGGAAAAGAGTTGACAAGGTTTGGATGAGAGGGTTTTGATGATAGTGTTGTAGTAGGTTTGTTTAGCAGTGTGGAGGCAAGAGTTGTATATGTGTATATCTTATGTGTACATGTGCACTCAGTTGTTTATAGTAGATTAGAGACAGCTGAGGTTACAGGTATTTTTTTGAAAGCAGAAAAATCACGCTCAGGACTGTATTTAACCATCATTTCAAATGCCAAATGCTTGTAACCATGTTTCTGCGCATTTGCCTTTATGAGTGTTTTTAAAGTGGAAAACATTTCCGAAACTTTTAATATATAAACATTTAGAAAAAAACACAAATTTCACCACATGCTGTTGCCTGCATCAATGGATAAGTCCAACAGCAAACTCTGGTCCTCTCACGCAATTTTCAATGTTTTTGGAGCCTCAGCAACAGCAACACAAAAAAATAAGACAGCTATCTGCAAGCACACTGCTCTCTCTGCTGCTGCTCTGTCTTCTCTCACAGAATGGCTAAACTACTGTATTTATTGGCATATAACACGCACTTTTTTCCCCTTAAAATCAGGGGAATATCGTGGGTGTGTGTTATAGGCCAATCCCCGCCAATTTTGGTTGATCGGAGCCTGCCATTGGACCTGTATTATGTCCATCATAGGGCGGGACTGGGCGTGACTGTGAGCGGCGCCGAGTAAAGCCGAGGACACTCGGGTATGTGTATCTCGGCTCCGCCGAGCGCCTGCAGTCTTGGCGCCATATTTGAATTTACACACAGCTGTGTATGTCGGCGGCGATCACACAAGGCTGCACTGACAAGGCTGCACTGGGGCAAGGCTGCACTGACAAGGCTGCACTGGGGCAAAGCTGCACTGACAAGGCTACACTGACAAGGCTGCACTGGGGCAAAGCTGCACTGACAAGGCTGCACTGGGGCAATGCTGCACTGACAAGGCTGCGCTTGGGCAAAGCTGCACTGACAAGGCTGCAATGGACACGATAACGCTGCATTCTAGGGATCCTAGGACTCCTGGGATCAGTGGCAGTGCTGGGGACAGGGGAGGGTGTGATCAATGGCAATGCTGATTGTTTTATCGACTACCAATATAAAGAGGAGTTTCAACACTGGCCACCAATGTAATAGGGGTTTACACCAATGTAAGAAGGGGGACCTTCACACTGGCCACTAGTGTGAATAAAAGGATTGTACACCAAGCCCCAATGTAATGAGAAGATTCACAATGACCACCAATGTAAAGGGGATTTACACTGACCACTAATGTAACAGGAGCATTCATTCACAGTAACCATCAATGTAAGGAGGAATTTACACTGACTACTAATGTAAGGGGGACCTTCACAATGGCCACTAGTGTGACTGAAAGGATTGTACACCAAGCCCCAATGTAATGAGAAGATTTACACTGACCACCAATGTAACTGAGATATTCAGCCTGCGGTCACATTTGTGTGTGTCTGGAACGCATGCAAAATCGCTTTCCTGACACCACAGAAACTTGATGCACTTTAGCAGATATACAGCAGTGCCATTAATAGTTAATGACACCTCACGGATTTGCTGACATGTGCTGTGCAACCGTTTGACCTTGAAAAAGCGTTAGTGACTTTCTTCCTGCATTGCTAGCGCATAGAGCAGCCCATTGAAATAATTGGGCTGCCCTACACATGACCAACATCTTTATCCACTCTGTCAGTACAACTTTGAGTCCTAAAACCTCTGCTAACCTCTGCACCCCAAACCTCCCCCATCCTCTCCACCCCTTTAGCTCTACCTGTCTTCTCTGCTCATCTTTGCACCCACCTTCCTTTCCTCTATACATCCCCTCCTTGCTCACCTGTGCACCCACCCTTGCTCACTTCCAGAGCATTTAGCAGAGGTGATGGTGGATATGACCTCAGGGGGGCATGATATACAGTATCTCACAAAAGTGAGTACACCCCTCACATTTTTTTAAGCATTTTATTCTATCTTTTCATGTGTCAAAACTGAAGAAATGACACTTTGCTACAATGTAAAGTAGTGAGTGTACAGCTTGTATAACAGTGTAAATTTGCTATCCCCTCAAAATAACTCAACACACAGCCATTAATGTCTAAACCACTGGCAACAAAAGTGAGTACACCTCTAAGTGGAAATCTCAAAATTGGGCCCAAAGAGTCAATATTTTGTGTGGCCACCATTATTTTCCAGCACTGCCTTAACCCTCTTGGGCATGGAGTTCACCAGAGCTTCACAGGCTGCCACTGGAGTCCTCTTCCACTTGATGACACCACAGAAATGGTGGATGTTAGAGACCTTGCGCCCCTCCACCTTCCATTTGAGGATGCCCCACAGATGCTCAATAGGGTTTAAGTCTGGAGACTAGGGATGAGCCGAACATCCCCCGGTTCGGTTCGCACCAGAACCTGCAAATGGACCGAAAATTTGCACGAACTTTAGAACCCTATTGACGTCTATGGGACTCGAACATTCAAAATCAAAAGTGCTCATTTTAAAGGCTAATTTGCATGGTATTGTCCTAAAAAGGGTTTGGGGACCCGGGTCCTGCCCCAGGGGACATGTATCAATGCAAAAAAAACTTTTAAAAAGGGCCGTTTTTTTGGGAGCAGTGATTTTAATAATGCTTAAAGTAAAAAAAAAAAAAAGTGAAATATTCCTTTAAATATCATACCTGGGGGGTGTCTATAGTATGCCTGTAAAGTGGCGCGTGTTTCCTGTGCTTAGAACACTCCCTGCACAAAATGTCATTTTAAAAGGAAAAAAAGTCAATTAAAACTGCTTGCGGCTTTAATGTAATGTCGGGTCCTGGCAATATGGGTGAAAATCAGTGGGAAAAATGGCATGGGTACCCCCAAGTCCATTACCAGGCCCTTTGGGTTTTGTATGGATCATAAGGGGAACCCCGCACCCAAATTAAAAAAGGAAAGGTGTGGGGCCCCCAGGCCCTATATACTCTGAACAGCAGTATACAGGCGGTGCAAACAAGACAGGGACTGTGGGTTTGTTGTTAAGTAGAATCTGTTTGTAATTTTGAACTGGTACATTTTTAACGTGTTTAGCTCCAGCCAAAAAATCTATTTTAAGCTTTTTGGAAAACCTAGGGAAGGGCTGTCACCCCTGTGACATTTGTTTTGCTGTCTGTGCTCCTCTTCAGAAGATTTCACCTCACTTTTTGTCCCAATGACGAATGTTTTTTGAAAATTTGGGGTTTTTGTGAAACAAGGATTGGTGATAAAGCATCAGTGGAAAGGAGAAAAGTTGTTCCCATATTACAGGACAGAATTTCCCTTCCTAGGGGTACATTTCATCTCACTTCCTGTTGTCTCCTTCCATTTGCAAGTAGGAGTCGTTTGTAAGTTGTATGTTTGAAAATAGGGGCCTACCCTACATACTTAGCAGAAATTTGGGCCTTAGGTGTTGTTGTGGCCACAACACTGTAAGCCCTCACAGTGCCCTGCTGTGAAATATTAGATCAAGAATTTTAATTACATGCCCCTGTTAAACAGGGGCAGAAAAATTGGGCCTTTGGTGGTGGTGGTGGTGCTGGTGCCACAACACTGTAAGTCCTCACAGATACTCTTGGTGGGCGCAGAAATGGGCCTTGCTGTGAAATATTAGATCAAGAATTCTAATTACATGTCCCTGTTGAACAGGGGCTGAAAAACTGGGCCTTAGGCACTGGTGCTGGTGCCACAACACTGGAACCCCTCACAGATACTCTAGTTGGAGCGCAGGAACTAGCCCTGCTGCAAACAATTGCATCAAAAATTGTAATTACACGCCCCTGTTAAACAGGGGCTGAAAAATTGGGCCTTAGGCACTGGTGCTGGTGCCACAACACTGCAACCCCTCACAGATACTCTAGTTGGAGCGCAGGAACTAGCCCTGCTGCAAAGAATTGCATCAAAATTTGTAATGACACGCCCCTGTTAAACAGGGGCTGAAAATTGGGCCTTAGGCACTGGTGCCACAACACTGCAACCCCTCATAGATACTCTAGTTGGAGTGCAGGAACTAGCCCTGCTGCAAAGAATTGCATCAAAAATTGTAATTACACGCCCCTGTTAAACAGGGGCAGAAAAATTGGGCCTTAGGCACTGGTGCCACAACAAGGCAATCACTCACAGATACTCTAGATGGAGCGCAGGAACTAGCCCTGCTGCAAAGAATTGCATCAAAAATTGTAATTACACGCCCCTGTTACACAGGGGCTGAAAAAATTGGGCCTTAGGCACTGGTGCTGGTGCCAAAACACTGCAACCCCTCACAGATACTCTAGTTGGAGTACAGGAACTAGCCCTGCTGCAAAGAATTACATCAAAAATTGTAATTACATGCCCCTGTTAAACAGGGGCTGAAAAATTGGGCCTTAGGCACTGGTGGCCCAAAACCAAAAATGTTCTTACAAGCTATAATCATGATCATTGAGGAGGAAGAGGATAATTACTCAGTATAACAGGATAGCCACTCAGCATCAGCATAGGCAGTCTTTGAAGGGATCTGACTTTTCAAAAAAATTTATTCGGTTACATCAGCATCAGGTGCTTGGTAGCTGGTGGTGATCCAAGACTGATTCATTTTTATGAAGGTCAGTCGATCGACCGAGTCGGTGGACAGACGCACCCTGTGATCGGTTATAAAGCCTCCAGCAGCACTGAATGTGCATTTTAAAAGAACGCTGGATGCAGGACAGGCCAGTAGCTCAATTGCATACTGTGCAAGCTCTGGCCAGTGATCCATCCTCAAGACCCAGTAACTCAGAGGATTTTCGGTGGGAAAGATGTCCAAGTCACATCTTGCCCCTAGGTATTCTATTCCTGCACCATGTAAAACAGACGCTGGCGATGGTTGCTGGAACCGATCATACCTTGGGGCTGCAGACTAAAAAATTGTCTGAACGCATCGGCCAGATGGCCACCTTCTCCACTGCTCCTTCTTTGACTGACCGAAGCCTCAGCAACATGTTGTCCAGAAACAGGAGTTTGTAACCTCACAGTCTCTGGGAACGCATTGCACAGACCTTTCTGCAAGGCTTCCCGAAGATGTTTCATCCTCGGCTACATCTGTGAAAGCAAGATAAGGTCCGCAACCTTACCCTTGTAACGTGGATCAAGGAGGGTTGCCAGCCAGTACTGTTTCTTATCCTTGATACCACGAACACGAGGATCCTTCTGCAGGCTTTGCAGGATCAGGGAGGCCATGCAATGTAGGTTTGCTGAGGCATTTGGTCCGGAGTCCTCTGGGTCACTAAGGACGACATGATCCCCAACCACCTACTCCCAGCCACGTACAAGTCCATGTGTTTCTTGGGACTGTAAATGATCCCTTGAAGACTGCTGCTGATGCTGAGTGCCAGGCTCCACCTCCATACTGAGACAATCCTCCTCCTCCTCTTCCTGTGTGATCGGCGGGCACGCAGGAACACTGTCTGGATAAAGGGGGCATTGAGAGCTAAGGAAGTCCTCCTCTTCCTGCCTCTGTTCTGCCTCAAGTGCCCTGTCCATTATTCCACACAGCGTGTGCTCCAACAGGTGGACAAGGGGGACAGTGTCACTGATGCATGCACTGTCACTGCTCACCATCCTCGTGGCCTCCTCAAATGGTGACAGGACAGTGCATGCATCCCTGATCATGGCCAACTGGCATGGGGAAAAAAAAAACAAGCTCCCCTAACCCTGTCCTGGTGCCATAGTCACACAGGTACTCATTGATGGCCCTGCAGCATGGCCAACGTTGAGTTCCACCTGGTGGGCATGTCACAGATTAGGCGGTTCTTGAGCAGGTTAAATTCCTTTTGGAGGTCTGCCAGCCGAGCACTGGCATTATATGACCGGCGGAAATGCACACAGACTTTCCTGGCCTGCCTCAGGACATCCTGTAAGCCCGGGTACCTGCCCAAGAACCGCTGCACCACCAAGTTAAGGACGTGAGCCAAACAGGGCACATGGGTCATTTGTCCCTGTCAGGGGGCGGAGAGGAGGTTGGTGCCATTGTTGCAAACCACCATTCCTGCCTTAAGTTGGCGTGGCGTCAACCACCACTGAACCTGCCCATGCAGAGCTGACAGAACCTCTGCCACAGTGTGGCTCCTGTCCCCCAAGCACATCAGTTCAAGCACCACATGGCATCTTTTGGCCTGCATACTTGAGTAGCCCCTTGAATGCCTACGGAGCACCGCTGGTTCTGAGGACAAAGCACAGAAAGAGGCTATGGAGGAAGAAGAAATGGAGGGGGTGGAGGAGAAAGGTGTGTCAGAATCATTAGTAGTGGCATTTTGGAGGCGTGGTGGAGGAACAACCTCCAACACTACTGCACCTTGTCCTGCATCCTTCCCAGCTGCCAGCAGAGTCACCCAATGCGCCGTGAAACTTAGGTAACGCCCCTGTCCATGCCTGCTGGACCATGAGTCAGCGGTAATATGCACCTTTCCGCTGACCGCCCTGTCCAGCGAAGCCAAGACATTGCCTTCCACATGCTGGTAGAGAGCCGGAATCGCCTTCCTTGAGAAAAAGTGGCGTTTGGGTACCTGCCACTGAGGAACCGCACATTCCAAAAACTCACGGAAGGGGGTAGAGTCTACCAACTGAAAAGGTAGCAGTTGAAGTGCTAGCAATTTTGCCAAGCTAGCATTCAACCGCTGGGTATGTGGATGGCTGGGAGCGAACTTCTTTCGGCGGTGCAGCAGCTGTGGCAGGGAAATTTGCATGGTACAATCTGACGTCGGTGTACCGAAAGCAGATTGCCCACAAGTACTTGGATGTGACACACCTAATTCTAAACCTTCATTCCTCTCAGTGCAGGTCTCAGAGAGGACTGAAGGTATAGTGGGGTTGGAGATCTCAGCTAATGAGGAGCAAGGAGAGGTCCTCTTTGTTCTTTGGTGTGGGTCTTTTAGATACGCTTGCCAACGAAGTGCATGGCAGGTCAACATATGTCTGGTCAAGCATGTGGTGCCCAAGCGGGAGATGTTTTGTCCATGTGAGATACGCTTGAGACATATGTTGCAAATAGCAGCGGTGCGATCTGATGCACTAGTCTCAAAAAAGGCCCACACCAAAAAACTTTTGGAATAACGCGCAGAGACAGCAGCACCCTGCACATGTGGAGCTTTGCGATGTGATTCAGTCAGTGTGCTGCCCTTAGGCTGGCCCCTGGAGGGCATCCTGCCTCGTTGGTGATGTGCCTCCTCCTCCTCCTCTCTCCTATCAGGCAGCCACATTGAGTCAGTGACCTCATCATCCCCTCCGTCCTCATCACTGGAGCAAACCTGGCAGTATGCTGCAGCAGGGGGAACATGACTGCCAGATTGCTGTTCTTCTTGGGCACCCCCTCTGTCCGTGCTCACGTTACTGCCTTCATCTAGCTCAGTATCATCATCAGAGCCTTCTAAACACTTGGCATCCTCCTGGAGCATGTACCCAACACTGTGGTCAAACAGTTCGAGGGACTCCTCAGAAGGACATGGTGGGGCTAGGGAAGGAGTCACTGATGCCATTAAGCCAAGGGAAGAGGCAGCGTTGGCAGCTGCTTTGCCAAACAAAGTAACCTGAGCATGGGTGAGAGAGGATGAGGAGGACGAGGACAGCTTGGTCATTCACTCAACCAAGTCTTCCGCATGTTGCGGCTCAACACAGCCAGCTGCCGAAAAAAAGGCCAAGCGTGCCCCACGGCCACGTGCTGATGAGGATGCACCGTCTCCACGATGGCAAAGCAGCTGCCAACGCTGCCTCTTCCCTTGGCTTAATGGCATCAGTGACTCCTTCCCTAGCCCCACCATGTCCTTCTGAGGAGTCCCTCGAACTGTTTGTTGGGTACATGCTCCAGGAGGATGCCAAGTGTTTAGAAGGCCTCTGATGATGATACTGAGCTAGATGAAGGCAGTAACGTGAGCACGGACAGAGGGGGTGCCCAAGAAGAACAGCAATCTGGCCTGCACATCAGGTGAGGAGGAGGGATGATGAGGTCGCACGACACTAACTTGTAGCTTTAGCTGAACACTGTGCAGAGGACGCACTACACCAACGTTAAAATAATGTAGCTGCCTGCAGTAGTGATAGGATCAGGAAAACACCACCAACCTTCTACAGGTAGCTTTAGTTGAATACTGTGAAGAGGACGCACTACACTAACGTTAAAATAATGTAGCTGCCTGTGGTAGTGATAGGATCAGAAAAACACCACCAACCTTCTACAGATAGCTTTAGCTGAACACTGTGCAAAGGACGCACTACACTAACGTGTAGCTTTAGCTGAACACTGTACAGAGGTCGCACTACACTAACTTGAAGCTTTAGCTGAACACTGTGAGGAGGATGCACTACACTATCTTGTAGCTTTAGCTGAACACTGTGAGGAGGACTCACTACACTAACTTGTAGCTTTAGCTGACCACTGTGCACTACACTAACTTGTAGCTTTAGCTGAACACTGTTCAGAGGACGCATTACACTAACTTGTAGCTTTAGCTGAACACTGTAAGGAGGACGCACTACACTAACTTGTAGCTTTAGCTGAACACTGTTCACTACACTAACTTGTAGCTTTAGCTGAACACTGTTCAGAGGACGCACTACACTAACTTGTAGCTTTAGCTGAACACTGTTCAGAGGACACACTACACTAACTTGTAACTTTAGCTGAGCACTGTGCACTACACTAACTTGTAGCTTTAGCTGAACACTGTTCAGAGGACACACTACACTAACTTGTAGCTTTAGCTGAACACTGTTCAGAGGACACTCTACACTAACTTGTAACTTTAGCTGAGCACTGTGCACTACACTAACTTGTGGCTTTAGCTGAACACTGTACAGAGGTCACACTACACTAACTTGTAGCTTTAGCTGAACACTGTTCAGAGGACGCACTACACTAACTTGTAGCTTCAGCTGAACACTGTGCACTACACTAACTTGTAGCTTTAGCTGAACACTGTTCAGAGGACGCACTACACTAACTTGTAGCTTTAGCTGAACACTGTGCAGAGGTCGCACTACACTAACTTGTAGCTTTAGCTGAACACTGTGAGGAGGACGCACTACACTAACTTGTAGCTTTAGCTAAACACGGTGCACTACACTAACTTGTATCTTTAGCTGAACACTGTTCAGAGGACGCACTACACTAAATTGTAGCTTTAGCTGAACACTGTACAGAGGTCGCACTACACTAACTTGTAGCTTTAGCTGAACACTGTGAGAAGGACACACTACACTAACTTGAAGCTTTAGCTGAACACTGTGCACTACACTAACTTGTAGCTTTAGCTGAACACTGTGAGGAGGACGCACTACACTAACTTGTAGCTTTAGCTGAACACTGTGAGGAGGACGCACTACACTAACTTGTAGCTTTAGCTGAACACTGTGAGGAGGAAGCACTACACTAACTTGTAGCTTTAGCTAAACACGGTGCACTACACTAACTTGTAGCTTTAGCTGAACACTGTTCAGAGGACACACTACACTAACTTGTAACTTTAGCTGAGCACTGTGCACTACACTAACTTGTAGCTTTAGCTGAACACTGTTCAGAGGACACACTACACTAACTTGTAGCTTTAGCTGAACACTGTTCAGAGGACACTCTACACTAACTTGTAACTTTAGCTGAGCACTGTGCACTACACTAACTTGTAGCTTTAGCTGAACACTGTATAGAGGTCACACTACACTAACTTGTAGCTTTAGCTGAACACTGTTCAGAGGACGCACTACACTAACTTGTAGCTTCAGCTGAACACTGTGCACTACACTAACTTGTAGCTTTAGCTGAACACTGTTCAGAGGACGCACTACACTAACTTGTAGCTTTAGCTGAACACTGTGCAGAGGTCGCACTACACTAACTTGTAGCTTTAGCTGAACACTGTGAGGAGGACGCACTACACTAACTTGTAGCTTTAGCTAAACACGGTGCACTACACTAACTTGTATCTTTAGCTGAACACTGTTCAGAGGACGCACTACACTAAATTGTAGCTTTAGCTGAACACTGTACAGAGGTCGCACTACACTAACTTGTAGCTTTAGCTGAACACTGTGAGAAGGACACACTACACTAACTTGAAGCTTTAGCTGAACACTGTGCACTACACTAACTTGTAGCTTTAGCTGAACACTGTGAGGAGGACGCACTACACTAACTTGTAGCTTTAGCTGAACACTGTGAGGAGGACGCACTACACTAACTTGTAGCTTTAGCTGAACACTGTGAGGAGGAAGCACTACACTAACTTGTAGCTTTAGCTAAACACGGTGCACTACACTAACTTGTATCTTTAGCTGAACACTGTTCAGAGGACACACTACACTAAATTGTAGCTTTAGCTGAACACTGTGCAGAGGTCGCACTACACTAACTTGTAGCTTTAGCTGAACACTGGGAGGAGGACACACTGCACTAACTTGTAGCTTTAGCTGAACACTGTGCACTACACTAACTTGTAGCTTTAGCTAAACACTGTTCAGAGGACGCACTACACTAACTTGTAGCTTTAGCTGAACACTGTACAGAGGTCGCACTACACTAACTTGTAGCTTTAGCTGAACACTGTGAGGAGGACGCACTACACTAACTTTAGCTGAACACTGTGCACTACACTAACTTGTAGCTTTAGCTGAACACTGTTCAGAGGACACACTACACTAACTTGTAGCTTTAGCTGAACACTGTTCAGAGGACGCACTACACTAACTTATAACTTTAGCTGAACACTGTGCACTACACTAACTTGTAGCTTTAGCTGAACACTGTTCAGAGGACGCACTACACTAGCTTGTAGCTTTAGCTGAAAACTGTTCAGAGGACGCACTACACTAACTTGTAACTTTAGCTGAACACTGTGCACTACACTAACTTGTAGCTTTAGCTGAACACTGTGCAGAGGTCGCACTACACTAACTTGTAGCTTTAGCTAAACACGGTGCACTACACTAACTTGTATCTTTAGCTGAACACTGTTCAGAGGACGCACTACACTAAATTGTAGCTTTAGCTGAACACTGTACAGAGGTCGCACTACACTAACTTGTAGCTTTAGCTGAACACTGTGAGAAGGACACACTACACTAACTTGAAGCTTTAGCTGAACACTGTGCACTACACTAACTTGTAGCTTTAGCTGAACACTGTGAGGAGGACGCACTACACTAACTTGTAGCTTTAGCTGAACACTGTGAGGAGGACGCACTACACTAACTTGTAGCTTTAGCTGAACACTGTGAGGAGGAAGCACTACACTAACTTGTAGCTTTAGCTAAACACGGTGCACTACACTAACTTGTATCTTTAGCTGAACACTGTTCAGAGGACACACTGCACTAAATTGTAGCTTTAGCTGAACACTGTACAGAGGTCGCACTACACTAACTTGTAGCTTTAGCTGAACACTGTGAGAAGGACACACTACACTAACTTGAAGCTTTAGCTGAACACTGTGCACTACACTAACTTGTAGCTTTAGCTGAACACTGTGAGGAGGACGCACTACACTAACTTGTAGCTTTAGCTGAACACTGTGAGGAGGACGCACTACACTAACTTGTAGCTTTAGCTGAACACTGTGAGGAGGAAGCACTACACTAACTTGTAGCTTTAGCTAAACACGGTGCACTACACTAACTTGTATCTTTAGCTGAACACTGTTCAGAGGACACACTACACTAAATTGTAGCTTTAGCTGAACACTGTGCAGAGGTCGCACTACACTAACTTGTAGCTTTAGCTGAACACTGGGAGGAGGACACACTGCACTAACTTGTAGCTTTAGCTGAACACTGTTCAGAGGACGCACTACACTAACTTGTAGCTTTAGCTGAACACTGTACAGAGGTCGCACTACACTAACTTGTAGCTTTAGCTGAACACTGTGAGGAGGACGCACTACACTAACTTTAGCTGAACACTGTGCACTACACTAACTTGTAGCTTTAGCTGAACACTGTTCAGAGGACACACTACACTAACTTGTAGCTTTAGCTGAACACTGTTCAGAGGACGCACTACACTAACTTATAACTTTAGCTGAACACTGTGCACTACACTAACTTGTAGCTTTAGCTGAACACTGTGCAGAGGTCACACTACACTAACTTGTAGCTTTAGCGAAACACTGTTCAGAGGACGCACTACACTAACTTGTAGCTTTAGCTGAACACTGTGCACTACACTAACTTGTAGCTTTAGCTGAACACTGTGCAGAAGTCACACTACACTAACTTTTAGCTTTAGCTGAACACTGTGAGGAGGACTCACTACACTAATTTGTAGCTTTAGCTGAACACTGTGCAGAGGTCGTACTACACTAACTTGTAGCTTTAGCTGAATACTGTGAGGAGGACGCATTACACTAACTTGTAGCTTTAGCAGAACATTGTTCAGAGGACGCACTACACTAACTTGTAGCTTTAGCTGAACACTGTTCAGAGGACGCACTACACTAACTTGTAACTTTAGCTGAACACTGTGCACTACACTAACTTGTAGCTTTAGCTGAACACTGTTCAGAGGACGCACTACACTAACTTGTAGCTTTAGCTGAACACCGTGCAGAGGTCGCACTACACTAACTTGTAGCTTTAGCTGAACACTGTGAGGAGGATGCACTACACTAACTTGTAGCTTTAGCTGAACACTGTGCACTACACTAAATTGTAGCTTTAGCTGAACACTGTTCAGAGGACGCACTATACTAATTTGTAGCTTTAGCTGAACACTGTGAGGAGGACACACTACACTAAATTGTAACTTTAGCTGAACACTGTGCACTACACAAACTTGTAGCTTTAGCTGAACACTGTTTAGAGGATGCACTACACTAACTTGGAGCTTTAGCTGAACACTGTGCAGAGGTCGCACTACAGTAACTTGTAGCTTTAGCTGAACACTGTGAGGAGGACGCACTACACTAACTTGTAGCTTTACCTGGACACTGTACACTACACTAACTTGTATCTTTAGCTGAACACTGTTCAGAGGATGCACTACACTAGCTTGTAGCTTTAGCTGAACACTGTGCAGAGGTTGCACTACACTAACTTGTAGCTTTAGCTGAACACTGTGAGGAGGACGCACTACACTAACTTGTAGCTTTAGCTGGTCACTGTGCACTACAATAACTTGTAGCTTTAGCTGAACACTGTGAGGAGGACTCACTACACTAACTTGTAGCTTTAGCTGAACACTGTGCAGAGGTTGCACTACACTAATTTGTAGCTTTAGCTGAATACTGTGAGGAGGACGCATTACACTAACTTGTAGCTTTAGCTGAACACTGTTCAGAGGACGCACTACACTAACTTGTAGCTTTAGCTGAACACTGTGCACTACACTAACTTGTAGCTTTAGCTGAACACTGTTCAGAGGACGCACTACACTAGCTTGTAGCTTTAGCTGAAAACTGTTCAGAGGACGCACTACACTAACTTGTAACTTTAGCTGAACACTGTGCACTACACTAACTTGTAGCTTTAGCTGAACACTGTGCAGAGGTCGCACTACACTAACTTGTAGATTTAGATGAACACTGTGAGGAGGACTCACTACACTAATTTGTGGCTTTAGCTGAACACTGTGCAGAGGTCGTACTACACCAACTTGTAGCTTTAGCTGAATACTGTGAGGAGGACGCATTACACTAACTTGTAGCTTTAGCTGAACATTGTTCAGAGGACGCACTACACTAACTTGTAGCTTTAGCTGAACACTGTTCAGAGGACGCACTACACTAACTTGTAACTTTAGCTGAACACTGTGCACTACACTAACTTGTAGCTTTAGCTGAACACTGTTCAGAGGACGCACTACACTAACTTGTAGCTTTAGCTGAACACTGTGCAGAGGTCGCACTACACTAACTTGTAGCTTTAGCTGAACACTGTGAGGAGGATGCACTACACTAACTTGTAGCTTTAGCTGAACACTGTGCACTACACTAACTTGTAGCTTTAGCTGAACACTGTTCAGAGAACGCACTACACTAACTTGTAGCTTTAGCTGAACACTGTGCAGAGGTCGCACTACACTAACTTGTAGCTTTAGCTGAACACTGTGAGGAGGACGCACTACACTAACTTGTAAGTTTAGCTGAACACTGTGCACTACACTAACTTGTAGCTTTAGCTGAACACTGTGAGGAGGACTCACTACACTAACTTGTAGCTTTAGCTGAACACTGTGCAGAGGTCGCACTACACTAACTTGTAGCTTTAGCTGAACACTGTGAGGAAGACGCACTACACTAACTTGTAGCTTTAGCTGAACACTGTGCACTACACTAACTTGTAGCTTTAGCTGAACACTGTTCAGAGAACGCACTATACTAACTTGTAGCTTTAGCTAAACACTGTGAGGAGGACACACTACACTAACTTGTAGCTTTAGCTTAACACTGTTCAGAGAACGCACTACACCAACTTGTAGCTTTAGCTGAACACTGTGAGGAAGACGCACTACACTAACTTGTAGCTTTAGCTGAACACTGTGCACTACACTAACTTGTAGCATTAGCTGAACACTGTTCAGAGGACGCACTACACTAACTTGTAGCTTTAGCTGAACACTGTGAGCAGGACACACTACACTAACTTGTAACTTTAGCTGAACACTGTGCACTACACTAACTTGTAGCTTTAGCTGAACACTGTTCAGAGGACGCACTATACTAACTTGTAGCTTTAGCTGAACACTGTGAGGAGGACACACTACACTAAATTGTAACTTTAGCTGAACACTGTGCACTACAGGAACTTGTAGCTTTAGCTGAACACTGTTTAGAGGATGCACTACACTAACTTGTAGCTTTAGCTGAACACTGTGCAGAGGCCGCACTACACTAACTTGTAGCTTTAGCTGAACACTGTGAGGAGGACGCACTACACTAACTTGTAGCTTTACCTGGACACTGTGCACTACACTAACTTGTATCTTTAGCTGAACATTGTTCAGAGGACGCACTACACTAACTTGTAGCTTTAGCTGAACACTGTGCAGAGGTCGCACTACACTAACTTGTAGCTTTAGCTGAACACTGTGAGGAGGACGCACTACACTAACTTGTAGCTTTAGCTGGTCACTGTGCACTACAATAACTTGTAGCTTTAGCTGAACACTGCGAGGAGGACTCACTACACTAACTTGTAGCTTTAGCTGAACACTGTGCAGAGGTCGCACTACACTAATTTGTAGCTTTAGCTGAATACTGTGAGGAGGACGCATTACACTAACTTGTAGCTTTAGCTGAACACTGTGAGGAGGACGCACTACACTAACTTGTAGCTTTAGCTGAACACTGTGCACTACGCTAACTTGTAGCTTTAGCTGAACACTGTTCAGAGAACGAACTACACTAACTTGTAGCTTTAGCTGAACACTGTGCAGAGGTCGCACTACATTAACTTGTAGCTTTAGCTGAACACTGTGAGGAGGACGCACTACACTAACTTGTAAGTTTAGCTGAACACTGTGCACTACACTAACTTGTAGCTTTAGCTGAACACTGTGAGGAGGACTCACTACACTAACTTGTAGCTTTAGCTGAACACTGTGCAGAGGTCGCACTACACTAACTTGTAGCTTTAGCTGAACACTGTGAGGAAGACGCACTACACTAACTTGTAGCTTTAGCTGAACACTGTGCACTACACTAACTTGTAGCTTTAGCTGAACACTGTTCAGAGGACGCACTATACTAACTTGTAGCTTTAGCTGAACACTGTGAGGAGGACACACTACACTAACTTGTAGCTTTAGCTGAACACTGTTCAGAGAACGCACTACACTAACTTGTAGCTTTAGCTGAACACTGTGAGGAAGACGCACTACACTAACTTGTAGCTTTAGCTGAACACTATGCACTACACTAACTTGTAGCATTAGCTGAACACTGTTCAGAGGACGCACTACACTAACTTGTAGCTTTAGCTGAACACTGTGAGCAGGACGCACTACACTAACTTGTAACTTTAGCTGAACACTGTGCACTACACTAACTTGTAGCTTTAGCTGAACACTGTGCAGAGGACGCACTATACTAACTTGTAACTTTAGCTGAACACTGTGAGGAGGACACACTACACTAAATTGTAACTTTAGCTGAACACTGTGCACTACAGGAACTTGTAGCTTTAGCTGAACACTGTTTAGAGGATGCACTACACTAACTTGTAGCTTTAGCTGAACACTGTGAGGAGGACGTACTACACTAACTTGTAGCTTTACCTGGACACTGTGCACTACACTAACTTGTATCTTTAGCTGAACATTGTTCAGAGGACGCACTACACTAACTTGTAGCTTTAGCTGAACACTGTGCAGAGGTCGCACTACACTAACTTGTAGCTTTAGCTGAACACTGTGAGGAGGACGCACTACACTAACTTGTAGCTTTAGCTGGTCGCTGTGCACTACAATAACTTGTAGCTTTAGCTGAACACTGCGAAGAGGACTCACTACACTAACTTGTAGCTTTAGCTGAACACTGTGCAGAGGTCGCACTACACTAATTTGTAGCTTTAGCTGAATACTGTGAGGAGGACGCATTACACTAACTTGTAGCTTTAGCTGAACACTGTGAGGAGGACGCACTACACTAACTTGTAGCTTTAGCAGAACACTGTGCACTACACTAACTTGTAGCTTTAGCTGAACACTGTTTAGAGGACGCACTACACTAACTTGTAGCTTTAGCTGAACACTGTTCAGAGGACGCACTACACTAATTTGTAACTTTAGCTGAACACTGTGCACTACACTAACTTGTATCTTTAGCTGAACACTGTTCAGAGGATGCACTACACTAACTTGTAGCTTTAGCTGAACACTGTGCAGAGGTCGCACTACACTAACTTGTAGCTTTAACTGAACAGTGTGAGGAGGACGCACTACACTAACTTGTAGTTTTAGCTGAACACTGTGCAGAGCTCACACTACATTAACGTGTAGCTTTAGCTGAACACTGTGCAGAGGTCACACTAAACTAACTTGTAGCTTTAGCTGAACACTGTGAGGAGGACGCACTACACTAACTGTAAATAGTCTAGCTGCTTGACTGTGGTACTAATAGGATCAAAAGAACACCAGCAATTTTCTTCAGGTAGCTGTAAATACTGCAACAACACAAGCCTGCCTGTCAGTAATAAGATAATAACAGGGACGGATCTAGCTAAACTGAATACAGTGAATATATATATATATATATATATATATATATATACAACACCTGGGATGCATATATATATATACACAATACACTGTAAGTGCAGCTAACTGACTGACTGTCTTGCTCTAACTTAAATCAAATGACACTGTCTCTCTGTCTCTCAACACACTACACAGGGACGCCGTGCAGGCAGCCTTATATAGTGTGGGGCGTGTACTAAACCCCCTGAGCCATAACTGGTCAAAGCCACCCTGGCTTTGGCCAATTACAGCTCTCTCTACAGACGGTGCTGTGATTTGCCAAGCATGCCGGTCATAGTACATGCTTGGCCAATCATCAGCCAGCAATGCACTGCGATGCCGCAGTGAATTATGGGCCGTGACGCGCCGCACGAACAGTCCATATCGTTCGCAATTTGGCGAATTGGTGAACAGCCGATGTTCGAGTCGAACATGGTTTCGACTTGAACATGAAGCTCATCCCTACTGGAGACATACTTGGCCAGTCCATCACCTTTACCCTCAGCTGCTTTAGCAAGGCAGTGGTCATCTTGGAGGTGTGTTTTGGGTCGTTATTATGTTGGAATACTGCCCTGAGGCCCACTCTCCGAAGCAGTATCTCACAGTACATGTTCACATCCATGGTTCCCTCAATGAACTGTATCTCTCCAGTGCCGGCAGCACTCATGCAACCCCAGATCATGACACTCCCACCACCATGCTTGACTGTAGGCAAGACACACTTGTCTTTATACTCCTTACCTGGTTTCCTCCACACACGCTTGACACCATCTGAAACAAATAAGTTTATCTTGGTCTCATCAGACCACAGGACATGGTTCCAGTAATCCACGTCCTTAGTCTGCTTGTCTTCAGCAAAGCGTTTGCGGGCTTTCTTGTGCATCATCTTTAGAAGAGGCTTCCTTCTGGGACAACAGCCATGCAGACCAATTTTATGCAGTGTGCGGCGTATGGTCTGAGCACTGACAGGCTGACCCCCCGCCCCTTCAACCTCTGCAGAAATGCTGGCAGCACTCATACGTCTATTTCCCAAAAACAACCTCTGGATATGATGCTGAGCACATGCATTCGACTTCTTTGGTTGACCATGGTGAGGCCTGTTCTGAGTGGAACCTGTCCTCTTAAACCGCTGTATGGTCTTGGCCACCGTGCTGCTGCTCAGTTTCAGGGTCTTGGCAATCTTCTTTTATCCTAGGCCATCTTTATGTAGAGTAATGCCCCGTACACACGGTCGGATTTTCCGATGGAAAATGTCCGATCGGAGCGTGTTGTCAGGCATTCCGACCGTGTGTGGGCTCCATCGGACATTTTCCATCGGATTTTCCGACACACAAAGTTTGAGAGCAGGCTATAAAATTTTCCGACAACAAAATCCGATCGCGTCAATTCCGACCGTGTATGGCCTGTTCCGACGCACAATGTGCCACTCATGCTCAGAAGAAGTTCCGACACGGAACAGCTCGGTCAGGTAAAATTAGCGTTCGCGGAAGGCGCATGCGCGGTAGCTCCATGAACGGTCGCTCGTTCTGAGAGCTCCACTCCACTCCGGCCTGCATCCACCGCCTAGGCTACAATAAGCGGAGGAATCAGCTCATCGGACCCCCCTCACTTCCCGGAGTCCTGAGGGACCCCCTCGCATGACTGGGGGATCAGCTAGACGGAACCTATCCCGATTCAGCACATTCAACCCTCTCCTCTTTTGAATTGGCTACTACGGAAGAGGTTACAAAAATTTTCTCGGATGCCCACCTAACCAATTGTCCCTTGGATCCTGTTCCCTCACAACTACTACGGTCACCCTCTTCTTCTATCCTATGCTCCCTCACCCACATCTTCAACCTCTCCCTTTCTAGTGGCATTTTCCCCTCCCCTCTAAAACATGCACAGATCACTCCCATTCTTAAAAAGCCCTCACTGGACCCTACCGACCTGAACAACTTAAGACCCATCTCATTACTCCCATTCACCTCTAAACTTCTAGAACGCTTAGTCTACAACCGTCTTAGCTCCTACCTCAATGAAAATAACCTTCTTGACCCCTTACAGTCTGGCTTTCGCTCGCAGCACTCCACGGAAACTACCTTACTAAAACTCACTAACGATTTACTAACTGCTAAAACCAACAGCCAGTACTCCATACTCCTACTACTTGACCTCTCTGCGGCCTTTGATACCGTTGACCACCCGCTCCTTCTCAATAAACTACATTCCCTTGGCCTCCGAGATTCTGCTCTATCCTGGTTCTCTGGCTATTTATCACAGCGCTCCTTCAGTGTCACCTACAACTCTGTCTCCTCCTCTCCATTGCCCCTTTCTGTGGGGGTCCCCCAAGGCTCGGTTCTTGGACCCCTTCTCTTCTCTATCTACACCTCCTCCCTTGGTCACCTAATAACTGCCCACGGCTTCCAATACCACTTATACGCTGATGACACCCAAATCTATCTGTCTACTCCTCACCTCACTCCTTCAGTCTCCTCTCGCATTACTAACTTACTAACTGACATATCAGCATGGATGTCGCACCACTTCCTTAAACTAAATCTCTCTAAAACTGAGCTATTAATATTCCCCCCCGCCCGTGCCCCCCTCCATGACTTTTCCATCAAAATCAACAATGCAACCATCAGTCCCTCCCCTCACGCCAGGGTACTAGGTGTAATCCTAGACTCTGACTTGTCATTTCAGCCTCAAATCCAATCGCTGTCAAAAGTTTGTAGAATTCACCTCCGTAACATCTCTAAAATTCGCCCTTTTTTAACAAATGAAACCACCAAACTCCTCATTCACTCCCTTGTTATCTCTCGCCTTGACTATTGCAACTCCCTTCTCATTGGTCTACCGCTCCATAGGCTATCCCCTCTCCAGTCTATCATGAATGCTGCTGCCAGACTTATCCACCTTACCAACCGCTCAGTGTCTGCCAACCCTCTCCTCCAATCCCTACACTGGCTCCCAATCACACAGCGAATTAAATTCAAAATTCTAACCACAACATACAAAGCCATTCACAACTCTGCCCCAAGCTACATCACTAATCTTGTCTCCAAATATCACCCAAATCGTCCTCTCCGCTCTTCTCAAGACCTCCTGCTTTCAAGCTCTCTCATCTCCTCCTCCCATGATCGTCTGCAGGATTTCTCCAGAGCCTCTCCCATCCTCTGGAACTCGCTACCTCCATCTATCCGGCTATCCCCTACTCTTGCTACCTTCAGGCAATCCCTGAAAACTCATCTCTTCAGGAAAGCCTATCACGTCTCCAACTAATCTCCTACCACTTCCACCAGCTCATTCCCCACAGTTACAACCTTTTGTACCACCTGCCCCACCCTATTAGATTGTAAGCTCTTCTGAGCAGGGCCCTCTTAATCCTATTGTATTGTATTATAACTGTATTGTCTCCCTTTTTATATTGTAAAGCGCTGCGTAAACTGTTGGCGCTATATAAATCCCAAATAATAATAATAATAATAATAATTCCTGGATCCCGGCCCGCGGATCGTGGCCTGCTCGAAAATGGCGGCCGCCGGCACATCACGAGGCTCCACAAAGAATCCGTGGCATCCTTGGAAGATTTCCCACCCCTGTCTTCACACAAAGAAAAGATGAATCCGCCAACTGTGAGTAATCCCCAGGATGGGATATTTCCAACATCCCCCACAGAATCATTAGGATGCAGCCCCATGGAAGTCCCCCCCTAACCCAGATGGAGGAGAGCTGCTCCACATCCAGCCCTCAGACGGATCCCCCTGTGCCTATCCCCGCTGACTTCGCAGCCCTCATGGATACTTTTTCTAATATGCTATCAAGAGGGTTAGCACACAATGCCTTACAAATCACCTCCACTATACAGGCAGACCTGCAGCAACTAGGCATGAGAATTGAAGCAATTGAATCTAAGACAGATCAAATCGCAGCAGTTGCCAACCAAAACACTGACAGGATCCAAGATTTACATGACCAACTGGACATGGCGTACTCAAAACTCGATGACCTCGAAAATAGGTCTTGTAGATACAATTTTAGGTTAAGAGGCCTTCCAGAAACGTTTAAAGACACAGATAAAATCGTTCGCTCTTTCATCAAACACTTACTACCGGATATTCCAGATTACAGACTGGAATTAGACTGAGCACACAGGGCCTTACAACCTCCGCGCCAAGATGGCCTGCCCAGAGACATTGTGGTCAAACCCCACTTCTTCAGGGTTAAAGAAGAAGTTATGCACAGAGCAAGGGAAACGGAAAATCTATCCTTCCAAGGACATCCGATTCAAATTTTTGCGGATCTTTCCCCCTTCACGATACAGAGACGGAGATCCTTAAAGCCTCTCTTGAATAGCCTATCACATAAATCGATCGCTTACAGATGGTCGTTCCCTTTTCGCCTCAACTTTGCCTACCTAAATAAATCATATAGCTTCACGAACTTTGGAGACGGAGAAAGGTTGTTGCTGCAACTAGGCCTCATTTCAAACTCGCCTGCTCCACCTGCTGTTTTGGATCCCAGAACACCTCAATCAGCAAAAAGACCACCACCCTCAAGTCCCATTCAACCCTTATGGCACAAGCAGCAAGCCAAGAGATCCAAGGATGGCCGCCCTCCTTAAAGAACAGTCTACTATCAACAGAGCCAATTCTTTCTTTTCTCCCCAGGACCTCCTGCGGTAGTCTTCGGAAAATGGGACGCTGACTGCCTAAGACCCCGTTTTCCCCTGGCAGAACCTTAACCAGATTCTCTAAAATTTTCCTTTTTTTTTCAATTCTGAGACGTTTTCTTTTTGCTTCATTTTTCTCAGGACTCCTTTCAGTATGGCCTTTTTTTTTTTTTTTTATGATTCTAATTTTGCATTTATTTTTGGCGGTTTGGCCGGGGAGTGGCTGCACTTCGCCTCCACGAGTTTCGGAGTGGTATTTTCCCCCACTCGGAGACACCTCCATGACCCCAGTTTTAGGGGTTTTTGTTCTAAGGGAAAACCTTGCAGGAGGCGACTACCTGCCTTTCCCTCCTGCAAGGGTTCTTGATTGTTACCCAGTTATACTTAGAATGTTTTCTTGGTTATGGCTTTTGTTTCATATTGCTTTTGACATGTCTTGTCTCTCCCTCTCAGGGTCAACCTCACTCCATTTCCTCCCCTCCTCTCCTCTCATATCCTCAGGGTCACTCAGGAGCCCCACGAGGCAACTACAACTTGGAATCCCGGGACCTCGGGCCATGCAGGCTTGGACGCAAGAACAACTCTTGAAGTCCCAGGTAGACACTCGTTATGTGATGCGCTCACCCCCCCTCTGATCCATGCTCGCTGACACACTTATACCTCCTCACCCCCTTTGCATAGCCACGCACAATGTGCAGGGAATGAATTCCCCAGTCAAAACACGCAAACTATTTAACCTCTACAAATCACAAAAAATCGAAATTCTTTTATTACAAGAAACTCACTTCCTTTCCTCATACAATCCCTCCTTCTTACATGGCCACTACACTCAGTTTTTTCTTTCCAATGCTGACAATAAGACTAAAGGGGTTGCTATTTGCTTTGCAAAACACCTTAAATTCTCCCCCTCTGAAGTTATTAAAGACCAAGCGGGCAGGTATCTTCTAGTAAAAGGCATGATTGAGGGAGTAATGCACTCATTTCTTTCTTATTACGCCACGAACAAGGGCCAGGCTTCCTTCTTCTCCACAATGATGTCCACACTAGGCCCACGACTTGAGGGGAAAATAATAATGGGAGGTGACACTAACCTCCCTTTTGATATTTCTCTGGACAAATCGGGGTCTGGTCCTCCTCGCTCTAGAAAACCCCCAAAACAGAGTACTAAAATTGCCGATACACTGTGTTCTCTCGGCCTCGTGGACATCTGGAGAGAAATGAATCCTAGGTCCAGGGACTTCACACATTACTCCGCCCCACACCATCTCTATACCAGAATCGACCACATTTTTATTCAATCACATAACATCCCCTTGGCTATCAAAGCAACTATTAGGGACACCCCTATTTCAGACCACTCGGTGGTTATCTTATATATGCATCAATCCCCCAACCCAGGCAACAAATTTACTTGGCACCTTAATGAAGGGCTCCTAAGTGACCCAATCCAATGCTCGATTTTAGCAAAAGAAATACAGGAATACTTTAGTTTAAACGATATTGAAGAGGTCTCTCCGGAGACATTGTGGGCTGCCCATAAGGCAGTTCTTAGAGGGAAAATTATTCAAATCTCCACTAATCTTAAGAAAGAACGCACGGCTGAAACCAACAAGCTTCGGTTAAAATTCCAATCTCTTTGTGGAGCCCATAAACGGAACCCCACCAAGGACTCTCTAGAGGCACTGGAAAACGCGCGGACTTCTTTGAACCTGGCCCTTACCTCCGAGGCTGAGAAACAGCTCCGGTGGTCAGGAGCCCGCTTCTACTACCAAACTGATAAAATAGGAGCTAAACTAGCAGCCAAATTGTCACCAAGACCGCGATCGTTTGCTTTCCCCAAAATTCGCACTCAGTCGGGTGATCTTTCCCAAAACCCAAAACGTATAATGGAAACATTCCATGACTTTTACACTTCACTATATAAAAAAGAAAAAATAACATCTGACCACTCTATAGCGGACTTCCTAGACAACCTATCCCTTCCCAAATTATCTCCTGATCATTCGAATCTACTTGATGATCCAATCACTGACTTAGAAGTCCTCAGGGTAATTAAGCATCTAAAACAAAACTCAGCCCCGGGTCCTGACGGCTTCTCCGTTGGATATTATAAAAAATTCGGCCCCATATTAACCCCGTACTTAGTCAAATTTTTTAACTCTCTCAGGTCTGGCTCTCCCCTGGACAAAGCTCTAAATCTAGCCTTTATATCAGATATTCCAAAACCCGGCAAAGATACAACTATGGTCGCTAATTATCGTCCTATCACCTTAATCAACAATGATTTAAAAATCTTAACTAAAGTTCTCTCCAATCGGCTAGCGTCCTGCATAGCTCTCTATGTCAATAAGGACCAGGTAGGCTTCATTCCGGGGAGACAAGGACCCGACCAGGTCAGGAGAGCAGTTGACATTATTTCGCTACTCAAATCTCAATGGGATGGGGGTCCATCACAACATGGGTATCTATTATCCATCGACCTGCAGAAGGCTTTCGACATGATTACCTGGCCCTACTTATTTCATGAGCATCCTTAGAGCCCTGTATTCTGGCCCAAGTGCACAGGTCAGACTGCAGGGATACTACTCCGAGCCCCTAACTATAGAAAGGGGTACCAGACAGGGGTGCCCTCTCTCCCCCCTTCTCTTTTCCATAGCTATGGAATCCCTGGCTGTTGCGATTAGGAACCATCCCGACATTAAAGGGGTGATGTGTGGCAAACGTGAGCATAAATGCGCCCTTTTTGCTGACGATTTGCTGCTCTTCGTGACATCCCCTGTGGTCTCCACTCCTAATATCTTCTCCTTACTTGATAAATTTGGTGAGGTTTCTGGCCTGCGAGTTAATGTATCCAAATCCTCCGCCCTGAACATTACGGTCCCCCCCAATGTCCTCAGCAGCCTTCAAAAACACTTTCCATTTTCCTGGAACGAGGTCTCTCTCCCTTACCTAGGTGTCCATCTCACGGCAAGTATAGCCTCTCTCTATTCATCAAACTACCCGGCCATCTTCCACAAATTATTATCGGACCTTTCCCTATGGGATAAACATAATTTATCCTGGCTAGGCCGTATTAATGACCCTCCTTCCACGTATACTTTACTTATTCAGATCCTTGCCCATCCCAATCCATAAATCGCAAGTGCTCCCACTCCAGTCCAAAATCTTAAAATTCATCTGGGGCCCGAAGGGAAGTCGCTGCGCACAACATATCCTATTCAGGCCTAAAACACAAGGGGGTCTAGCACTTCCTAACATTTGGTGGTACTATCAAGCAGCTCAGTTGGCTCAGATCTCCACCGTATACTCAAAGGGCCCGAAACCTGACTGGGTTTCAATGGAACGTCAAGCAGTCCCTCTCCACACGATTGACTATTTGCTTTGGTCTCCTACTAAACTGAGACCACCCATCCTAGCCCCCACGTTATCACATTCTCTGGCCTTATGTGACCGACTTTATAAATTTCCCTCTTTGATTTCCTCCCTCAAACCCCTAACACATATTTTTCATAACCCCGATTTTCCACCTGGTATGAATATCTTAGCGTTTAGTTGGTGGCTGAATAAGGGATTACTTAGAATAGGGAACTACTTCACCTCCACAGGCCCTCTCTCACTAGCATTCTGTACTAGTAAGCTGGAAATGCCTCAGGCTGAACGTTTTCGTTGTATGCAAATACAGCACTTCCTTCATTCCCTCTGGCCAAATAAATCTATACCTCCCTCAATAACTAATTATGAATCTTGGTGTGCGGGTGCCATGGATCAGAGGGGGGGATTTCCATCATATATGCCTCTCTTGCTTCAGTAGCGTCCAAGCCTCCATATGCCCTTTCCTGGGAAAAAGACCTGGATATCTCTTGGGATAGAGACCAATGGTTCTCCTGCTTTCAGCGCTCTTTTAAAGGAATATTAAACGTTTCCCTCATGGAGGGCAGCATTAAGGTGCTCATGAGATGGTAAAGAGTTCCCTCTCTGAATGCAAAGATATATCCAGATGCTTCCCCGCTGTGTTTCCGAGATTGTAACCATGTAGGGACACTGTATCACGTATGGTGGTCATGTCCATGCATAAGGAGTCTATGGAACAAAGTTTTCTCAGTAATACGTAAAATATCCGCTGTCCAGATTCCCCAAAATCCAGAAACAGCTCTTCTGAATTTGAAAGTGGAAAAGGTTGATAAATACACTCAAAAATTGATCTTTTTCATGCTACTGGGCACCAAAATCACAATAGCCTCTAGTTGGAAAACACGCAGGGTCCCTTTCGCAGCGGTGAAGCATAAAATATCCTGGATTATGGTGCAAGAGAAGATAGTTAGCATTATACAAGACAAAGCCCGTATTTTCGAACTGACTTGGGAACCTTGGGCCAATTTTTGCCATATTTCCTTATGTCCTGGCGTAAGATTATCAGGACAACAGGCTCTCTGAGTGACTCCACTCATACACCTCCTCTAGTGTAATTCTTCTTTTTTTTCATCCCCCTCCCTGCTCCTTCTCCCATTCCCCTTTCCCCTATCCTTCTCCCATTCCCCTTTCCCCCTCCTCTTAATCCCTCAGACTCTCAGATTAATGTCTCTGAAGGTAGTTAGACCCTGACGCCTTCCTAGTTATGTTTACTTGGAGAGTTCAGGTAATGCCCTAATATTCCCTGGGCACCCGAAGTCTAGGGTTTTTCTGTTGCAATTACCTCTCCTTCAGTTAGAGGATTTGTAGCTAAGTTGGTTATACCACTGGTTAATAGACACTAGCGAGGCAGGGAGTCTCATGTTTCTAAACTGGAATAATTTTCATGGGCGCCCCTGGTGGGAGGGGTTGTGGACGAGATTGAGGGTTTGAGGGATTGGGGAGGTCCTAAACCCGCAGTGTGTTCCCATATGGGGCGGGCGACGGATACCTCGCCTGCTCCCTGAACCCTTACAAATACAACGAAAATTCTGCTTTTCTATACAACCACACCTCCCTCCCCAGCTTTGTGATATTCCTGTCCCTTCCAGTCCTCTGCCCATGCAGAATGCTCTTCCTATCTCACTCTAGCTACTGAAACTTGACAACACAAGCTTATACGTTTGATATGTTCTACGTATTTACTCAAATGTTAGCCTATTTCATTTGTTTTTTTTGGTACGCCCTGCATTAAGAGGCTCCGCCTCTGACTTATTTGTACCTTTCATTCCCTTACACCTTTATTCTATGTACTACTTGATACAAATGTTTTGTCTGACATTTTTATTTTATTACCAATAAAAACTTATTGAAAGAAAAAAAAATTAGCGTTCGCAATGGATACAGCACTTTCATCACGCTGCAATGTTATAAAATGGTTTAATACAGCGCACTCTCTTCTTCTTTATAATGTGACAAGAATTAAGTATTTTTGCTGCTCATATTCACACAGACTTCTCACAAACTTATTTCTTTACTATTTATCGGGATTCCCTCAATATATTTTGATTTGTCACATCTGACAACATTATTTTGGTATTGGTTTCTTTTTTTTTTTGGTTTAAAGGCCTATTATTTTTTTTTTGGTTTGTATTTTTTTTCAAGGCTGATTTTCTTTTGGGGGGATTTATATTTGTACTCCAGAAAATTTTTGTGTGTGTTTTTTGAGTCAAGTTACCACAACACCATTGATATGTTGTTCTATTTAATCTGTAGGAGATTGTTTGGTGTTGTTGTCCCTTGTTAATTTCACATTTTATGTTAGAAATGTACCTGAATCGTCACCAACAAACTGTCCTTTTTGGATGAAAACACACAGGAGAGTATAATTTCCCAAAATAAAACTTTTATTAAGGGCTCACAACTAAACAAAGAGGGAGGCAATGCTGGAGAAACTTCAGAAATTGGCGAAGCCTTGGACCCCCAGGGCAGATATCAATTATTTTCAAGCAAAATTGGTGGCCTGAGGAGTCCTTATCTAAGGGAGTGCAATCTGGTCCAGAAGTCCCAGAGATCCGGAAAGCAGCAGATGACATCTGTGTCCCCAGGCTGTGGTCATACGAGAGACTGCAGCTTTTGTCAGACCAGACTGAACCCAGGTCATCACTCTCTGGTCTTCCTTCCACGCTTCCTTCCACGCGATGGCTCTGGTGGTGGAGTTGTGGCAGCAGGAGGAGGAGGAGGATGGTCCAACTCAATCACGTCTGTCTGGGTGTTAGTTCCCCACTCACCCCCTTAGTTAGGACTTTATAAATAAGTTGCTCACACAGGAGGCGTTGACCCTCCTGCATGCCCTGCAGTTTGGTGGCAGCCATGCAGGCAAAGGCCTCTTCAGGAGTGGGTAAGGCTCGGAGGGACGGCGAAGCCTCCTGAATTAGCCTGAGCGCTGAATCCTGCATGGGAGTCACCTTCCTTGCTCTTTTATATGGAAGGCGGAGGGGAGGAACCTGCGATTCAGTCAGGCTGCGACTGGTCCCAGGCTTCTCCTGGCTGACACTTAGCCCCGCCTCCTCCTGGCTGCCACTAATCCCAGCCTCTTCCTGACTGCCACATTCCACAACCTCCTCCTGGCTGAGGTCTTCCTGTGTATGAAAAAGGGACATAGTTTGAGTTTTTTATTCATCAATCACACACAGTTTTCACCTCATGACTGTTGCAAATTGAATGTTAACAAATATAACAGACTATCATTCTGAGCCCAGCATTTTTCATTCTTGTCCTAATTTTGGGTGCCCACTGCTGTCTATTGATATGTAAAACACTTTTTTCAATCAGCAATTAGTGATCAATAATAACATCTAATAAACATTTATTTATTGACCAGAAATCTGTAGAAGAATGCTATACCTGACTCCAGCTGGGCTCCTCCACTTCTTCCTGGCTGGAAGGCCCAGGTTGGACATCAGAAGCCTCAGCTGGGGTGGAAGGAAGAGTGGAAGGAAGAGTGGAGAGGGATTCCCTGACTTCAGTGTGGTCTGACAGAAATCGCAGTCTCTCATAGTACCACAGCCTGGGGACATAAACGTCATCTGCTGCTGCTCCGGACCTCTGGGAATCCGTGACCTTCTTGCGCTCCCTAAGATAAGTGCTCCTCAGGTCAGCAATTTTGTTTTTTAAATAGGGGATGGTTGCTGTGGGGACCACTGGCTTCACCAACTCCAGCAGTTTCTCCAGCGCTGCCTGCCTCTTTTGTTTTTATTGTAATGGGGATGTCTCACCTGCCACAGACAGGGCAGCTCCCTGTATTTGTCTATGAACAGGGGGAGGAAGTTGTGGTCATTGAAGCCATCCATTTTCTCTGCAAGACACAACACAAGACAAACCCTAAGGTCAGGCCAAACTCCCCTAATCTGGTTACAATATAAGCTTCCATTTCCAAGCAGTATAGGCCCAAGTTTAGATCTTACCTTCGTTATCACAATCGGCGCTTTCGATGCTCCTTCCTCCGCTAACAGATCGTACGTAATATGCACGCGTGTTACGCTTTATACACACTGCGCATGCGTGTAAATCCGCCCGCCCCTGACGTTGTTTCTAGTCTATTCCCCGCCCCTTTTCATTCTGCGCAGTGGGGGAAGAGCACATGGCTGATACACAGCAGGTGTGTGCTAATTATAGCAAAGAGGAGGAGGGGGAGGAAAGCCCGGAGCCTGAAATGTCACGATCCAGAAGGAGACGATTTAAGGCATCAAATATGTCCTTTGGGGAGATGTTGGAGATGGTGGACATCCAGAAGAAGGCCGACCATGATGGAAAGTATGGACCTTATCCCAACCCCAATGTCAGAAAGGCCAAGATAATTGCGAAAGTGGTCAAGAGTCTGCACCGGAAATTCGGGGTACGACGATCGAAAGATCAGCTGAGGAAACGGTGGTTGGACCTGAAATTTTGAGAACATGAGCAGTACAGAAAGATCCAGGGAGTGCAGCAAAAAAGTAAGTAGTTGTCCTGTGTTCCTATTCTTTATGTTTCTTACGTTCGGGCTGCTCCATGTGCTTTTCTTACAAGTGTACATTTTTAAATGGCAACTTTCATGTTCATGGGCACATTATCCGTTCGTATCAAACATTTTTCTTTCGGCCTATAAAACACCATTGTTTAGGCCATATGCATTTGGCCACAATTTTTACGCCCTACTTGTCTGAAACTAATTTGGTTGTGTAGATGGCTTTGTTACTAGAATGAAATGCAAACTAGATTCTGTGTAAGGAGAGGACACTCAGCAGCTGTTTTCACATCTGGGCACTGGAGCACTAGTGTGGGACACAAGAACACCATTTTTATTAGGGGGCCACACAAGTGCTCCAGTGTATACTATAGGGGGGGCTACATCTGTGAAGCTTGTACCAAACAAGTAAAGTATTGAAGCTTGACAAAGGACACTGAAAATGCTCCATTTTGGAACTCTGCCAAAACAGACAATTGTACCCCACTTCCAAGCAATGTTTCCTATTTATAGTTCTGCCATCAAATCTCTGTGTGCTAAGTATAGCATTTTTGTTTTACATAGGGGAGAAAAGACTCGGAGGACACCCCTCATCCGAGGAGACTTCAGACCCCCCATCTCTGGAAGAAGGGGAAATCCCACCAACCCAAGAAGAACAGGAGGAAGAAGATGTGGTGGAACTAGTCACCACAACAGGTGAGTGTCTGCGACCACAGGCTCAGGTAAGAGATGGATGCCGGCATATTTTTGATACCTTTTTTTTTGGGTTTCTCTCTTTTTAGGTGATCGTGATGTTGTGGATCCAGATCCTTTCACATCAGAAAGTGCCCAGATCCTGATCGGGGAGATCATGGGGTGTAATTTACAATTGGAAAACCTCAAGAAAAACATAAATGATGTTATTCAAAAAAATAAAAACATCATTGATGTTTTGGGGTGAGTTTAAAACCCCTCCCAATCCCTTTGTTTTTTGTGTGCTACAATGTTCAAAATGTTTTAGCGATTTTTAGAAAAGCCTAATTTGGAGGATGCACACAGTGTGCCAACATGTGCTATCTGCCATCACGGGAGATCAATGGATGCATTTTGGGGGTGCAACCCCTTCCTCAATAATAAAGTAGCTGAGAGGAAGGGGTTTCTCCCCCAAAACTCGTCCCTTGATCCCCCGTGATGACAGCTAGCACATGTTGACATTGGGAAATTTCTGTGCATCTTCCAAATTTGCCTTTTCCTGGGGTGACTACACCCCATCTGAACGCAATATCAAACACAGTTCCTAAATACTCATGTCTGATATTGTCTTCAAGTTCTACCAAATGTGAACTTTGTAAGTTCAAGATTTGTGGCTTTCTTGTTGGTTTGACACATGCCTGTTTTATCTTAAATGGACATTTCTATTTTTTATAATGCTACCCCAAAAATTGTTATACAACAAACATGTTGGTTTGTTTTAAAAACCTTTTCTAAATGCACATGTGATTGTGCAGGTATTAAAATGATTGTTAAGCAAGAATGTGTGGATTATTGTGTCAACACTAAAACAGTTTGGTGGTGATGTAATTGGTGTTTTCTGTGAAAATGGGGGTTATTTCCTAAGAGCAAATCCTCTTTGCACTACAAGTGCAGTTTCAGTGCAGTTTCAAGTGCACTTGCAGTGCGAAGTGTCTTTGCCTTTAGTAAATAACACCCAACAGTGCTTTGTATAAGGTTACACAATCACGCCATTTTCTGGACTCAACACATTTCTGTCAGGGTCAGCTAAAACAAACACAAGCAGTAAATGTCCACAAAGATTTTCTTTTTTTTGTTTTTTTATTTGATAAAGGCTTCACAAATTTGCTGGCATATTGATGGCCCCCCTACCCGCAAAGAACTCCAGATATCCCCTTCATCCCCTGATGAAGTCACATGATTGGGTGACGTCACGCGTAGGGACGGGATAGGCACTGACACAGATCGGGTTTGATGAGCTCGCCGCTCGTAGGATATACATGTGATGTACATCTGCTCCATATGAGTACATGCTGTTGACTTGAATAAAAGTATCATCTTGCTCAAAATACTACACTATCTGGCATCCCCTTTTTTGTTCCTCCATATGCTGACTCTGCTATTGTTGATGCTGGTACTGAGGGATTAAAGCGCAGGGACCATCGGCTCCGGCCCCGGGGACCCCAAAGAGAGACCATCTCCTCCATTTACACTTTATGCGGTTGTCCCATTGCCGCAAGGTAAGGGGCCACTACCTATCTGCGTGTGTTTAAGCACGAAGAGGATAAACACCCTCTCTCTTTCGGCACCCCACCGACTATTTGTTGCACATTTGGATTTTAAAAGGATCACTGAATATCTCCTTTGAGTCCGCACTGGCACATATGCTTTATTGTACTTGCAAAATAATTTGGTCTGGACTTCACGCAGCTATATTTCTAATGGCATTTTCTATTTGGGCCATATAGAGTGATGCCACACACCTATGTTGCACTGATGCGTTTTTTGCACAGTTTTTTGCACAATATTTATTCTGTATAGTTTTTCACTTTGTGTCCATATATATTCACCCTGCAGGATTTGCACTCTTTTTATCCATATATTTTATTTCTATTTTTTGTATATGTTATTTCTGTGATGTTTATTATTTGTTACACATGTTTTACGATTACATTTTATTGATACGGGTTGCACAGTGACACTATAGCACATTAAAGTTCATCTGCACAAGCTTTACTAGCACTAGGTGTGCAAGAGGATTATACCTATTGGTTCCCTGCGCACGCTGCACCGATACAGGATAGATATTCACCCTTTTACATCGCTGGATTTTTTCACAGGATACTGTGCAGACAGACATACTACCCGCACACCCCTCCAATTTTTTATTTTTTTCTTTACACTTTTTTTCTTTACATTTTGTTTTTACCGCACACTATCATATAGTTACACTTTACTGGACCAGCGCAGCACTTTTGATTTTTATTTTTTAAACTCCAGATATCGTAACTGGACATCACAGGCACTCAGGGAGGGCAAGCCAGGACGGACACTTTCAAGCGCCGTCAGTGTTGTTTCATGTATCATTCTGGCCTCAGGCCCAACTGAGCCAGCATAGTTGGCCGAATGTTTGCGTAAAAAGTTATGGAGAATACAGCACGCCAGGATTATATGATTAAGTTTAAACTCCGCCATATGGATGGGTGTCAGAAATAGGCGGAACCGGCTGGCCAGGATTCCAAATGTGTTCTCCACCACTCCTCTGGCTCTGGCCAGCCGGTAATTAAAAACCCTCTGTTCCGGGGTGAGGGTCCTCATAAGGAATGGCCGCATAAGATGGTCCCCCAGTGCAAACGCTTAATCAGCAACAAAGACGAATGGGAGTCCTTCCACATTGTCCTCTGGAGGTGGCAAGTCCAAGCTGCCATTCTGGAGACGCCTGTAAAACTCCATCTGGGCGATGACTCCACCATCGGACATCCGGACATTCTTCCCCACGTCCACATATAAGAAGTCGTAATTAGCCGACACCGCCGCCAACATCACAATACTATTGAACCCCTTATAGTTGAAATAGTACGACCCCAAGTTGGGTGGGGGGACGATGTGGACGTGTTTCCCATCAATTGCCCCTCCGCAGTTAGGAAAGTCCCACCGCTGGGCAAAAGTGGGAGGCCACAGTCTGCCATTCCTGTGGCGTGGAAGGAAACTGTTGAGGAAAGCAAAAATAAATTACTATTTTTGCACATAAACATGGCAAGCAGATTAGACACAAACATTCTTGGCCAACCTCCAGATAGCATTTATTAGGGGGAATTTAACAACACCAAAGTATAAGGTACACCTATCATATTCCCCCCCTCTCATGGGCCATTTCTAACATTATGGGGGGGGGGGAATCTTGGACAGGTAACCCTCTCCACTTCATTGAGAGATGAATGCCTAAATACAGGGTATTACTTGGAACAGCCCCTCCTTAGTTACACTATTGGCAGCCCACTGGACAGGTAAGAAGTGTCATAATACAAAGATATAAATACACACTGTACACATTTGAGGACATTTGGACATTCTGCTATTACCTGTCAAGATAATAATAGGATACAAAAACTTTAAACAGTACCATTTGAAAGTATACAGGCAGCCCCTTGCACTACAAGCTTTGGGTAATTCATCCATAAATCTGAGCACAAAAGAGATGGGTATAGTGTGTATGGGTTTGGCCAAGTCAGCAGATAGATGATTGTGGATAGATAGAGAATTGGTATCAGCTGACTTAGCAGTTGGGGGGAGGGAGGGTTAATAAAAATGATTTGGGGACACCACAAAAAAAAGCCTCTGGCACTCTGCCTGAATTTAAAGCACAAATCACATTTCTAAACATTTTAGGGGGTGTTTGGGGTAAAGCACTACTATGTAGCTGATAAAATACATTGTTAAGTGACTACATGAGGTGAATATAGGGGCAGGAGAACATGCTGGGGAGGTTATTGAAGGCCAATTTGTATGAAGGACTAAAAAATTAATCGCAGAAAAATCCAGCATGCATGAGGACAAAGGGCACATTCACAGCATATTCCAATCATGGTAATTAGGGAATGAGGAAAGAAATACAAGATATTAGCAAACATTCAATACAATAAAATGTGAAATTAAAGGATAAAAATCTTACCTTCATATACTCCTTCTGCAGGACCTGGATGATGGCAGAACAGGTCTCTGGGATAATGATCCCCAGAGCCTGGGGGGAGATGCCTGTCGAGAACTTCAAGTCCTGCAGACTTCTCCTGTCGCCAAGTACCACAGGGTAGCGACGAGCCTCTGCTCCGGAGTGCTGGCTTGCCTCATGCAGGTATCCTGCCTGCTAATATAAGGGGTCAGCGAAGGCAACAAACGGTGAAACACGGGGTCCGTCATCCTGAGAAAGTTCCTGAAATCATCAGGATTATTCTCACGGATCTCACGAAGCAAAGGCATATGAGAGAACGAGTCACGCTGAAGCAACCAATTCTTGGTCCATGAACTCCTCCCCACCCTGTTCATGGACTGGACTTGTGTCAAGGTCAGGACCCCAACACCAAGCCCCCGCACAGCACAAACTCTACGAGGAGTACGTATACGCAACATGGCTAGAAAACGGTCGGCTGCTCAGAACGAAGAAACAGAACGCACTGAAGAACAGCAAGGCCTGTGAAGAGCGACCTGAAAAACAGTAACGAACGAACAAGAACACAATGACTAATTAAAGTCACGCGGAACTTGCTTGCACGCACTGAAGAGCAGATACAAACCCACAAGCACAAACTGAACCGCAGAAAACTATCTGAAAGCCATGAGTCTGAAAAAGCGTGAATCGTCTCTCACCAAACTTTTACTAACACGAGATTAGCAAAAGGAGCCCAAAGGGTGCCGCGCTTGGTTCTGAACTGGCCTTTTCTAGTCTTGTCGTACGTGGTTGATGTCACCGCGTTGTTGGCGATCGGAAATTCCGACAACTTTGTGCGACCGTGTTTACGCAAAACAAGTTTGAGCCAACATCCGTCGGAAAAAATCCTAGGATTTTGTTGTCGGAATGTCTGAACAAAGTCCGACCGTGTGTACGGGGCATAACAATTCTTTTTTTCAGATCCTTAGAGAGTTCTTTGCCATGAGGTGCCATGTTGAACTACCATCATCTTTTTCTTCTTCTTCTGGCTCTTCTGGTTCTTTCTCCAGTGTTCTTGTCCAGTATCTCCTCCGTTGCGTCTTCTATCTTCTTCTCCTCGGGCCGCTCCGCACCCATGGCATGGGGGGAGGCTCCCGCTCTTCTCTTCATCTTCTTCTCTTCTTCATCTTCTTCTTCATCTTCTTCTCTTCTTCTCTTCTTCATCTTCTTCTCCGGGCCGCTCCGCACCCATGCTGGCATGGTGGGAGGCTCCCGCTGTGTGACGTGTCTCTTCTTCTGACGGTTCTTAAATAACGGGGGCAGGGCCACCCAGTGACCCCGCCCCCTCTGACGCACGAGACATGACGGGACTTCCCTGTGGTATTCCCTGTGACGTCACAGGGAAGTCCCGTCAAGTCACCGTGCATCAGAGGGGGGCGGGGTCACCGGGTGGCCCGGCCCCCGTTATTTAAGAACCATCAGAAGAGGAGACGCATCACACAGCGGGATCCTTAGAGATCCTTAGAGAGTTCTTTGCCATGAGGTGCCATGTTGAACTACCAGTGATCAGTAAGAGAGAGTGAGAGCGATAATACCAAATTTAACACACCTGCTCTCCATTCACACCTGAGACCTTGTAACACTAACGAGTCACATGACACCGGGGAGGGAAAATGGCTAATTGGGACCTTTTGAGCATCTGTGGGGCATTCTAAAATGAAAGGTGGAGGAGCGCAAGGTCTCTAACATCCACCAGCTCTGTGATGTGGCCATGGAGGAGTGGAAGAGGACTTCAGTGGCAACCTGTGAAGCTTTTGTGAACTACATGCCCAAGAGGGTTAAGGCAGTCCTGGAAAATAATGGTGGCCACACAAAATATTGACACTTTGGGCCCAATTTGGGCATTTTCCCTTAGGGGTTCACTCGCTTTTGTTGCCAGCAGTTTAGACATTAATGGCTGTGTGTTGAGTTATTTTGAGGGGAGAGCAAATTTACACTGTTATACAAGCTGTACACTTACTACTTTACATTGTAGCAAAGTGTAATTTCTTCAGTGTTGTCACATGAAAAGATAGAATAAAATATTTACAAAAATGTGAGGGGTGTACTCACTTTTGTGAGATACTGTACATATAAATGCCGCCTCTATTTACATATGAATGCCTCCGGTCCTTGGCTATTTAAATATGAATGCCTCCGGTCCTCGGCTATTTACTTATGAATGACACAGCTATTTACATATTAATGCCGGTTATTTACATGTAGGGATGAGCTTCGAGTTTGAGTCAAGCTCATGTTCGACTCGAACATCGGCTGTTCGCAAGTTCGCCGAACAGCGAACAATTTGGGGTGTTCGCGGCAAATTCGAATGCCGCGGAACACCCTTTAAAAGTCTATGGGAGAAATCAAAAGTGCTAATTTTAAAGGCTTATATGCAAGTTATTGTCATAAAAAGTGTTTGGGGACCTGGGTCCTGCCCCAGGGGACATGGATCAATGCAAAAAAAGTTTTAAAAACGGTTGTTTTTTTCAGGAGCAGTGATTTTAATAATGCTTAAAGTCAAACAATAAAAGTGTAATATCCCTTTAAATTTCGTAGCTGGGGGGTGTCTATAGTATGCCTGTAAAGGGGCGCATGTTTCCCGTGTTTAGAACAGTCTGACAGCAAAATGACATTTCAAAGGAAAAAAAGTAATTTAAAACTACTCGCAGCTATTGCATTGCCGGTCCGACAATACACATAGAAGTTCATTGATAAAAACGGCATGGGAATTCCCCACAGGGGAACCCCGAACCAAAATTTTTTTTAAAAATGACGTGGGGGTCCCCCTAAATTCCATACCAGGCCCTTCAGGTCTGGTATGGATTTTAAGGGGAACCCCGTGCCAAAAAAAAAAAAACGGCGTGGGGTCCCCCCAAAAATCCATAGCAGACCCTTATCTGAGTACGCAACCTGGCAGGCCGCAGAAAAAGAACCGTACCAGGCCACATGCCCTCAACATTGGGAGGGTGCTTTGGAGTAGCCCCCAAAAACACCTTGTCCCCATGTTGATGAGGACAAGGGCCTCATCCCCACAACCCTGGCCGGTGGTTGTGGGGGTCTGCGGGCGGGGGGCTTATCGGAATCTTTAACAAGGGGACCCCCAGATCCTGGCCCCCCCCTGTGTGAAATGGTAAGGGGGTACAAAAGTACCCCTACCATTTCACTAAAAAACTATCAAAAATGTTAAAAATGACAAGAGACAGTTTTTGGCAATTCCTTATTTAAATGCTTCTTCTTTCTTCTTTCTTCTATCTTCCTTCATCTTTTTCTTCTTCTTCTGGCTCTTCTGGTTCTTCCTCCAGTGTTCTCATCCAGTATCTGCTCCGCGGCGTCTTCTATCTTCTTCTCCTCGGGCCGCTCCGTACCCATGGCATGGGGGGAGGCTCCCGCTCTTCTCTTCATCTTCTTCTCTTCTTCATCTTCTTCTTCATCTTCTTCTCTTCTTCGTCTTCTTCTCCGGGCCGCTCCGCACCCATGCTGGCATGGTGGGAGGCTCCCGCTGTGTGACGTGTCTCTTCTTCTGATGGTTCTTAAATAATGGGGGCGGGGCTACCCAGTGACCCCGCCCCCTCTGACGCATGAGACATGACGGGACTTCCCTGTGGTATTCCCTGTGATGTCACAGGGAAGTCCCGTCAAGTCACTGTGCGTCAGAGGGGGCGGGGTCACCGGGTGGCCCCGCCCCCCATTATTTAAGAACCATCAGAAGAGGAGACGCATCACACAGCGGGAGCCTCCCTCCATGTCAGCATGGGTGCGGAGCGGCCGGAGAAGAAGATGAAGAAGAGAAGAAGAGAAGAACATGAAGAAGAAGATGAAGAAGAGAAGAAGATGAAGAGAAGAGCGGGAGCCTCCCCCCATGCCATGAGGGCATGTGGCCTGGTACGGTTCAGGAGGGGGTTTGGGGTTCCCCTGTGGGGAGTTCCCATGCCGTTTTTATCAATGAATTTTATGCATTATGCAATGCAATAGCCGCGAGTAGTTTTAAATGACTTTTTTCTTTGAAATGTCATTTTGCTGTCAGACTGTTCTAAACGGGAAACATGCGCCCCTTTACAGGCATACTATAGACACCCCCCAGCTATGAAATTTAAAGGGATATTACACTTTTATTGTATGACTTTAAGCATTATTAAAATCACGGCTCCTGAAAAAACGGCCGTCTTTAAAACTTTTTTTGCATTGATCCATGTCCCCTCGGGCAGGACCCAGGTCTCCAAACACTTTTTATGACAATAACTTGCATATAAGCCTTTAAAATTAGCACTTTTGATTATTCATGTTCGTGTCCCATAGACTTTAATGGTTTTTGCGAGTTCGAACGAACTTTTTTCCTGTTCGTATGTTCTGGTACAAACCGAAAAGGGGAGTGTTTGGCTCATTCCTATTTACATGTAAACACAGGGTCTGCAGGTGAGTCATCTGTACACAACAAAAGGGCAGAGCTGGGCAGCATTAGAAGCAGCACTTCACACTGAGATATGGGGACACTGCACAGGACTAAAACTTCAAGGGACAAGGGAATTTAAACTGGGATAGTTAGCAAGTATGAGGTAGCTGCTTTGGGCCCCACAACAATGACAAGGCCCAGGGCAGCTGCCCCTTTTGCCCTGGCTTAAAGACGGCCCTGGGTGATGTCATGGCTCTGGAAATTGACAGTTGGTGTTGAGTTCTACCTTACACAGGGGAGCCAGAGCTACAGGGTCACGTGACTGGGTCAGAGTGGAATAAAAATATGTAAGTACACAATTTTTTTGCAGAATTTGCGGAATAGGTAGGAGTAGATGGAGGGAACATTTTAAGAATAGTTAGTGTTACCCTTTGATACTACGTTAATATAGATGATGTTTCACAAAAAAATTATGATCTGTGTTTCCTTTAGAAAATAGTTTTTTTTCTCTTACAACCCTGCTTCTCTGTTTGTTTTCAGTAAAAAAAAAATCAAAGTACATAAAGAAAAATTTGCAAGCATAGCTTTGTTTACATAGACAAATAGACAGCTGCGTTAAGTGTGAAATTGATTATATAAAATACATGCAAAAATAAATCAACAAAAAACTAATTTGCTATTCAGTGCACTCTGGTGGTTTGGAGTGTATAATATGAGATATGTAAATAGCACACACTGCTGAATGAGCATATTGGGTTATACAATTTTGGGTGTGACAGGTTTGCTTTAATGTTGTCAGTATTCACTTATATCTGAAATGTTGGAGTGAACTCTTAAAGGATATGTAAAGGTTTGTTTTTAAAAAACAAAAAAAAAATGTCATACTTACCTCCTCTGTACAAGGGTTTTGCACAGAGTGGCCCTGATCCTCCTCTTCTGGGGTCCCTCAGCGGCACTCCTGGCTCCTCCTCTTCTTGAGTGCCCTGTTGGAGAGCAGCTCTCCCTCTGGGCACTTGTGCGGTTGTTCTCCCGTATCCTGCTGCTGCATCCATTGACATAGACAGCAGGACTCGGCCCCGCCCCTGGCTCCCACATCATTGGATTTGATTGACAGCAGTGGAAACCAATGGCTGCACTGCTATCAATCTATCCAATCAGGACCCAAGACACCAGCTGGAGCTGGTGTGCTTGTCCCCGTCACTGGAAAGATCGGGTTCAGGTAAGTAAAAGGGGGGCTCTGGGGGGCTGTTGCATCACAGGAGGTTTTTCACCTTAATGCATTAAGGTGAATAACCTTGAGGGTTTACAACCCCTTTAATGAAATACAGATATGACACAAGTGCCTGCCACATATTCTTCAGATGCAGTTTTTTTTTAATGTTTGCCTTGCTCTTCTCTTTCAAGCTTAGATAAAAGAATTAAAATCACAAGAGATACCCAGCTTAAGTTATGGATGACATCAGGTTTGGTATTTGCATCTCTGATCTCCTCAGTGTCCTATCATGATTAAACTGGCTCTGTGCCCTCTCGATTATACTACCCAACGTACACTTTTCACAGCAACATATCTTGTCTGGAAATTTGATCATTTAAATAAGAATAAATCCTTACAATGAAAGTCAGGTCACTTTATGAATGCTGCTGCTTTATGTGCTGTATATCATTCTTATTTTTCTGTGGTTATCAGACTTATTTAATACGACAGCGCAATGTTGAAGTGCAAAGTGCAATTACCCATAACAAGTAATCTATTTCAATTTTATGTCATGATGGTAGTTACAAGGTCATTTTTTATTTGTTGCTCTTGTATTACGAGCCAGTGAATACATTTACTAATACTCATAAAGATATCCATTAGTAAATTAATTTTAGATATCTGACATTGTATTTAAATCTGCCATTCTGTCTCTTCTATGTTAATAGCCTTTTCAAGCCAAAGGAAGTTTACTGGTGGTAATTTGCAGAAGTCAGTATAGTATTATAGTAGTAATTTTCAAATTAAGTATTTATAAACCCCAAACAGCAATATAATGTATCAGGAGTTAACAGTACTGTTTTAACCTGTTTCTTTGATAAGTGCACTGCCTAATGGTATTGCTATGCTGCATGTACATACTGATGTAAGTAATATATACAGTGCCCAGCATAAATGCGTACACCCCAACAGATTTGTCAGAAAACACTTACTTTCCTTTAAAGCGGGGGTTCACCCACACCGCCAAAAAAATAATAATATTAGAAGCCAGCAGCTACAAATACTGCAGCTTCTGACTTTTAATACATGGCCACTTACCTGTCCCAGGGTCCAGCGATGTTGGCAGGGGACGCCGAGAACCCGCTCGGTTCTCGGCAGCTGCCGCCGCCATCCTGGGTGAGGGAATCAGGAAGTGAAGCGTTGCGGCTTCACTTCCCGGTTCCCTACTGTGCATGCGCGAGTCGCGCTGCGCATCCCAAGTGGTCCCCGCTCTCTCCTGGGAGCTGTGTGTTCCCAGGAGACAGCGCGGTGGGGACGGGAAGAGGCGTAGACTCCCATGGGAGTCTATGCCGGAAGTGGGTGCAAATACCTGTCTTAGACAGGTATCTGCACCCCCCTCCCCCCTGAAAGGTGCCAAATGTGACACCGGAGGGGGGGGGGGGGTTCGGAAAAGCGGAAGTTCCATTTTTGTGTGGAACTCCGCTTTAAGAATCAACATTTTCTATGGGACACTATACTACAAAATACTTCCACAAATATGGGCCATTGATTGCAACCAAGATTTTTTAATTTGCACATGCAAAAAAAGTATTTTTCCTAACAAATGTTCCGTTATGGATGTTCAATAGTGTAATATGTAAAGATAATATAATTTATTAGAAATGCCAATTTGCCTCTTACATTTAAAAACATAAAAACAAGTTTATCTGTGTGTATCCATGTGTCAAACACGCTCCTTGCATCACTTCCTGTCTCTCAGACTCCCGGCCAATCCCTACGCACATTACATCAGAACACGTGTATACCTATTTTTAAGAACAGGCGTTTAACCAGTACAAAATGTATACCTTGGAAAGAAAGCTGTTTTGGTCTTACTATTATGAAGATTATAGAGGATCTGAAATATATCTCCGTCGATGCATTTACCCTACTTTCACACCTATGCACTTTTTGGTGCATTTCGCAATTTGCAGAAATGCACTACAGTCCATTTAACATGGTTTTCTGTGGTACAAATTCACATCTATGTGTTTTTTAACCGATGCATTTTTGGAAAGGGTCAGGGACTTTTTTTCCCGAAGCAGATTGCTTTTGCATGTAATAGACTTCAATGGAGTCGCACCAGAAACACAAGTGTTGCGTTTTTGATGCTTTTTTTTTTTTAACAATGCGGAGTCCTTTATTAAAAGGGGAGGATAGCACATTACAATAAAAGAAAAGAAAAACTGACATGGCATAACATAAGAGCACATTAATGCTTACATATAGAAGACAGAAAAAACATCCAGTACGAGTAACAGGTATATTCAAGGTTCACAGATATAGCCAGAGGAGTGATCACTACCAGCAATACTTAAGCAAAACCTTCTGCTCGGAAATCCATGGTTGCCAGACTTTCCAAGGACATCTACGATTAATAAATGTCAACTTTTATAGGGGTAACGCAATATCAATCATGTGTTCCCAGGACGATACAGCGGGGAGAGTAGAAGATGACCACTTACACAGAATTTCCTTTTTAGCATAAAATAATAAGTAAGATATTAATAACTTGTTATGATGGGAATGCTGAGCATCATCAGGGGATCCCAAGTAGGGATGAGCCGAACACCCCCCGGTTTGGTTCGCACCAGAACCTGCGAACAGACCGAAAGTTCGCACGAACGTTAGAACCCCATTGACGTCTATGGGACTCGAACGTTCGAAATCAAAAGTGCTCATTTTAAAGGCTAATTTGCATGGTATTGTCCTAAAAAGGGTTTGGGGACCCGGGTCCTACCCCAGGGGACATGTATCAATGCAAAAAAAACTTTTAAAAACGGCCGTTTTTTCGGGAGCAGTGATTTTAATGATGCTTAAAGTAAAAAAAAAAGAGTGAAATATTCCTTTAAATATCGTACCTGGGGGGTGTCTATAGTATGCCTGTAAAGTGACGCGTGTTTCCCATGTTTAGAACAGTCCCTGCACCAAATGTCATTTTTAAAGGAAAAAATCTCATTTAAAACTGCTTGCGGGTTTAATGTCATGTCGGGTCATGGCAATATGGATGAAAATCAGTGAGACAAACGGCATGGGTACCCCCCAGTCCATTACCAGGCCCTTTGGGTCTTGTATGGATATTAAGGGGCACCCCGCACCCAAATTAAAATAAGGAAAGGCCCTATATACTCTGAACAGCAGTATACAGGCGGTGCAAACAAGACAGGGACTGTAGGTTTGTTGTTAAGTAGAATCTCTTTGTAATTTTGAACGGGTACATTTTTAACGTGTTTAGCTCCAGCCAAAAAATCTTTTTTAAGCTTTTTGGAAAACATAGGGAAGGGTTATCACCCCTGTGACATTTGTTTTGCATCTTTCCTCCTCTTCAGAAGATTTCACCTCACTTTTTGTCCCAATGAAAAATGTTTTTTGAAAATTTGGGTTTTTTTGTGGAACAAGGATTGGAAAGCATCAGTGGAAAGGAGAAATTGTCAGTGGAAAGGAGAAATTGTTTTCCCATATTAACTCTTACAGGAGAGAATTTCCCTTCCTAGGGGTAGATTTCATCTCACTTCCTGTTGTCTCCTTCCGTTTGCAAGTAGGAGTCGTTTGTAAGTTAGATGTTTGAAAGTAGGGTCCTGCCCTATATACTCAGCAGAAATTTGGGCCTTAGGTGTTGCTGTGGCCACAACACTGTAAGCCCTCACAGGGCCCTGCTGTGAAATATTAGATCAAGAATTGTAATTACATGCCCCTGTTGAACAGGAGCTGAAAAATTAGGCCTTACGCACTGGTGCTGGTGCCACAACACTGCAACCCCTCACAGACACTCTAGTTGGAACGCAGGAACGAGCCCTGCTGCAAAGTATTGCATCAAAAATTGTAATTACACGCCCCTGTTAGACAGGGGCAGAAAAATTGGGCCTTAGGCACTGGTGCTAGTGCCACAACACTGCAACCCCTCACAGACACTCTAGTTGGAATGCAGGAACGAGCCCTGCTGCAAAGTATTGCATCAAAAATTGTAATTACACGCCCCTGTTAGACAGGGGCAGAAAAATTGGGCCTTAGGCACTGGTGCTGGTGCCACAACACTGAAACCCCTCACAGACACTCTAGTTGGAACGCAGGAACGAGCCCTGCTGCAAAGTATTGCATCAAAAATTGTAATTACACGCCCCTGTTAGACAGGGGCAGAAAAATTGGGCCTTAGGCACTGATGCTGGTGCCACAACACTGCAACCCCTCACAGACACTCTAGTTGGAATGCAGGAACGAGCCCTGCTGCAAAGTATTACATCAACAATTGTAATTACATGCCCCTGTTAAACAGGGGCTGAAAAATTGTGCCTTAGACACTGGTGGTGGCGCCCAGAACCAAAAATGTTCTTACAAGCTATCAGCGTGATGATTGAGGAGGAAGAGGATAATTACTCAGGGATAGTCACTCAGCATCAGCATAGGCAGTCTTTGAAGGGATCTGAGATTTCAAAAAAAATTATTCGGTTACATCAGCATCAGGTGCTTGGTAGCTGGTGGTGATCCAAGACTGATTCATTTTTATGAAGGTCAGCCGATCGACCGAGTCGGTGGACAGACGTACCCTGTGATCGGTTACCACGCCTCCAGCAGCACTGAATGTGCGTTCCGAAAGAACGCTGGATGCAGGACAGGCCAGTAGCTCAATTGCATACTGTGCAAGCTCTGGCCAGTGATCCATCCTCAAGACCCAGTAACCCAGAGGATTTTCGGTGGGAAAGGTGTCCAAGTCTGATCTTGCCCCTAGCTATTTCTGCACCATGTAAAACAGACGCTGGCGATGGTTGCTGGAACCGATCATACCTTGGGGCTGCGGACCAAAAAATTGTCTGAACGCATCGGTCAGACGGCCACCTTCTCCACCGCTCCTTCTTTGACTGACCGAAGCCTCAGCAACACGTTGTCCAGAAACAGGAGTTTGTAACCTCCCAGTCTCTGGGAACGCGTTGCACAGACCTTTCTGCAAGGCCTCCCGAAGATGTTTCATCCTCTGCTCCCTCTGCGATGGCAAGATAAGGTCCGCAACCTTACCCTTGTAACGTGGATCAAGGAGGGTTGCCAGCCAGTATTGGTCCTTCTCCTTGATGCCTCCTCGAATGGTGACAGGACAGTGCATGCATCCCTGATCATGGCCCAGTGGCGTGGGGAAAAAAAACCAAGCTCCCCTGACCCTGTCCTGGTGCCATAGTCGCACAGGTACTCATTGATGGCCCTCTGCTGCTTGTGCAGCCGCTGCAGCATGGCCAACGTTGAGTTCCACCTGGTGGGCATGTCACAGATTAGGCGGTTCTTGGGCAGGTTAAACTCCTTTTGGAGGTCCGTCAGCCGAGCACTGGCATTATATGACCGGCGGAAATGCACACAGACTTTCCTGGCCTGCCTCAGGACATCCTGTAAGCCCGGGTACCTGCCCAAGAACCGCTGCACCACCAAGTTAAGGACGTGAGCCAAACAGGGCACATGGGTCATTTGTCCCTGTCGGAGGGCAGAGAGGAGGTTGGTGCCATTGTCGCAAACCACCATTCCTGCCTTAAGTTGGCGTGGCGTCAACCACCTCTGAACCTGCCCCTGTAGAGCTGACAGAACCTCTGCCCCAGTGTGGCTCCTGTCCCCCAAGCACACCAGCTCAAGCACCGCATGGCACCTTTTGGCCTGCGTACTTGCGTAGCCCCTTGAACGCCTACGGAGCACCGCTGGTTCCGAGGAAGAGGCCATGGAGGAAGAAGAAGAGGAGGGGGTGGAGGAGAGAGGTGTGTCACAATCATTAGCATTTTGGAGGCGTGGTGGCGGAAGAACCTCCAACACTACTGCACCTTGTCCTGCATCCTTCCCAGCTGCCAGCAGAGTCACCCAATGCGCCGTGAAACTTAGGTAACGTCCCTGTCCATGCCTGCTGGACCATGAGTCAGCGGTAATATGCACCTTACCGCTGACCGCCCTGTCCAGCGAGGCATGGACATTGCCTTCCACATGCCGGTAGAGAGCCGAAATCGCCTTCCGTGAGAAAATGTGGCGTTTGGGTACCTGCCACTGAGGAACCGCACATTCCACAAACTCACGGAAGGGGGCAGAGTCTACCAACTGAAAAGGCAGCAGTTGAAGTGCTAGCAATTTTGCCAAGCTAGCATTCAACCGCTGGGCATGTGGATGGCTGGGAGCAAACTTTTTTCGGCGGTGCAGCAGCTGGGGCAGGGAAATTTGCCTGGTACAATCTGACGTCGGTGTACCAAAAGCAGATTGCCCACAAGTACTTGGCTGTGACACACCTAATTCTACACCTTCATTGTTCTCACTGCAGGTCTCAGAGAGGACTGGAGGTCTAGTGGGGTTGGAAATCTCAGCTGATGAGGAGCAAGGAGAGATCCTCTTTGTTCTTTGGTGTGGGTCTTTTAGATACGCTTGCCAACGAACTGCATGGCAGGTCAACATATGTCTGGTCAAGCATGTGGTACCCAAGCGGGAGATGTTTTGGCCACGTGAGATATGCTTGAGACATATGTTGCAAATAGCAGCGGTGCGATCTGATGCACTCGTCTCAAAAAAGACCCACACCAAAGAACTTTTTTAATAACGCGCAGAGACTGCAGCGCCCTGCACATGTGGAGCTTTGGGGTATGATGCAGTCAATGTGCTGCCCTTAGGCTGGCCCCTGGAGGGCATCCTGCCTCGTTGGTGATGTGCCGCCTCCTCCTCCTCCTCCTCCTCTCTCCTATCAGGCACCCACGTTGAGTCAGTGACCTCATCAGCCCCTCCCTCCTCATCACTGGAGCAAACCTGGCAGTATGCTGCAGCAGGGGGAGCATGACTGCCAGATTGCTGTCCTTCTTGGGCACCCCCTCTGTCCGTGCTCATGTTACTGCCTTCATCGAGCTCAGTATCATCATCAGAGCCTTCCAAACGCTGGGCATCCTCCTGGAGCATGTACCCAACACTGTGGTCAAACAGTTCGAGGGACTCCTCAGGAGGATATGGTGGAGCTAGGGAAGGAGTCACTGATGACATTGAGCTGAGGGAAGAGGCCGCTGCTTTGCCAGACAAAGCACCCTGGGCATGGGTGAGAGAGGATGAGGAGGATGAGGACGGCTTGGTCATCCACTTGACCAAGTCTTCCGCATGTTGCGGCTCAACACGGCCAGCGTGTCCCATGGCCACGTGCTGATGAGGATGCACCGTCTCCACGACCAGCACTAGACACAGAGCCTGCTTGGCCTCTCTTATTGGCTTGTGACTGTCTGCCTCTCCTTCTTGGCCTTCCAGACATACTAATGGCCTGTAGCTGCACTAAGCTGGGATATATATATATATATATATATATATGTACTGATACTGCAGCTAGCAAAATCAACTGCTTGCCTGTAGTATGAGAACACCACCAACCTTCTACAGGTAGCTTTAGCTGAACACTGTGAGGTGGACGCACCCCACTAACTTGAAGGTTTAGCTGAACACTGTGAGCAGGACGCACTGCACTAACTGTAAATAGTCTAGCTGCCTGACCGTGGTACTAATAGGATCAAAAGAACACCAGTAATTTTCTTCAGGTAGCTTTATATACTGTAACCAGACAAGCCTGCCTGTCAGTAGGAAGATAACAGGAACGGATCTAGCTGAACACTGTGAGCAGGACGCACTGTACTAAATGTAAATAGTCTAGCTGCCTGACCGTGGTACTAATAGGATCAAATAGAACACCTGTAATTTTCTTCAGGTAGCTTTATATACTGTAACCAGACAAGCCTGCCTGTCAGTAGGAAGATAACAGGAACGGATCTAGCTGAACACTGTGAGCAGGACGCACTGTACTAAATGTAAATAGTCTAGCTGCCTGACCGTGGTACTAATAGGATCAAATAGAACACCAGTAATTTTCTTCAGGTAGCTTTATATACTGTAACCAGACAAGCCTGCCTGTCAGTAGGAAGATAACAGGAATGGATCTAGCTGAACACTGTGAGCAGGACGCACTGTACTAAATGTAAATAGTCTAGCTGCCTGACCGTGGTACTAATAGGATCAAAAGAACACCAGTAATTTTCTTCAGGTAGCTTTATATACTGTAACCAGACAAGCCTGCCTGTCAGTAGGAAGATAACAGAAACGGATCTAGCTGAACACTGTGAGCAGGACGCACTGTACTAAATGTAAATAGTCTAGCTGCCTGACCGTGGTACTAATAGGATCAAATAGAACACCAGTAATTTTCTTCAGGTAGCTTTATATACTGTAACCAGACAAGCCTGCCTGTCAGTAGGAAGATAACAGGAACGGATCTAGCTGAACACTGTGAGCAGGACGCACTGCACTAAATGTAAATAGTCTAGAAGATAACAGGAACGGATCTAGCTGAACACTGTGAGCAGGACGCACTGCACTAAATGTAAATAGTCTAGAAGATAACAGGAACGGATCTAGCTGAACACTGTGAGCAGGACGCACTGTACTAAATGTAAATAGTCTAGAATTTAACAGGAACGGATCTAGCTGAACACTGTGAGCAGGACGCACTGCACTAAATATAAATAGTCTAGAAGATAACAGGAACGGATCTAGCTGAACACTGTGAGCAGGACGCACTGCACTAAATGTAAATAGTCTAGAAGATAACAGGAACGGATCTAGCTAAACTGAATACAGTGTATATATATATATATATATGCAACACCTGGGATGCATATATATACACAATACACTGTAAGTGCAGCTAACTGACTGACTGTTCTGCCTAATCTATCTAACTCAAATCAAATGACACTGTCTGTCTCTCTCTCTCTCTCTCTCTCTATCTATGAACGCCGGAACACACACTACACAGGGCCGCCGTGCAGGCGGCCTTATATAGTGTGGGGCGTGTACTAAATCCCCTGAGCCATAATTGGCCAAAGCCTCCTTGGCTTTGGCCAATTACGGCTCTCTGTTCAGGCTCGCTGTGATTGGCCAAGCATGTGGGTCATAGTGCATGCTTGGCCAATCATCAGCAAGCAATGCACTGCGATGCCGCAGTGAATTATGGGCCATGACGCGCCACACGAATTTGGCGCGAACGGCCCATATCGTTCGCAATTCGGCGAACGGGCGAACAGCCGATGTTCGAGTCGAACATGGGTTCGACTCGAACACGAAGCTCATCCCTAATCCCAAGTAGGGCCAATTCCGGTGTTACAGGAACCACTAGTTGGAGCCTAATATTAAATGAGTCAAAGACCTCCCAAAAAGCATGAATTGCAGGGCACTCCCAAAATATGTGAAAGTGGGTACCCAATTGAGTTTGACATTTATGACAATGAGGGTCTCTATCTGGATACATTTTTTGCAGTCTTACCGGGGTATATTATACTCGATGTAGGAATTTAGTCTGGATCAATTTATCTCTAGAGGAGATCACCAACTTAGGGCAATGTCTTCCCTATCTAATGAGGAGATGTCCTCTTTCCACTGCTCCTACAAACACTCAATCTTAGGAGAGTAATTAGTAAGTAGAGTCTCGTATAGCACAGAAAGTGATTTATCAAGAGCATCGTGTGACAGCAATTCCGCAGCAGGATTGTGTTGGAGGAGAGGCTAAGTAGGAAACTGAGCTCTGGCAGCATGGTGTAATTGTAAATAACAAAAATACATCCACCCGGCAGACAAAATACCCAAGAAAGCTATGGAAAGGTCAATAGTGTTCCCGTAGGCATAATATCATGAAGCATTTTAACTCCAAATCGCGCCCACGCTTGGGGATCTCGAACTGATCGGAAGAGGGCCAATTGAGGATTAATTCATAGGGCTTGAACAGGGGACCAGCATTCCTCACATAAAAACCGATGCCTAGCTGTCACCCAGACTCTCAACAACGCTTTGGTCAGAGTTTTTTAATGCATTTTACGTTTTGCATTTGGCGTTTTTTTTCTCTCTAATAAAACACTGTAAATAGCTGGTTGCTAAGGAGCGGGCCAGGAAACCAGCCGCTGCATCCTTAACAATCAATGAGTCATCAGCTGTCAGCAGGATACCCTGCTGACAGCTGAATGTATAAAAAAGAATTGCCAGCTAAAAAGTTTGAGAAAAAAATTGTGTGAGGTCCCTCCCAATCCATACCAGGCCCTTATCCGAGCATTCAGCCCAGCAGGTCAGAAAAGGGAGGGGACAAGTGAGCACCCACCTGCCCTAAAGTACCTTGTCCCCATGTTGATTGGGAAAAGGGCCTGCGGGCAGAGGGCTTATCAGAATCTGGAAGCCACCTTTAACAAGGGGGTCCCCAGATCCTGCCTAATCTATGTACCCCTACTCATTCACCAAAAAAAAGTGTCACATAGGACAAAAAACACAAAGACAGTTTTTGACAATTGCTTTATTAAAAGTCAAAAATTAATGTCCCCCCATGTAGATCCAATGTCAATCACGCCGCCCGTCGCACCTTTGAACCCGAAAAGAGCTCCGCACTTGTCGAAGGCTAATCATTGACTGCCAGCTCCTCCATATGACACTTCACTGGTGCATGCTGGGTCAATGTCATCACAAGGGGGCAGGGCTACCAGGTGACAGCACCGGCTGGCCCTGCCTCTTACCTATGTAGTAACTGTCAGATGGAGGAGCAGGCAGTCGGCGGTTAGCCTTCAATGATTGCAGAGCTCTTTTTGTTTTTCAGATGTGGCGGGCGGCGTGATTGAGGTGGGATCTACATTGGGGGACATTATTTTTGAATTTTTAATAAAGAAATTGTCAGAAACTGTCTTTGTGGTTTTTATCTTTGTGACACTTTTTTTTGGTGAATGAGTTGGGGTACAATCTACCCCATACTCATTCACATAGAGGGAAGGATCTGGGGACCCTTGTTAAAGGGGCTTCCAGATTCTGATAAGCCTCCTGTCCACATACCTTCACAACCACAGCCCAAGGTTGTGGGGAAGAGGCTCTCATCTACCTTAACATAGGGAGAAGTTGGTTCAGGGTGGTGGGGCAGAGGCCCCCTGCCCCAAAACACCCCCGACATTGAGGGCATGTGGCCTGGTATAGTTAAGGGGGGTGCTCACTCATCCCCTCCCTTCCCTGACCTGCCAGGATGTATGGATAAGGATCAGGTATGGATTTGGGGGACCCCATGTCAAAATAAAATAAAATGGCGTGGGGTCCCCCCCAATCCATACCTGACCCTTATCTGAGCATGCAGCCTGGCAGGTCAGGAAAGGGAGGGGACAAGTAAGCGCCACTCCCCTCCTAAACCATACCAGGCCACATGCTCTCAACATTATACTCTTGTGTATTGGCGAGATGCATGTTCATATAGCCATCAACAGAGACCAGGTATCCTTTGTATTCTATACCCCACTTCAGTTTCACCATTACTGGCTTACCAGTAAGGCCATTAAGAAATGGTTTTGGGTTTAGTGGCAAACTCATTCTGCCGCGGATCTACAGACTAGTGAAAGGAAGAAAAAATGTCCCAGTGGAATGCTCAGAGAACACATCACCGGAGAGAGCAGGAAATGGCTAGAGTTACTCTTGATGAAAGCAAGAATTGGCCTTTCTGTAAAAATATTTATGTATACTGTATGCACCTATCAAACAGGCGCAGGAAAATTGGGTTTTTCGGTGTTTGTGGTGTCTTCACCCTATAGAGGTTCTCTTGATGAAAGCAAGAATTGGTCTTGCTGCCTTGGTGTCAAAAATGTAAATTCGTTGCACCTGTCAAACAGGTATGGAAAAATTGGTACTTGGGTGTTAATTGTGCCCATGAAACCTATACCAAAAAATGACTTCAAGATAAAATCTTCCAACCCTGGGTACCTATTTAGGAAATGCTGCACCACCAAATTGAGGACATGTGCCAGGTATGGCACATGTGTCAACTTTCCCTGTCTAAGGGTGGACAGGAGGTTTGTGCCTTTATCACACACCACCATTCCTGGCTCCAGCTGGCGTGGCATGAACCACCTCTGGGTCTGTCCCTGCAGAGCTGCAAGAATCTCTGCTCCGGTGTGGTTCCTGCCCCCCAGACACACCAGCTGAAGCACTGCATGGCACCTTTTAGTCTGACTCATTGAATAGCCCTTTGAAGGCTTAGGGGGTAATTGAGGTTCATAGGACAATTCAGCAGAGGAGGGCATGGAGGAGGAGGAGGAGAGGGTAGAGCTGACAAATCTCGTATCATCGCCAGCTGTATGGAGACATGGGGGCACAACAAGCTGCAGCACTGAGCCCTGTCCTGCATCCTTCTGAGTTGCAAGAAGAGTTACCCTGTGTGCTGTGAATGAAATATATTGTCCCTGCCCATGCTTGCTGAACCACGTGTCAGCAGTAACGTGGACTTTGCAGCTGACTGCCTTGCCCAGTGATGCCACAACATTGCCTTCCACATGATGGTAGAGAGCTGGAATGGCCTTACTTGAAAAGAAATAGCAACTGGGAACCTGCCATTGTGGAACAGCACATTCTGCAAATTCACAGAAGGGGGCAGAATCCACCAGGATCCACCACCTATAGTACCTCTATAGGGTTACGGTGTGAAGGTGCCACTAACACCCAAAGAACAATTTTTCCGCACCTGTTACAGAAGTAGAAATCCAAAGTCTGTGGTAGAGACACCAGAATGTATCCAAAAAATCTCTAATCTTGTTCCCACTGCACTACATTGTGGCCTCATCATACAGACTGGCTCCCCAAGCCATTGCTTACACAATAAAGAAAGCTTACAGGGAAAATGTCATTTTTTGGGCTTTATAAATGCAAATATTGCTGCAGCAGCTTCTATACAAAGTACAGATGTGCCACTTTACAGGTGGACTAAGGGGACCCCCCCAGGCACTATATTGAAAGGAATTGTTCATTATTATACTTTCACTTTAAGCATCATTAAATCACTGCTCATTTAAAAATTACGTTTTTTCCAAACTTTTTTTCATTGATACATGTCCCTCAGGGCAGTACCCGGACCCCATAACCATTGTATGCTATATTGTATTGCATAAAAGCCTTCAAAATGGGCACTTTTGGTTTTTCACGTTCAGGTCCCATAGACTTCTATGGGTTTCTTTACTTGGTTCTAGTCTTTCCTGATGTTCAAAAGTTGTGGTGCGAATCGAACAGGGGGGCCTTTCTGCCCATCCCTACACACTACACGTTGGTCCCTACCCCCTGCAGAGGCAGCAGCTTAGGATGTACACATGCTGCAGCAGAAATTATACCCCCTGTTGCTTTTGGTGGGTGATCACGACCCATTCAAGTCAATAGGGCCACTCTGCAAACACCCTGCAACCATGTGCAATGTATGCAGTTACAGCATGCTAGTGTGGGTTCCAAGGGGTTAAATTAGGTAATGAGTAGGCAGTACAATGCATCCTTATCATCTGCTTTAACCACTTGGTTGCTGTACTGCACAAGGTTGTATGGCCTTTGCAGAGCAGCCCCATGCCAAGCATGACAGGGTGTATATTTCCTGCTGCAGCTGCAACATTTGCACACCCCTGGCCCCTGCTGTTGAAGGGGATGTGGTTGTGGTGGGGGTAAAAACAGGGCTAAACTATCAGTTTTTATCACTCCCGAACTGTAAATGTAAACAAGCCCTACTGTCCTGAGCTCCCTATCACAGTTGGTTTTTAGGGGACCCCTAGGATGGGGACAGGGAGGGACTCCTGGGATGGGGACAGAGGGGGACCCTGAAATGAGGACAGAGAGGGGCCCCTGGGTGGATGCCTGGATAGGCATAGATTCATTGGGATGGAATCTACTACTGGCCCCTGCTACTATAATCATGTATCTCATTGTAAACTGTAACATTATTCCTACGCAGTTATAAAAGATATGCCATCAACCTTTATTCTTTTCAAAACTTTCTTTTATAAAAAGCAAGTAAAAAAAGAACCAGATCAATTTTTTTTTGTATCATAGCCCATATCCTTTCAGGCAAACCTGAGTGATATTTATTCAGTTCATGATTCTTGTTTAGTTATATTAAGAAGTTGAAATGAGAAGTAGGGCCAAAGCTCTTTAGGCCCTACTTCTCCTGTGGGTCACAAGAGTGCAGTTAGTTCCACACTCATGTGACCCTTATTCAGCCAACAGTGGGCTTAAAGTGGTTGTAAAGGCAGAAGGTTTTTTTTATCTTAATGCATTCCAGGCATTAACATAAAAAACTTTCTGTGTGAAGCAGACCCCTCAGCCCCCTTAATAATTACCTGAGCCCCATTTCGATCCAGCGATGTGCACAAGTGCCTCAACCATCCGGGACTCTCCCTCCTGATTGGCTGGGACACAACAGCGGTGCCATTGGCTCCAGTTGCTGTCAATCAAAGTCAGTTAGCCAATGTGGAGAGAGATACGCGGGGGCCAAACAGAAGCTTCATGTCTGAATAGACACACAGAGCTGTGGCTCGGCTCAAGTACCCCCATAGAAAGCTGCTTGCTGTGGGGGCACTTGACAGGAGGGATGGGCCAGGAGTGCCAGCAAGAGACCCAAGAAGAGGAGGATCTGGGCTGTTCTGTGCAAAACCCCTACACAGAGCAGGTAAGTATAACATGTTTGTTATTTAATAATAAAAATAGAGAAGTTAGTATCACTTTAAGTCCGCTGTCGGCTGACATCACTCAGCCAGTCCAGACCCTGGAGAGATCCTGACTTTAATGATGGGATCCACCCAAATTGCTGAGTGGCAGCTGGTTTGGCCTCTCAGTGCATCATTGAGAGCCTGAGCCAGCCGCTCCTGCTGGTGGAGCAAAGCAGAGAGTGGTGACGGACAGTCACTGACTCTCTGCTCAATGAAGATCGCTCAGTTCTCAGTCTAGATGTGGCGGGGGACAGATGCAGCATCTGACCGATGTTGCATCCACCTAGGTGTAAGTGTGTCTTTTTTATATTCCTGAACTTCTCTTTTAAGAGGTGGCATTGATATGGAAGCACCAAAACTCATTCTTGAAAACAAACAAATCATTGTTCCTTCCCACCCATTTTTCTAAGACACCAGAATCATAAACTTACATTTTTAGTACCGACTTTGTTTGGACATGGCTTGGTTGACATTATTTATTTTGTAATTCACATTATATTCTCTTTGATTTAAATAACTCTATTATTTGCACATGTCTAATATTTTTAATTTATTAACAAAAAAAATTACAAATTTTAACAATATGTGCTTTCAAACAAAGTGCACTAGCGTGATGTAAAGACTCCCCAAAACAGCTTTGTTTTTGTGAAAAATATTTTCTTAGTGAAACAGAATTAACAATGTAAAACTACTATAAATACATTATTTATCAGGTTGTTATTCCGTAAATGTTTGATTCTGCCTAAACACATCCATAGTATCACTTAGCCCAAATCATTCTTTATGTAGATTGAGATTTTATAACCACTAGAATGCCATTTCCATTATTAAATATACCTCACAAAAATGTTATAGGGCGTACACACGGTCGGACTTTGTTCGGACATTCCGACAACAAAATCCTAGGATTTTTTCCGACGGATGTTGGCTCAAACTTGTTTTGTCTACACACGGTCGCACAAAGTTGTTGGAAAATCCGATCGTTCTAAACGCGGTGACGTAAAACACGTACGTCGGGACTATAAATGGGGCAGTGGCCAATAGCTTTCATCTCTTTATTTATTCTGAGCATGCGTGGCACTTTGTCCGTGTACACGATCGGAATTTCCGACAACAGATTTTGTTGTCGGAAAATTTTATCTCCTGCTCTCAAACTTTGTGTGTCGGAAAATCCGATGGAAAATGTCCGATGGAGCCCACACACGGTCGGAATTTCCGACAACACGCTCCGATCGGACATTTTCCATCGGAAAATCCGACCGTGTGTACGGGGCATTACACTTAAACAATGACATAATTTGTATTTTGGTACAAATTGATACATTGTGACCAGATTTATAAAAACAAAAAAGGACCCGCTACACATTACACACAGTAGAAACCAACCTCTTTTTCCTTTTTACTTATTTGGGCTTCATATGAATTTCCATAATTTCCTCATCCTCTAATTTATGAACCTCCAGTAATTTTTTTTTCATTTCTTTTTTAAATGTCACTATATCAACATATAAAACTTGTATCATCAAACAATGATATTTTACATGTATTTGACATTAACCCCCCTCCCATTCTTACCTTCTCTTATCATACCTTTTAATTACTTGCCATCTCCCATTTCTCCCTGTCTCTTCCCTTCCTCTGCTCCCACCACATCAACATATCTTCTTGCCCTTTTACATACTGTCCAATCTTTCCACTTATTATCAAAGCCCCCCATTTCCTCTTCCCCACTACATCTCAAATATTCCACATTATATACTGTATACCTTCCACTTTTTTAAACCACTCTCCCATCGTAGGGCTTTCCAACTCTTGCCACTGTCGAGGTATTAAACTTTTGGTTACGTTCATTAGATAGGAGGCCACTGTTTTCATATATTGTTTTGTTGACGTTTTCACCCCATGGAATAAACACCTCCAAGGCTCCTCCAGTATCTCTATATTAGAGATCTATTTTATTAGATGCAACACCTCTCTCCAATATTTTTTAGTTTTTGGACATTCCCACCATATGTGGGCCATAGTTCCCACTGCATTACATACTCGCCAACAAATCTGTTATACCCCGTTTTGATATTTATGTGCTTCATCTGGTGTTATATACCAACGTGATAAACATTTATAATTCATTTCAATGGTATTACTATCTATTGCCATCCTCAATATTTTCCCTAGATGTTGTTCTTTCCCTCGTTTTCCCAATTCTTGTTCCCATTTTACTATGAACGGCAGTATTTCCAGCCCCTTCATTGCCACCAGTGTTTTATAGATTTGTGAGATCTCACTCCTTGTGCTTGTTGCTATGCACAAATGCTCAAATGGTAATAGGTCTTCCCCGGATCTTATCGGCTGTGGCTGTGTTGTAACAAAATGCTTCGGCTGGGAGTACCGCCATTCATCTATCTCCATCAAATCTTCTCTGTGTCTTAGTTCGTGTAATGTGTATATTTCCCCTTTTTCCATTATATCCTTTAATTGTGCATTTTCCTCTTTTATCCATACCCCAAATAATTTCCCTTTCCCAGGTGGAAAATAATTAGTTTCCCTAAGTGGAATTAGTGATGAATTGTATTTATACTTTTCTTGTGTGTGAATTAAATCCTAAACTATAAGTACTTCCTGTGTCAATTCATTTGTGTTCTCTTTCAACTCTCTATACTGTGGTGGTATCCATATAATCTTACCCAATGGTGCATTGCTAATAGTGTTTTCCAATTTAACCCATCTTTTTTCCTTATTATTTTTTACCCATTCTAGTACCCGTGATAATAAAGTTGCATTATAGTATTTTTTAAATCTGGTACCCCTAATCCTTCTTCCGCTTTATCTTTATTCAAAACCGAGGAACTTATTCTCGTTTTTTTACTCTGCCACATAAACCTTAGCATTATAGGTTTTAATGCCTTTAAGTATGCTTGTGGGAGCGGGGTTGCCAACATTTGAAAATTATGCATAATCTTTGGCAATATTACCATTTTAATAATATTTATTCTACCTAACCATTCTTCTTAACACTATATTCTCTTTGATTTAAATAACTTTAATATTTGCATATTTCTAAAAAAAACATTTAAACAAATTTTAACAATATGTGCTTTCAAACAAAGTGCACCAGCGTAAAGTAAAGGCTCCAAAAAACAGCTTTGTTTATGTGAAAAATATTTTCTTAGTGAAACAGAATTAACAATGTATAACTATAAATACATTATTTATCAGGCTGTTATTCTGTAAAAGTTTGATGCTGCCGAAACGCAGCCATAGTATCACTTAGCCTAAACCATTCTTTATGTAGATTGAGATTTTATAATCACTAGAATGCCATTTCCATTATTAAATATACCTCACATAAAATGTTACAATTAAACAATGACATCATTTGTATTTTGGTACAAATTGATCCATTGTGACCAGATTTATAAAAGTAAAAAAGGACCCGTTACACATTACACACTGTAGAAACCAACCTCTTTTTACCTTTTACTTATTTGGGCTTCATATGAATTTCCATAATGTCCTCATCCCCTAATTTATGGACCTTCAGTATTAAAAATGCATGGGTTACAATGAGAATCTTGCTGAGGGATTGTCCACTGTTAGGTCCTTATTTTGTAACTGAGTAAAAGGTGTACTTGTTGACAGGGCTGTAGATAAAAAAAAATTCCGGGGGGGGGGGTTCAGCCTTGAGTACCCAGAGTGCCACGCTGTGACAGATTGTGGTGTATATACAGAGCCCCCAGCAGGGACATCTATTATAACAGAAAAAAAATTACTGCGCTATCCCAATAAAACCTGTATACAGAGTATTAGAAATCAAATAACACAAAGCTGCAACTAGAAAATGTGAGACACCCACACTGTAATATACAAAAATCAAAAGTAGCTGCGCTGAGGGACATCTATTAGTAAAGCAAATAGTAAACACGGACTTAGGCTTCAATGTCTGGTTTCTAAAAAGGTCAGTCTGTAATGCTGTTTACAAAGGGGCTCTTCTTCATATTTAGGGATGAGCATCTGGCTAATTGGGGTGTACAGAGAGACTTGCCTCTGTGTGTCTCCAGGCTTTGCTGCTGCTTCCAGGTGGTTTTCGCTGAACAGCCCTGAAATGGTCTCCATAGTTCCTGCTGGCTCTCTCTGCATGCTCTTGCTCGTGCATCCTATCAATAACTTCTACTTTCCCATAATGCCTCCCCCTGCACTTTCTCTTTGCCCCGGGTTGGGGCCAAATCAGCCTGCTGATGGAGTGAATCTATTATCCTCCCCACTGTCCTACCAGCAGGGCACCATTAGAAATCATGGGGCCCAGTACAGACTGCGGCTAAGCCCCAGTTTTACTGCCTCTTGGTCACCCATCTTAAGTCTAAGATACAGCTGGAGGAGGCTACTCACATGCTATGGCTGTGTCAATTTTGCATTAAGCCATGGAACGTTTGACACAGCAGAACACGTTGACTATCATACTTGGTCATTCAAGTCAATAGAGCCATGCCACAACTGTGAACCAAACATTTTGCTTGTGGTTACAGTGCATTAGCACCATTTTCCACTGCCACTTGGCATAAAAAACAGGCGTTCAGGGGACAACAGGGTCAGCTCCTGGACACCTGACAGCAACTGCACTCTGAAAAGCCATCCACTGTGGATCACATTTCAGAGCATTGAATAGTGTGAACCCAGCCTAATAACAAAAGAATGAACACCATTCCTGGTTGATTCACACCAATCTATCACTCACATTCGCTGGGTGCTGTCAACCACAGGTTGCAGAAAAACATTTTTTATGATCCCCCCCATCAGCACAGTCAGTGACAAGACAGTGATTATTGCTAGTAGCAAGAGAATCCGGCAGGCTGGTTCTACCAAAGTTGATTGATCGATCAACTTGGTAAATCCACCCTGCCCACTAATGGTTCGAACCTCAGCGGGTTCTTACTGAGTTTCCCACCATGTATGGCCGGCCCCTTCTGTCAATGAGAATGGTAAACAGGACAAATAGAGAGGGTGAATCTCCCTAATGGGAGTACAGACAGCAATAAAACCTGACAAGAGTTTTAATCCCCCTGCACTCCATCCAAAATAAAAAAAAAAGTTTTGCCTTTAGTTATATTTTAATATACAAAAAGTCCTTAAAAATACACATGAAAGTAGGGGAAAAACTGTTGATACGTTTCATGCTAAACTAGTGCTCACTCATAAGGCATCTATAACACGTTGTGTTAGGAGTAAGCCCTAGTTCAGCATGAAATGAATCAGCAGTTTTTTTCCTATACTTTCAGTGTGATTGATGTATTTTTAAGGACTTTTTGTATATTCAAGGTGGTTACTGGAGTGTAGCCGTCCAGCCTAATAACCATAGATGTGCGCAGCCTATTGCAATAGGGTGTGCACCCCAAAGGGGATGTGCTACATACAGAGTGCAGGATTCAGAGGGTGCTACGTGCAGGGTTTAGAGGGTGCTACGTAAAGAGTGCAGTTTTCAGAGGGTGCTATGTACCTGGGTGGAAGTGCATATTTATGAGAGTAGAGAGCATAAACAAGAGAAGGTGAACTGGAAAGGGGAGGGGTGATGCGGATCAATATGAGAGTGTGTGATTTACTACATGGTCTTACCGGGAAGATGTAGACATGTAGTACACGGAGGAAAAGTGCAGTTGGGGTTGAAAGGTGCCCAGGTATCAGGAGAACTTATCAGGAGGAAGGGCTGAGTGACTGGAAAGGAGAGGAAGTTGATGGGAGTGGAGAGTGCAGTGCAGATCTCTCACCTCGGATCACTGCAGGGCCTTCACTCATTGCATGCAGCTCTTGTTCAAGCTTCTCCCCACATAGGAGCTGCTTTATCCCGCACCCACTAACACAGGAAACCCATGAGATGAATTTGAAGGGAAGGACAATGCTCTTTGTGTACCCATTGGTACATTGGAAGGGGCAGTGCTGCTGCTAGCCAATGGGTAGCCGAAGCTCATCGTAAATGCCTCCCTTCTTCCCTCCTGACATCATATGGCCCTCCCAAGTACGGAACTGTTGTTCTATGCAGGCAGGCTGGGAACTAATGTATTTTGATCCGATTTTCAGTGTCCCGGCTGGACCCTGCCTGTCAGCAACACAGAGGAGATGGTTGGTCTTTGCAGTGGCAGTGCGGCTCTTGAAGCTGACAGGCTACAGTAGCCTAGCTGCTGTGATATTGACTGACACTCTGGGGGTGTTTGGATCCCCTGACCCCCCTTATCTACGTCCCTGCTTGTTGACTGCACATAGAGTCCACAGAGTGGAAAGGAGAACACTAAAATACTTGCAGGTCACAGACTTTGGTTTTCAAGCTGTAAGGGACATTGTTTAAAAGAGAGAAGCTAAAGGGATCATAAAGCGGAGTTCCACCCAAAAATGGAAGCTCCACTTATCTGCCTCCTCCCCTTCCTCTGGTGCCACATTTGGCACCTTTCTGGGGGAGCAAGTTCCTATTTTTGACAGGTACCTGCCCCCACTTCTGAGAGATCTCTCAGCGGTGAGATCACGCCGCAGTTTGACCCCCCTTCTCTTTCCCCACCACTGGGCCATTCAGAATGCGCAGCATGCTTCAGACATGTGCAGTATGGGACTGGCTGTGAAGCCGCAAGGCTTCACTGCCAGCTTACCTTACAGGCAATGGCAGCGGCAGCACCCGAGAGCCAATGATGGATGGGTGCTGACATCTATGGATTCCAGGACAGTTAAGTGTCCTAATATTAATAGTCAGCAGCTACAATATGTGTAGCTGCTGATTTTTATTTATTTTTTTTTTCTAATTTTTTGCTAAAGGGGGGGACTCCGCTTTAAATTGCAAAAATCTAAATATAGTATATTGTACATGGATTGATCACTTAAAACATAACCCTATTAAAGGTATGATATTTCTACTAAATAATCTAGTATTCATTAAATCCTAATAACTGAAGAAACATTTTCTTGTTTATTAGATGGTTAAGGGTAGCACAGCACTAGTTTTATTTTTTTTATTTTTTGGGCCACATATGTGAGGAATCCTTGCAAACACTTTAGTGAGAGCAATAATTCTAGTGCTCATGTTTAACTCTAAACTAATAAACTGCAAAGGGATTTAAAGCACTGCCTATGGACAATTTTAAGTCCTGTAGTTTGTTATCATTTCACAGGCATGCACAGATTTAAATCTTGACATGTTTGGTATCTGTTTACTTGATGCAACATAATATTTTAAATTCTACCAAAAAATTGGGTATTATATTGTGCAATAAAAGTAATTTAAGAGTGCCTGGTAGGGGGTGAGGTGTGGCATGCACCCTTTTGGCCAGTCATTTTGGGTTTGAGGCCCAGTGCATTGGATCTCCCCACTGGGGCACTTTTGCTGATTGTGCCCAGCCACAGGTGTTATCCTTCCTTTGTTGATTTTGGCCCTAAATTAATTGTTCTTACCCATCTTTTATACCCCGGAGGGACTTGGTGGTGTCCCTTATTTTGAACAGGCATGCCTACCTTCATATAATCATTTAAACATTTAAATTGACTTGCCTGATGTTTTTTTTTTCTATTTAGTTGAAGTGGTCTCTTCTTTCTTACGAGCCTACTGTATAGGCCTTGAGTCACACAGGACTTCTCTGATTGACCCACCTTCACCTCACACCCTCCCAGCGAACTCTAAGTTTTTGCTGCCCCTTCTGAACTCTTTCTTTTTTTCCTTGTCCAAGGCAGGCTAGCTGCTGTCCCCCCCCCCCCCCGACTTTCCCTTATCTCGCTGGCACCTTATATTTTGGGCCCATTGCCTCATTTACATAATCTGTTTTCTCTCTCCACCATGCTTAATCAGACCCCTGTGGCCTGTCCCGCTTCTTTGGAATATGTCTTGGTAAACGCCAAGGGTCTTAATATTCTTGAAAAGTGCTCCCAATTTCTGGTGGAAGTTGGCAGAAGGAAAGCACAGATCATCCTCATTCAGGAAGCACATTTCAAAACCAGCCATTTACTGTAAGTTCACCAATAAATATTTTCCCACTGCATTTCATGCTACAGCTACAGAAACCAAAAAAATGGTGTCTCAATCCTGCTCTTGAAGCATGTTCCATTTCAATTACTGTATATGAAGGAGGACCCTGAGGGTCGATATCTTTTCTTGAAGGGCTCGCTTGACTAATGTCCCCTCACCATGGCTAACATTTATTGTACCAAAAACAAATAGCTTTTTTGTATCGGAGGGGAGCCTGTGGATTTTTCCTTGTGTATACTGGTTTTTGGGAAATTAATTCAATGTCTCTGTACACCTTCCTCTTGATTCTTCTATGGACATCTCAGCTAAATCATAACGTGCCCGTCAGATTAATTTGCAGCTCCATAATTTATGGTTCCATGATACCTGGAATATCATTAAAAAAAATCAAATGTAGCCCACTGATGTTTAGGCAGGGTTGCTATTAATTATTATTTAGTTGCCAAGTGCCAAGTTGCTAGTTGCCAAGTGATAGTTGCCTTGGCCAATTGTTAAGTGGTCAGTTGATTTTGCCCTAATTCTAGAATTGCTGCACTTCTCTCTTCTGTCGCTAGGTGGCCTGGTATCTGGAGACATTAGGGAAGACAAGAGTATTGCAAGGACAGATTAGGAAGGAATGGGGTGTCTCAGCCAATGGGCAGGGATTTTCTTGGGTCCCTTGGCCTGCTGGGAGAGCTTATTTTGTTTAGGCGGAGTTAGGTGATTGGGGTTATGTGCCATCTGGATGGCTGTCTGGGTGGATGTGTGTTGTATTGCCCCAGGCTGCTAGGCCAGAAACCTAAGGCCTATCCCAGGGACATCTGGCTGTTAGGCTGCCTGAGGGCCTATCCAGAAGTAGGAAAGCAGCGTAGGGTTGGGACTGGAGGCTTGTAGTCCAACCAGAAATAACGGTTCTGCCGGCCGGGGAACCAGTCGTGGTTGGAGGTCGCCACTAAGGGACCTTGCTACCGGAGATCATTGTGAGTAAGCGGAGGCCAATACCAGAACAGACTTCTCACCAGCCGGGGACGGTGAAGAAGTAGGAAATCTTCAGCAAGTGCCAAGTCAGGAACCTATTGGGACAGCAGAGGTGATGCTTGTGGAGAGCCAAGCCAGAGATCTAATGTGTCAGCAGGGGTGAAGCTTGAAGAGTATATATGAGTGCCAAGCCAGGGACCCAGCAGGGAAGCGAGGGTGATGCTTGAGGAAGATATTGTGTGCTACTGTGAAGGAGCTCCAGGGATCCAGTGGCTAGTGGATCTGGAGTCTAGTTAAAGTGAGACTGGGAGCTCGTTGAGTGAAGACCCACAGTGAGTGAGTTTGGGGTAAAGGGAACAGTTCATGTTGCAAATAGTTCAATACCATTACAATTAGTAACATCTACAAGATCGTTGCCATAGGAGACAGTGATCCTACCTATACAGAAGTGGTGTTTGGCCGGAGGCCTTCACCTGTATAACTGTTTGCCTATAGAAGTCTCGAAGTCTGCCAATTATCATTGCATCTACCTAAGAGTGTCCTGGCCCTAACCCTCTCTCCCACAGTTCTGTTTAACGGACAATAAAACTCTTTGAATTCAAAAAGTGTCTGGCGCCCACCTGTTCATCTTGCATTACACCCACCATGCCTTGTAACCCACTCTACACTGAAGGATGTCTGCTCTCCCTAACCCTGGATGTAACCAGTAGGCATCTAAGGGTCGGGGCCCTTGCTACACAAAGGAAAGGGATACCTTTTTCTCAGTCTCACATGTAAAGTACTTCGGGATTGATTATTTCTTCCTGTTACAGGCTGATCTCCCTTTTTTACATTCGCCAACCATAGAACCTATGGTCCTGTTGGATCACCATCCCATTAATCTTACTTTAACTTTTTCTGAGAAGGTTAGTAGAAGCAAAATATGGAGGCTCAGTTCCTCCTTACTTAAGTATGTTGCAAATGTTCATAAACTTACGACTAAGCTGCTAGATTTCTTTGCACATAATGATACAGCGGATGTTGACTCAGTGGCAGGCCCACAAGTGCATCATTCGGGGTTAATTCCTGTCGCAAATAAAGTTCATCAAGCGTTATTGAAATCTTTGCTTACATGAATCCAGAACTTGGAAACACTTCACAAGCGCACCAGCGCTAAATCCACGCTTCAGGAGTTAACTGAGGATAGAGCCTAACTTCTTGAGGAGCTAGGCAACAAGACCAAGTGACAATATGTCCTGCATCAAAATTTCTATGAATAAGGGAAGGGAGGTGTTGCCATCTGCTAGCTAGAGCCGTCCAGGCTAAGAATGCTTGGGTGACAGTACATTGCATAAGAGATCCCCAGGAGGGGCAATGTATGAATGCGGCTATATCTAAGCAATATAAAGAATTTTACAGGTCTTTTTTAAATCTCTTGAATGCTTCCCCATCCTCTTCGGCTCCAATTCCTAGGGAGCAGCTTATCAAGACTTTTTTAAAACATTACTGTGCTGCTCCCATTTTGCAGGAGGAGGCATTCAAGCTTGAAGTGTCTATCTCTAGAGTACAGCTGGACAGGGCCCTTAATGAAAGGAAACCAGGCATACGTCCAGGACCGGATGGCTTGACTCTTTAATACTCTGTACAATAAGATGTTCATTGACCGATCTTTAGAGGCACACATTACCATACTACCTAAAGAAGGGAAGGATGTGACGCATGTTACCAACTACCTTCCCACTTTACTTCTTAATGTGGACGTGAAGCTCTATGCTGAGATATTAGCAAATCAGCTTTTACTCTTCCTCCTTTAATTTCCCTTAATCAAGTGGACTTTGTTCCACGAAAGAAAGGCCCATGATAACATTATAAAGGCACTGAATCTTCATCACTGGCTGACCTCACAGAGACAACACAGCTTCTTTCTAGCGCTTGACGCCCAGAAGACATTCGATAGGATGGCCTGGGACTACTAAGCAGTGACCCTCTGCTCAATAGGCCCATTGCCTAGGATGTGTGGCAGCATTCAAGCCCTTTACTCAAATATTTCTGCGAAGGTGAGCATGAATGGCCACCTATTTGATGCCTTCAAATTGAGTAATAGTACAAGGCAGGGATGCCCATTGTCCCCATTTGTCTTTGTGCTCACCCTTGAGACTTTCTTAAATTGCTGTGCATGATACAGCATTTAAAGTCGCTGCTTATATGTTGCTATTTTTATCAGACCCACACATAACACGCAATCTTCTTTGGGATCTGGAGCACTTTGGGGCTCTTTCAAACCTTAAAACTAATTATGCCAAGTTGCAAGCCTTGAACATCTCCCTTTTCGAGTGAGGAGGTCACATACTGTCAGTCCACCTTCTCCTTTACTTGGTGCCCAGAGGCTCTGACCTACTTAGGCATTCAAATACCACAGCACCTTTCTAAACTCTTCCCTAGGAATCACAATGCTAATCTAGAGGAAGTGTTGAGATATACAAGCATGGGTCACTCTCAATGTGTCTTGGTTCAGCAGAGCGGCACTTATGAAAATTACACTTCTTCCCAGAATTCTGTATGCCATACAAACTACGCCTATCCACGTACCATCATTTTTCCCTATTTACAAGAGAGAATGCACTCACTTCCTTTGGCGACACAAACCTCCACGCATTAAATTCCCCCATTTAACCATGCCTAAACACAAGGCAGGCATCAGTCTGCTTAACCTCTGTGGATCCTACAGGGTGTGCTTATTTGCTCAGCTCGTAGACTGGAATGTCCACGCAGAGACCAAGGGCTGGATCTCTCTTCAACACGCTCTGATATCCCTGCCCCTGTGCCTCCTGCCATGGCTGCCACCTAATTAGGTACCCTCTGAGACAAATGCGCACCTATTGATAGGCCCCTCCCTTCAGAACTACTATACAACATTCCTGCCATAGCTGCCCATATTGGGCCCTTGACAACCCTGCACTTTAACTCATCCTTCGCTTTGGGTATGTCTGCTAACTTCTTACGTCTGGTTTGGCCTCACAGGGAAGTTTTTGCCATGCACTTTTTTCGTAGAGGGACTCTCATGTCTCTGGCTCTGGAGTCTCTTAAAGCCTTGTTAGAACATCACATTTTGACTTTGCAGGGCCCTTCGGTAGTCTGGTCCAGGACGCTTATGTCACTAGAAACCCTCTGCACCTACAAGCAGCCACAATGGCATGTCATTTGGACTCCTTATTTGTCGCTTCTTGACACTTCATTGGCATTTGCCACTACAGCCTGTCAGACATGGATGAAAGAATTGGACCAAACTTTCTCAGAAGAGGACTGGGAGACCATATGTGTCTACATAAATAAGGGCTTGCTGAATGTTGCCACGCAAGAGAATTGTTACAAGGTTCCCTCTTGGTGGTATCAAACACAAATTTTACCCTTCAGTCTTCAATCCATGTAGCCAATGTGGAGAGGTAGTTGGAACAATTCTCCATGTGTGGTGGACATGCCCCAGGCTTTAGCCCTTCTGATCGTAAGTACATAGCATCATAACTAAGGTTACGGCTGGACTTCACGCCAGCACAATATTTGCTTCACTACTCGACTCTTTCTAAGAGAGAGTACAAGAAACCTTGGATAATGTACATGGTTAATGCAGTCAAACAATGTATACATTGTCATTGGTGCTTTGCCAATGTCCCCATGATACAGGAGTGGTTTCGCAGAATCAATAACATAGAGGAGATGGAAAAACTGATCCATATTTCTCAGGACAGGATGACTATGTTTACCACCACATGGTTCAATTGGCTGGAGTTCAAGACATCCACTGAATATCGGGCTTATCTTTAGCCTTCTGGTTGAGTCTTTGGCGTGAAGAACTGGTGACTTCATCTTTGTTCTGGCGTCATCTGGCTGTTGAGTTAGGGTCATGGCGAGACCCCCCCTATCTTTTCCAGGGAAGAGGGGGATGTGGGGAGAATGGATGACAGAATAACCCACTTCATGACTTTTCCTTCTCCCCCCTTTTTTTCTTTTCCTTCTGCTGCCCCCCCCTTTTTTTCATCTTCCTTTCTCCTCTTTCCTTAGTACTTCCCTTTCCCTTTTTTTGGCTGTTCGCCTCCTTCCTTATGCTTGTTATAATCCCCTCTATTTTTCACTGCTGTGTGAGGTGGGTGTCTTCTTTTTTTTTTCTTTTTCCTCTTCTTTTCTTTATGACCTGCTATTGTGTACCAGATTGCTGATTTATTCAGGAGCTGTATAGTTACAGGCCCAACATCCACTACATATGTCCTTATTTATATTTGTCCTACTAGATGCCCAATACTATTTCTGATGTAAGGCTTATCAAGTAAGAGAATTTGGGTTGGTTGAACTCCAGTGGGTCTGGATTCTAGCTCCATAATTAATGTGCTCTTTGTTGTTTTTGTTTATATGGCTACTTTGTACACTGTTTCGCATGCACTTTTTTAAATAAAACACTTTTGGAACAAAAAAAAGAATTTAAGTGAATTTAATTTTTTCATGGAAACTTGTGTTTGATAAATTATTTCACAAATATCATATGACATAAAAAATTGAAATAGCCACCATTTTATTCTCCAGGGCCTCTGTTTTCACAAAATATATAATATTTGGGGGTTCTACATAATTCTGAAACAAAAAAATGCAGATTTTAACATGTATGTGAACTATGTAAATAATAAAAAAATCGATAGGCAAGCAGTTAAACATATACACACACACACACCATTTTTTTTTAAAGAAAGCTAATCACAGCAACAATTTATGATAATAAGAAAGTGGAGATGAAAGAGTTTTGATAACATGTTTTTTTTATCAGCTTTTGTCTGATACATTTGCTTTTGTGATTCAATATGCATATTTAATTCAACTTGGTGTAGGCAGTGTAGATAAAGACAGTTATATGACTCTTCAGTGCAAAAGAAACACTTCAGAATTCTGTTAAATATCATAATACATTTTTTTTATTATTCTAAGTCCCAACTAATTGGCTCTTGTAGGGGCAGTTAATGAGGTGGTTTTTCCCTTTATAAGAAAAACTGAACTGCCTTTTATATATGTAGGCTTTTTTACACTAATGCATCTCATACTTACTTGCTCTTCTTTAGAAATGGGTCATTGATCTCTGAAAAACCTGGATACGAGCAAAGTTTACAATAAAAGATGAATAATTGTTATATCTAAAGATGAGCAAACTGATCTGAAAATCAATGCAAACTGGCATCTCAGATACTTTCCAGAGAAAAGTGCCTCTTCGATTCTCCTGATTATAATGTGCATATTTCTTCATGTGGTCAGAAGAAGTTTACAGCAGTTCTGAAAAATGAGTTTTATAAGCTATAAGATAAGAAAAAAATAGGCCTATACTACTAAACACTGTAAAGTGAGTTAGATAAAATTAGAATTGTCAAAATCCATCCCACATAAACAGTTAAATCACTTAATTGAAATTAAATGTATTGTATTTGTTAAATAATTTAGTTCATGAAGAAAAATATACATTTTGATAAAAATTGTATTTAATTTTATTTTTTCATTTTAATGAGTCAGTGAGTCAACTGAGGGATTCAGAGGTGGGGCACATTCTTCCTCTCCTAATGCAAATCTGGATTTTATTCTGCAAGTATAGTCAAACCCAACATGATCTACAAATACTGTTGCATGACAGCAACCCATACTATACCTATACTAATTGTTTATTTGTAAAATAGGGATTGTAAAAAGAAAAAAAGATAAAAAATACCAGTTTATTTTTTCGTATAGTATAGTTTTAACTGAATGCAAAAAGAAATGTGACAATATTGAATCATATATGGCAATAAAACAGTTGCCAAACACAGCTTGGAGGCTCAAGGCCTTATAGGTAGATACAGTATCTCACAAAAGTGAGTACACTCCTCACATTTTTGTAAATATTTTATTATATCTTTTCATGTGACAACACTGAAGAAATTACACTTTGCTACAATGTAAACTAGTGAGTGTACAGCTTGTATAACAGTGTAAATTTGCTGTCCCCTCAAAATAACTTAATACACAGCCATTAATGTCTAAACCGCTGGTAACAAAAGTGAGTACACCCCTAAGTGAAAATGCCCAAATTGGGCCCAAAGTGTCAATATTTTGTGTGGCCACCATTATTTTCCAGCACTGCCTTAACCCTCTTGGGCATGTAGTTCACCGGAGCTTCACAGGTTGCCACTGAAGTCCTCTTCCACTCCCCCATGGCCACTTCACAGAGCTGGTGGATGTTAGAGACCTTGCGCTCCTCCACCTTTCATTTGAGACTGCCCCACAGATGCTCGAAAGGGTTTAGGTCTGGAGACATGCTTGACCAGTCTATCACCTTTACCCTCAGCTTCTTAGCAAGGCAGTGGTCATCTTGGAGGTGTGTTTGGGGTCGTTATCATGTTGGAATACCGACCTGCAGCTCAGTCTCCGAAGGGAGGAGATCATGCTCTGCTTCAGTATGTCACAGTACATGTTGGCATTCATGGTTCCCCTAATGAACTGTAGCTCCCCAGTGCCGGCAGCACTCATGCAGCCCCGGACCATGACACTCCCACCACCATGCTTGACTGTAGGCAAGACACACTTATCTTTGTACTCATTACCTGGTTGACACCACCTGAATCAAATACGTTTATCTTGGTCTCGTCAGACCACAGGACGTGGTTCCAGTAATCCAGGCCCTTAGTCTGCTTGTCTTCAGCAAACTGTTTGTGGGCTTTCTTGTGCATCATCTTTAGAAGAGGCTTCCTTCTGGGACGACAGACATGCAGACCATTTTGATGCAGTGTGCGGCGTACGGCCTGAGCACTGACAGACTGTTTCCCCACCCCTTCAACCACATGCAAAAATGCTGGCAGCACTCATACATCTATTTCCCAAAAACAACCTCTATATATGACGCTGAACGCATCTTCGGTCGACCATGGTGAGGCCTATTCTAAGTGGAACCTGTGCTGTTAAATTGCTGTATGGTCTTTGCCACTGTGCTGCAGCTCAGTTTCATGGTCTGGACAATCTTCTTATAGCCTAGGCCATCTTTATTTAGTGCAACAATTCTTTTTTTTCAGATTCTCAGAGAGTTCTTTGCCAGGGGGTGCCATGTTGAACTTCCAGTGGCCAGTATGAAAGAGTAAGAGCGATAACACCAAATTTAACACACCTGCTCCTAATTCACACCTGAGACCTTGTAACACTAACAGGTCATATGACACCGAGGAGGGCAAATGGCTAATTGGGCCCAATGTGAACATTTTAACTTAAGAGTCATTAATGGCTGTGTGTTGAGTTATTTTGAGGGGATAGCAAATTTACACTGTTATACAAGCTGTTCACTCACAAATTTACATTGTAGCAAAGTGTCATTTCTTCAGCAGCACCATCTTGAATTTAAATGCATTGTATGGTGTGCCCCCCCCAAATATGTTCTTGTATTTCTTCAGTGTTGTCACATGAAAAGATATAATAAAATACTTACAAAAATGGGAGGGGTGTACTCACTTTTGTGAGATACTGTGTATACATATATAAAATGCTAGTCTATGGTAGACTGTGTTAAATCATTAAATTATGATCACAAAATGAAGGTAGCAATAAGGTTAAAACATGTATAGCTAAAGGAGGTCAAAACCAAAAAGAAAGTAAATCAAGAAAGTACAAAACGGGAAAGAAAAAAATTGAACTGTACCACCATTAGTATGTTGTTAAACATCAATAAACATTATATTGGTTTTAAAAAAATGAAAAAAAAAAACATTTTTGTTCTAGGAGAAGGCTCTGGAAATATTATGACTCATAAATGTCATTTGTCAGAAAATTTAGAAACTGAATTAGAAGATTGAGCAAAGTACCTTTCGTAAAGGTGTTGGGTTTTAACTCTGATTATAACGTCTGTTACATTGGGTGCATTAGCTGTCCTCCAGAATGAGGCAATAGTTAAATGTGGAAAAAAGGGAGGCCCTAAGGCCAATGTAGCGCTAGAAAATGTTTGAAAAATAATATAAAATGTGAAATGAACAATAAACAGCTGCTAGCATTAAGGTCTAATACAAAAAACTTCAAATAGGTATGGTATACAAGGTAAATGCAGTGCTGATAGATAGTGATCAATAAAACAAGTGATATAAAAATGTCATCAAAGAAACAAGGTGAAAAAAGAAAACTAAAGCAAAGTCCCACAATTTCATTGAAGAAAAATATGGTGAAAAAAGAAAACTAAAGCAAAGTCCCATTAGGATTAAAGTCCATATGATGAACAATGAAACGCCCATCCAAATGAAAGTGCTAGTTTGCAGTGAGGAAATCCTTCATATAAGTGCTTCTAGCTCCACACCCAGGTGAGAAAATAATCTGTTTACCAGAACAGATCACTAATCAGTGATCACACCAAACATAGGGAATGGTTAGGTCTCCCCAAGACCATTAAAAGGCTGTCTGGAACTGTAACTGGTGCCGATGGTACTCACAAAACATAAAAAAGAAAAGCTCCCATAGCATAATACAGATAGCAGTAGTTTCAAGCATTGGATAATAATCCCACCATGCTCCAACAGACTGGGCTGTAAAAATGAACCAAATTCCAGATAACAGCAGTATCAGACACTGGACAATGATCTCATCAGGCTCCAACACCTCAGGCTCCAAGGTGTTGGAGCCTGATGGGATCCTGATCCCATCCTATGTAGGATACAGAAGTAGAGCGTTGCGAAATGAGTTTTTTATATGTTTCCTTTTCTAAAGGGTCCTTTGGTTAGTCTCATAGATGGAATAAGATATTCATAGGCTTCCAATGGGAGATCTTTTTGCAGTAGAAGTGAGCACTGGGTAGTCTGGTCATGTAGAGCACCCCAGGCAGTCAATATAGCATCAACTGAAGGGAATGCAGGGTAAGATAATGGTCTTCTAGTTAATGCTGCTAGTAAAAGCGAGAGTTATGCCGCGTACACACGGCTACAAAAGTCCGACAGCCCGTCCGACAGACTGTCGACTGACTTTTGGCGGACTTTTGGCGGACTTTTGGCGGACTTGCGGTGGACTTTCTAATGAACGGACTTGCCTACATACGATCACACAAAAGTCCGACGGATTCGTACGTGATGACGTACACCGGACTAAAATAAGGAAGTTGATAGCCAGTAGCCAATAGCTGCCCTAGCGTGGGTTTTTGTCCGTCGGACTAGCATACAGACGAGCGGATTTCTGGGTCCGGCGTAGTTACAACGTAAAGATTTGAAGCATGTTTCAAATCTAAAGTCCGTCAGATGTGCGGCTGGAAAAGTCCGCTGAAAGTCCGGGGAAGCCCACACATGATCGGATTGTCAGCCAGCTTTGGTCCGTCGGCGTCCGTCGGACTTTTGTAGACGAAAAGTCCAACCGTTTGTATGCAGCATAAGTCTCTTTGGGAGACTATTGCCCTTTCTATGTGTACCCATAGTTTATCAGTCTCTTGGTCAAACCAAGACTTCATCTGATCCAATAGAGCTGCGTAGTGGTATTTACGAAAGTTGGGGAACCCTGCTACACCCACCTGCCTTTGTTTGATTAAAATAGGATAAGAAAGCCTAGCTACTTTGTCTTTCCATAGAAATTTTTGAAACATTTTTTCAACAGTGAGAAAAAAGGATTCAGGTAGATATATAGGAATAGTGCGAAAGTAATACATTATTTTTGGTAGAAGTGTCATTTTTAAAGCTGCTATTTTCCCCAGCCAGGTAACTTCATGGGAGGAAATATGTTCTAAGTCTTTTTTAATTGTGTGTAATAGAGTAGGGTAGTTATTCTCATATATAGCAGAAGTGGGGAAAGAGAGGGTAACCCCCAGGTATTGCAGGTTTTTTGTAGTCCACTGGAATGGGAATTGTGATTTTAGCTTGTTTAAGATAGAGGTAGGTAAATATATTGGTAAGATAGAGAACTTGGTAACATTGAGTTTGTATTACTACACAGACCCAAAATAATTTAGTATATGTTGTACCCTATCTAGAGAGGGCACCTGGATGCTAGAGTTAATACCACATCATCCACAAATAGGCAGATTTTGTGGTCCTTATCGGCCACTCGAATGCCTTTAACAAGGCTAACCCTTCTAATGGCCTCATCCACGGGCTCCATCACCAATGAAAGAATCAAAGGAGATAGTGGGCATCCCTGATGGGTACCATTAGTAATATAAAACTTATTGGACATGGCGTTAGAGGTATATACACATGCACTTGGTACTGTATACACTGAAATTGCTGAATAAATAGGTCCTGGGAATCCAAATTTGTTAAGTGTTGCTCTTAAGTACCCCCAGTGAACCCGATCAAATGCTTTTTCAGCATCTAGTGTCAGGAACACTGTTGGCACTTTACGAGTTTCTGCAATTTTAAGAAGATTATACAACCTACGGGTGCTGTCTGGAGCCTGTCTTTACAAAGCCTACGTGATCTGCTTTTATTAGGTGAGGGGTTATTTCTGCCAATCTGGTAGCTATAATTTTTGCATACATTTTTAAATCATTATTGAGGAGGGATATAGCCTGGAAGTTTTGGAGTGTATTCGTTTTTTCCCTGGCTTTGGTAGTGCCACTATAACATCCTGGAACATCTCTTCAGGAAAAGAGGCAAAGGAAATGGCAGTATTAAAAAGTTTCCACATGTGTGGCACCAGTATGGTTTTAAATGTCTTATAGTACTTTGCTGAAAATCCGTCTGCCTCTGGGGACTTGTTGAGAGGAAGTGCATGTATAGCCTGGGAAATTTCCTTTTCTGAAATGTCAAGATTTAGAGACTGCAACATCTTCATCTAGAGATGGTAGTTTAACATACCGAATTAATTTATTAATATCAATATCAGTGGGTTGAGGTGTTGAGGGGTCTGATTTTGAATCATATAGGTTTTTGTAGTATTTGCAGAATGCATTAGCTATGTCTGTGCAGTGGTGTACATGTTTGGCTGTACTATGGTCATTTATGTGGGATAATTTTGCTTTTTGCTGTTTTTTGCATATATAGCTAGCTATGAACTTACCGGCTTTGTTCCCTTGAGTATAGTAGGTTGCTCTGAGTTTCTGTAGATATGTCTGGTGGTCAGAAGTCAAGAGCAATCTAATATCTTGTCTGCATTGTGAGACTTTGCTTCATGCCACATGGCCCGTCTTTTAAAAGGCTATTGAGGCCATGAACATTCATAGAGACAAATTTAAGCACCATATAAAGAAAGAGTCATGCTGTATAAGGGCAGTTTGAGGGCTGATGATAAATGCAAATACATTTTTTTACCTGAAGGTGGCCATTTGGAGCGCCCTGAGTAGGTGCGAGGGAACTTACTTAGTGGATGGGAATAGTTCACAGGTTCCAGAGAAATTGCATCAATTCTTCCATTGTAGGTTGAAGGTGGTGGAAAAGAAAGAAATAAAATAGAAAAGTCGGTAACAAAGCAAGATAGACAACTTAAAAAAGAGAGGAGGTAAACCTCAAGGTGCGAAGGATTTTGCATTGGAGCAATGGGGGTTATAGCTTCAAACCTCCAGCTTTAACCATTGCAGGTATTAAACAGCTCAAACTCTTTCAGGACAAAGATCTTAAAGGTCCAAGAGCTGACTTAAGTGGCTTCAACTTGTTTCCACTCTGGGGAGATGCGCCTTGGGGTAGCAGTTGTTAATCATACCGCCAGGGAGGTTAAGTCTTTTAAATATTTGGACAGCTTCTATCATGGACTCTTCTAAGAAAGGATTGTTGTGACTCATGTCACTGTGTCAGAAGGTCATCTGGACATTGTTCATTGTGAATGATGGTGGATCTACATCTCTGGATACCTGACATTTACATTGTGGGCAATGTTTTTTTTTTTTTTTCAATGTTTATTTTACTATGATGTCTGTGATTTATTGACTATTTACATGTGTTTGACAAAAAGCAACAAGGGGTATGATGTACCCAAACTCATTGGCATAGGGAGGTTATTTATGGTCCTTTTATTTTAAAGGGGGCTTTTAGATTCTGATAAGTCTTCCCTCCACATACACCCTCATGCACAGGCCTCTGACGCATGGGGGTTTATTTACTAAAGCTAGAGAGTGCAAAATCAGTCAAACTGCTTAGAAACCAATCAGCTTCTAACCCTAGCTTGTTCAATTAAGCTTTGTCAATAAAACCTGGGATCTTATTTCCATGCAGAAGTGTGACTGATTTTGCACTCTCTAGCTTTAGTAAATAAACCCTATGGAGGATGCCATTTTTTTCTTTGTGTTTTTGCATGGTGTTCCCCTCAAAATCAAAAGTCAATGGTAAATAAAGCACACAGATACCATTGTACACACCATTTAGTTTGCTTAGTACACACCATTTAGTTTGTTTAGTTAAAAAAATAAATAAATAAATAAAATAAAAATTGTCCCTTGATGTAAATCCAATAGCAATCATGTTATCCAGTGATGTGGATCCATCATCAGTCATCATGAAAGATGCTCCAAAGATCTGCCGAAACTACTACTCATGTGGTAGCAATCCTCTCCCACCAATACTCCCATCACAAATGTCAACAGAACAGCCAAGGATGCTTGTCATTTACACATTTTTAAACAGAAGCAGCAGGGAAACAACTGTCATTTAGCAGCAATACATTTTTTTGAAAGTGTCACTTTTTTGGAAGCACATCTACAGATGTGCCAGTTCATGTGCATTCACAAGCATTATTTTGTATTTTTAATTTTGCTAATAAAGTCACATTAAAAGACCTGCTTCCTGCTTGTCAGGGCTGGGCTCAGCCCTTCCTTCTCTGAGCTTGCCGCTCAGCTGTGAGTTAATTGCCAGCACCTGTCTCTCCACAGTGACTCACCTGTTGATGATATCCTGTTCGTCAGTCCTGCTCACTTAAGCCGTCCAGCCCAGATCTTCTCTCATTCTCCTGGTCAATATCACAGAGACTCTCTAACGCATGCCTGTTAAAGACTTGCTTGGCTGAAGTCCCTTCTGTTTCCAGATCCTGCTTGCTGTTTCACTATGCTGATCCCTGGCTTCCTGACTTCCTAGCTTGTCTGACTATCCGTTCCAGTTACCGAACCATGGCTATGTTTTGACTAGGGATGAGCTTCGAGTTCGAGTCGAACTCATGTTCGACTCGAACATTGGCTGTTCGCAAGTTAGGCGAACAGCGAACAATTTAGGGTGTTCGCGGCAAATTCGAATGCCGCGGAACACCCTTTAAAAGTCTATGGGAGAAATCAAAAGTGCTAATTTTAAAGGCTTATATGCAAGTTATTGTCATAAAAAGTGTTTGGGGACCTGGGTCCTGCCCCAGGGGACATGGATCAATGCAAAAAAAGTTTTAAAAACGGCCATTTTTTCAGGAGCAGTGATTTTAATAATGCTTAAAGTCAATAAAAGTGTAATATCCCTTTAAATTTCGTAGCTGGGGGGTGTCTATAGTATGCCTGTAAAGGGGCACATATTTTCTGTGTTTAGAACAGTCTGACAGCAAAATGACATTTCGAAGGAAAAAACCCATTTAAAACTACTCGCGGCTATTGCATTGTCGGTCCGACAATACACATAGAAGTTCATTGATAAAAACAGCATGGTAATTCCCCACAGGGGAACCCCGAACCAAAATTTAAAAAAAGAAATGACGTGGGGGTCCCCCTAAATTCCATACCAGGCCCTTCAGGTCTGGTATGGATATTAAGCGGAACCCCGGCCAAAATTTAAAAAAAAAATGACGTGGGGGTCCCTCTAAATTCCATACCAGACCCTTCAGGTCTGGTATGGATTTTAAGGGGAACCCCATGCCAAAAAAAAAAAAAAAAGGCGTGGGGTCCCCCCAAAAATCCATACCAGACCCTCATCTGAGCACACAACCTGGCAGGCCGCAGAAAAAGAGGGGGGACGAGAGTGCAGCTCCCCCCTCCTGAACCGTACCAGGCCACATGCCCTCAACATTGGGAGGGTGCTTTGGGGTAGCCCCCCAAAACACCTTGTCCCCATGTTGATGAGGACAAGGGCCTCATCCCCACAACCCTGGCCGGTGGTTGTGGGGGTCTGCGGGCGGGGGGCTTATCGGAATCTGGAAGCCCCCTTTAACAAGGGGACCCCCAGATCCCAGCCCCCCCTGTGTGAAATGGTAAGGGGGTACTTACCCCTGCCATTTCACTAAAAAACGGTCAAAATTGTTAAAAATGACAAGAGACAGTTTTTGACAATTCCTTTTTTTTAAATGCTTCTTCTTTCTTCTATCTTCCTTCATCTTCTTCTTCTTCTGGTTCTTCTGGTTCTTCCTCCGGCGTTCTCATCCAGCATCTTCTCCGCGGCGTCTTCTATCTTCTTCTCCTCGGGCCGCTCCGCACCCATGGCATGAGGGGAGGCTCCCGCTCTTCTCTTCATCTTCTTCATCTTCTTCTTCATCTTCTTCTCTTCTTCTTTTCTTCTCTTCTTCTCTTCTTCATTTTCTTCTCCGGGCCGCTCCGCATCCATGCTGGCATGGAGGGAGGCTCCCGCTGTGTGACGGCGTCTCCTCGTCTGACGGTTCTTAAATAACGGGAGCGGGGCAACTCGGTGACCCCGCCCCCCTCTGATGCACGGGACATGACGGGACTTCCCTGAGGCATTCCCCGTGACATCACAGGGAAGTCTCGTCAAGTCACCGTGCGTCAGAGGGGGCGGGGTCACTGGGTGGCCCCGCCCCCCATTATTTAAAGCAGAGTTCCACACAAAAATGGAACTTCCTCTTTTCGGAACCCTCCCCCCTCCAGTGTCACATTTGGCACCTTTCAGGGGGGAGGGGGTGCAGATACCTGTCTAAGACAGGTATTTGCACCCACTTCCGGCATAGACTCCCATGGGAGTCTATGCCTCTTCCTGTCCCCACCGCGCTGTCTCCTGGAAAACACACAGCTCCCAGGAGATAGTGGGGACCACTTACGATGCGCAGCGCGACTCGCACATGCGCAGTAGGGAACCGGAAAGTGAAGCCGCAACGCTTCACTTCCTGATTCCCTCACCTAGGATGGCGGCGGCAGCTGCCGAGAACTGAGCGGGTTCTTGGCGTCGCCTGCCAACATCGCTGGACCCTGGGACAGGTAAGTGGCCATGTATTAAAAGTCAGCAGCTGCAGTATTTGTAGCTGCTGGCTTTTAATATTTTTTTTTTGCGGTTTGGGTGGACTCCCTCTTTAAGAACCGTCAGACGAGGAGACGCCGTCACACAGCGGGAGCCTCCCTCCATGCCAGCATGGATGCGGAGCGGCCCAGAGAAGAAAATGAAGAAGAGAAGAAGAGAAGAATAGAAGAAGAGAAGAAAAGAAGAAGAGAAGAAGATGAAGAAGATGAAGAGAAGAGCGGGAGCCTCCCCCCATGCCATGGGTGCGGAGCGGCCCGATAGAAGACGACGCGGAGGAGATGCTGGACGAGAACACCGGAGGAAGAACCAGAAGAGCCAGAAGAACCAGAAGAAGAAGATGAAGGAAGATAGAAGAAAGAAGAAGCATTTAAATAAAGGAATTGTCAAAAACTGTCTCTTGTCATTTTTAACATTTTTGACAGTTTTTTAGTGAAATGGTAGGGGTAAGTACCCCCTTACCATTTCACACAGGGGGGAGGGCTGAAATCTGGGGGTCCCCTTGTTAAAGCCCCCCGCCCGCAGACCCCCACAACCACCGGCCAGGGTTGTGGGGATGAGGCCCTTGTCCTCATCAACATGGGGACAAGGTGTTTTGGGGGGCTACCCCAAAGCACCCTCCCAATGTTGAGGGCATGTGGCCTGTTACGGTTCAGGAGGGGGGGCGCTCTCTTGTCCCCCCTCTTTTCCTGTGGCCTGCCACTTTGCGTGCTCGGATAAGGGTCTGGTATGGATTTTTGGGGGGACCCCACGCCGTTTTTTTTTTAAATTTTTGTTCGGGGTTCCCCTGTGGGGAATTCCCATGCCGTTTTTATCAATGAAATTCTATGTGTATTGTCGGACCGGCAATGCAATAGCCGCGAGTAGTTTTAAATGGGTTTTTTCCTTCGAAATGTCATTTTGCTGTCAGACTGTTCTAAACACAGGAAACTCGCGCCCCTTTACAGGCATACTATAGACACCCCCCAGCTACGAAATTTAAAAGGATATTACACTTTCATTGTTTGACTTTAAGCATTATTAAAATCACTGCTCCTGAAAAAACGGTCGTTTTTAAAACTTTTTTTTGCATTGATCCATGTCCCCTGGGGCGGGACCCAGGTCCCCAAACACTTTTTATGACGATAACTTGCATATAAGCCTTTAAAATTAGCACTTTTGATTATTCATGTTTGTGTCCCATAGACTTTAACGGTGTTCGCGTGTTCGAACGAACTTTTTTCCTGTTCGCATGTTCTGGTGCGAACCGAACAGGGGGGTGTTCGGCTCATCCCTAGTTTTGACCACGTTTGTTCTATTTACTCTTATTATTATTAAACAAGTGTGATTTAACTGTACTTCTGTCTCAGTCTGATTCATGGTTTCTGACAGTAGGCAAAGGCCATAAATTCAGAACATGCAGTTAATCCACTTATTGGTAATATTTTTTCCAGATTGGATGACCAGGATCACCGCATGGATCAGTTTGCCATAGCAGTACAGATGCTGCTGAGTCACACGGATTATCTGAAATCTCTCACTGTGGCTGCTCCAGTACAACCTGTGTTGCAGGCCGTCCCTGCTGCTGCTCTGCCTCGAGTATTACCTCTGTAAGAGGTATGTCTGGTTTCTCTCCGCTTCCCCAGCAATTTGGAGGTGATCCAGTTCAATGCAGAGGGTTTCTCAACAGGTTGGGATATATTTTGAGATGCTGCCCCAGGCGTTTCCCATGGACAGAAGCAAAGTAGGTTTCATGATAGCTTTGCTCTCTGAGAGAGCCTTGACCTGGCCAAACCCTCTATGGGAGATGCAAAACCCTGTATCCTGGTTTACCCAGAGTTTGTGCCTTCCCTCAAAGGGGTATTTGACATTCCCGCATGCTCCGCTTCTGCTGCCAAAAGCCTCATGTCCATCAAACAGGGTACTAGAACTGTTGCCAATTACGCCATTGATTTCTGTACTCTGGTAGCAGAGGTTGCGTGGAACAATGAGGCCCTCGTGGCTTCTTTTTCTCATGGTCTCTTGGATAACATCAAAGATGAGATAGCAGCCTGAGACATATCCACTGAGCTGGAGAGGTTGATCTCGTTTGCCATTCTTATTGACGCCAGACTCTGAGAGAGACCTTCCTTTAAGGAGTACTTGCAGAAGCCTCCTGTACCTTTGGCTCAGAGCTTTGCAATCCCACCCTTGCCTCCCTCACCTCCCATGCCTCCTGGTACCGAGTTGGTCAGTGAAGGTGAACCCATGCACTTAGGCTTCACACATCTCTCTGCGGTTGAGAGAGCCTTTAGGAGGAGGGATAGATTGTGCCTTTTTTTTGTGGCCAGGCAGGTCACTTTTTGAAGTCTTGTCCTACCTGCCCATGGAACAACTGAACCTTGAGGTTCTGTCACGGACAGAGCTTAGGTGGCCTAGTCTACGTCTGATGTAGCCGCCTTTATAGCTGCTTGTTCCGTGTGTGCTCAGAGTAAGACTCAATGACACCTTCCAGTGGGTCTCCTACATACCCATACCCAATGGAGAGAGGCCTTGGACCCACCTGTCTATGGATTTCATTGTGGAGTTACCCAACTCTCAGGGCAACACAGTTATCCTTATGGTGGTTGACCAGTTCTCAAAATTATCTCATTGTATTCCACTTAAAAAGTGGATTCCATTTTTGCTCGGGAGATCTTTCGCTTACATAGGCTACCCAAGGTGATCGTCTCGGACAGGGGTAGTCAGTTTGTGTCCCGGTTCTGGCAAGCCTTTTGTGTGCAGTTGGGAATTCAGCTTGCTTTCTCCTCTACATATCACCTGCAGTCTAATGGAGCTGCAGTCCTTGGAGCAGTTACTACGTTGCTATATTTCTGACCATCATAAGAACTGGTTTGACCTCTTACATTGGGCAGAGTTTGCTCACAATAGTGCCTTGAATTCTGCTTCCCAATTGTCCCCGTTTATGGCGAACTTTGATTTCTAACCTCCCATGTTGCCTGATTCATCTTCTCCATGGGAGCAAACAATACCTGGTGCATTGGAAAGCGTACGGTCCGGAGGAACGCTCTTGGTTCTCATCATCGAACGTACATACCCCTGTCCTCCTCAGTGATTTACATAGACGTTTTCCCCTCAAGCCTGGTGGTCCTCCAAGGGGGAGGGGTCGTTCCTTCTCTGAGCTGGCCACTCAGCTGTCAGTTAATTGCCAGCTCCTATCTCTCCACAGTGAGTCACCTGTTGATGATATCCTGTTCATCAGTTCTGCTTACTTAAGCCGTCCAGCCCAGATCTTCTCTGCCTTCGCCTGGTCAACATCACAGAGACTCTCTCCTGCATGCCTGTTAAAGACTTGCTTGGCTCACATCTAGGGATGAGCTTCGAGTTCGAGTCGAACTCATGTTCTACTCGAACATTGGCTGTTCGCAAGTTCGCCGAACAGCGAACAATTTGGGGTGTTCGCGGCAAATTCGAATGCCGCGGAACACCCTTTAAAAGTCTATGGGAGAAATCAAAAGTGCTAATTTTAAAGGCTTATATGCAAGTTATTGTCATAAAAAGTGTTTGGGGACCCGGGTCCTGCCCCAGGGGACATGGATCAATGCAAAAAAAAGTTTTAAAAACGGACGTTTTTTCAGGAGCAGTGATTTTATTAATGCTTAAAGTCAAACAATAAAAGTGTAATATCCCTTTAAATTTCGTACCTGGGGGGTGTCTATAGTATGCCTGTAAAGGGGCGCATGTTTCCTGTGTTTAGAACAGTCTGACAGCAAAATGACATTTGGAAGGAAAAAACTCATTTAAAACTAGCCGCGGCTATTGCATTGCCGACAATACACATAGAAGTTCATTGATAAAAACGGCATGGGAATTCCCCACAGGGGAACCCCGAACCAAAATAAAAAAAAAAAAAATGATGTGGGGGTCCCCCTAAATTCCATACAAGGCCCTTCAGGTCTGGTATGGATATTAAGGGGAACCCCAGCCAAAATTGAAAAAAAAAATTGACGTGGGGTTCCCCCTAAATTCCATACCAGACCCTTCAGGTCTGGTATGGATTTTAAGGGGAACCCCGCGCCAAAAAAAAAAAAAAAAAACGGCGTGGGGTCCCCCTAACAATCCATACCAGACCCTTATCCGAGCACGCAACCTGGCAGGCCGCAGGAAAAGAGGGGGGGACGAGAGTGCGGCCCCCCCCCCCTCCTGAACCGTACCAGGCCACATGCCCTCAACATTGGGAGGGTGCTTTGGGGTAGCCCCCCAAAACACCTTGTCCCCATGTTGATGAGGACAAGGGCCTCATCCTCACAACCCTGGCCGGTGGTTGTGAGGGTCTGCGGGCGGGGGGCTTATCGGAATCTGGAAGCCCCCTTTAACAAGGGGACCCCCAGATCCCGGCCCCCCCCCCTGTGTGAAATGGTAAGGGGGTACTTACCCCTACCATTTCACTAAAAAACTGTCAAAAATGTTAAAAATGACAAGAGACAGTTTTTGACAATTCCTTTATTTAAATGCTTCTTCTTTCTTCTTTCATCTTCTTCTGGTTCTTCTGGCTCTTCTGGTTCTTCCTCCGGCGTTCTCGTCCAGCATCTTCTCCGCGGCGTCTTCTATCTTCTTCTCCTCGGGCCGCTCCGCACCCATGGCATGGGGGGGAGGCTCCCGCTCTTCTCTTCATCTTCTTCTCTTCTTCATCTTCTTCTTCATCTTCTTCTTCTTCTTCCTTCTTCTCTTCTTCTCTTCTTCTCTTCTTCCTGTCTTCTGCGGGCCGCTCCGCAGCCATGCTGGCATGGTGGGAGGCTCCCGCTGTGTGACGGCGTCTCTTCGTCTGACGGTTCTTAAATAACGGGGGGCGGGGCCATCCGGTGACCCCGCCCCCCTCTGACGCACGGTGACTTGAGGGACTTCCCTGTGACGTCACGGGGAATGCCACAGGGAAGTCCCGTCATGTCACCGTGCGTCAGAGGGGGGCGGGGCCACCGGGTGGCCCCGCCCCCCGTTATTTAAGAACCGTCAGACGAAGAGACGCCGTCACACAGCGGGAGCCTCCCTCCATGCCACAGCATGGCTGCGGAGCGGCCCGCAGAAGACAGGAAGAAGAGAAGAAGAGAAGAAGAGAAGAAGGAAGAAGAAGAAGAAGATGAAGAAGAGAAGAAGATGAAGAAGAGAAGAAGATGAAGAGAAGAGCGGGAGCCTCCCCCCCATGCCATGGGTGCGGAGCGGCCCGAGGAGAAGAAGATAGAAGACGCCGCGGAGAAGATGCTGGACGAGAACGCCGGAGGAAGAACCAGAAGAGCCAGAAGAACCAGAAGAAGATGAAGGAAGAAAGAAGAAAGAAGAAGCATTTAAATAAAGGAATTGTCAAAAACTGTCTCTTGTCATTTTTAACATTTTTGACAGTTTTTTAGTGAAATGGTAGGGGTAAGTACCCCCTTACCATTTCACACAGGGGGGGGGCCGGGATCTGGGGGTCCCCTTGTTAAAGGGGGCTTCCAGATTCCGATAAGCCCCCCGCCCGCAGACCCTCACAACCACCGGCCAGGGTTGTGAGGATGAGGCCCTTGTCCTCATCAACATGGGGACAAGGTGTTTTGGGGGGCTACCCCAAAGCACCCTCCCAATGTTGAGGGCATGTGGCCTGGTACGGTTCAGGAGGGGGGGGGGGCCGCACTCTCGTCCCCCCCTCTTTTCCTGCGGCCTGCCAGGTTGCGTGCTCGGATAAGGGTCTGGTATGGATTTTTAGGGGGACCCCACGCCGTTTTTTTTTTTTTTTTTTGGCGCGGGGTTCCCCTTAAAATCCATACCAGACCTGAAGGGTCTGGTATGGAATTTAGGGGGAACCCCACGTCAATTTTTTTTTTCAATTTTGGCTGGGGTTCCCCTTAATATCCATACCAGACCTGAAGGGCCTTGTATGGAATTTAGGGGGACCCCCACATCATTTTTTTTTTTTTATTTTGGTTCGGGGTTCCCCTGTGGGGAATTCCCATGCCGTTTTTATCAATGAACTTCTATGTGTATTGTCGGCAATGCAATAGCCGCGGCTAGTTTTAAATGAGTTTTTTCCTTCAAAATGTCATTTTGCTGTCAGACTGTTCTAAACACGGGAAACATGCGCCCCTTTACAGGCATACTATAGACACCCCCCAGGTACGAAATTTAAAGGAATATTACACTTTTATTGTTTGACTTTAAGCATTAATAAAATCACTGCTCCTGAAAAAACGTCCGTTTTTAAAACTTTTTTTTGCATTGATCCATGTCCCCTGGGGCAGGACCCGGGTCCCCAAACACTTTTTATGACAATAACTTGCATATTAGCCTTTAAAATTAGCACTTTTGATTATTCATGTTCGTGTCCCATAGACTTTAACGGCGTTCGCGTGTTCGAACGAATTTTTTTCCTGTTCGCATGTTCTGGTGCGAACCGAACAGGGGGGTGTTCGGCTCATCCCTACTCACATCCCTTCTGGTTCCAGATCCTGCTTGCTGTTCCACTACACTAATGCCTGGCTTCCTGACTTCTTGGCTTGTCTGACTATCTGTTCCAGTTACTGAACTTTGGCTATGTTTGTTCTATTTACTCTTATTATTATTAAACAATGTGCTATGTACTGTTTTATATTATTGTTTCATTGGTGATTAGGGATGAGCCGAACAACCCCCTGTTCGGTTCGCACCAGAACATGTGAACAGGAAAAAAGTTCGTTCAAGTTATTGTCATAAAAAGTGTTTGGGGACCTGGGTCCTGCCCCAGGGGACATGGATCAATGCAAAAAAAAGTTTTAAAAATGGCCGTTTTTTCAGGAGCAGTGATTTTAATAATGCTTAAAATCAAACAATAAAAGTGTAATATCCCTTTAAATTTCGTAGCTGGGGGGTGTCTATAGTATGCCTGTAAAGGGGCGCATGTTTCCTGTGTTTAGAACAGTCTGAGAGCAAAATGACATTTTGAAGGAAAAAACTCATTTAAAACTACCCAATACACATAGCAGTTCATTGATAAAAACGGCATGGGAATTCCCCAAAGGGGAACCCCGAATCAAAATTTTTATACCAAATCTGGTATGGATTTTAAGGGGAACCCCGGCCAAAAAAAACGGCGTGGGGTCCCCCCAAAAATCCATACCAGACCCTTATCCGAGCACGCAACCTGGCAGGCTGCAGGAAAAGAGGGGGGGACGAGAGTGCGCCCCCCCCTCCTGAACTGTACCAGGCCACATGCCCTCAACATTGGGAGGGTGCTTTGGGGTAGCCTCCCAAAACACCTTGTCCCCATGTTGATGAGGACAAGGGCCTCATCCCCACAACCCTGGCCGGTGGTTGTGGGGGTCTGCGGGCGGGGGGCTTATCGGAATCTGGAAGCCCCCTTTAACAAGAGGACCCCCAGATCCCGCCCCCCCCCTGTGTGAAATGGTAAGGGGGTACTTACCCCTACCATTTCACTAAAAAACTGTCAAAAATGTTAAAAATGACAAGAGACAGTTTTTGACAATTCCTTTATTTAAATGCTTCTTCTTTCTTCTATCTTCCTTCATCTTCTGGTTCCTCTGGCTCTTCTGGTTCTTCCTCCAGCGTTCTCGTCCAGCATCACCTCTGCGGCGTCTTCTATCTTCTTCTCCTCGGGCCGCTCCGCACCTATGGCATGGGGGGAGGCTCCCGCTCTTCTCTTCTTCTTTTCTTCTCTTCTTCTCTTCTTCATTTTCTTCTCCGGGCCGCTCCGCACCCATGCTGGCATGGAGGAGGGCTCCCGCAGTGTGACGGCGCTCCTCGTCTGACAGTTCTTAAATAATGGGGGGCGGGGCCACCTGGTGACCCCGCCCCCCTCTGACGCACGGTGACTTGACGGGACTTCCCTGTGACGTCACGGGGAATGCCACTGGGAAGTCTCGTCATGTCCCGTGCGTCAGAGGGGGGCGGGGTCACCGGGTGGCCCCGTCCCCCGTTATTGACAGTTTTTGACAATTCCTTTATTTAAATGCTTCTTCTTTCTTCTATCTTCCTTCATCTACTGGTTCTTCTGGCTCTTCTGGTTCTTCCTCCGGCGTTCTCATCTAGCATCTCCTCCGCGGCGTCTTCTATCTTCTTCTCCTCGGGCCGCTCTGCACCCATGGCATGGGGGGAGGCTCCCGCTCTTCTCTTCTTCTTTTCTTCTCTTCTTCTCTTCTTCTCTTCTTCATTTTCTTCTCCGGGCCGCTCCGCACCCATGCTGGCATGGAGGGAGGCTCCCGCTGTGTGACGGCGCTATTCGTCTGACAGTTCTTAAATAACAGGGGGCAGGGCCACCCGGTGACCCCGCCCCCCTCTGACGCACGGTGACTTGACGGGACTTCCCTGTGACGTCACGGGGATTGCCACTGGGAAGTCCCGTCATGTCCCGTGCGTCAGAGGGGGGCGGGGTCACTGGGTGGCCCCGTCCCCTGTTATTGACAGTTTTTGACAATTCCTTTATTTAAATGCTTCTTCTTTCTTCTATCTTCCTTCATCTATTAATTCTTCTGGCTCTTCTGGTTCTTCCTCCAGCGTTATCGTCCAGCATCTCCTCTGCGGCGTCTTCTATCTTCTTCTCCTCGGGCCGCTCCGCACCCATGGCATGGGGGGAGGCTCCCGCTCTTCTCTTCTTCTTTTCTTCTCTTCTTCTCTTCCTCATTTTCTTCTCCGGGCCGCTCCGCACCCATGCTGGCATGGAGGGAGGCTCCCGCTGTGTGACGACGCTCCTCGTCTGACAGTTCTTAAATAACAGGGGCGGGGCCACCCGGTGACCCCACACCCCCCTGACGCACGGTGACTTGACGGGACTTCCCTGTGACGTCACGGGGAATGCCACTGGGAAGTCCCGTCATGTCCCGTGCATCAGAGGGGGGCGGGGTCACCGGGTGGCCCCGTCCCCCGTTATTTAAGAACTGTCAGACGAGGAGCGCCGTCACGCAGCGGGAGCCTCCATCCATGCCAGCATGGGTGCGGAGTGGCCCGGAGAAGAAAATGAAGAAGAGAAGAAGAAAAGAAGAGAAGAAAAGAAGAAGAGAAGAGCGGGAGCCTCCCCCTATGCCATGGGTGCGGAGCGGCCTGAGGAGAAGAAGATAGAAGATGCCGCGGAGGAGATGCTGGACGAGAACGCCGGAGGAAGAACCAGAAGAACCAGAAGATGAAGGAAGATAGAAGAAAGAAGAAGCATTTAAATAAAGGAATTGTCAAAAACTGTCTCTTGTCATTTTTTAAATTTTTGACAGTTTTTTAGTGAAATGGCAGGGGTAAGTACCCCCTTACCATTTCACACAGGGGGGGCCGGGATCTGGGGGTCCCCTTGTTAAAGGGGACTTCCAGATTCCGATAAGCCTCCCCGCCCGCAGACCCCCACAACCACCGGCCAGGGTTGTGGGGATGAGGCCCTTGTCCTCATCAACATGGGGACAAGGTGTTTTGGGGGGCTACCCCAAAGCACCCTCCCAATGTTGATGGCATGTGGCCTGGTACGGTTCAGGAGGGGGGGCAGCACTCTCGTCCCCCCTCTTTTCCTGTGGCCTGCCAGGTTGCGTGCTCGGATAAGGGTCTGGTATGGAATTTAGGGGGAACCCCACGTCATTTTTTTAAAAATTTTGGCCGGGGTTCCCCTTAATATCCATACCAGACCTGAAGGGCCTGGTATGGAATTTAGGAGGACTCCCACGTCATTTTTTTTTTTAATTTTGGTTCGGGGTTCCCCTTTGGCAAATTCCCATGCCATTTTTATCAATGAACTTCTATGTGTATTGTTGGCAATGCAATAACCACGGGTAGTTTTAAATTAGTTTTTTCCTTCAAAATGTCATTTTGCTGTCAGACTGTTCTAAACACAGGAAACATGCGCTCCTTTACAGGCATACTAGAGACACCCCCCAGGTACGAAATTAAAGGGATATTACACTTTTATTGTTTGACTTTAAGCATTATTAAAATCACTGCTCCTGAAAAAACGACCATTTTCAAAACTTTTTTTTGCATTGATCCATGTCCCCTGGGGCAGGACCCAGGTCCCCAAACACTTTTTATGACAATAACTTGCATATTAGCCTTTAAAATTAGCACTTTTGATTTCTCCCATAGACTTTTAAAGGGTGTTCCGCGGCATTCAAATTTGCCGCGAACACCGCAAATTGTTTGCTGTTCGGCGAACTTGCGAACAGCCAATGTTCGAGTCGAACATGAGTTCGACTCGAACTCAAAGCTCATCCCTATTGGTGATACCATCCTCCTGACTGAGAGAAAGCATTTTGATTACACCTGGTTGCTGGAAGTTCTGGCAATTTGGTTATCAAGAGTGGAGTTGGAGTAACTGCTGAGTATCTGATTACATGCCTGCTCTTATCTTCCATCTGGTAAGGTTATTGGATTGACACTGTAATGTGGTGTGCTGCTTTCATTACGCGCTAAAGCTGGTGCTGGGATTTCATCTCTCCCTTCTTACTGAAAGACTGTTTGTTAGGTTTCATTTTTAGCGCCACACGTGGACTTTTATTTTATTGTATTTGCTAAATCAAACAAATTGTGCTGACTGCTTCTAGTTTAGATAGGATCATTATTACTGTACAGTAGCGTGGATACCTTTACATGCCTTTTTACTATAAAAATGGAGACATTGACATACAGCGAATCTACTTTCCACTTCTCAGAATGCATTCTTTGAAATGCATGGCTGTCCCAGGATGCAACCTGTGTCATCAGGATCAGGCACTGGGCTCGGCCATTGAAATAATAGCTTTTGGGTCCATGAACTAAAGATTTATATATATATATATATATATATATATATATATATATATATATATTGAATACAGTATATTTATTTTCTTTCTCTTCAAGCATAACATATTCACATAAAGTGTACAGCACCAAAGGATTTAATACAAATAGCCTATACAGTTAGAATGTTGAAAAAAATACAAAATATTAAAGTTTAACATTTTCTATAGTTGAGCTCATGACCTTAAACATTCCTATAAGACAAGGACAGTTAATTGACAAAAACTTGCAAGAAATATTTGCATAATATCAAACATTTTCCTTACAGGTATGATTTTTGATTTTCTAAGTCATCATACCTCCAATGTTAATTAAAGTCATTTGACTTCATGTCTTGATTTATTGTTCTAAATTCACTGTAGGTGATAAACATTTTCATCTACTCCAACTAAAGATTTAAGATTTTTTTACTTTGTGTTCTCATGATGGGTCATTAACTGCATATTCTTGATTACTTTCATGTTGAGATAAGATTGCTGATTGCTATTTTACTATTACTGATGAGTGATGAATTGCATCTAATATGCCTCCCCTCTGTTAACTGATTTGTACATGACTCGATGAATGTATTCCACAATGACATTTCATATTCTGTCAATTAATCTTCTGACTGATGAATCTGTACTAGTATTCATGTCATGTATATTTTCGGAGATTTTCAACCATTAAACTCTTGAGAACTTTAAGATTCTGTTTTTTTTTAAAAAGAACATTTGTATGAAATTACTTTAAAATTAAGTGTAAATAATATTGCTTTTATTTACAGACTGCAATGTGTAAAACAACATTTTATGATCATTTGGAATGTAATATTTCTTGTATCATGGTGGATACAATAATACTAAATACTGTATGTGTCAAAGTATATTAAATTCAGAAGTTAAAGTGGTTGGAAGGGCAGAAGTTTTTTTTTTTTAATCTTAATGCATTCTATGCATTAAGATAAAAAGCCTTCTGTGTGCAGCAGCCCCACTAATACTTACCTGAGCCCCATCTCAAACCAGCGATGTTGCACGAGAGACTCGGCTGCCTGGGACTCTCCCTCCTCATTGGCTGAGACTGCAGAGAAGCGCCATTGTCTCCCGCTGCTGTCAATCAAAGTCAGTGAGCCAATGAGGAGAAACAGGGGGCGGGGCTGAGCCACAGGTTGTGTCTGAATGGACACAGGGAGCTGCAGCTCAGCTCAGGTGCCCCCGTAATAAGCTGATTGCTGTGGGGGCACTCAACAGGGAGGAGCCAGGAGCGCCGGAGAAGGACCTGAGAAGAGGAGGATCTGGGCTGCTCTGTGCAAAAGCACTGCACAAAGCAGGTAAGTATAACATGTTAGTTATTTTTAACAAAAAAAAAAAAAAACAAGACTTTAGTATCACTTTAATACATTTTAAGTTACAAAATTATATCCTCACATATTAATGATAATTCATATCTAAATAAGATGATGTGCTATTTGTTTATTTTTATTTTTATTTTTTTTATTTTCATTTTTTTACCAAAAAGTGCAAGCCACAATAACATTAATTAACCATCTGCCACATGTGAGGATTTATCTCTGGCGAAAAATGCTTGAATACCATGATAAAGGGTATTTAGTCTAAACTGTATAATAATGATTTCACTTGTGAATGCAAAAACAGCATGTTATACAACTAAACTGACAGAGAATGATTTACAGTGCCTTGCAAAAGTATTCACCCCCTTGGCATTTTTAATGTTTTGTTGCCTCACAACCTGAAATTAACATGGATTTTTTGAGGATTTGCATCATTTAATTTACAGAACATGCCCACAACTTTGAAGATGTTTTTTTTTTTTTTATTGTGAAGCAAACAACAAATAGGACAAAATAACAGAAAAAGTCAATGTGCATAACTATTCATCCCCCTAAAGTCAATACTTTGTAGTGCCACCTTTTGCAGCTATCACAGCTCCAAGTCGCTTTGGATAAGTCTCTATGAGTTTGCCAAATCTTACCACTGGGATTTTTGCCCATTCCTCCTTGCAAAACTGATCCAGATCCTTCAAGTTGGATGGTTTGCGCTTGTGAACAGCAATTTTTAAGTCTGACTACAGATTTTCTATTGGATTGAGGTCTGGGCTTTGACTAGGCCATTCCAACACGTTTACATGTTTCTCCTTAAACCACTCAAGTTTTGCTTTAGCAGTATGTTTGGGGTCATTGTCCTGCTGGAAGATGAACCTCCGTCCTAGCCTCAAATCACACACAGAGTGGTACAGGTTTTGCTCAAGAATATCCCTGTATTTAGCACCATCCATCTTTCCCTCAACTCTGACCAGTTTCCCAGTCCCGACTGCTGAAAAACATCCCCACAGCATGATGCTGCCACCACCATGTTTCACTGTTGGGATGGTGTTCTTTGGGTGATGTGATGTGTTGGGATTGAGCCAGACATAGCATTTTTTTTGATGACCAAAAAGTTAAATTTTAGTCTCATCAGACCAGAGCACCTTCCTCCATACATTTTGGGAGTCTCCCACATGGCTTTTCACAAACTGAAAATGTGCCATTTTGTTTTTTGCTGAAAGTAATGGCTTTCTTCTGGCCACTCTGCCATAAAGCCCAACTCTATGGAGCGTACGGCTTATTGTCATCCTATGTACATATACTCCAGTCTCTGTTGTGGAACTCTGCAGCTCCTCCAGGGTTACCTTGGGTCTCTGTGCTGCCTCTCTGATTAATGCCCTCCTTACCCGGTCCGTGAGTTTTGGTGTGCGGCCGTCTCTTGGCTTGTTTGCTGTTGTGCCATGTTCTTTCCATTTGGTTATGATAGCTTTGATGGTGCTCCTAGGGATCATCAAAGATTTGGATATTTTTTCATAACCTAACCCCGACTTGTACTTCTCAACAACATTGTCCCTTACTTGTTTGGAGAGTTCTTTGGTCTTCATGGCAGTGTTTGGTTAGTGGTGCCTCTTGCTTAGGTGTTACAGCCTCTGGGGCCTTTCAAAAAAGTGTGTATATGTAATGACAGATCATGTGACACTTAGATTGCACACAGGTAGACATCATTTCACTAAATATGTGACTTCTGAAGGTAATTGGTTGCACCAGAGCTTTTTTTGGGCTTCATAACAAAGGGGGTGAATACATATGCACATGCCAATTATCCGTTTTTTATTTCTGAAAAATAGTTTTATGCATATATTTTTCTAATTTTACTTCACCAACTTAGACTATTATGTTCTAATCCATCACATATAATTCAGATTAAAAAAAAACATTGAACTAAAGGCTGTAATGTAACAAAATAGGTAAAAAGCCAAGGGGGTGAATACTTTTGCAAGGCACTGTAACAGGCAGTCCACTGAAGCAGGTTGGTTGTGTGGCTTACAATAAATTAAAATTACAACATGAACATGATTTTCTGTAAGCAACTCTGAGTGAGATAATAGCTGTGTGGGGGATGTTGATATGTTGATATGTTTTAAGTACCCTGTACTGCAGCTACTCTAAAGTGAAACTAAACTCTCCTATCCTTTACAGCAGTGGTCATCAACCCTGTCCTCAGGGCCCACTAACAGGCCAGCTTTGCAAGATAACTGAAATACATCACAGGTGATATAATTTGCTGCTTAGTGATTACAGTATTCTAGTCTGCATCTCCCCAAGGTAATACATAAAACCTGGCCTGTTAGTGGGCCCTGAGGACAGGGTTGATGACCACTGCTTTACAGCCATGGAAGCTGCCATCTTAGCCTCTGTTGTATCTTCAGTTGCCATGGTGCTGTAATTAGTTATGACACCAGACACCTGATGGCTTGTCAGTTGAGAGTATAGGAGTCTGTCACAATAATCATTTACTGCATGCCTTGAATGTAACTGTTTTGCGAAACAGTTAAATCAATGGGTTTTGTTCCACTTTCAACATCTGACAACTGATGAAAAGGGGTCAAGCAGAGGAGATATCTGCTGTTTCACATAAATCCCCTACTAATGAGATTTTACACTCTCTCTGGTTCATTTTACTGCAAAATGAATAACAATTCTGAGCTGAAACATTCTCCGTTAAAAATTCATATTGCCTAATGGCAAGGATTTCATTTATACTGTGCAGTTTTGCTGTCTTTAAAAGTAAAGAGACCAAGCCCAAGTGTCCCATGAAGGTAGCTTACCATGCCTGCACAATCCACATGTCATATATAGAAATGAGCAAACTGATCCATCAGGTACTATGGATTGTGTTCATTCAGTATTAGTGGTTGTCCATGAATATTAGTAAGAGATAGCTGTGTGCATTAGTCTGCAAGTTTTTCAGTTCATTTTTATTCTTGTCTTTTAATAGAATAAAAAAATGCATATAGCCTCACACAAATGAGGCTTTTGTCTAAAGACAATCATGTATTTCCTTCAGCATGGGATAGGCCCTTTAGGAGGATAACCCAAAAATGGTTTTCCTTCATAGCATCAGCCATGACGGTGCCCAAAATAGGAAGTGCAGAACTGGCCAAGAAGGATTGGGTGCAATTGATGTATCCCTACTTCACTGAAGGGGGTCATTTGTACCTTAACTAATTTACTATTGCACAACTAAAATGTTTCTAAGCACAATGAGACAATTTGCAAATACATTTGGCCAAAATGCCGCATAATGTCTTTGTTTTCATGAATGTGATATTGCTAATTATTAGGATGGAATTAATACGATATTAAAATAAGTGTTCCACCTTTATTTTGGACAAATCATCACTTCTATAATTTCCAGTTCCTTCCCTGATTGGCTATATGACAAAGTGGTTTAAGAGAGCTTTTTCCTCTTGTGGCATAAATTGTTAATCTAATAATAAGACACAATTAAAGTGGAACTTCACTCTCACAATCAACATTGATTATTGTCTTGCTGCTCACATTAGTGAATAGATAGGAAAGTACCGTATTTATCGGCGTATAACACGCGCCGGCGTATAACACGCACCCAAGTTAAGGAGGGAATTTTAAGGAAAAAAACTTTTAGGAGAAAAGTTTAAGGAAGAAAAACTTACATTAAAATGCCCATCAATGCAGCGTTATCGGTGTCCATCTGCAGCCTTGTCAGTGTCAGTGCAGCCTTGCCCCAGTGTCCATTGCAGCCTTGTCAGTGCAGCTTTGCCCCAGTGCAGCCTTGTCAGTGCAGCAATGTCAGTGCAGCCGTGTCAGTGCAGCTTTTCTCCAGTGCAGCCTTGCCCCAGTGCAGCCTTGTCAGTGCAGCCTTGTCAGTGCAGCAATGTCAGTGCAGCCTTCCCCAGTGCAGCTTTGCCCCCATGCAGCCTTGCCCCAGTGCAGCCTTGTCCCCAGTGCAGCCTTGTCCCCAGTGCAGCCTTGTCCCCAGTGCAGCCTTGTCCCCAGTGCAGCCTTGCCCCCGTGCAGCCTTGCCCCCCCCCGTGCAGCCTTGCCCCCCCCCCCGTGCAGCTTTGTGGGATCGCCGCGATCCCTGCCGTCATACACAGCCCTGTGTAAATTTAAATATGGCGCCGAGACTGCAGTGACTCGGCGGAGCGCTGATACACATAGCCGAGAGTCCTCGGGTTTCCTCGGCGCCTCTTACAGTCCCGCCCAGTTCCGCCCTATGGGCGGGACTGTAAGCGGCACCGAGAAAACCCGAGGAGTCTCGGCTATGTGTAGCTCCGCTCCGCCGAGACCCTGCAGTCTCGGCGCCGTATTTGAATTTCCACATGGCTGTGTATGTCGGCGGCGATCGCGGCAATTGCCGCGAACGCTCCGATCACACACAATTGGGGGGGGATCGGCCTATAACACGCACCCACGATTTTCCCCTGATTTTCAGGGGAAAAAAGTGCGTGTTATATGCCGATAAATACGGTATATCATATTTACTTGTTTTAAACATTTTTACATCTCTTCAGTTACCTCCTGGACTCTTGCCTAGGCAAATGATGTCATACATCCCAGGAGTCTTCAGGAGGGGGGGAGGGGTTTTATCATCTAAGCACACTCTCCTGCATAAACAGTATTTAATCATCTACTAAAGTGAAACCAAAAATAGTGAAATAAATAGTGGAATAGAACTGAAATATTAATATATATATATATATATATATATATATATATATATATATATATATGTACTCTAACTCAATAAAGAGAAAAGATGATAGTGTTAACAATAATCATCACCTGATGGACAGTAAAAAAACACTAATATTGCTAACACTAAACAATTTATAGCAGTGATTACTGATCTTAAAAACTTACTATCACCCTGTGACAAGTGAATGACAAAAAAAAAAATTATTATTCAAAAACGAATTTGTAGTGAACAAAAATTATATGCATAAAGTCCAAAAAGAAATCCAATGATGTGATGTAATTCAAGTGTTGTGTTCTTGCTGTGATATTGCTGTGATATTATCATTTTCTGCTTGCTGTGAATTTGACCTATGTGAGTGCAATGGTGGTAGACTATTTACAATTTTATTAAATTGAGTTTACGTTATCACACTATTGGAGCACTTTTTTCATTTACATGTGGAGAGATCATTTATATATGGAGAGATCCTGGATGTACACGGCTGGAGTTCAGTGATTATTCTTTACCCCCTGTTGTGTGGGTTAATGCAAGTGTAGCCAAACACCAGAGTGTGAGGCAAATTTAGCTGGTGAGTGCATTTCTTGAGGGGAGCGGAATCACTAACACAGAGGTGTAGTGGATGAATGCAAGAACAGAACACTTGAATCACATCACATCTTTGTATTTATTTTTGGACTTTATGCACATAATTTTTGTTCACTACAAATTAGTTTTTGAATAATATTTTTTTTTGGCCATTCACTTGTCACAGGGTGATAGTAAGTTTTTAAGATCAGTAATTACTGCTATAAATTGAACTGTTTAGTGTTAGCAATATTAGTGTTTTTTTTACTGTCCATCAGGTGATATGATTATTGTTAACACTATCATCTTTTCCCTTTATTGCGTTAGATCACCCTTATATATATTTTTTTAATATTTCAGTTCTAGCACCACTATTTATTTCACTATTTTTGCTTTCACTTTAATAGATGATTAAATACTGTTTATACATTTGTCCATTTTAAAGTGGCAGCTTTAGACATCACTATTTTATTTTTCCAGAAGCGCAGTGTTGGTATAACAGGTGTGGGTGGGTTTCACTGTTTTACCATCAGTTTTACATACTCTCCTGCATGCATGTTAGAACTAAGAGCAGATGGATCCCAGGAAGTAAATGTTACAGGAATTATTTGTCCTTCCTCAAGATGGCCACGGGCCAGAAATGCTAGGGTTTTTTTTTTCAAAGTGATTTCTCAACAAAATAAAGCCTATGCTTTATAGAGACATCCATCCATGTCTCTATAGACATGGATGAATGGGGCAGTTTGCTTTGAATAATAAAAATGAATAATGAGTAATGTTTTTGGTTTGTGGTACTCAGATGCAGTAAAGATCTCTCTCCTCATTGGCTCACACAGCAGCAGGAATAACAGCAAGTGAGCCAATGAGGAGGGGGGGTGAGCCTCACTCCATGTCCATTCACAAGAGCACAGTTCAGGAGCAAGCCTGCTCGAGTGCCCCCAAAGCAAGAGGCATGCTATTGGGGGCATTCAGCAGGGGGAGGATTGGGGCTGCTCTGTGAAAAACCATTGCACAGAGCAGGTATGTATGACATGTTAATTATTTTTAAAAAGTACAACTTTAGAATCATTTTAAGAATAATATTTAATTAAAAAATGGGATTTCTAATCACAAAAACAGATATAGTGTGGAGCTAATATTATTGGGTGAAGTAAAATCACCTATTTAGTGTTTAGCTGGCAACCCAGTTGTTGTATTGTTATATATTTGAGAACTGCATAGATTGTTGTATTTTTTTTATTTCTAATGACCTAATGACAGGTCAAAAGAGGTGGAAAATAATAGCCAGCAGGGAACTCAGGTATGCAGCTTTTAATTCAAGCTGTCACCAGTGAATGGAGGGTGGATCATACTTTTACTGGCCAACCATCATATCTTAGCAATTGTACAGGGCTGCCCAAATCACTGCAAGGCAATGTGGAAATGGTCAGCTGTCACACACACCTGATCCATGCTCCAACCAGAACAAGAACTTCTCTGTGTGTGTGACCATCAGCTTTCACCAATGCAGCAGCCATCATGTGGGAGACACCATAGGGGTCATATGCACATCTGCCTGAATCTTGTGTGACCCCATGCACTCCAGCCCCCCATGTAAATACAAGTAGGAGGAGAAACTGTGTCACAATCAAAAAATCCTGACACCACCCCCCATTAAATCATAGTACACAAAAAATGGAAAAAAGGGGAACCCCAATTCTCCGACAAAGGAGCCTGGGGTATGGGGATGTTAGACTGTCAAGCAATACGCAAAATATAAATAATATTTACAAGAAAAACTCCATCTTTATTAATGTTTAAAACAAAACTATTCTATTTGCATGATATGAGTATATAGAATACAAGATAATGAGCCTAGTGGACCAACGGGTTTAACATAAATCCAGTGCTTCTTCAGGATCCACAAGCTCTTTATATAAAAATATGGGTACAACATCTATAATGAGAAAACAGTCATTATAATATATTATGGTATTTTTATCATATTATAATATTATTTCATATTACAGTTTAATCTAATGCCCTGTACACACGGTCGGATTTTTCGACGGAAAATGTGCGATCGGAGCTTGTTGTCAGAAATTCTGACCGTGTGTGGGCTCCATCGAACTTTTTCCATCGGATTTTCTGACACACAAAGTTTGAGAGCAGGCTATAAAATTTTCTGACAGCAAAATCCGATCGCGTCAATTCCGACCGTGTGTGGACAATTCCGACACATAAAGTGCCACGCATGCTCAGAATAAATTCTGAGACGGAACTGCTCGGTCTGTTTTAAATTGTTTAATGCAGCGCACTCTCTTCTTCTTTATAATGCTAGAAGAATGAAGTTGTTTTGCTGCTCATATTCACACAGATTTCTTACAAACTTCTTTCTTTATTATTTATTGTGATTTCATCAATATATTTTGATTTGTCACATCTGACTAAAAAATTTTCATTTTTTTTTTTAACTCGAGAATATTTTGGGGTGTGTTTTGTGTGTCAAGTTACCACAACACCATTATTATCTTGTATTATTTATTAATCTCAAGAAGGTTGTTTGGTGTTGGTGTCTCTTGTTAATTTCACGTTGTATTTTTGAAATGTACCTGCCTCCTCACAAAGAAACTGTCCTTTTTAAAGGGAAACACACATAGACGAGTATATTTGAAACAAAAAAATCCTTTATTAGGGGCTCATAACCAAACAAAGAGGGAGGCAATGCTGGAGAAACCACAGAAATTGGTGAAGCCTTTGGCCCCCAGGGCAGACATCAATTATTTTACTGAAAAATTGGTGGCCTGAGGAGTCCATATCTAAGGGAGTTCAATCTGGTCCAGAAGTCCAAGAGATCATGAAAAGCAGCAGATGACATGTATGTCCTCAGGCTGTGGTCATACAAGAGCCTGCATCTTTTGTCAGACCAGACTGAACCCAGGCCATCACTCTCTGGTCTTCCTTCCACACTGTGATTGTGGTGGTGGAGTTGTGGCAGGAGGAGGAAGAGGAGGATGGTCCAACTCACACAGGTCGGTATTGGGTGTGATTTCGCCCCTCAACCCCTTAGTTAAGGTTTTATAAAGAATGTCCTCACACATGAGGCGTTCACCATCCTGCATGTCCTTCGGTTTTATGTCAGCCATGCAGGCAAAGGCCTCTTTGCAAGTGGGGAAGGCTTTGAGGGACGCAGAAGCCTCCTGAATCAGCCTGAGTGCTGAATCCTGCACGTTACTCCCCTTCCTGGGTCTTTTGTTTGGAAGGCAGAGGGGAGGGACCTGCGATTCTGTCAGGTTCCTACTGGGCCCAACCTTCTTCTGGCTACCACTTAGCTCCGCCTCCTCCTGGCTGCCACTGACCCCCGCCTCCTCCTGGCTGCCACATTCCACAGCCTCCTCCTGTGTGCCACATTCCACAGCCTCCTCCTGGCTGAGGTCTTCCTGTGTATGAAAAAGGGACATAGTTTTAGTTTTTTCTTCATCAATCACACACAATTTTCATCTCATGACTGTTGCAAATTGAATGTTAACAAATATAACATACTATCATTCTGAGCCCAGCATTTTTTATTCTTGTCACAATTATTTGTGCCCACTACTGTCTATTGATATGTAAAACACTTTATTAAATCAGCAAATAGTGATCAATAATAACATCTAGTAAACATCATTTATTTCTTGACCAGAAATCTGTAGAACAATGCTATACTTGGCTCCAGCTGGGCTCCTTCACTTCTTCCTGGCTGGAAGTCCAAGGTTGGACATCGGAAGCCTCAGCTGCGGTGGAGGATAGGGTGGAAGAAAGAGTGGAAGGAAGGGTTGAGAGGGATTCCCTTACTTCAGTCTGGTCTGACAGAAATCGCAGTCTCTCATAGTACCACAGCCTGGGAACATAAACGTCATCTGCTGCAGCTCTGGATCTCTGGGAATCCGTGACCTTCTTGCGCTCCCTAAGATAAGTGCTCCTCAGGCCACCAATTTTGGCTTTTAAATAGGGGATGGTTGCAGTGGGGACCACCGGCTTCACCAACTCCAGCAGTTTCTCCAGCGCTGCCTGCCTCTTTTGTTTATTATTGTATTGGGGGTGTTTCACCTGCCACAGACAGAGCAGCTCCCTGTATTTGTCTATGAACAGGGGGAGGAAGTTGTGGTTATTGAAGCCATTCATTTTATCTGCAAGACACAACACAAGACAAACCCTAATGTCAGGCGAAACTCTCCTAATCTTGTCACAATATAGGCCTCAATCTAGAAGCAGTATAGGCCCAAGTTTAAATCTTACCTTCGTTATCACAATCAGCGCCTCCGATACTCCTTCCTCCGCTCACAGATCGAATGTACTACACACGCGTGTTATGCTTTATATACACTGGGGAAGAGCACATGGCGGAGACAGAGCAGGTGCGTGCTAATTACAGCAACGAGGAGGAGGAGGAAAGCCCGGAGCCAGAAACGTCCCGATCCCAGGGGAGACGATTTAAGGACTCAAATATGTCCTTTGGGGGGATGTTGGAGATGGTCGACATCCTGAAGAGGGCCGACTATGACAGGAAGTATGGACCTTACCCCAACCCCAATGTCAGAAAGGCCAAGATCATGGCAAAAGTTGTCAAGAGTCTGCACCGGAACTTTGGGGTACGACGATCCGAGGATCAATTTGGGAGCATGAACAGTATGGAAGGATCAGGAGAGTGCAGCAAAAAAGTAAGTAGTTGTGCTGTGTTCCTATTCTTTATTTTTATTACGTTCGTGCTGCTCCATGTGCTTTTCCTAACTGTTGTACAGTTTAAAATGGCAACTTTCATGTTCATGGGTACATTATTCGTTCGTTCAGCCTAGAAAACACCTTGTTTTGTCCAGATGCAGTTCAAAACATTTTTTCTGGCATACTTCTGTTAAATAGATTTTGTTTTCTAGATGGGTTTGGAACTAGAATGTAATGCAAACTAGATTCTTTGTAAGGAGAGGACACTCAGCATCTGGATGCTGGAGCACTAGTGTGGCACACAAGAACACCCTTTTTATTAGGGGGTCCCACACAGGTGCTCCAGTGTATACTATAGGGGTGTCTCCATCTGTGAAGCTTGTACAAAACAGGTAAGTATTTAAGCTTGACAAAGTATATAAATATTTCTTCATCTTGCAACTCTGCCAAAATAGACAATTGTACCCCACTTCCAAGCAATGTTTCATATTCCTATTTCTGCCATCAAATATCTGTGTGCTAAGTATACCTATTTTTTTTAACATAGGGGACAAAAGACTCGGAGGACACCACTCATCCGAGGAGACAACAGACCCCCCACCTCATGAAGAAGTGGAAATCCCCCAAAGCCAAAAAGAGGAGGAGGAAGGAGATGTGGTGGAAATAGTCACCACAACAGGTGAGTGTCTGCGACCACAGGCTCAGGTAAGAGATGGATGCCTGCATATTTATAATACATGGTGTGTTTTTGTTTCTATATTTTTAGGTGATCGTGATGTTGTGGATCCAGGTCATTTCACCAGTGAAAGTGCCCAGATCCTGATCGGGGAGATAATGGGGTGTAATAGGGACATGGAAAACATCAAGCAAAACATCAATGATGTTCAAAACAAAATTAAGAACATCATTGATGTTTTAGGGAGAGTTTAAAACACCTCCAAATTCCTTACTTTGTTGTGCTTTGTTTACAGTAAAAAATTTTCACATTTTTTGACATATTCGAGAAAAGCTACATTTTGAAGATGCACACAGTGTGTCAACATGTGCTATCTGCAATCACAGGAGATCAATGTATGCGTTTTGGGGGTGCAACCCCTTCCTCAATAAAGTAGCTGAGAGGAAGGGGTTGCACCCCCAAAACACGTCCCTTGATCCCTCGTGATGGCAGCTAGCACATGTTGACATTCTGCAATTTGTGTGCATCTTCAAAATTTGGCTTTTCCAGGGGTGACTTCACCTCATCTGAACGCAATATCAAACACAGTTTATAAATACTCATGTCTGATATTGCCTTCAATTTAGAACAAAGTTGAATTTTGTAAGTTCCAGATTTGTGTATTTCTTGTTGGTTTTAAACATGCCTGTTTTACCTTAAATGGACATTTCTACTTTTATTAATGTGACCCAAAAAAAAAATGTTATACAGTACCTGACCGCGAGATTGTGTTTCCAGCGCGATACCATTGCGCTGGTTCTCGGCGACAGGGTACTGTGCATGTCCCGCTGGCTCACTCATCGGGAAAGGAAAACTTTGTTTTCCTTTCCCGATGAGTGACAGGCAGTGCTGACAGCTGTCTGGTATGAATCCTGAGGTGGAACGCCGTGCCAAATTTTAAATGAGAAAACCGGCGTGGATTCCCCCCCAGGGGCATACCAGGTCCTTAGGTCTGGTATGGATTGTAAGGGGAACCCCCTACACCGAAAAATCGCAGCCCAGCCGGCCAGGAAAGGAGGTGGGGACGAGTGAGTGGCCCCCCTCCTGAGCCGTACCAGGCAGCATGCCCTCAACATGGGGGGGTGGGTGCCTTGGGGGATGAGGACAAGGGCCTCTTCCCGACAACCCTGGCCGTTGGTTGTCGGGGTCTGCGGGCGGGGGGCTTATCGGAATCCGGGAACCCCTTTTAATAAGGGGGCCCCCAGATCCCGGCCCCCTACCCTGTGTGAATGAGTATGGGGTACATGGTACCTCTACCCATACACCTAGGGAAAAGTGTCAATAAAAATATATAAATGGCTCCGCAGCTCACACAAAGCATTCCAGCTGGAGAGAGCGTCGTGTCAACATCGGAAGAAGAGAAGAAGCGATGAGACAGCGGCGGCGAGACAGCGGCGGCAGACCGGGCCCCTCGCTGGCAAAAGAGCTGGAAGAAGATAGCGGCGGGGCCCGGGAGAAGAGGCGGAACACCGGGAGGAGAGGCCAAACACTGGGAGAAGTCGGAAGGAGACCCCCCCGAAGCCGGAAGAAGACCCCGGAGCTGCCTAATAAATTACTCTTAAAACCTGTGTACTGTGTTTTTTTTTATTGACACTTTTCCCTAGGTGAATGGGTAGAGGTACGATGTACCCCATACTCATTCACACAGGGTGGGGGGCTGGGATCTGGGGGCCCCCTTATTAAAGGGGGCTCCCGGATTCCGATAAGCCTCCCGCCCGCAGACCCCAACAACCAATGGCCAGGGTTGTCGGGAAGAGGCCCTTGTCCTCATCAACATGGGGACAAGGTGCTTTGGGGTGGGGGGACCGCAGGGCGCCCCCCTCCCCCAAGGCAACCTCCCCCTCATGTTGAGATCATGCAGCCTGGTTTTTTTTTTCATTTAAAATTTGGCGTGGCGTTCCCCCTCAGGATTCATACCAGACAGCTGTCAGCACTGCCTGTCATTTATCGGGAAAGGAAAACAAAGTTTTCCTTTCCCGATGAGTGAGCCATCTCGGTGCTGGCTCCCGCGACGGGGCTCGCAGGTGTCAAATCTCGCCAAGAAATGTGGCGAGATTGACACAATATCGCGGTCACCTACTGTACAACAAACATGTTGGTTTGTTTTAAAAACCTTTTATAAATGCATATGTGATTGTGCTTGTATTAAAAAAATTGATAATCAAGAATGGGTGGCTTCTTCTTTCAATGCTCCCTAACTTGGTGTGGTAAAATTGGTGTTTTCTGTGACAATGGGAGTTATTTCCTAAGGGCAAATCCACTTTGCACTACAAATGCAGTTTCAGTGCAGTCTCATGTGCACTTGTAGTGCCAAGTGTCTTTGCCTTTAGTAAATAACACCCAACAGTGCTTTCTAATGTTACACAATCACGCCATTTTCAGGACTCTCCAAATTTATGTCAGGGTCAGCTAAAAGAAACACAAGCAGTAAATGTCAGCAAATATTTTAGTAGTTAAAATTTGTTTTTTATTTAAAAAAATGTCTCAGACATTGTTTGGCATATTGATGGCCCCCCTACCCGCAAAGTATTCCATGTATCTTAGACGGACCTCGAGGGCACTCAGGGGGGGGCAAGCCAGGACAGCCAGCTTCAAGCGCTGTCAGGGTTGGTTCATTTACATGAATTCCGGATTCAGGCCCAACTGAGCCAGCATAGTTCACAGAATTTCTCCTTAGAAAGATGTGGAGAACACAGCAAGCCAGGATGATATGATTGAGTTTATACACCGCCATGTGTATGGGTATAAGAAATAGGCAGAATCGGCTGGCCATTATTCCAAACGTGTTCTCCACCACTCTTCTGGCTCTGGCCAGCCGGTAATTAAAAACTCTCTGGTCTGGGGTGAGGGTCCTCATAGGGAATGGCCGCATAAGATGGTCCCCCAGCGCAAACGCTTCATCCACAACAAAGACGAATGGGAGTCCTTCCGCATTGTCTTCTGGAGGTGGCAATTCCAAGCTGCTATTCTGGAGACGCCTGTAGAACTCCGTCTGGGCAATGACTCCACCATCTGACATCCAGCCATTCTTCCCCACGTCCACATACAGGAACTCGTAAGTAGCCGACACCACCGCCAACATCACAATACTATTGAACCCCTTATAGTTGTAATAGTATGACCTCGAGTTGGGTGGTGGGACAATGTGGACGTGTTTCTCATCAATTGCCCCTCCGCAGTTAGGAAAGTCCCACCGCTGAGCAAAGTGGGAGGCCACAGTCTGCCATTTCTGTGAGTTGGAAGGAAACTGTGGAGTCAAACAAAAATAAAAAAATATTCATTTTGCACATAAACATGGAAAGCAGATTAGACACAAACATTCTTGGCCAACATCAGTATAACATTTATTTTAGGGACTATTTAAAGACAAAGGTATAAGGTCCACCTATCAGATTCCTCCCCCCCTCTCATGGGCCATTTGTAAAATTTTATGGGGGGGAGATGTTTTGGACAGGTAAGCCTCTCCACTTCATTGAGAGATGAATGCCTAAATAATGTGTATTACTTTGGCCAGCCCCTCCTTACTTTACACTATTGGCAGCCCACTGGACAGGTAAGAAGTGTCATAATACAAAGATATAAAAACACACTATACACATTTTAGCACATTTTTACATTCTGCTATTACCTATCTAGATAATAATTGGATACAAAAACTTAAAACAGTACCATTTAAAAGTATTCAGGCAGGACCTTGCACTCCATGCTTTGGGGAATTCATCTATAAATCTGACCACAAAAGAGGTGGGTATAGTATGTATGGGTTTGGCAAAGTCAGCAGATAGAGGATTGGTATCAGCTGAGTTAGAAGTTGGGGGGAGGGAGGGTTCCAAAAGATTTTGTGAACCCAAAAAAAAGCCTCTGGCACTCTGTCTGAATTTCAAGCACAAATCACAATTTTAAACACTTTATGGGATATTTAGGTTAAAGCACTACTATGGAGCTGAAAAATACATTGTTAAGTGACTACACGAGGTGAATATAGGCCCAGGAAAGCATGCTGGGGAGGTAAGTGAAGGCAAATATGTATGAAGGAGTAAAAAAAATTACATAAAAATCCAGCATGCATGAGGACAAAGGGGACATTCACAGCATATTACAATCATGTTAATTAGGGAATGAGGAAAGAAATACAATATATTAACAAACATTAAATACAATAAAATGTGATGTTAAAGGATAAAAATCTTACCTTAATATACTCCTTCTGCAGGACCTGAATGATGGCAGTACAGGTCTCTGGGATAATGATCCCCAGAGCCTGGGGGGAGATGCCTGTCGAGAACTTGAGGTCCTGCAGGCTTCTCCCCGTCGCCAAGTACCGCAGGGTGGCGACTAGCCTCTGCTCCGGAGTGATGGCTTGCCTCATGCAGGTATCCTGCCTGCTGATATAAGGGGTCAGCAAAGCCAACAAATGGTGAAATACGGGGTCCATCTCCTGGGGAAAGTTCCTGAAATCATCACGGATCTCACGGATCTCACGGAGCAAAGGCATGTGACAGAACTGGTTCCGCTGGAGCAACCAATTCTTGGTCCATGAACTCCTCCCCACCCTGTTCATGGACTGGGCTTGTGTCAAAGTAAGGACCCCAACACCAAGCCCCCACACAGCACGAACTCTACGAGGAGTACGTATACGCAACATGGCTAGAAAATGGTTGGCTGCTCAGAACGAAGTAACAGAATGCACTGAAGAACAGCAAGGCCTGTGAAGAGCGACCTGAAAATCAGTAACGAACGAACAAGAACACAATGACAGAGTCAAGGGGAACTCGCTGCATGCACTGAAGACCAGATACAAACCCACAAGCACAAACTGAACAGCAGAAATACGATCTGAAAACCACGAGACTGAAAAAGCGTGAATCGTTTCTCACCAAACTTTTACTAACACAAGATTAGCAAAAGGAGCCCAAAGGGTGTCGCGCTTGGTTCTGAACTGTGCTTTTATAGTCTCGTCAAACGTGGTGTACGTGACCGCGTTCTTGACATTTGGAAATTCCGACAACCTTGTGCGACCGTGTGTAGACAAAACAAGTTTGAGCCAACATCCGTCGGAAAAAATCCATGGATTTTCTTGTCTGAATGTCTGATCAATGTCCGATCATGTGTACGGGGCATAAGAGTTACCACATACCAGTGCTGGGACAAGGTCACCCAGTGCCCAGGGCGAATATGCCAAATTGCGCTCCCCCCCCCGGGTTGGGCATGACCAATCATCTTCTGTCTGGTCTGATAACCACACCTGATCATCATACCTACCGATAGAATTCAAGAGTAGGGCTGGATAAATTACAAAGTGCAAGGGTCAAGAGCAGAAATAATGTACAGAGTATAGGAATCAGCAACAGGGGTATTTTTTAAAAGCAGCGGGCTTGTATGCAGGATCATAAGTTGGGCACAGCTTCTAGAATATAAAGTGTGGTGAGTGGCAAAAATTGGGTGTTGCTTTCACTTTGCTGACTATTGATTTACAGTGCAAGGGTTCAGTAGCAAGTGATGCAGAGCTCAGGAATGGGAAAAAAACACTTATTTAGGATTGTGGAAATGGGGTTTAGAAGATCTGAAGTTTTTTAGGGTAGGAAGGGTCCACTTCTTTTAGTGCTTGTTCAGAATATCTACAATATTTTAGTGTGCATGAACTGAGGACTGGTGTAAAACCCAAGATGTTATATATTGCAGCTTAACAATCATTAGATGTGGTGGCTGCATTAGTTTTATTTTAGGCTTTCCCTTCTGTTTTCACCTGGTGATCTGGCCAGTGGCACACGTCCTGTATTATGCCCCGTACACACGGTCAGACATTGATCGGACATTCCAACAACAAAATCCTAGGATTTTTTCCAACGGATGTTGGCTCAAACTTGTCTTGCATACACACGGTCACACAAAGTTGTCGGAAAATCCGATCATTCTGAATGCGGTGACGTAAAACACGTACCTCGGGACTATAAACGGGGCAGTAGCCAATAGCTTTCATCTCTTTATTTATTCTGAGCATGCGTGGCACTTTGTGCGTCGGATTTGTGTACACACGATCGGAAATTCCGACAACGGATTTTGCTATCGGAAAATTTTATAGACTGCTCTCAAACATTGTGTGTCGGAAAATCCAATGGAAAATGTGTGATGGAGCCTACACACGGTCAGAATTTCCGACAACAAGGCCCTATCACACATTTTCCGTCGGAAAATCCGACCGTGTGTACAGGGCATTAGAGTGCCCCCAATCTGGATAAAGGAGCACAGAAGGCACAGCCGATAGCAGCATGGTCAGTCTGGGAAGGAGGGTAGTGTTAGATGTACTAGCAGATTTAACAACACTAACAAGTTAAAGCCAAACTCATGGAAAACAGGATCACGCATTCTCCACACTTCAGCACACTGGACTCCTCTACTTTCTGCTCTGCTGTCTAAAGTCAACATGGGAAAGCGAATGAGGAGGACACGCTCTGACACACAGGGGAGTTCTGACACACAGGGGGGCTCTGACACACAGGGGGGCTCTGACACACAAGGGGGCTCTGACACACAAGGGGGGCTCTGACATACAGGGGGACTCTGACATACAGGGGAGCTCTGACACACAGGGGAGCTCTGACACACAGGGGGGCTCTGACACACACAGGGGAGCTCTGACACACAAGGGGGCTCTGACACACAGGGGAGCTCTGACACAAAGGGGGGCTCTGACACACAAGGGGGGCTCTGACACACACAGGGGAGCTCTGGCACACAAGGGGGCTCTGACACACACAGGGGGGCTCTGACACACAGAAGGGCTCTGACACACAGGGGGCTCTGACACACAGGAGGGCTCTGACACGCGGGGGGGCTCTGACACACAGGGGGCTCTGATTCCCAACATCTATGGAAATTGCAGCTTGCTGAAATAATGTTTCCCCATCCTTTGTCCCCAGTCTGCACATGTACAGAGCTCTAAGCTAACACCCCAGCTCTTTGCTGGGAATGTGGGGCTGACACTGCAGGGGAGTGCTCAATAGACTGACAGGAGGCTGGGCTAATAGGGACAGGTATTTTTTTTCATTGCACCCAGCTTATTTCAGGCAATTAATATAGTAAGTACACTGCTGTTAGTGAGGCATATCCTGTGTTCAGGATAGGAGACAGCTGGCGGGAGTTAGTTAAGCACTAGATCCCTTTCCCATACACAAGTACTAGATGGATCAGCAGAGAACATTAACAACTGAAAAGTCCTAGTATATATTCCCAACATATATAAGAATTGTTCTTCTCTTTTAGTAAACCTGCTCTGCAAAGTACAGGGCGGGTTTACAGCACAGCCAGGTACAGATGGAAGGCAGTTTGGAAGCAGTGGGGACTCACATGGAAGAAAGCTGAAATCCATCCTGTGAGATCTTCATGTTGGGAGAGCTGTGTGATGTATGCAGGGGGCGGGAAGCAATGATCTGGACTACACTGTTGTGTTATCATCTTGCTCCGCCCACCTGTAGAAGAGCTCTCAGTGTCACTGCCCGATCCAGCCAGACTGATGAAAAATCAAGCCCGGGAGAGTGAATTCTTCTCCCTCTGTGCCAGGATGTGGTTGCCGCTGTAAAGTGGAGGCAAGCAGTATGTATGGGCGCATCCTCAGCCCACTTTTTGGGCAGGCTGTAGCATTGAGTGAAGCCATAACCTAAATATACTCTGCCCACTGCATACTGCTGCAGGCAACCCAGCGCCCCTCCCACACCCCGCCCAGGGCAGCCGCCCCTCCCGCCCACCCCTTGTACTGGCCCTGCCACATACCTCAATATTTAATCAGAGTAGAGACCAAGTTTCCATGTGATTCATTGTAAAGTACTGCCATGAAATAAAGAGTAGACAAAATTGTCCATAGATGACATCACTCCATCAAATATACAAGAACCCGTCCACACTTAATAAATTAAATGCCAAAGTGTAATGTTCCACTCTATATAAAAATTAAAGCAATAAGAAAAAGGCAAAATCAATATTTAATGCAAACAAAGGCAGCATAGAAATGCTTGTATCGTATAGTGTGGCTTACCCTTCATAATATGATACAAATATACACTGGCTAATGACCACGGCTGGAATGGCAGATCAGCATGCATGGTGGTCATGGCTCTTTATAAAGAAGGGAAATGGTACTCCCAGCCGAGTCATGTGTCCCCCACGCTCCACCCACCCGCCCACATGGTATATGGAGGCATTGGGTGGAACGGTTCTCTGCAAACTTGAGGCGTCGCCGACATGCGGCGGAAGTGACAATAGACGTCACGAACTTCCAGGAACTGCATCACATGTGGAAACCCGGAAGTCACACACCCGCCATACAAAGATAGGGCGGATGCCAGAATGAAACATATAACATGAATATATACCAACCAAGAAAGAAACAAACATCACAACCAACAGTAGGGTAGCACCGCCCATCGACACCCAACACCACACATGATGCATACCATCCTGCAGGGAGCCACATACGAGGTCACAGAGGATAGAGAGAAGTCCTAACCACAACCCAAGACAGTCAAAACCATGGGGGAAAGACAGAAAAAAAGGGGATGTGAAGAACACCAAAACTCACAAAATAATAAAATAAATTAAATAAAATATTCTCCACTGTGTTTACACATCAACATTGTGGTATTTTTTTTTATCAACAAAATACAATGTATACATAATCTAACCATTAACAGATCTAATGAACGTAAATTAAACGAATAACCAAAATATATATAATTCTATCCTAACTGCCTCAAACCCATGATTATGTGAGATAATGGTATACAGTGATGCAACATCCACTGTTGCCAGGAAGCAACTATCCTTCCACTGTATATTACAAAGCAAATTTAAGACCTGTGTGGAATCTCTCGAAACAGAAAGTAGAAGATATCGTATTTTTTAAAATCATTTTGGTCTTTTTTCATTTGTATAGCAAAAGATAAAAACCCAGTGGTGATCAAATTCCACCAAAAGAAAGCTCTATTTGTGTAAAAAAATATAATAAATTTTATTTGGGTACAGCATTGCATGACTGCACAATTATCAGTTAAAGTAGAGCAGTGCCGATTAGCAAAAAATGTCCTGGTCATGAAGGGGGTAAAACCTTCCAAAGCTGAAGTGGTTGACTTTGTATTAAATAATTTTTTAACACTGTAGTGTCTTCTTTAAAATGAATTTTTATGTTGTGGCTTGGTGCATGGTGTGCAGCCCTTGGTCCTTTCGGCTTCAATACTCTTATGGGCAAGCGCCAGAACAGGAAGAGGAGACAGCCCATTTATGGCCCCTCTGCTGCCGACATTAAGCATTTTTTCACCGGTCTTCAGATGGCGCCGGAACCTTCTTCTCCCTCTCGGTCGGAGCCTCGGATGCCTTTGCGGTTGAGCTTTTGCAGCTGCCTACTGTCTCCTGGGGGTCAAACGGCATGTCCACCCCCTCCAGAAGCCTCTTTCAGGCATCTGTCTGCTCCAGAGATGGCTGGGAGTGGGAATCCTACATAGAAGCTCTACCTACCTGTCAGAGATGGGTTCAGGCCTTCCTTCTCTAAGCTGGCTGCTAACTGTCGGCTAATTGCCAGCTCCTATCTCTCTCCACAGCTACTCAGCTGTTGATGATATCCTGCTCGTCAGTCCTGCCTACTTAAGCCATCCAGTCCAGAAGAGCTCTGCCTTCACCTTGGTCAACATCACAGAAACTTTCTCCTGTGATCCTGTTCAAGAGTTGCTTTGCTGATGTCCCTTCTGGCTCCAGATCCTGCTTGCTGTTCCACTACATTGATCCCTGACTTCTGGCTTGGCTGACTATCCGTTCCAGTTACCGGACTTTGGCTATGTTTTGACTACAGTTGTTCTTTTTACTTTTATTATTAAACAAGCTTGATTTAACTGTACTTCTATCTCGGCCTGATTTCATGGTTTATGACAGTAGGCGAAGGCCATGAATTCAGAAGATGCAGTCAATCCACTTGTTGATACTATTTTTTCCAGATTGAATGAACTGGATCACTGCATGGATCAGTTTGCCATGCGGCTCAGGAGCGTTACAAACACTCCTGAGCCGCATGGCTCACCTGGAACCTCCCACTGTGGCCACCCTGATACAACCTATGTTGCAGGCCAACCCTGCTGCTGCTCAAGTCTCTGTGCAGGCACCTGCCTTGAGTATTACCTCTATAAGAGGTATGTCTGGTTCCACTCCGCTTCCCCAGTGATTCGGGGGCGATCCAGTCTAATGCAGAGGGTTTCTCAACCAGGTTGAGATATACTTTGAGATGCTACCCCAGGCGTTTCCCACGCATAGAAGCAACATAGGTTTTGTGATATCTTTGCTTTCTGAGAGAGCCTTGGCCTGGGCAAACCCTCTATGGGAGACACAAAAACATGTTGTCTTGAGCTATCCTGAGTTTGTGGCTTTGTTTGAAAGGGTATTTGATATTCCCACACGCTCCGCTTCTGCTGCCAAGTGCCTCATGTCCATCGAACAGAGTACGAGAACTGTTGCCGACTACGCCCTTGAATTCCGTACTCTGGCAGCAGAGGTTACGTGGAACAATGAGGCCCTCATGGCTGCTTTTTTTCATGGTCTCTCGGATACCATCAAGGATGAGATAGCAGCCCGAGATATATCCACTGAGCTGGAGAAGTTGATCCCATTTGCCATTCTCATTAACTCCAGACTCAGAGAAAGACTCTCTTTTAAGGAGCGCTTGCGAAAGCCTCCTGTATGTTTGTCTCCGAGCTTTGCAGTCCCACCCATGCCTCCCTCATCTCCCATGCCTCCTGGTACCAAGTCGGTCAGTGAAGGTGAACCCATGCACTTGGGCTTCTCGCGTCTGCAGATGAGAGAACCTTTAGGAGGAAGAAGAGATTGTGCCTTTATTGTGACCAGGCAGGTCACTTTTTGAAGTCTTGTCCTAACCGTCCAGGGAACGCCCGAACCTTGAGTTCCTGTCATAGACATACCTTAGGTGGCGTCGTTTCGTCCCCAGTTATCCAGAAGGATAAGCCCCTGGTTCTGGTTACCCTTTCTTGGGCTGAGTCACCCATCGAGATATAGGCTCTAATCGACTCTGGGGCTGCAGGCCTGTTCATTGATGCTGCCTTTGTATTAAAGCACTCGATTCCACAGCAGCTGCCAGACACTTGCCATTGAGGCTCTTGACGGGAGACCTCTACAGCCTGCCCATGTGACTCATGAGTCTGTTCTGTTGTCTATGGCCGTAGGGGCTCTTCACCATGAGATAATTCAATTCCAAGTTATTTCCTCACTTAAGTTTCCACTGGTTATTGGTTATCCTTGGTTACAGAGGCACAACCCTTCTTTTGATTGGCTCCGTGCTGAGGTTCTCTCCTGGTCACCACTATGCAGTGAGACATGCTTCCAAAAGGTAGCCAAGGTCCTGTGCACCACTTCACTCTCCTCCTTGCCGGAGGAGTACCGAGATTTTAGCGCTGTCTTTGACATAGGTCAAGCCGATTGTTTGCCTCCACACTGCCCGTATGATTGTGCAATTGACCTTCAACCTGGTGCCATACCCCCTCGTGGTCGCGTTTACCCTTTGTCGGTCTTGGGGGATAATGCCATGGAGGAGTATGTTGCAGACGCACTTTCTTGGTTTTCATCCACAAATCCTCAACTCCTGCTGGTGCTGGTCTCTTCTTTCTTAAGAAGAAGAGTGGTGAACTGAGACCTTGTATTGATTATAGGGGTCTCAATCATTTCACGACTAAGAATGCCTATCCGATTCCGTTGATTACGGAATTATTTGACCACCTCAAGAGAGCAACGGTTTTCATGAAGCTGGATTTGAGAGGGGCATACAATCTCTTGAGAATTAAGGAGGGCGACGAGTGGAAAACTGCGTTTAATACCAGAAAAGGACATTATGAGTACTAGGGATGAGCAGGATGCCTTTGGCCAATTATGGCTCAGGGGGGTTAAATCCACGCCCCACACTATATAAGGCTACCTGCATGTCGGCCCTGTGTAGTGTGTTGCTGGCATTAGATTGAGCAGGCAGTCCGTTCCTGGTATACTGTATATATCCACTGTATCCAGTTTAGGTATATCTCACTGCAGACCATTCCTGGTGTACTGTTTCTAATATACTTCAGGCAGGCAGTTGATTCAGTTAGGTGCAGTGTATTTAGTATAGTATATATATATATATACATCCCGGCTTATATATGTACTATATACTATATCCTGTGTAGCTAGATATGACTGCAGGCCATTCCTGGTGTACGTATTCAAATACACTTTCAGGCAGGCAGGCCAGTCAGGTTACTCAGTGATCTGCAGTGCATAAAATATATATACTGTCTCCTATATATATATATATATATATATATATATATATATATATATATATATATATATATATATATATATATTGACTCGGTTAAATTGATGATAGTTAACTCCTATCCTCATATTGATTAGTGGTTCCAAATTAATAATAACTACTGCAGTAGGGAACAGACACAAAAGATACGCTCAGCATCTTTCCAAATAACTGTTCTGCTTTATTATGACGCAATTGAAGGTTTTTATGCACATGATTACGTAGGTATCACATTAATATTACAATTGTACGTTTATGGTACGTTTACGGTAACAAGGGGCATTACATAGGCAGGCTAATTCTAATCAAGACTCAAAAGAATGTAAACATGTACTGAAAACATTATTAGTGCTGTGTGCACAGTGAGGGCAGTGTGCAATACATACAAAATACAATACAATTATATACAGAAATTTCCATTACAGTCTCCCCTCTTTTGATCAATATTTTGATCACTAACCATACTTGCTATCACCTTTAACCTGGAACCTTCACACTCTTAGGTGGAGGTAGTCCTGGCCAAAAAACTCCATTGTGGAGAAAATAATAGCTGAGCAACGTTTTCATTACCAAATGACTTTTCATTGTGAAAAACAAATGATTGATAAGACATATTTACAGAGTACTGGCTGTACACTCCTGTGGCCAGAATGGCCTTCTAGCTGAATTGTGGGCATGCTGACTTATCAGCATATGTAAACACAGACAATTCTACATAAAATGGAAAACGTACAAAAGACAAAATATGACTTCAACATGGCTAACTACTTTTCAAATATATATATCCCTTACAATTAAAGCAATTGAATCAAAAAGTACCCTAGACTGTGATGACAAGAGGGAAACAAATCAAACACAGAGATTTCTTTAATTTAGTCATTTTTGCAGTGTCTGGTGTGGATCCAGGTGACTTTTCCTTCAAGTTTTGCAAAAACTGTACATGAAATAGATGCTGTATTGAGTCTCCAAACATTTCCTTATATATAAATATCTCTTAACAATCCACAAGTCACCTGGCTTTAGTTTTAGATCCTTCCAAACTTTTAGGATCTGGAATTGGGGAGAAAACACATAAATGAGTTTGTCAAAAAACCTTAAAAGATCAGCAACATTCTCTGTGAGATCCGAATGGAGGACTTCAGCTGCTGGGACAAAATATAAGCAAGTGAGTAACACACTCCCAAACAAAATCCCATAGGGAGAGAGTCCAACATCCCCCTTAGAGGCTTCATCAAATATAAGAAAACATTCAGGCAAAAGTTTTCTAGTTTCTTACTCTACTTTGTCCGCTACATTGTAGACAGTAAGGGGTGTAAAAATAAAACCTCAAAACTTCTAGTAAGGACTCTCCTATAAAAAAATGATTCCCTCTGTTACTCTCTGTACTCTCTTTCTACTTATGATAACACTTTTTACTGTGGCCTTTGCAGTAGCATTTGCCACTGGACATCCAGAAAACATGTCCATACAGACAAAATGCATACTTGTAAGATCCTGACTTGGGCATCTGGATATATCTTTTTTGTGATCTCTGGAAGGGATGTTCAGCTTTTGGTAACACCTTTGGTAACAGGTAAAACAAGAAGTGGTATGTTATAAAAACAACTGTGGAGAACCCTGGCTCTATCCCATGCTCATTTACTAAGGCAGCCATAACTTCTTGTGACTGATGACACGGTCCATGTGTCGAGCTGGAGGGAAAAGAGTGGCTGGCAGACATAAATGATCACCTTTTCCAAAGTCCTGTTTCATAAGAAGTTGCCCCCTGTGGACCACTTGTTCTTGTTAATCCCAGCTATACTGGGCCAGAAGTAGGGTGGAATCTGTGAGTTGCACAGACCCATCAAGTGTCCGGGGCTGTAAATGCAGCATCCTTAGTCACCTGGTCTGCTTCCATGTGTGAGTTTTAAAGTTAATATGGCTACCTCAGCAAGAACCTGGAAGGCTGAAAACATCCGATCAAATTAACTTGGCAGGCTTTATTGGTTTACCCGCCGAAGTAAAAACAAACTTCTGGCCCTTCAAATGGAACCAAAAGCTCTCTATATCTTGACTATCTATATAAATATACACTCTTTTTATAGCTCACAAGCTTTGCTAAAACATGGAGCTCTGCTTCTTGAGCTGGGGAAAAAGGATCCAATGACTCTGAATACAGAGTATCCTTCTGGGTGATAATCTGCATACTCAAATCTACAAAAAATGTAATATCTGGGTCTTCAGGGAGTGTGTCCCGCACTGGGCTCACAGCAGCTGATTCCCACATCAATTTAACACATGTGTCTTCCTTTGTCTCCAGCCTCCTCCAATAGAGGCAATAAGGTGGCTGGATTCAAATGTATGCATTTTTTATTGTTAGATATGTACATAAACAAACTCACATTTTAAACCTTTCATTAGACAAACATTTAGTTAGCTGTTTATTTGCTGCACAGAATGTCGGACCATTAAAAATTAAATGTTTGACCAAAACAATATCTAACTTTGTCTAATAGCAACTTTGCATAAAAGCTGCAGCTCTGATATATCGGGGTGAACCCTTCATTACTGGGTCCAGCTTGCATAAATATATTACAATGGCTTGTTTTCTATCATGCTGTTTGTGTAAGAACTCCAGTTTCATATTTCAAAAGACAACTTTTTCCTGGCAATATTATAACAAATGATAACAATATCCTGCGGTCATGGAGAGATGCCCATAAATCCAAAATATTCTTGCTTCTATACCACGGCACTTACAAGGAAAAGGGGCACATCATTTCACAATCCACACATTCTGCTTTGGATTTCAAAAATAAAAATAAATAAAAACGAAAGGATCAACAATCTGTATGATGGACCAGAAAGCATCAAAAACTATAAAACAACTGGCTGCAGGTGGCATCTATCCTAACAGGGTGTGTGAACTTGATATGATGGGTCTGTTATATTTAAATTTTATTTATAACAACTCTCACATCATGGACTTACATCAAGTTATTATCAAGAACCTTGAAAATTCATTTTTGTAGAAAAACTTCTTATGTATCCCATCCATCTTGGCTTTGTTAAATATTATGACAGCTTTATTCCAAATAACAACCTCATCTTAATCTTTTTTTTCTCTCAATAAGAGCTTATTGAATAAATGTAAAATTACAAAAATTGTTATCTTAATCTAAACTAATCCCATTTTTACAAATTTCCCCAATAACCTGGATTTCATTTCCAACCAAAGGTTGTCTAAACCATTTTCAATATATCTATATTAATAAAATTGTTAAACTCATATTAGAAATTAATACTCATTATTACTTAATTTTACTTAATTTCCCTTTTTTAAATGCACTGTTTCCACTATCAAAGGATATTCAATTTGTGTAATGCACAGTTAAATGTAACCTTCATTTTACCATGTTTGAAAAACAGATTCAAAAAAATAATTGTTATCACATTGTTTACCATTAGATTCGTTAACCCGGCACGTTTTGTTATAAATGTTTTGTCTAAAAAAAACTGGAATTGGTATTGTGTCCTTCCAGCTTATCACTGACCTCTCATCTCAGCCACATTTCTTTCATGAGAGCACAAAGGAGGGGGTCACATCTGCATACATGACACACACAAGCAATAGAACTAAAGGTCCCAGCATTCGCACACGCATACACCAATATCTCTCTAAAATCGCTTACATTTTCCCATTTGTACACAACACATGCATATCATTCTCTCACTTTCTTTTAACTCTTTAATATTTCCCTGCCTAAATTCTGTATTCCTTATTTTGTTCAGATATCTTTTATATCTAGCTTGTATGATCAGACGGGCAGCCAGAGTGCTCATCCCATCTTTCCTCTCTGAAAACATATAAAGTATTCTGTTATAACTCTCATTTCTCTGTTTCTGACTCTAATAGGGCGTACACACACGGTCGGACTTTGTTCGGACATTCCGACAACAAAATCCTAGGATTTTTTCCGACGGATGTTGGTTCAAACTTGTCTTGCATACACACGGTCACATAAAGTTGGCGGAAAATCCGATCGTTCTAAACGCGGTGACGTAAAACATGTACATTTTCCCATTTGTACACAACACATGCATATCATTCTCTCACTTTCTTTTAACTCTTTAATATTTCCCTGCCTAAATTCTGTATTCCTTATTTTGTTCAGATATCTTTTATATCTAGCTTGTATGATCAGACGGGCAGCCAGAGTGCTCATCCCATCTTCCCTCTCTGAAAACATATAAAGTATTCTGTTATAACTCTCATTTCTCTGTTTCTGACTCTAATAGGGCGTACACACACGGTCGGACTTTGTTCGGACATTCCGACAACAAAATCCTAGGATTTTTTCCGACAGATGTTGGCTCAAACTTGTCTTGCATACACACGGTCACATAAAGTTGGCGGAAAATCCGATCGTTCTAAACGCGGTGACGTAAAACATGTACGTCGGGACTATAAACAGGGCAGTGGCCAATAGCTTTGATCTCTTTATTTATTTTGAGCATGCGTGGCACTTTGTCCATCGGATTTGTGTACACACGATCGGAATTTCCGACAACGGATTTTGTTGTCGGAAAATTTTATCTCCTGCTGTCCAACTTTGTGTGTCGGAAAATCCGATGGAAAATGTCCGATGGAGCCCACACACGGTTGAAATTTCCGACAACACGCTCTGATCGGACATTTTCCATCGGAAAATCCGACCGTGTGTACGGGGCATAATAGTTGTAGTGCCTGACCCCAAATTCATCCCACAACTTAACATGAAAATGTCCCTTTCTGTCTGTGTTAATGTCACCCTTCATCCATCCTGCTCACATAGATAGCTGTTTTACTAGCTGTTTACTCTGCATGATTCTTAGTCCCTCCCTGTGGACCTTGGTAACCCAGTTACCCATTGTGGATCCATGTCCACTCTAACCATTAATCTAGGGGCTCAGTATAGGCGGAACCGCACCTTTGGTTCATATATAGCGCTCCTCTTGCGCTGGGCATTTTTGAGGGTCTCTCACCCTTCATTCCCTTACTTAATTCAATGCCCATAATGACTGGCCAGTCTTCTCACTTCTCTACGTGTGCCTATACCCTCTTGCCTCTAAACTACTTTATCTAGCAGATTTACTACATATAGCTGTGAACAGCACTATTCTTCCCTTTCTTATCTATAACACTCCAATGGACAGTAGACAGGGACAACATAACATATAACCACCAATCAATACAGTTCGATTAAGGGGAGTAAAATAGGTACCCTTTGTCCCGAAAATGCATTACCGATCAAGGAAGTCTGATAACTCAAATGTAAGCAAAAGGCTTAGCTCAGCCGGCTGATTATCAGAAATTCCCGGATCGTCTCAAGCTCCTCGTTTCGGATACTCAGGGTCACCTGGAATCCCCTCCTAAGGCAAAGCTCGCCATCCTGACTCGGTTAAATTGATGATAGGCAACTCCTAACATTTGAGTTATCAGAAACTCCTATCCTCATATTGATTAGTGGTTCCAAATTAATAATAGGTATCAGATTAATATTACAATTGTACATTTATGGTAACAAGGGGCGTTACATAGGCAGGCTAATTCTAATCAGGACTCGAAAGAATGTAAACATTTACTGAAAACAATATTAGTGCTGTGTGCACAGTGAGGGCAGTGTTCAATGCATACAAAATATAATACAATTATATACAGAACTTACAAATTTCCATTACAATATATATATATATATATATATATATATATATATATATATATATATATATATATATATATATATACATACATATATATATACATACATATATATATATATATATATATATATATATATATATATATATATATATATATATATATATATATATATATATATATATATATATATATGTATATATCCACTGTATTCTAGTATAGCCAAGCCTATATCTGGTGTACGTTTTCAAATACACTTTCAGGCAGGCAGGCAAGTGATTCAGTGATCTGCAATGCATTAAATATATATACAGTCTCCTACATATATATATATCTACTGCATTCCAGTCTAGCCAAGCCTATATCTGACTGCAGGCCATTGCTGGTGTACGTTTTCAAATACACTTTCAGGCAACCAGGCAAGTGATTCAGTGATCTGTAGTGCATTGAATATATATATATATACAGTCTCCAACATATATATATATCCACTGCATTCCAATCTAGCCAAGCCTATATCTGACTGCAGGCCATTGCTGATGTACGTTTTCAAATACACTTTCACGCAGGCAGCCAGGCAAGTGATTCAGTAATCTGCAGTGCATTAAATATGTATACAGTCTCCAACATATATATATCCACTGCATTCCAGTAGGGATGAGCCGAAGACCCCCCCTGTTCGGTTCGCACCAGAACTTGCGAACAGGCAAAAAATTTGCTCGAACACGCAAACACTGTTAAAGTCTATGGGACACGAACATGAATAATCAAAAGTGCTCATTTTAAAGGCTTATATGCAAGTTATTGTCATAAAAAGTGTTGGGGGACCTGGGTCCTGCCCCAGGGGACATTGATCAATGCAAAAAAAGTTTCAAAAACGGAAGTTTTTTTCGGGAGCAGTGATTTTAATAATGCTTAAAGTGAAACAATAAAAGTGTATTATTCCTTTAAATTTCGTACCTGGGGGGGTGTCTATATGCCTGTAAAGGGGCGCATGTTTCCCGTGTTTAGAACAGTCTGACAGCAAATAAAGGAGTTGTCAAAAACTGTCTCTTGTCATTTTTAACATTTTTGACAGTTTTTTTGTGAAATGGCCCTTACCATTTCACACGGGGGGGTCCGGGATCTGGGGGTCCCCTTGTTAAAGGGGGCTTCCAGATTCCAATAAGCCTCCCCGCCCGCAGACCCCCACAACCCTTGCCCGGTGGCTCTCTACCGGCATGTGGAAGGCAATGTCTTGGCCTCGTTGGACAAGGCGGTCAGCGGTAAGGTGCATATTACCACTGACTCATGGTCCAGCAGGCATGGACAGGGATGTTACCTTTCTTTCATGGCGACCTGGGTAACTCTGCTGGCAGCTGGAAAGGATGCAGGACAGGGTGCAGTAATGTTGGAGCTTGTTCCGCCACCACGCCCCCAAAATGCTGGTAGTGGTGAATCTGCCACACCTCTCTCCTCCACCCCCTCCTCTTCTTCTTCCTCTATGGCCTCTTCCTGTGCAGATTTGTCCTCAGAACCAGCGGTGCTCCGTAGGCGTTCAAGGGGCTACGCAAGCACTCAGGTAAAAAGATGCCATGCGGTGATTGAGTTGGTCTACTTAGGGGACAGGAGCCACGCTGGGGCAGAGATTCTGGCAGCTCTGCAGGGGCAGGTTCAGAGGTGGTTAATGCCATGCCAGCTTCAGCAATGAATGGTGGTTTGCGACAATGGCACCAACCTCCTCTCTGCCCTCCAACAGGGACACTTGACCCATGTTCCCTGTTTGGCTCATGTCCTTAATTTGGTGGTGCAGCAGTTCTTGTGCAGGTACCGGGGCTTACAGGATCTCCTGAGGCAGGCCAGGAAAGTCTGTGGGCATTTCCGCCAGTCATATAATGCCAGTGCTCGGCTGGCTGACCTTCAAAAGGAATGCAACCTGCCCAAGAACTGCCTATATCTGTGACATGCCCACCAGGTGTAACTCAATGTTGGCAATGCTGCAGCGGCTGAACATGCAGCAGAGGGCCATCAATGAGTACCTGTGTGAGTATGACACCAGGACAGGGTCAGGGGAGCTTGGCTTTTTTCGCCATGCCAGTGGCTAATGATCAAGGATGCATGCACTGTCCTGTCACCATTTGAGGAGGCCACGAGGATGATGAGCAGTGACAGTGCATGCATCAGTGATACTGTCCCTCTTGTCTTCCTGTTGGAGCACACGCTGCGTGGAATAATGGACAGGGCACTTGAGGCAGAACAGAGGGAGGAAGAAGAGGACTTCCTTACCTCTCAAGGTCCCCTTTATCCAGACAGTATTCCTGAAGGTCCGCCTATCACACAGGAAGAGGAGGAGGGTTGTGTCAGCATGGAGATGGAGCCTGGCACTCAGCATCAGCAGCAGTCTTCAAGGGATCATTTTCAGTCCCCAGAAACCCATGGACTTGTACGTGGCTGGGAGGAGGTGGCTGCGAATCATGTCATCCTTAGTGACCCAGAGGACTCCAGGCCGAATGCCTCAGCAAACCTACACTGCATGGCCTCCCTGATCCTGCAAAGCCTGTAAAGGACCCTCGGATTCGTTATATCAAGGAGAGGGATCAGTACTGGCTGGCAACCCTTCTTGATCCACGTTAAAAGAGTAAGGTTGTGGAACTTATCCAGCCTTCGTAGAGGGAGCAGATTATGAAACATCTTTGGGAGGCCCTGCAGAAAGGTTCGTACAATGCGTTTCCAGAGCCTGGGAGGTTGCAATTTCCTGGTCCTCCTGGACAACGTGTTGCTGAGGCTTCAGTCACAGAAGGAGTGGTGGAGGAGGTGGCCGTCTGACCGATGTGTTCAGACAATTCTTTAGTCCACAGCCCCAAGGCCTGATCGGTTCCAGCCTCTGATCTACTTAGTGCAGGATCAGACTTAGAGACCTTTCAAACCGATCCACTGGGTCACTGGGTCTTGAGGATGGATCACTGGCCATAGCTTGCACAGTATGCAATTGAGATACTGGTCTGTCCTGCATCCAGCTTTCTATCTGAACGCACATTCAGTGCTGCTGGAGGCTTTGTAATGATCACAGAGTGCACCTGTCCACAGACTCAGTTGATTAGCTCTCCTTCATAAAAATGAATCAGTCTTGGATCACTAGCTACCAAGCACCTGATGCTGATGTAACCGATTAATTTTTTTATGAATGTGAGAAAACTACCTATGCTGATGCTGAGTGACTATCCTGTTATGCTGAGTGACTATCCTATTCCTCCTCAATGTTCATGTTCATAGCTTCTAAGAACATTTTTGGTTCTGGGCACCAGCACCAGTGCCTAAAGCACAATTTTTCAGCCCCTGTTTAACAGGGACGTGTAATTACAATTTTTGCTCTAATATTTTGCAGCAGGGCTCATTCCTGTGCTCAACTAGAGTGTCTGTGAGGGGTTGCAGTGTTATGGCACCAGCACCAGTGCCTAAAGCCCAATTTTTCAGCCCCTGTTTAACAGGGACGTGTAATTACAATTTTTGCTCTAATATTTTGCAGCAGGGCTCATTCCTGTGCTCAACTAGAGTGTCTGTGAGGGGTTGCAGTGTTATGGCACCAGCACCAGTGCCTAAAGCCCAATTTTTCTGCCCCTGTTTAACAGGGGCATGTAATTACAATTTTTGCTGTAATATTTTGCAGCAGGGCTCGTTCCTGCACTCAACTAGAGTATCTGTGAGGGGTTGCAGTGTTGTGGCACCAGCACCAGTGCTAAAGCCCAATTCTTCTGCCCCTGTTTAACATGGGCACGTAATTACAATTTTTGCTGTAATATTTAGCAGCAAGGCTCGTTCCTGCGCTAAACTAGAGTACCTGTGAGGGGTTGCAGTGTTGTGGCACCAGCACCAGTGCTAAGGCCCAATTTTTCTGCCCCTGTTTAACAGGGGCACGTAATCACAATTTTTGATCTAATATTTCACAGCAGGGCTTGTTCCTGCACTCAACAACAGAATCTGCGAGGGGTTACAGTGTTGTGGCACCACCACCACTGCCTAAGACCCAATTTTTCTGCCCCTGTTTAACAGGGGCATGTAATTACAATTTTTGATCTAATATTTCACAGCAGGGCCCGTTCCTGAGCCCACCAAGAGTAACTGTGAGGGCTTACAGTGTTGTGGCACCAGCACCACACCACCACCAAAGGGCTAATTTTTCTGACCCTGTTCAACAGGGGCATGTACCGTATTTATCGGTGTATAACATGCACCCCAAGTTTAGGAGGGAATTATAAGGAAAAAAATGTTTTAAGGAAAAAAACTTACATTTAAATGCCCATCAATGCAGCCTTGCACAGCGTCCATCTGCATGCTTGTCCAGTGTCATTTGCAGCCTTGCAGTCATTTGCAGCCTTGCAGTCAGCAGCCTTGGTGTCATTTGCAGCCTTATCAGTGTCCATTTGCAGCCTTGCAGCTTTGCCAGTGCCGATCTGAAGCTTTTCTGTGTCCTTTTGCAGCCTTGCCCAGGCTGCAGTTAAACTGCAGTGACATGTCAGTGTCACTGCAGTTTGAAAATGGCGCCGCCAGTGCCGAAATACACAGAGACGTCCTCGGCTCTTCTCGGCGGCTCTCGTTCACTTTCGGCCACTTTCGGATCCACTTGTAGTCCTGCCGGGAATGGGCGTGACTGTGAGTGGAGCTAGCCAAAGTGGCCGAGAAGAGCCGAGGACCAGCTCTGTGTATTTCGGCACCGGCGGCGCCATTTTCAAATCACGGTCGGCGATCGCTCCGCTCAGTCAGCGGGGGATCACAGGGGATCAGCGTATAACACGCACCTGCTATTTTCCCCTGATTTTAAGGGGAAAAAAGTGCGGGTTATAGGCCGATAAATACGGTAATTACAATTCTTGATATAATATTTCACAGCAGGGCCCGTTCCAGCGCCCACCAAGGGTAACTGTGATGACTTACAGTGTTGTGGCACCACCACCACCACCAAAGGCCTATCAGGAACCAAGACAGAAGTATAGTTAAATCACACTTGTTTAATAATAATAATAATAATAATAATAATAATATTAATAATAAGGTAAACAGAGTAAGCATAGTCAAAACAAGCTAGAGTTCAGTAACCGGATCAGGTAGTCAGCCAGACAAATGTCAGAGAGCCAGAGGTAAACGTAGTAGTACAGCAAGCAGGATCAGGAGCCAGAAGGAACGTCAGCTAAACAAAGCTTCAACAGGAATGCAGGAGAAAGTCTCTGTGATGTTGACAAAGGCGAAGGCACAGATCAAGTGAGCTGGTTGACTTTAATCACTTCCCGCCCGGCCTATAGCAGAATGACGGCCGGGCAGTGGTTCAGTTATCCTGACTGGGCATCATATGATGCCCTGCAGAATAACAGCCACCGCGCGCCCGCGGGGGCACGCATCATGGCGATCACAATGTAACACCGGAAGAGCCGTTGATCGGCTCTTCCTCACTCGCGTCTGACAAACGCGAGTAGAGGAGAGCCGATTGGGGCTCTCCTGACAGGGGGGGTCTGCGCTGATTGTTTATCAGCACAGGCCCCCCTCGAATGCCCACACTATACCAACAGGGAAGCCGCTAGGACCACCAGGGAAGCTCCTAACATGTGGATGGCCAGGTACATCCCCCATGGCCATCCACATGTAAAAATCAATGATCAACATATGCCAATCAGTACCCACAAATGCTCTCTGTCACCAATCTTGTAATTGCACTCTGCAGGTGACAATTTCTTGAAAAAGTAGCCACACTGATGCATAGCGCTCTCAGAGTTAGGACGTTGAGACAGAAGGGTGCCAACTCCAATCTCAGAAGCATCAACTTCTAGGATAAAAGGCAACATAGGATCAGGATGTGCCAACACAGGAGCAGAAACAAAGGCAGCCTTGAGACTCTCAAAGGCCTTAATGGACTCCGGAGATCAACTCTGTGGGTTATCGTCCTTTCTGGTCATATCAGTCAGGGGCTTGACCAGAGATGAGAAGTTACAAATAAACTTCCGATAATAGTTGGCAAAGCCCAGGAAACACTGCACAGGATGTAAACCCACGGGTCGGGGCCACTGTAGGACCGCCGAAAGTTTCTCTGGGTCCATCGAAAAACCAGCAGTGGAAATGACATAGCCCAGGAATTTAATCTGTCACGATGGAACTCGCACTTCTCCAGTTTACAATAGAGATTGTTTTCTCTTAGTTTCTAAAGAACACGACAGACATCTGTGTGGTGGCTCTCCAGGGACTTGGAAAATATGTTTCAGTTTTTCTTTTTGAAAAAATCGGCAAAAATGTCAACAATTCTGTGATTTTTCTGTCAATATGGGGTGCTGTGTGTACATTAATGAGGAAAAAAATGAACTTAAATGATTGTAGCAAATGGCTGCAATATAACAAAGAGTGACAAATTTAAGGGGGTCTGAACACTTTCCGTCCTCACTGTAACTGCAAAAAATCTCGGAGGACATCGTTAATAAATTCGTGGAAAACTGCCGGGGCATTACAAAGGCCAAAAGGCATTATGAGGTACTCATAATGGCCTGTTCTGGTATTAAAAGCAGTTTTCCACTCGTCGCCCTCCTTAATCTGCACGAGATTGTATACCCCTCTCAAATCAAGCTTTGTGAAAACTGTTGCTCCCTTGAGGCGGTCACATAGTTCTGTAATCAACATAATTGGGTAGGCATTCTTAATCTACAATCAATACAAGATCTCAGTTCACCGCTCTTCTTCTTCACAAAGAAGAAACCAGCACAAGCAGGAGACGAGGATTTGCGGATGAAACCTCGAGAAAGTGCATCTGCAAAATATTCCTCCATGGCCTTATCCTTCAAGACTGACAAAGGGTAAACCCAGCCACGAGGGTGTATGGCACCAGGTTGAAGGTCAATTGCACAATCATACGGCCGGTGTGTAGGTAAACTACCGGCTTGACCTTTGTCAAAGACATCGCTAAAATCCCGGTACTCCTCCGGCAGGGAGGAGAGTGAAGAGGTGCACAGGACCTTGGCTACCTTCTGGAAGCATGTCTCACTGCCTTGTGGTGACCAGGAGAGAACATCAGCACGGAGCCAATCAAAAGAGGGGTTGTGCCTCTGTAACCACGGATAACCAATAACCAGTGGCAACCTAGGTGAGCAAATGTAAAGCAAAAAGTTCCGCGCTAGAAGCACAAAAGGATGAGCAGCAGTAAACAGTGCGACAACACCAAAAATAGAAAAAAATATATATAAACTGCGCTAAACAAAGGTTATATGTGTTGAGGTGGATAAATAATGTGATCTATCACCAACAAAAAAAGTTTTCAAAATACACAAATCAAATGAATAAAGTCCAAATTTCCCACGTGGTAGGTATTCAGTATAAATGTGAAATGCTGATCCAAATGAGCTATGATTGCTCTTACCAGAACTCCAAAGAAATATGCGGATGGCAAAAAACCCTTGCCGGGGCCTCTGGGGTATTGGACCAAACAGCAACCGCCCGTGGTCAGATCAAAGTCCCCTCAATGGATACAGGATAGAAGCAAACACAAGAAAAAAGACTGGCCATAGTGTAGTATGTTAAATGCTGAACATGGACATACGAACATACCAATCACCCAGGTGTGCACATATAAACAACCAAAAACAGGGGGGGAGGGAAGTGAAAAACCCCACCACTGTGGCTGTAGATTGTGCTTACCGACTCACGGTGATACACAGGCTTTTAATAGGTTAGGAGCTGACATATAGCTGGCAAGAAACACCTTGATACGTCCTCATTACACGAAGTCCACATCGTCAGTATACCACCCAGAATAGAATAATAAACTCTCCATAGTGAAGTACGTTTTAAAAGCAGATTTAATAAACAAAGTATTGCACTTACATAATAAAAGCACTTAATATCGCATCAGTAAATGTCGCCGGCCGGCATACAAGCATGGAAGCGAAGCTCGTCCTACTTCCTGGTCTCGTGGTAGCGTCGCTGCGTGCGTACCCAGACGCGTTTCGTCATCAAAAGGACGTTCTCAATGGGGACGAGCAGCGCAGTGAGCCACCACCATTAAATAGACATCCAAGCCTCGTTCTGAGTTGCGAGCGCGAGGACGCCATCTTAAATATGGGAAAAAGCCTAAATTATCCCTAAAACGTGTGCTTAGCTAAGATGCCCACAATGTCAACAAAAACATGTTAAACCCTCATAAAGGGTATGGGCAAATGCCCTAACCATTAGGGAACAGGCAAAAAGCGCACCCTAACTTAGGGTACGTGAAAGATCACCAACGTGCCCAAAAATTATGACATTTCAAAAATATGGAAGTTTATTATCATAAGATGATAAACAAAGATTAAATTAATGAAATAATAAGATGAATAAAAAATTAGAAATTAGAAATTAGATAATAAAGTGAATAGAAAAGTAAGTGAAAAATTACAAAGTGTAAAATTTGCCTTATATCTAAATGTGGAAAGTGACCAGATCAAATCTTAACTTTCACATGTGGATCATAACATCCCCCTATGATAGAACTCATAATAAGAGGGAATAAATATTGTAGGGTTATGCTTCAACTCCCAACAATATATAAATGTGAAAATTGAAAAAAATATTTTGGGAAAAATTTTAAACGCATAGAACAAACAATGCCAATTATAGGGGTTCCCTTAGAGGACAACCAAGACATAATGGACCCCCTAGATTCCCTCAACCCTTGGACCATAACCCCATGACATACCAGCAAGGGTATGGGTCCCAATATAGGACACCACCTCCCCAGAAAGGGAGAGGATGGGGCCCTTATTATAATCAAAGGGGTAGAGGGCGCCCTTCGAATCAATATGATGATTGGAGGGCACATGGTAGGGGTTACCCTGACTATCCGCAAGGAGGATCAGGTTTCCCGACAGGAACAGAATGGGAGGCTAACATACCCACTTCTAATTCCTTTTTCCCTTTGCAAGACAGAGAGGGCCCCGATAGGGACTTTAATCCAAGTGGAGGTAACACCCCTACTCTGCCATACCCCACTCTTGGTGGACAAATGCCCCCCATGGGTGCTTCTGCACCTATTGATTCCAACTGTTGGGGTTTTCAAAAACCAAATCAAGGTATCAAAAGGTTGGGAGAAAGCGGAGAGGAACCAGAGGGGGGAGGAGGATACGAGCCGCCAAAAAAACCCAGAATGTAGTTGGCACTGGGATTTTTAATCTCAGCTCTAAAGTACTAACTAGCTCTGAAAAAGCAATATTGGATAAGGGACTTAAATTTGTCCCCCCCACTAAACTTAATAAATTCCAAACTTTTATGGACATTCATAAATTTGTCAGAAAATTAAACATAAAAAGATACATGGCCAGCCGTCCCATCAGGAGTGCTGAGGTTCATGATATGGGGATTACCCATTCAGGATTGAGGAATGCTTCTTTGTTCAATCCCCCGGGCGCATTAGCACCGGCTTTGCGCGTTTTCAGAGATGGTATTCTGAGGGATTTGGAACAATTAGAGGTCAAAAAGGCCAGACTTAATACAACTCTACAGGAGGGTTTGAATTCCCTATGTAACAACAGGGATTTGGTCATTAGACCAGCGGACAAGGGGGGGGGATTGTTGTCCTAGATCGACAGGACTACATTAATGAGATGTTAAATATTCTGAATGATACCACCACTTATACACCCCTCCCCTCAGACCCCAAACTTAATTATTTGAAGTCATTGAAGTTGTTGGTTAAAAGAGGCAGGGAGATGGGGGTTTTGACGGAGAAGGAAGGCCTTTACCTAATACCTACGGCCCCTCGCACCCCTACCATCTATTACCTACCTAAATTACATAAAAACCCCATCTGCCCCCCGGGACGCCCTATTGTCAGTGGGATTGATTCCCTGACGTCCCGGGTGGGCAGATACATTGATTTCTTTTTACAGCCTTTAGTACAGAGCTTGCCCTCATATGTTAAGGATTCCAGACATATTATTCGAATGCTTAAAGGAGTTCAGCACCAGACAGGAATGTGGTTGGTCACCGCGGATGTGACCTCCTTATATACTAATATCTCACACCTATTGGGTTTTCAGGCAGTTGAACATTATTTGATTAGAGATTCCAATCTTGCTCAGGTTCAAATATCATTCTTGATGGATCTATTGAGGTATGCCGCCTCTCATAATTATTTTTGGTTTGGCAATAAGTTTTATAGACAAGATGTGGGGGTGGCTATGGGGGCCAAATACGCCCCTAGTCTCGCCAACCTTTTTATGGGGAAATGGGAGGAGGATGTCATCTATGCCAGGGACACTCCCCAGTTGGTCCTGTGGGCTAGATATATAGATGACATCCTCCTCCTATGGAATGGCGAGCTCTCGGCCCTGGATGTTTTTTTAACCACCCTCAACGCCAATTCTATTGGGATTAAGTTGAACTATGAGAGGAGCCAGACTACTATTAACTTTCTGGACCTCAGAATCTCTGTGGAAGGTAACAGATTGATCACCTCTACGTTTTTTAAGGAAACGGATAGGAATTCGTTCATACCAGTTGACAGTTGCCATTATCGCCCATGGCTGGAGTCGACCCCAAAGAGTCAATATCTTCGGATTAAAAGGAACTGCTCCAGCCATGTAGATTTTGAAGCACAGGCCGGAATTCTCACTGAGAGGTTTCTGGAAAAGGGTTACCCAAAAGATTCTCTTGTTAAGACTCTTGAGAATGTACAACTTGTCAATAGAGATGATCTGCTGGTCGAGAGGAGCTCTGTTGATAGAGGCCAGTTCGATCTAGGGGTCCCTTTTGTTACATCCTTTTCTTTACAACATCACAACATTAAAAGTTTAATATATAAGCATTGGCATGTAATTAAGAGTGACACAACCCTCAATAACATCTTGCCAGATAGACCTCGTGTCGTTTTTAGGGGAGCGCCCTCGGTACGCCATCAGTTGGCCCCCAATATTCTAAGTCCTCCTATCACCAAACCAACATTCTTTGACCAATTGACTGGCTTTTATCAGTGCAGGAAATGCAGGGTTTGTAAGTATAATGCATGTTCTCATAGAAGGACCACGTCCTTTACCTCTACTAGCACAGGAGTAATGCACAACATTAAGCCGTTCGTTACTTGCACCACGGAGAGGGTCGTTTATTTGTTGCAGTGCCCGTGTGGCCTTCAATATGTGGGCAGGACTAAGCGCCCTCTCCAGGTGCGACTTAACGAACACATTACTAATATTAGCACGGGGTTCAGGAATCATTCAGTGTCTAAGCACTATTTATTGGTGCATGATAGGGACCCCTCAGGAACCCTCTTTTTAGGGATAGACAAGTTTAGACCCCATTGGAGGGGCAGTGCATTAATTAGGGGTATATCCCAGCTCGAGATGAGCTGGATCCATAGGTTAAGGACATATGTACCTTATGGGTTAAACATTGATATGGATGTGAACGCGTTTATAGATAATTCATGATGTGATTTTATAGTATTTTTTTATTGTTTTTATATGTACATATGCGATAAGTATACCAGCTCTGGGATGCTTGCTAGAGGACGCCATGTTCATTAATTAATTTGTATATTGATATACAATATTCAGTTAAATATTAGGTTTGGGGGGGTATATTCTCATTTTTATTTTTATTTTTATTTTTATCTTTATTTTTAGTTTTATTTTTGTCTTCTATTTTTGGTTGCCATTCACAGGAACTGAATGCGTTTAAAATTTTTCCCAAAATATTTTTTTCAATTTTCACATTTATATATTGTTAGGAGTTGAAGCATAACCCTACAATATTTATTCCCTCTTATTATGAGTTCTATCATAGGGGGATGTTATGATCCACATGTGAAAGTTAAGATTTGATCTGGTCACTTTCCACATTTAGATATGTGGCAAATTTTACACTTTGTAATTTTTCACTTACTTTTCTATTCACTTTATTATCTAATTTCTAATTTCTAATTTTTTATTCATCTTATTATTTCATTAATTTAATCTTTGTTTATCATCTTATGATAATAAACTTCCATATTTTTGAAATGTCATAATTTTTGGGCACGTTGGTGATCTTTCATGTACCCTAAGTTAGGGTGCGCTTTTTGCCTGTTCCCTAATGGTTAGGGCATTTGCCCATACCCTTTATGAGGGTTTAACATGTTTTTTGTTGACATTGTGGGCATCTTAGCTAAGCACACGTTTTAGGGATAATTTAGGCTTTTTCCTATATTTAAGATGGCGTCCTCGCGCTCGCAACTCAGAACGAGGCTTGGATGTCTATTTAATGGTGGTGGCTCACTGCGCTGCTCGTCCCCATTGAGAACGTCCTTTTGATGACAAAACGCGTCTGGGTACGCACGCAGCGATGCTACCACGAGACCAGGAAGTAGGACGAGCTTCGCTTCCATGCTTGTATGCCGGCCGGCGACATTTACTGATGCGATATTAAGTGCTTTTATTATGTAAGTGCAATACTTTGTTTATTAAATCTGCTTTTAAAACGTACTTCACTATGGAGAGTTTATTATTCTATTCTGGGTGGTATACTGACGATGTGGACTTCGTGTAATGAGGACGTATCAAGGTGTTTCTTGCCAGCTATATGTCAGCTCCTAACCTATTAAAAGCCTGTGTATCACCGTGAGTCGGTAAGCACAATCTACAGCCACGGTGGTGGGGTTTTTCACTTCCCTCCCCCCCTGTTTTTGGTTGTTTATATGTGCACACCTGGGTGATTGGTATGTTCGTATGTCCATGTTCAGCATTTAACATACTACACTATGGCCAGTCTTTTTTCTTGTGTTTGCTTCTATCCTGTATCCATTGAGGGGACTTTGATCTGACCACGGGCGGTTGCTGTTTGGTCCAATACCCCAGAGGCCCCGGCAAGGGTTTTTTGCCATCCGCATATTTCTAGGTGAGCAAATAACTTGGATTTGGATTATCTCATGGTGAAGAGCCCCTACGGCCATGGACAATGGAACCATCTCATGAGTCACATTGGAAGGCTGTAGAGGTCTCCCGTCAAGAGCCTCAATGGGAAGTGGAGTGTCACGCAGCTGCAGCGGAATCGAGTGCTGCGATACAAAGGCAGCATCAATGAACAGGCCTGCAGCCCCAGAGTCGATTAGAGCCTATATCTCGATGGACGGCTCAGCCCAAGAAAGGGTGACTGAAACTAGGGGCTTATTCTTCTGGATAGGGATGAGCTTCGAGTTCGAGTCGAACTCATGTTCAACTCGAACATTGGCTGTTCGCAAGTTCGCCGAACAGCGAACAATTTGGGGTGTTCGTGGCAAATTCGAATGCCGCAGAACACCCTTTAAAAGTCTATGGGAGAAATCAAAAGTGCTAATTTTAAAGGCTTATATGCAAGTTATTGTCATAAAAAGAGTTTGGGGACCCGGGTCCTGCCCCAGGGGACATGGATCAATGCAAAAAAAAGTTTTAAAAACAGCCGTTTTTTCAGGAGCAGTGATTTTAATAATGCTTAACCACTTGACGACCGCCTCACGCCGATGTACGTCGGCAAAGTGGCACGGACAGGCAAAATCACGTACAGGGTACGTGATTTGCCTTCCGCGGGTGGGGGGTCCGATCGGACCCCCCCCCGGTGCCCGAGGCGGTCGTCCTATGTCCAGCGGCGATCGGTGATGAGGGGGAGACCATCCGTTCGTGGCCCCCCCCTCGCGATCGCCGCCGGCCAATGAAAACGCTCCTTTGCTGCTGTATGCTAAACAGCAGCAAAGGAAGTGATGTCATCTCCCCTCGGGTCGGTATTTTCCGTTCCGGCCCGAGGAGAGACGACAAGTATGTGAGTGCACAACACTACACACACACAGTAGAACATGCCAGGCACACAAATCACCCCGATCCCCCCCCCGATCGCCCCCCGATCCCCCCCCAATCACCCCCCCCCCCCCTGTCACAAACTGACACCAGCAGTTTTTTTTTTTTTTTTTTTTTTTTTTTCCTGATAACTGCATAGTGTCAGTTTGTGACAGTTACTGTGTTAGCACAGTTACTGTTACCCCCCTTTAGGTCTAGGGTACCCCCCTAACCCCCCCTAATAAAGTTTTAACCCCTTGATCACCCCCTGTCACCAGTGTCGCTAAGCGATCATTTTTCTGATCGCTGTATTAGTGTCGCTGGTGACGCTAGTTAGTGAGGTAAATATTTAGGTTCGCCGTCAGCGTTTTATAGCGTCAGGGACCCCCATATACTACCTAATAAATGTTTTAACCCCTTGATTGCCCCCTAGTTAACCCTTTCACCACTGATCACCGTATAACCGTTACGGTTGACGCTGGTTAGTTCGTTTATTTTTTATAGTGTCAGGGCACCCGCCGTTTATTACCGAATAAAGGTTTAGCCCCCCGATCGCCCGGCGGTGATATGCGTCGCCCCAGGCAGCGTCAGATTAGCGCCAGTACCGCGAACACCCACGCACGCAGCATATGCCTCCCTTAGTGGTATAGTATCTGATCGGATCAATATCTGATCCGATCAGATCTATACTAGCGTCCCCAGCAGTTTAGGGTTCCCGAAAACGCAGTGTTAGCGGGATCAGCCCAGATACCTGCTAGCACCTGCGTTTTGTGCCTCCGCCCAGCCCACCCAAGTGCAGTATCGATCGATCACTGTCACTTACAAGGCACTAAACGCATAACTGCAGCGTTCGCAGAGTCAGGCCTGATCCCTGCGATTGCTAACAGTTTTTTTGGTAGCATTTTGGTGAACTGGCAAGCACCAGCCCCAGGCGTCAGGTTAGCGCCAGTACCGCTAACACCCACGCACGCACCATACGCCTCCCTTAGTGGTATAGTATCTGTACGGATCAATATCTGATCCGATCATATCTATACTAGCGTCACCAGCAGTTTAGGGTTCCCAAAAACGCAGTGTTAGCGGAATCAGCCCAGATACCTGCTAGCACCTGCGTTTTGCCCCTCCGCCCGGCCCACCCAAGTGCAGTATCGATCGATCACTGTCACTTACAAAACACTAAACGCATAACTGCAGCGTTCACAGAGTCAGGCCTGATCCCTGCGATCGCTAACAGTTTTTTTTGTAGCATTTTGGTGAACTGGCAAGCACCAGCCCCAGGCAGCGTCAGATTAGCGCCAGTACCGCTAACACCCACGCACGCACCATACACCTCCCTTAGTGGTATAGTATCTGAACGGATCAATATCTGATCCGATCAGATCTATACTAGCGTCACCAGCAGTTTAGGGTTCCCAAAAATGCAGTGTTAGCGGGATCAGCCCAGATACCTGCTAGCACCTGCGTTTTGCCCCTCCGCCCGGCCCGGCCCAGCCCACCCAAGTGCAGTATCAATCGATCACTGTCACTTACAAGGCACTAAACGCATAACTGCAGCGTTCGCAGAGTCAGGCCTGATCCCTGCGATCGCTAACAGTTTTTTGGTAGCGTTTTGGTGAACTGGCAAGCGCCAGCGGCCTAGTACACCCCGGTCGTAGTCAAACCAGCACTGCAGTAACACTTGGTGACGTGGCGAGTCCCATAAGTGCAGTTCAAGCTGGTGAGGTGGCAAGCACAAGTAGTGTCCCGCTGCCACCAAAAAGACAAACACAGGCCCGTCGTGCCCATAATGCCCTTCCTGCTGCATTCGCCAATCCTAATTGGGAACCCACCGCTTCTGCAGCGCCCGTACTTCCCCCATTCACATCCCCAACCAAATGCAGTCGGCTGCATGAGAGGCATTTTTATGTCCTCCCGAGTACCCCTACCCAACGAACCCCCCAAAAAAGATGTCGTGTCTGCAGCAAGCGCGGATATAGGCGTGACACCCGCTATTATTGTCCCTCCTGTCCTGACAATCCTGGTCTTTGCATTGGTGAATGTTTTGAACGCTACCATTCACTAGTTGAGTATTAGCGTAGGGTACAGCATTGCACAGACTAGGCACACTTTCACAGGGTCTCCCAAGATGCCATCGCATTTTGAGAGACCCGAACCTGGAACCGGTTACCGTTATAAAAGTTAGTTACAAAAAAAGTGTAAAAAAAAAAAAAAAATATGAAATAAAAAAAATAGTTGTTGTTTTATTGTTCTCTCTCTCTCTATTCTCTCTCTCTATTGTTCTGCTCTTTTTTACTGTATTCTATTCTGCAATGTTTTATTGTTATTGTTATTGTTATTGATTGTTATTGTTATTGTTATTGTTATTGTTATTGATTGTTATTGTTATTGTTATTGTTATTATGTTTTATCATGTTTGTTTTTCAGGTGTGTAATTATTTACACTTTACTGTGCTTTATTGTTAACCATTGTTAACCATTTTTTTGTCTTCAGGTACGCCATTCACGACTTTGAGTGGTTATACCAGAATGATGCCTGCAGGTTTAGGTGTCATCTTGGTATCATTCTTTTCAGCCAGCGGTCGGCTTTCATGTAAAAGCAATCCTAGTGGCTAATTAGCCTCTAGACTGCTTTTACAAGCCGTGGGAGGGAATGCCCCCCCCCCCCCCACCGTCTTCCGTGTTTTTCTCTGGATCTCCTGTCTCAACAGGGAACCTGAGAATGCAGCCGGTGATTCAGCCAGCTGACCATAGAGCTGATCAGAGACCAGAGTGGCTCCAAACATCTCTATGGCCTAAGAAACCGGAAGCTACGAGTATTTCATGACTTAGATTTCGCCGGATGTAAATAGCGCCATTGGGAAATTGGGGAAGCATTTTATCACACCGATCTTGGTGTGGTCAGATGCTTTGAGGGCAGAGGAGAGATCTAGGGTCTAATAGACCACAATTTTTTCAAAAAAGAGTACCTGTCACTACCTATTGCTATCATAGGGGATATTTACATTCCCCGAGATAACAATAAAAATGATTAAAAAAAAAAATATGAAAGGAACAGTTTAAAAGTAAGATTAAAAAAGCAAAAAAATAATAAAGAAAAAAAAAAAAAAAAAAAAAAACACCCCTGTCGCCCCCTGCTCTCGCGCTAAGGCGAACGCAAGCGGCGGTCTGTCGTCAAACGTAAACAGCAATTGCACCATGCATGTGAGGTATCACCGCGAAGGCCAGATCGAGTGCAGTAATTTTTCCAGTAGACCTCCTCTGTAAATCTAAAGTGGTAACCTGTAAAGGCTTTTGAAGGCTTTTAAACATGTATTTATTTTGTTGCCACTGCACGTTTGTGCGCAATTTTAAAGCATGTCATGTTTGGTATCCATGTACTCGGCCTAAGATCATCTTTTTTATTTCATCAAACATTTGGGCAATATAGCGTGTTTTAGTGCATTAAAATTAAAAAAAGTGTGTTTTTTCCCCAAAAAATGCGTTTGAAAAATCGCTGCGCAATTACTGTGTGAAAAAAAAAAATGAAACACCCACCATTTTAATCTGTAGGGCATTTGCTTTAAAAAAATATATAATGTTTGGGGGTTCAAAGTAATTTTTTTGCAAAAAAAAAAAAACTTTTTCATGTAAACAATAAGTGTCAGAAAGGGCTTTGTCTTCAAGTGGTTAGAAGAGTGGGTGATGTGTGACATAAGCTTCTAAATGTTGTGCATAAAATGCCAGGACAGTTCAAAACCCCCCCAAATGACCCCATTTTGGAAAGTAGACACCCCAAGCTATTTGCTGAGAGGCATGTCGAGTCCATGGAATATTTTATATTGCGACACAAGTTGCGGGAAAGAGACAAATTTTTTTTTTTTTTTTTTTTTTTTGCACAAAGTTGTCACTAAATGATATATTGCTCAAACATGCCATGGAAATATGTGAAATTACACCCCAAAATACATTCTGCTGCTTCTCCTGAGTACGGGGATACCACATGTGTGAGACTTTTTGGGAGCCTAGCCGCGTACGGGACCCCGAAAACCAAGCACCGCCTTCAGGCTTTCTAAGGGCGTGAATTTTTGATTTCACTCTTCACTGCCTATCACAGTTTCGGAGGCCATGGAATGCCCAGGTGGCACAAAACCCCCCCAAATGACCCCATTTTGGAAAGTAGACACCCCAAGCTATTTGCTGAGAGGTATAGTGAGTATTTTGCAGACCTCACTTTTTGTCACAAAGTTTTGAAAATTGAAAAAAGAAAAAAAAAAATTTTTTTTCTTGTCTTTCTTCATTTTCAAAAACAAATGAGAGCTGCAAAATACTCACCATGCCTCTCAGCAAATAGCTTGGGGTGTCTACTTTCCAAAATGGGGTCATTTGGGGGGGTTTTGTGCCACCTGGGCATTCCATGGCCTCCGAAACTGTGATAGGCAGTAAAGAGTGAAATCAAAAATTTTCACCCTTAGAAATCCTGAAGGCAGTGATTGGTTTTCGGGGTCCCGTACGCAGCTAGGCTCCCAAAAAGTCCCACACATGTGGTATCCCCATACTCAGGAGAAGCAGCTAAATGTATTTTGGGGTGCAATTCCACATATGCCCATGGCATGTGTGAGCAATATATCATTTAGTGACAACTTTATGAAAAAAAAAAAAAAAAAAAATAAAAAGTGTCACTTTCCCGCAACTTGTGTCAAAATATAAAATATTCCATGGACTCAATATGCCTCTCAGCAAATAGCTTGGGGTGTCTACTTTCCAAAATGGGGTCATTTTGGGGGGTTTTGTGCCACCTGGGCATTCCATGGCCTCCGAAACTGTGATAGGCAGTGAAGAGTGAAAGCAAAAATTTACACCCTTAGAAATCCTGAAGGCGGTGCTTGGTTTTCGGGGCCCCGTACGCGGCTAGGCTCCCAAAAAGTCCCACACATGTGGTATCCCCGTACTCAGGAGAAGCAGCTAAATGTATTTTGGGGTGCAATTCCACATAGGCCCATGGCCTGTGTGAGCAATATATCATTTAGTGACGACTTTTTGTAAATATTTTTTTTTTTTTTTTTTTTTGTCATTTTTCAATCACTTGGGACAAAAAAAATAAATATTCAATGGGTTCAACATGCCTCTCAGCAATTTCCTTGGGGTGTCTACTTTCCAAAATGGGGTCATTTGGGGGGGGTTTGTACTGCCCTGCCATTTTAGCACCTCAAGAAATGACATAGGCAGTCATAAACTAAAAGCTGTGTAAATTCCAGAAAATGTACCCTAGTTTGTAGACGCTATAACTTTTGCGCAAACCAATAAATATACACTTATTGACATTTTTTTTACCAAAGACATGTGGCCGAATACATTTTGGCCTAAATGTATGACTAAAATTTAGTTTATTGGATTTTTTTTATAACAAAAAGTAGAAAATATCATTTTTTTTCAAAATTTTCGGTCTTTTTCCGTTTATAGCGCAAAAAATAAAAACCGCAGAGGTGATCAAATACCATCAAAAGAAAGCTCTATTTGTGGGAAGAAAAGGACGCAAATTTCGTTTGGGTACAGCATTGCATGACCGCGCAATTAGCAGTTAAAGCGACGCAGTGCCAAATTGGAAAAAGACCTCTGGTCCTTAGGCAGCATAATGGTCCGGGGCTCAAGTGGTTAAAGTCAAACAATAAAAGTGTAAATTTCGTACCTGGGGGTATCTATAGTAAGCCTGTAAAGGGGCGCATGTTTCCCGTGTTTAGAACAGTCTGACAGCAAAATGACATTTCGAAGGAAAAATTCCATTTAAAACTTCCTGCGGCTATTGCATTGCCAACAATGCACATAGAAGTTCATTGATAAAAACGGCATGGGAATTCAACACAGGGAAAACCCGAACCAAAATTAACAAAAAAAATGACGTAGGAGTCCCCCTAAATTACATACCAGGCCCTTCAGGTCTGGTATGGATATTAAGGGGAACCCCGGCCAAAATTTAAAAAAAAAATGACGTGGGGTTCCCCCTAAATTCCATACCAGACCCTTCAAGTCTGGTATGGATTTTAAGGGGAACCCCGCGCCAAAAAAAAAAAAACGGCGTGGGGTCCCCCCAAGAATCCCACCCACCCGGTGACCCCGCCCCCCGTTATTTAAGAACCGTCAGACGAGGAGACTCCCTCACACAGCGGGAGCCTCCCTCTATGCCAGCATGGGTGCGGAGCGGCCCGGAGAAGAAAATGAAGAAGAGAAGAAGGAAGAAGAGAAGAGGATGAAGAAGAAGATGAAGAGAAGAGCGGGAGCCTTCCCCCATGCCATGGGTGCGGAGCGGCCCGAGGAGAAGAAGATAGAAGACGCCACGGAGGAGATGCTGGACGAGAACACCGGAGGAAGAACCAGAAGAGCCGGAAGAACCAAAAGAACCAGAAGAACCAGAAGAAGATGAAGGAAGATAGAAGAAAGAAGAAGCATTTAAATAAAGGAATTGTCAAAAACTGTCTGTTGTCATTTTTAACATTTTTGACAGTTTTTTAGTGAAATGGTAGGGGTAAGTACCCCCTTACCATTTCACACAGGGGGGGGGCGGGATCTGGGGGTCCCCTTGTTAAAGGGGGCTTCCAGATTCCGATAAGCCCCCCGCCCGCAGACCCCCACAACCACCGGCCAGGGTTGTGGGGATGAGGCCCTTGTCCTCATCAACATGGGGACAAGGTGTTTTGGGGGGCTACCCCAAAGCACCCTCCCAATGTTGAGGGCATGTGGCCTGGTACGGTTCAGGAGGGGGGGGCCGCACTCTCGCCCCCCCTCTTTTCCTGCGGCCTGCCAGGTTGCATGCTCGGATAAGGGTCTGGTATAGATTTTTGGGGGACCCCACGCCGTTTTCTTTTTTTTTGGCACGGGGTTCCCCATAAAATCCATACCAGACTTGAAGGGTCTGGTATGGAATTTAGGGGGAACCCCACATCATTTTTTTTTTTTATTTTGGCCGGGGTTCCCCTTAATATCCATACCAGACCTGAAGAGCCTGGTATGGAATTTAGGGGGATTCCCACGTCATTTTTTTTTTAAATTTTGGTTCGGGGTTTCCCTGTGTTGAATTCCCATGCCGTTTTTATCAATGAACTTCTATGTGTATTGTCGGCAATGCAATAGCCGCGGGTAGTTTTAAATGGAATTTTTCCTTCGAAATGTCATTTTGCTGTCAGACTGTTCTAAACACGGGTGTGCTGCCTTGCAGGCTAATTAAGTTATAATTACTTATATAGAATGTGTAGTTTACCACTGCCATCTAGTGGCCAAAGTCTGTAGCAGCTTTATCTTCAGTCAGGTAAATTTCTCATACAAGATGTGACCTTTGGTTCAGGAAGTTCTTCAGCCATTTTAGATTGTCATTCTACATGGATGCAGCATGTCTGTTTCTCTCCCAAGGGGCTTGAGACATCATCACCTGTAAGTGTCTTTCTGTTGTGTCATCTGTCATTAATGCTAGATTAGTTATTCTATGTGTACTGATATCTTGTTATTGTATTGTATTGCAGTTTCACAATAACAAAAAATTAAAAACTAAGAACTAAAATAAAGTTGGATTACTTCGGTAGACAAATCAAGCATTAGGCTTCCGTTTACTGGAGTCTCTGACAAGTGTTTAGCTGTCCGTTTAGAACCACACATAGTCAGTGTTTTGAGAGCGGAACAGTGAAAAGGTGAAGCGCAACAAGCCTGGAGATATTAGTCCCTGCACAGACAGAATTAGTCTAAGATCGGGAAGACAGTATAAGGCTGAAGATCAGCTACCCGGGACACATCAAGGCAGGGAGAGCATGCCAAGTGTCCAGCAAGACGATACACGCTCACACTCGTCTAAATCAACAAGGTCCAGTCAGATTTCATCAGCAAGTGCCCTTTTAGTCAGAGCTCACGCCAAAGCAGAGGCAGCTCAGGTCAAGCTAGAATTTGCAGAGAAAGAGGCTGCCATTATAAAAGAAAAATCAGAGCATGAAGCAAAGTTGCAAATACTTCAGTGTCAGTGCGCAGCCGCCGCTGCAGCAGCAGAGGCCGCAGCTTATGCTGATATTGAGCGGTCTGGAAGTGGGTCTATTCACAAAGGCCCAGATGTGCCTGAGAAACCCTGTTCCTCAGCAGAACGTACAAAGGAGTATGTCCAAGAACTTTTAAACAGCAATGCAACGAAACAGTTTCCCAATCCAGAGTCAGCTGAATTTAAACCAGAACCAGCAGAACCCCTGAGTGTACGAAAACAAACCCATGAAGCTAGCAATGCCAGAACATTTAAAGATGAACCATTAGAGACATATAGGAACAGGCCAAGTGAATCCTTACTACAGCAACCCAAACACCAGAGTGCACAAGATGTCACTAAATATCTTATCCGTAAAGAGATGGTTAATTCAGGCTTTCTCAAGTTCGATGACTCCCCCGAGAATTACTGGGCATGGAAGTCTTCTTTTCTCAATGCAGTCAAAGACTTAGAATTACCAGCAGCTGAGATGCTAGACCTGATGATAAAATGGCTTGGGACTGAGTCAGCAGAGCATGCAAGAAGGATGCGCAGGATTCACATATTTAACCCTTCAGCAGGATTTGATATGGCCTGGCAAAGGCTAGAGGAAAGATATGGATCACCAGAAGCAATTGAAGGTGCTCTAATGAAAAGACTGGAGTCTTTCCCTAAGCTAAACAGCAGAGACAATTTCAAACTGCAAGAGCTGGGTGATGTACTTTGGGAAGTCCAGTGTGCCAAAGAAGAAGGCTATTTAAGAGGACTTGCACATTTAGATACCGCTAGCGGTACTAAGCCTATAGTGGAGAAACTACCTCACAACCTACAAGAAAAATGGATGAGTGTTGGAGCCAAATACAAAGAAGATCATGATGTCCCTTTTCCCCCATTCTTTGTGTTTTCTAGGTTTGTACAGCAGCAAGCTAAGATCAGGTGTGATCCTAGCTTTTCCTTCATCACCAACAGTCAACTGCCGAAAGCAGAAAAGCCACCTAGAGCCTTCCATAGGACTTCAGTGATCGCCCATAAGACAACTGTACCCTCTGAGGACCCAGACTGTCTAAGCAGCTACAAGGTAAACACCTTTGAAGACCCTGACAGATTTTGCCCACTTCATAAAAAGCCCCACCCCCTAAACAAGTGCAAAGGGTTCAAAAGTAAACCTGTCAAGGAAAGGATAGCCTTTCTTAGACAAAACGGCAAAACGGCATCTGCAAGTGTTGTGGATCCACTAAACATGTAGCCAAAGACTGCAAAATACAAGCGGATTGCTCAGAATGTGGCAGTAATAGACACATCACAGCTTTACACCCTGATACTTTGCATCGACCATTAGAGGTCACAGAAGGCCCGAAAGGTGGGGACAGGGAGCAAAAAGATAATTCATCTACCCCAGTGATGTCCAAATGCACGGAAATCTGTGGTGACAGTATAACTCCACGTTCATGTTCCAAGATCTGCCTAGCAACAGTGTACCCCATAGGAGAAAAGCAAAAAGCAGTTAAGATGTATGTGGTTCTGGATGAACAGAGTAACAGGTCACTGGCAAGGTCAGACTTTTTTGATGCTTTCAACATTACATCGAGTGCAGTTCCATACACCCTAAAGACATGTGCAGGAGTGATGGAAACTTCAGGAAGAAGAGCTACCGACTTTACTATTGAGTCTCTTGACAAGAGAGTCCATCTCTCACTTCCCACCTTGATAGAGTGTGATATGTTACCAGACGATAAAGCAGAGATACCTTCACCAGAAGTGGCCCTTCATCATCCTCATCTCAATTCGATATCAGACCTTATTCCAGCTATCCAGAAAGATGCCTATATTCTTCTACTTCTTGGAAGAGACATTCTACAGGTACATAAGGTACGCCAACAAATTAATGGGCCCTTTAATGCCCCCTATGCTCAAAGACTTGACCTAGGGTGGGTTATAGTAGGTGAAGTTTGTCTAGGAGCAACACATCGGCCTGACAGAGTCAATACTTCAAAGACATCTGTGCTAGTGAATGGGCGCACGTCCCTTCTTAGTCCATGTCAGAACAGCTTTGTCATCAAAGAAACCCTAAAACCATACTGTGACTCTCCTTCTAATTACAATAGAGACATTAGTAGTGGCATGAAGACTGACACTTTAGGGAACTCAGTGTTCCAGCGAACAAAAGATGATGACAAACAAGCAATGTCCATAGACGATCAAGCCTTTCTCAATATCATGGATAAAGAGACTTTCCAAGATGAAAACAATAATTGGGTAGCTCCTTTACCTTTTCGCAAACCCAGGTGTTATTTACCTAGTAACAGAGAGCAAGCCATGAAGCGCCTGAACGCACTACGTAAAACTTTGCAAAGAAAACCTAAAGTGAAAAAAGACTTTACAGAATTCATCAAAAGGATGCTTGACAACAATCATGCCGAAGTAGCACCCTCACTGGACGAAGGTAAAGAACACTGGTATCTGCCAATGTTTGGCGTTTACCATCCACACAAGCCAGAACAAATAAGAGTTGTGTTCGACTCCAGTGCTCAACATGAAGGTGTTTCATTAAATGATGTTCTGCTGAGTGGCCCAGATCTAAACAACACACTTCTGGGTGTCCTCTTACGCTTCAGGAAACAGCCTATTGCCTTCACAGGGGATGTGCAACAGATGTTTTATTGTTTTCTAGTGAGAGAGGACCATCGTGATTACCTGCGTTTCCTGTGGTACAAGGATAACGACACAGATAAAGAGGTGACAGAGTATAGAATGAGGGTGCATGTTTTTGGTAATAGCCCTTCTCCTGCTGTTGCCATATACTGCATGCGCAAAGCTGCCCAGAAAGGTACAGAACATTATGGACAAGATGCCAAACGCCTTGTGATGAGACATTTCTATGTAGACGATGGACTTGCTTCAGCTAGCACACCTGAAGGGGCAATCAACATTCTTAACAAAGCAAAACAAATGCTGGCAGAGTCTAATCTGCGACTACATAAGATAGCTTCTAACAGCAAACAAGTCATGGAAGCTTTCACCGCAGAAGACAGAGCTAAGAATCTCAAAGACCTTTGCCTGGGAACAGACACCCTTCCTTTACAGAAGAGTTTAGGCCTAAGCTGGGATATAGAGAAGGACTGTTTTGTTTTTCAGGTTTCTTCAGTAGAAAAGCCATTCACGAGAAGAGGAATTCTATCCACTGTGAACAGTCTCTACGATCCTCTCGGGTTTGTAGCACCTGTCACCATAAAAGGTAAGGCCTTAGTTCGTGAACTGTCAAGTGGAGAAAGTGAGTGGGATGCTTACTTCCACAAGAGAGACTCCATGAGTGGGTCCAATGGACAGAGTCTTTACAAGCCTTACAATGTTTACAAATACCCAGATGTTATGTTCCTGTTTCATTGTCACAAGCCTGCAAAAAAGAACTGTACATTTTTTCAGATGCATCTGTTACAGCAATAGGTGCAGTTGCTTACTTGAAGGTAAACAATGCAGGAAATGTCTGTCATGTTGGATTTGTTATGTAAAATCCAAACTGAGTCCTAGGCCGGCACATACAATTCCACGCCTAGAGTTATGTGCAGCTGTACTAGCGGTTGAACTGTATGAGCTAGTGAGAGATGAGATGGACCTAAGCCTAGATGCTGTGAAATTCTTTACAGACAGTAAAACAGTCTTAGGCTATATCTGTAACACTACCAAGAGATTCTTCTTATATGTTTCCAATCGGGTGAATAGGATCAGACAAGCAACCTGTCCAGAGCAATGGTTCTATGTTCCCTCAGAACAAAATCCTGCAGATTATGCTACCAGGCCTACACAGATAGCTTGCCTTCAGGACTCTATATGGTTCTCAGGCCCACATTTTCTGTATCAGACAGTTGTAGATAATCCTGATAACACCAATGTTTACTCTTTAGTGGAACCCGAAGCTGATCCTGAAATTAGGTCAGAAGTAGTAAGCTTCAGCACTAAAGCTGTTGACACTAGACTGCAGTTACATTGCTTTGAAAGATTTTCCAACTGGAGGAGACTAAACAGGGTCATAGCAAGACTAATTCATGTTGTGAAAAGCTTCCAGAAGAAAACCAATGATGATCGACCCAGAAGCTGGGGAGTTTTCCATGAAAGAGTCAGTTTAGAAGAACTTTCACAAGCCAAGACAGTCATAATTTCTTCTGTACAACATACATATTTAAGGCAAGAATATGACTGCATTGAACTACAAAAGACGCTTCCAAAACATAGCTGTCTTACAAAACTCAGTCCCTTTATAGATCAAGATGGACTATTGAGAGTAGGTGGCCGTTTATCCTTTGCCACGCTGTTAGATGAGGAAAAGCAGCCTGTCATCATTCCTCATGATCACCATATTGCTACTTTGATTGTAAGACATTATCACGATCAAATAGTTCACCAAGGGCGCCACATAACAGAAGGTGCAATCCGAGCTGCAGGTTTCTGGATTCTTGGTGGAAAACGTCTAGTGTCTGCAATCATTCACAAATGTGTCATGTGTCGTAAGCTCAGAGGGAGATTGGAAAGCCAAAAGATGGCAGAATTACCAAAAGATAGAGTCAATCCTGAGCCTCCATTCACTAGTGTGGGTGTTGATGTGTTTGGTCCCTGGGCAGTTGTAACACGCCGAACTAGAGGAGGTAGCGCTGACAACAAACGTTGGGCTGTTCTTTTCACATGTCTTTCTACAAGAGCAGTGCATATAGAATTGATTGAGTCCATGTCAGCATCCAGTTTCATCAACGCCCTAAGAAAACTATTTTCTGTTCGTGGTCCGGCTAAGTTAATTCGCTCGGACAGAGGTACTAATTTTGTAGGAGCATGCAAGGAACTGTATATTTTCAAATGATGTAGAACTTCTAGACTATCTTGAAGACAAGGGATGCACATGGATCTTTAACACTCCACACTCATCTCACATGGGGGGTGCTTGGGAAAGGTTAATAGGTGTAGCTAGGCGCATTTTGGATGCAATGTTACTCCAAGCTAAACCTACTCGTTTGACTCATGAGACTGAGTACTTTCATGGCAGAAGTTATGGCCATCATTAATGCAAGACCTTTGGTACCAATATCTACAGATCCAGATAATCCAACAATTCTCACTCCTGCTATGCTCTTGACCCAAAAGGTAGACTCTTTGTCGGCCCCTCGTGGAGATTTTAGTACAACAGAACTTCATGTAAAGCAATGGAAACAAGTCCAGTGTCTGGCTGATACGTTTTGGAAGAGATGGAGGAGAGATTACTTGTTTACCTTACAAAGTCGCAGGAAATGGGATAAGACCAGTCCCAATGTTAAAGTTGGAGATGTTGTGTTATTGAAAGATGGTCAAGAAAGCAGAAACAACTGGCCTATGGGAATTGTCACTAATACGTTGCCAAGTAAAGATGGTAATGTCAGAAAGGTTGAAGTCAAAGTGACAAAACAAGGGACTGTTAAAGTGTACGCCAGACCAGTTTCGGATGTCATTGTTCTCCTTTGAACAGGTATTTCTGTTATGTTGTTGACACAATACATAATATAGAGCTTGTCACTGACAGCTTTCAGATGTGACTTTCGCCAAGAGTTAAAATTCATCCTGTGGATTACAATTGGCATTGGAGATAGTTTGGACTAGTGCGGCTTCTCCAATCTGAAGATGGGTTTAAGGACAAAACTACTTCTTCATGTGGGCTTCCAGCTTGAAGTACCATAGCCAAGAGACACAATATTGTGGACTCATGTTTTAGTTTATGTTACCAGTTCTAGACGGGAACGTATTTTCTTATGAGTGTGTTTTTCCCTGTACAGTAGATATGTATAAGTAGTGATATAATGTATTATATCAGACAGGGAGTGTGCTGCCTTGCAGGCTAATTAAGTTATAATTACTTATATAGAATGTGTAGTTTACCACTGCCATCTAGTGGCCAAAGTCTGTAGCAGCTTTATCTTCAGTCAGGTAAATTTCTCATACAAGATGTGACCTTTGGTTCAGGAAGTTCTTCAGCCATTTTAGATTGTCATTCTACATGGATGCAGCATGTCTGTTTCTCTCCCAAGGGGCTTGAGACATCATCACCTGTAAGTGTCTTTCTGTTGTGTCATCTGTCATTAATGCTAGATTAGTTATTCTATGTGTACTGATATCTTGTTATTGTATTGTATTGCAGTTTCACAATAACAAAAAATTAAAAACTAAGAACTAAAATAAAGTTGGATTACTTCGGTAGACAAATCAAGCATTGGGCTTCCGTTTACTGGAGTCTCTGACAAGTGTTTAGCTGTCCGTTTAGAACCACACATAGTCAGTGTTTTGAGAGCGGAACAACGGGAAACATGCGCCCCTTTACAGGCATACTATAGACACCCCCCAGGTACGAAATTTAAAGGGATATTACACTTTTATTGTTTGACTTTAAGCATTATTAAAATCACTGCTCCTGAAAAAGCGGCCGTTTTTAAAACTTTTTTTTGCATTGATCCATGTCCCCTGGGGCAGGACCCGGGCCCCCAAACACTTTTTATGACAATAACTTGCATATAAGCCTTTAAAATTAGCACTTTTGATTATTCATGTTCGTGTCCCATAGACTTTAACGGTGTTCGCGTGTTCGAGCAAACTTTTTTCCTGTTCGCATGTTCTGGTGCGAACCGAACAGGGGGGTGTTCGGCTCATCCCTACTTCTGGATAACTGGATAACAATGCCACCTAAGATCTGTCCATGACAGGACCTCAAGGTTCGGGCGTTCCCTGGATGGTTAGGACAAGACTTCAAAAAGTGACCTGCCTGGCCACAACAAAGGCACAATCTCTCCCTCCTCCTAAAGGCTCTCTTATCCGCAGAGAGACTCGTGAAGCCCAAGTGCATGGGTTCATCTTCACTGACCGACTTGGTACCAGGAGGCATGGGAGGTGAGGGAGGCACGGGTAGGACTGCAAAAGCTTGGAGGCAAATGTACAGGAGGCTTCTGCAAGCGCTCCCTAAAATAGAGTCTTTCTCTGAGTCTGGAGTCAATGAGGATGGCAGACGTGATCAACCTCTCCAGCTCAGTGGGTATATCTCGGGTTGCTATCTCATCCTTGATGGAATCCGAGAGACCATGAAAAAAAAGCAGCCATGAGGGCCTCATTGTTCCACGCAACCTCTGCTGCCAGAGTAGTGAGTAATGGCATAGTCAGCAACAGTTCTCGTACTCTTTTTGATGGACATGAGGCACTTGGCAGCAGAAGCGGAGCATGCGGGAACGTCAAATACCCTTTTAAAGGAGGCCACAAAGTCAGGTTAACTCAAGACAATAGGCTTTTGTGTCTCCCATAGAGGGTTTGCCCAGGCCAAGGCTCTCTCTTAGAAAGCAAAGATATCATGAAATCTACTTTGCTTCTGTGCGGGGGAAATGCCTGGGGCAGCATCACAGAGTAAATCTCAACCTAGTTGAGAAGCCCTCTGCATTGAACAGCTTCGCCCCCAAATCACTGGGGAAGCAGAGCGGAACCAAACATACCTCTTATAGAGGTAATACTCAAGGCGGGTGCCTGCACAGAGACTGGCGCAGCAGCAGGGACAGCCGGTTGTACCAGAGCAGCCACAGGGGGAGTTTCCAGGTGAGCCGTGTGACTCAGGAGCGTTTGTAACGCTATGGCAAACTGATTCATGCAGTGATCTTGCTCATCCAATCTGGAAAAAATATTACCAACAAGTAGATTGACTGTATCTTCTGAATTCATGGCCTTCACTTACTATCAGGAACCATGAATCAGACAAAGACAGAAGTATAGTTAAATCACACTTGTTTAATAATAATAAGGTAAACAGAGTAAGCATAGTCAAAACAAGTCAGAGTTCAGTATCCGGATCGGGTAGTCAGCCAAGCAAATGTCAGAGAGCCAGAGGTAAATGTAGTAGTACAGCAAGCAGAATCAGGAGCCAGAAGGAAAGTCAGCCAAGCAAGTGTTCAACAGGAACGCAGGAGAAAGTCTCTGTGATGTTGACAAAGGCGAAGGCAGAGATCAAGTGAGCTGCACGGCTTTAAGTAGGCAGGTCTGACGAGCAGAATCAACAACAACTGGTAACTGTGGAGAGAGATGGGAGCTGGCAATTAGTCGACAGCTGAGCGGCCAGCTCAGAGAAGGAAGGGCTGAGCCCAACCCTGACAAGGCCCAATTTTTCTGCCCCTGTTCAACAGGGGCATGTAATTACAATTCTTGATATAATATTTCACAGCAGGGCCAGTTCCAGTGCTCACCAAGAGCTAACCGTGAGGGCTTACAGTGTTCTGGTACCACCACCTAAGGCCCAAATTTCTGCAGAGTATATAGGGCAGGCCATATAGTATATACAGGCGGTCCCCTACTTTCAAACATCCGACTTACAAACGACTCCTACTTACAAATGGAGGGAGACAACAGGAAGTGAGAGGAAATCTACCCCTAGGAAGGGAAATTCTCTCCTGTTATGCCCCGTACACACGGTCGGATTTTCCGATGGAAAATGTCCGATCGGAGCGTGTTGTCGGAAATTCCGACCGTGTGTGGGCTCCATTGGACATTTTCCATCGTATTTTCCGACACACAAAGTTGGAGAGCAGGAGATAAAATTTTCCGACAACAAAATCCGTTGTCGGAAATTCCGATCATGTGTACACAAATCCAACAGACAAAGTGCCACGCATGCTCAGAATAAATAAAGAGATGAAAGCTATTGGCCACTGCCCCGTTTATAGTCCCGACGTACGTGTTTTACGTCACTGCGTTCAGAACGATCGTATTTTCCGACAACTTTGTGTGACCGTGTGTATGCAAGACAAGTTTGTGCCAACATCGGTCGAAAAAAATCCATGGATTTTGTTGTCAGAATGTCCGAACAAAGTCCGACCGTGTGTACGCCCTATAAGAGTTAATATGGGAAAAAGGTGTCTCCACTGATGCTTTATTATCACCAATCCTTGTTTCCCTAAAAACCCCAAATTTTCAAAATCCAATTATCATTGGGACAGAAAGTGAGGTGAAATCTTCTGAACGGGGGCACAGACAGCAAAATGTTACAGGGGTGATGTTAACCCTTCCTTATGTTATCCAAAAAGCTTAAAAATAGATTTTTTGGCTGGAGCTACACTTAAAAAATGTACCTGTTCCAAATTACAAACAAACTTAAGAACAAACCTACAGTCCCTGTCTTGTTTGGACCGCCTGTATACTTGTCAGGGAAGACCAGCCAGTACTTGAACGCCAGAGTATCCAATTTCTGGGGCTGATCATTTTCCGGATGGTATCCGGATGGATCCCCAGGTAACGGCTATCCTGGACTGCCCTACTCCATGTGACAAGAAAGGTATTCAACGTTTCATAGGCTTTGCAAACTTTTATCGAAAATTTATTCGGGGGTTCTCAGCAATCATTGCCCCCATTACACAGCTTACCAAACAGGGGTCCCGATTCCGCTGGTCTCCAGAGGCTCAGTCGGCCTTTGAAATGCTGAAGAGGTTTTTCACATCCGCACCCGTCTTGAAGAATCCAGACTCGGACTTACCGTATGTCTTAGAAGTGGACACCTCGGAAACTGCGGTGGGAGCTATCTTGTCTTAAAGACAGGGCCCCAAGGCCCTGTTGCACCCAGTTGCGTTCTTCTCGCGTAAACTGTCTAGCGCGGAGAAGAATTACGACGTTGGGCATTGCGAACTTTTAGCAATTAAGGCAGCATTAGAAGAATGGAGATACCTTCTCGAGGGAGCAGCACATCCAATCTTAATCTACACAGATCACAAGAATCTCGAATATCTAAGAACAGCAAAGAGATTGAGACCTCGCCAGGCCAGGTGGGCACTTTTCTTTTTAAGATTTACCTTCCATCTGACATACAGACCTGGATCCAAGAACATAAAGCCAGATGCGCTATCACGCATGTTCAGCAAATCCCAAGACATCTCTCCCCCGGATACGATCCTGTCCTCGGGAAATTTCCTTCTCCTACAAGGGGACTTAATGACGCAGATTAAACAAGCCTCTGTGAGTTCTACACCATCTGGGATCACTTTACGGACACAGGAAGGGCTACTCTGGTATAATGATAAGGTCTTCGTGCCAGAGGATCTCCGAACTACCATGTTGAGCATGTGCCACGACCACGTGCTGGCAGGACACTTTGGGGTCAGCAAGACTGCTGAATTGGTGCAGCGAACCTTCTGGTGGCCGGGGGTGGCAAGAGACTGTAGGAGATATGTGGAATCGTGCACCACCTGCATCCATAATAAGAACAGCAAATCCAGGGCCTGGGGTCTGTTGAAGCCATTACCTGTCCCGAACAGACCATGGATAATGATTTCAATTGACTTCATTGTGGAACTGCCCCCATCCGAGGGATACAGTACTATCTTTGTAATCGTTGATCGATTGTCCAAGATGGCCCACTTCATTCCTATGAAGGGCACCCCTTCTGCACAAGAGACGGCACGTATCTTCATCAGAGAGGTTATAAGACTCCATGGGGTTCCGGCTAACATCGTCTCAGACAGAGGGGTCCAGTTCACCTCCAGATTCTGGAGATCCTTGTGTGAATCCTTGGGTATTGAACTTTCATTCTCTTCAGCCTATCATCCGCAGACTAATGGTCAGACAGAAAGGACCAACCAGACACTGGAACAATATCTGTGTTGCTTCTCCTCCTTTTCACAAGACGATTGGGTGTCCTTACTTCCCTTAGCTGAGTTTGCCTACAATAATTCTTCTCATTCAGCCACGAAACAATCTCCCTTCTTCACAAACTACGGTTTTCACCCGTCCTTTCTGTTTAATAACATTCCTGAATGCCCGGTACCCGCTGTACTTGAATCATTGGATTTCTTTAGATCCAACAACAAGCTGCTACAAGAGACAATGGCCAAGATTCAAGCTTATAACAAACAGATCTTTGATAAGAAGAGAAGAGGGGACCTGATCCTGAACCCGGGGGACCAAGTCTGGTTAGCCACAACAAATCTGAGACTAACCTGTCCTTCAAGGAAATTAGGCCCCAGATTTGTGGGACCGTTTCCTGTAAAGAGACGAATTAACGATGTTGCCTATGAGCTGGAGTTACCGGAGACCTTCAGGATCCACCCGGTGTTTCATATAACCTTACTGAAGCCCGCCATCCCCAACTCTTTTCCGGATCGGAATACAGAGCCAGCCGAACCTGTGGTGGTAGATGGCGAAGAGGAATTTGAAATAGAGGCGATTTTAGATTGCAGGAGAAGGAGAGGTCAAGTTCAATATCTTATTAAGTGGAGGGGTTACGGTCCTGAAGACAATTCGTGGGAACCTGAAACCAACATTCATGCCCAAGAACTGATCTGAACCTTTAAGAGGACCTATCCTGACAAAGTAGCCAGATTGGGCATCCGGAGGCTGCCCGTTAGGGGGGGGCAATGTCAGGGAAGACCAGCCAGTACTCAAGATGGCCGAAGGAGAAGTCGACCTGTGACCTCAGCCTGTCAGGGAAGACTAGCCAGTACTCAAGATGGCTGATGGAGAAGTCGACCTGTGACCTCAGCCTCTGTCAGAACACCTTTGGTTCACCTGTGTGCACATTACCAAGGGGCTATTTAAACCTAGTCTGTGCTTGCATCCAGTGCTGTCCGTTCTACAGCGTTCCCGTGTGTTCCTGCCTGCTTTACCCGTGATACCTGCACCTGTTTACCGACCCGGCTTGCCTCTGACTCTGCTACCTGCTGCCTGCATCTGACCCGGCTTGTTCTGACTCCGCATCTGCCTGCTCCTTCTACTACCACGCTGCCAGCCCGTTGCCGACCCTGCCCGCATCCAGACTACACACCTGCCTCCGCTTCTGTTCCTGATGTTCCTGCCAGTGTTTGACCCGGCTTGCCCGACCTGCATCTTCCGCTCATTGGAGAACCCTGCTCCAGCACCGTGCCACCTGCCGCTGTTCCACATTACAGTGAAGATGAACTGTTTGGCACTTGTGTGACTCTGCACTTCTGCTCCTCCTGTCTACTCTATCAGGGGGCCAGAATCAGAGGAGCAAGAGAGGCCGTTCCCTGCACATCAGGCTCTACCGTCAGGTACGTGACAATACTGCTGTTCAGAGTATATAGGGCCTGGGGGCCTCATGCCTTTTCTTTTTTTAATCTGGGTGCGGGGTTCCCCTTAATATCCATACAAGACCCAAAGGGCCTGGTAATGGGCTGGGGGGTTACCCATGCCGTTTTTCTCAAAAATTTTCATCCATATCGCGAGGACCCGACATTACATAACTTGCATATTATCCTTTAAAATTCGCACTTTTGATTTCTCACACTCGAGTCCCATAGACTTTAACAGTGTTCGAATGTAAACGCGAACTTTCGGTCCGTTCGCATTTTCTGGATGCGAACCAAACCGGAGGGTGTTCGGCTCATCCCTAATGAATACCTTGTAATGCCTTTTAGGGATGAGCTTCGAGTTCGAGTCGAACTCATGTTCGAGTCGAACATTGGCTGTTCGCAAGTTCGCCGAACAGCGAACAATTTGGGGTGTTCGCGGCAAATTCGAATGCCGCGGAACACCCTTTAAAAGTCTATGGGAGAAATCATAAGTGCTAATTTTAAAGGCTAATATGCAAGTTATTGTCATAAAAAGTGTTTGGGGACCTGGGTCCTGCCCCAGGGGACATGGATCAATGCAAAATTTTTTTTTAAAAACGGCCGTTTTTTCAGGAGCAGTGATTTTAATAATGCTTAAAGTCAAACAATAAAAGTGTAGTATCCCTTTAAATTTCGTACCTGGGGGGTGTCTATAGTATGCCTGTAAAGGGGCGCATGTTTCCTGTGTTTAGAACAGTCTGACAGCAAAATGACATTTTGAAGGAAAAAACTCATTTAAAACTACCGCAGCTATTGCATTGCCGACAATACACATAGAAGTTCATTGATAAAAACGGCATGGGAATTCCCCAAAGGGGAACCCCGAACCAAAATTAAAAAAAAAAAAAAGACGTAGGAGTCCCCCTAAATTCCATACCAGGCCCTTCAGGTCTGATATGGATATTAAGGGGAACCCCGGCCAAAATTTAATAAAAAAATGACGTGGGGTTCCCCCTAAATTCCATACCAGACCCTTCAGGTCTGGTATGGATTTTAAGGGGAACCCCGTGCCAAAAAAAAACAAAAAACGGCGTGGGGTCCCCCCAAAAATCCATACCAGACCCTTATCCGAGCACGCAACCTGGCAGGCCACAGGAAAAGAGGGGGGGACGAAAGTGCGGCCCCCCCCTCCTGAACCGTACCAGGCCACATGCCCTCAACATTGGGAGGGTGCTTTGGGGTAGCCCCCCAAAACACCTTGTCCCCATGTTGATGAGGACAAGGGCCTCATCCCCACAACCCTGGCCGGTGGTTGTGGGGGTCTGCGGGCGGGGGGCTTATCAGAATCTGGAAGCCCCCTTTAACAAGGGGACCCCCAGATCCCGGCCCCCCCCTGTGTGAAATGGTAAGGGGGTACAAAAGTACCCCTACCATTTCACTAAAAAACTGTCAAAAATGTTAAAAATGACAAGAGACAGTTTTTGACAATTCCTTTATTTAAATACTTCTTCTTTCTTCTATCTTCCTTCATCTTCTGGTTCTTCTGGTTCTTCTGGTTCTTCCTCCGGCGTTCTCATCCAGCATCTCCTCCGCGGCGTCTTCTGTCTTCTTCTCCTCGGGCCGCTCCGCACCCATGGCATGGGGGGAGGCTCCCGCTCTTCTCCATCTTCTTCATCTTCTTCTCTTCTTCTTTTCTTCTCTTCTTCTCTTCTTCTCTTCTTCATTCTTCATTCTTCTTCATGCTGGCATGGAGGGAGGCTCCCGCTGTGTGACGGCGCTCCTCGTCTGACAGTTCTTAAATAACGGGGGGCGGGGCCACCCGTTGACACCGCCCCCCTCTGACGCACTGTGACTTGACGGGACTTCCCTGTGACATCACGGGGAATGCCACAGGGAAGTCCCGTCATGTCCTGTGCGTCAGAGGGGGGCAGGGTCACCGGGCGGCCCCGCCCCCGTTATTTAAGAACTGTCAGACGAGGAGCGCCGTCACACAGCGGGAGCCTCCCTCCATGCCAGCATGGGTGCGGAGCGGCCCGGAGAAGAAAATGAAGAAGAGAAGAAGAGAAGAAGAGAAGAAGATGAAGAAGATGAAGAGAAGAGCGGGAGCCTCCCCCCATGCCATGGGTGCGGAGCGGCCCGAGGAGAAGAAGATAGAAGACACCGCGGAGGAGATGCTGGACGAGAACGCCGGAGGAAGAACCAGAAGAGCCAGAAGAACCAGAAGAACCAGAAGATGAAGGAAGATAGAAGAAAGAAGAAGTATTTAAATAAAGGAATTGTCAAAAACTGTCTCTTGTCATTTTTAACATTTTTGACAGTTTTTTAGTGAAATGGTAGGGGTACGTTTGTACCCCCTTACCATTTCACACAGGGGGGGGCCGGGATCTGGGGGTCCCCTTGTTAAAGGGGACTTCCAGATTCCGATAAGCCCCCCGCCCGCAGACCCCCACAACCACCGGCCAGGGTTGTGGGGATGAGGCCCTTGTCCTCATCAACATGGGGACAAGGTGTTTTGGGGGGCTACCCCAAAGCACCCTCCCAATGTTGAGGGCATGTGGCCTGGTACGGTTCAGGAGGGGGGCGCACTCTCATCCCCCCCTCTTTTCCTGCGGCCTGCCAGGTTGCATGCTCGGATAAGGGTCTGGTATGGAATTTAGGGGAAACCCCACATCATTTTTTTTTTTTTAATTTTGGCCGGGGTTCCCCTTAAGTTCCATATCAGACCTGAAGGGCCTGGTATGGAATTTAGGGGGACTCCTACGTCCTTTTTTTTTTAAATTTTGGTTCGGGGTTCCCCTTTGGGGAATTCCCATGCCGTTTTTATCAATGAACTTCTATGTGTATTGTCGGCAATGCAATAGCTGCGGTAGTTTTAAATGAGTTTTTTCCTTCAAAATGTCATTTTGCTGTCAGACTGTTCTAAACACAGGAAACATGCGCCCCTTTACAGGCATACTATAGACACCCCCCAGGTACGAAATTTAAAGGGATATTACACTTTTATTGTTTGACTTTAAGCATTATTAAAATCACTGCTCCTGAAAAAAACGGCCGTTTTAAAAAAAAATTTTTGCATTGATCCATGTCCCCTGGGGGAGGACCCGGGTCCCCAAACACTTTTTATGACAATAACTTATTAGCCTTTAAAATTAGCACTTTTGATTATTCATGTTCGTGTCCCATAGACTTTAACGGTGTTCGCGTGTTCGAACAAACTTTTTTCCTGTTCACATGTTCTGGTGCGAACCGAACAGGGGGGTGTTTGGCTCATCCCTAATGCCTTTTGCCCTTTGTAACGCCCCAGCAATTTTCCAGGAATTTATTAACAATGTCCTCTGAGATTTGTTGCAGTTATGTGTTGTGGTTTATCTCGATGATATCCTCATATTTTCCAAGTCCCTGGAGAGCCACCAAACAGATGTCTGTCTTGTGCTTCAGAAACTAAGAGAGAACAATCTCTATTGTAAACTGGAGAAATGCGAGTTCCATCGTGAACAGGTTAAATTCCTGGGTTATGTCATTTCCACTGCTGGTTTTTCGATGGACCCAAAGAAACTTTTGTCCGTTCTACAGTGGCCCCAACCCATGAATTTATGTCCTCTCCAACATTTCCTGGGCTTTGCCAACTATTATCGGAAGTTTATTCGTAACTTCTCATCTCTGGTCAACCCCCTCACTGATATGACCAGAAAGGACAGTAACCCACAGAGTTGGTCTCCGGAGTCCATTAAGGCCTTTGAGAGTCTCAAGGCTTCCTTTGTTTTTGCTCCTGTGTTGGCACATCCTGATTCTATGTTACCTTTTATCCTTGAGGTTGATGCTTCTGAGACTGGTGTTGGTGCCCTTCTGTCTATCTCTAAATGCCCCGTACACACGGTCGGACATTGATCGGACATTCCGACAACAAAATCCTAGGATTTTTTCCGACGGATGTTGGCTCAAACTTGTTTTGCGTACACACCGTCGCACAGAGTTGTTGGAATTTCCGATCGTCAACCACGCGGTCACGTACACCACGTACGACGAGACTAGAAAAGGCCAGTTCAGAACCAAGCACGGCACCCTTTGGGCTCCTTTTGCTAATCTCATGTTAGTAAAAGTTTGGTGAGAGACGATTTGCGCTTTTTCAGACTCGTGGCTTTCAGATCGTTTTCTGCGGTTCAGTTTGTGCTTGTGGGGTTATATCTGCTCTTCAGTGCGTGCAGTAAGTTCATATTGGAGTTTTCTGTGCGATCTTGCCCGCTCGTTGCTGTTTTTCAGGTTGCTCTTCACAGGCCTTGCTGTTCTTCAGTGCGTTCTGTTACTTCGTTCTGAGCAGCCGACCATTTTCTAGCCATGTTTCGTATGCGTACTCCTCGTAGAGTTCGTGCTGTGCGGGGGCTTGGTGTTGGGGTCCTGACCTTGACACAAGTCCAGTCCATGAACAGGGTGGGGAGGAGTTCATGGACCAAGAATTGGTTGCTTCAGCGTGACTAGTTCTCTAATATGCCTTTTCTCCGTGAGATCCGTGAGAATAATCCTGATGATTTCAGGAACTTTCTCAGGATGACGGACCCCGTGTTTCACTGTTTGTTGGCTTCTCTGACCCCCTATATCAGCAGGCAGGATACCTGCATGAGGCAAGCCATCACTCCGGAGCAGAGGCTGGTCGCTATCCTGCGGTACTTGGCAACAGGGAGAAGCCTGCAGGACTTGAAGTTCTCAACAGGCATCTCTCTCCAGGATCTGGGGATCATTATCCCAGAGACCTGTTCTGCCATCATCCAGGTCCTGCAGAAGGAGTATATGAAGGTAAGATTTTTATCCTTTTATATCACATTTTATTGTATTTAATGTTTGATAATGTTTTGTATTTCTTTCCTCATTCCCTAATTACCATGATTGTAATATGCTGTAAATGTCCCCTTTGCCCTCATGCATGCTGGATTTTTATGTAATTTTTTTTTAGTCCTTCATACATATTTGCCTTCACTTACCTCCCCAGCATGTTCTCCTGGCCCTATATTCACCTCATGTAGTCACTTAACAATGTATTTTATCAGCTCCATAGTAGTGCTTTACCCCAAACACCCCCTAAAATGTTTAGAAATGTGATTTGTGCTTTAAATTTAGGCAAAGTGCAAGAGGCATTTTTTTGTAGTGTCCCCAAATCATTTTTATTAACCCTCCCCCCCCAACTGCTAAGTCAGCTGATACCAATTATCTATCTATCCTCAATCCTCTATCTGCTGACTTGGCCAAACCCATACACACTATACCCACCTCTTTAGTGGTGAGATTTATGGATGAATTACCCAAAGCATGTAGTAGGGTCTGCCTGTATACTTGCAAATGGTACTGTTGAAAGTTTTTGTATCCTATTATTATCTAGATAGGTAAGAGCAGAATGTCAAAATGTGCTCAAATGTGTACAATATGTATTTATATCTTTGTATTATGACACTTCTTACCTGTCCAGTGGGCTGCCAATAGTGTAACTAAGGAGGGGCTGTTCAAAGTAATACCCTGTATTTAGGCATTCATCTCTCAATGAAGTGAAGAGGGTTACCTGTCCAAGATCCCCCCCCCTATAATGTTAGAAATGGGCCATGAGAGGAGGGGAGGGGGAATATGATAGGTGTACCTTATATTTTGGTGTTGTAAAATTCCCCTTAATAAATGTTTTATCTGGATGTTGACCAAGAATGTTTGTGTCTAATCTGCTTTCCATGTTTATGTGCCAAAATACTATTTTTTTTTGGTTTTCCTCAACAGTTTCCTTCCACGCCACAGGAATGGCAGACTGTGGCCTCCCACTTTGCCCAGCGGTGGGACTTTCCTAACTGCGGAGGTGAAATTGATGGGAAACATGTCCACATCGTCCCACCACCCAACTCGGGGTCGTACTTCTATAATTACAAGGGGTTCAATAGTATTGTGATGTTGGCGGTGGTGTCTGCTAATTACGACTTCTTGTATGTGGACGTGGGGAAGAATGGCCGGATGTCCTATGATGGAGTCATTGCCCAGATGGAGTTTTACAGGCATCTCCAGAATGGCAGCTTGGACTTGCCACCTCCAGAAGAGAATGTGGAAGGACTCCCATTTGTCTTCGTTGCGGATGAAGCCTTTGCGCTGGGGGACCATCTTATGCGGTCATTCCCGATGAGGACCCTCACCCCAGAACAGAGGGTTTTTAATTACCGGCTGGCCAGAGCCAGAAGAGTGGTGGAGAACACATTTGGAATCATGGCCAGCCAGTTCCGCCTATTTCTGACACCCATCCATATGGCGGAGTATAAACTTAATCATATAATCCTGGCATGCTTGTTCTACATAACTTTTTACGCCAACATTCTGCCAACTGGCTCAGTTGGGCCTGAGGCTGGAATGATTAACGAACCAACCCTGACGGCGCTTGAAAGTGACCGTCCTGGCTTGCCCTCCCTGAGTGCCTGTGATGTCCGGTTACGATACCTTGAGTTCTTTGCGGGTAGGGGGGCCATCAATATGCCAGACCATTTGTGAAGCCTTGATCAAATAAAATCCAAAAAAAAGCAAATATTTTGTGACATTTACTGCTTGTGTTTGTTTTAGCTGACCCTGACAGAAATGTGGGGAGTCCTGCAAATGGTGTGATTGTGTAACCTTATACAAAGCACTGTTGGGTGTTATTTACTAAAGGCAAAGACACTTTGCACTATAAGTGCACTTGAAACTGCACTAAAACTGCACTTGTAGTGCAAAGAGGATTTGCCCTTAGGAAATAACCTCCATTTTCACTGTAAGCTGCAATTACATCACCACAAAAGTGTTGTAGCGTTGAGACAATAATCCACACATTCTTGAATAACAATCATTTTAATACCTGCACAATCACATGTGCAATTAGAAAAGTTTTTTAAAACAAACCAACATGTTTGTTATATAAAAATCTTTGGGGTGGCATTCTCAAAAATAGAAATGTACATTTAAGATAAAACAGGCATGTGTAAAACCAACAAGAAAGACACAAATCTTGAACTTACAAAGTTCATATTAGGTAGAACTTGAAGGCAATATCAGACATGAGTATTTAGGAACTGTGTTTGATATTGCGTTCAGATGGGGTGAAGTCACCCCAGGAAAAGCCAAATTTGGAAGATGCACACAAATTTCCCAATGTCAACATGTGCTAGCTGCCATCACGGGGGATCAAGGGACTTGTTTTGGGGGAGAAACCCCTTCCTCTCAGCTACTTTATTATTCAGGAAGGGGTTGCACCCACAAAACGCGTCCATTGATCTACCGTGATGGCAGATAGCACATGTTTGCACACTGTGTGCATCTTCCAAATTTGGCTTTTCTAAACATCAATAAAATATTTGGAAATTTGTAGCTCACCAAAAAAAAAAAGGGATTTGGAGGGGATATGTCGGCATCCATCTCTTACCTGAGCCTGTGGTCGCAGACACTCACCTGTACCTGTTGCGGTGACAATTTCCACCACGTCTCCCTCCTCCTGCTCTTCTTGGGTTGGGGGTATTTCCCCTTCTTCCAGAGGTGGGGCGTCTGTGGTCTCCTCAGATGAGGGGTGTCCTCCGAGTCTTTTCTCCCCTATGTAAACCAAAAATGCTATACTTAGCACACAGATATTTGATGGCAGAACTATATATAGGAAACATTGCTTGGAAGTGGGGTACAATTGTCTATTTTGGTAGAGTTACAAGATGTACAATTTTCAGTGTCCTTTGTCAAGCCTCAATACTTTACCTGTTTGGTACAAACTTCACAGATGGAGACCCCCCTATAGTATACACTGGAGCACCTGTGTGGCCCCCCTAATAAAAATGGTGTTACCGCTGTGCAGAGGGAGGAGCCGAGGAGGAGGTCGCAGTGTGCTCGTGGGATCAGGAATGTAGAGCCAAGATCTGTTGATCCCGTTGTCTAGAGAATGGAGGTATTCTTGCCATTAGTTGCTCAGGAACTGCTGCGTGAAATAAAACGATCTTACCAAGAGACTTCACAAAGGGGCGTGTCCAGATGTAGACCAAGCAGGACGTGTGTTGCAGAGCTCCGCCGATCCTGACTTGAATCCGCTACCATCCTGCAAAGCGACTCAGCTGGTGAGCCTCCATCCTCTCCCTAACTGGCCCTGGACACCTCCTGCACCCACCCAGGCAAGAATTGTGAAGCCCGGCCGGCCGATCGGGTCTTAACAGGCCGCGACCGGCTCCACACACTGCTGACCCGCCGCCATCTTGAGGCCTACGGAGCCTCCGACATCAGCGGGCTTGAGTGCCGCGCTCCACGGACCGAGCGGTGACCGTTCCCTGCCCATCGGTGGAGACACTCATCCCGGACAGTAGATTACCTGACTTGGGGTTCGGGGGACCGCCTGTAGATCCATTCTGGCGGGACTCGGGCTCCCGCGGCCGCCGCCATCTTGCGGCCTAACAAATCAGGCGCATCCTCCACACAGCGCTGTGCCCCAGCTTTCATATACTGCCTCACCTGAGTCACCATCCTGACAGTAGCGGTGAAGTACTGAAGGCCTAGTATAGACTACCTATACACAGCACATCATCCATCCTGCTCTCTGAGACCTGGTGTATGCTGGCTGACTCTACAAGATACTCCTGCCTTATCGAGCTATACTGCGGATGGGCCCTCCCAGGACCCGACACACACAATCCGGGAAAAGAAACTCCCATACGTTCCCCAGCGGTGGCCACCTTGTCGAAGCAACAGACGGGTGTTGTAATGGAGGCGGGCGCGCAAACGTCTGCAGTGTCAGGGGCAGCTGTTACCCCATCGGGGGCAGAGATTCTGGCAGCTATTACAGCATGTAAAGAAACCTTGAAGGCCAAAATAGATTTCCTGACAGTCGATGTCGGTCTCATCCGTCAAGATATGGATAAGTTCAGATCCCGCATAGCCGAAGTAGAAGACAGGGTCTCCACGGTGGAGGATGCGGTCCGATCGGATTCCAGGGAGGTGAGAGCCCTGCAGCTTCAGGTGAAGGCGCTGCAAGAACGGGCCATAGACACCGAAAACCGCCTCAGACGAAATAACATTCGCATACTTGGTTTACCTGAGAGAGCTGAGGGCCTTAAACCAGCGGAATTCACTGAACAGTTACTATCCACCCTGTTCAATTTAGGTCCTATGCCGTCCACATTTGTGGTGGAAAGAGCCCACAGAGTCCCACCACTTCCTCCAAGACCCGGGGCCCCTCCGCGTCCTTTCCTGCTACGATTGCTAAATTACCGCGATCGGGACCGCATCCTGGCGGCGGCTCGAGCCATGCCTGAAATAAAATTTGAGAACGCCAGATTATCTTTCTTCCCAGATTTCTCTCAAGAGGTGCAGCAGTGGCGCAAGTCTTTCACGGATGTGAGGCGTCGACTTAGAGAAAAGGGAATACGGTTCGGCCTTCTTTACCCTAGCAGACTGCGGGTCATGGATGGTGACAACACTCGCTTTTTCGACACTCCAGAGGCTGCTGCGACATGGCTGGATACCCGCTAGTGTTGTATTGCCAACCAAATTGAATACGGACATACAGCATGCTGTAGCCAGCTGAGTACCTCATCATTATATACTGTCTTACATTCTGTCACAAGATGACTTATAATAATACTCACTGGTTGCCCATGGGCACTCCTATGCTGATACACCTTGTCATCTTCCCATCCTCCATCGAACATTCCTTTGCGGACTGGAACAGAGGAACATTCATCCTGTCTGAGGAGCTCTGGCGGCTGTCACACAGTTATTTTTTCTGCTTGTGATCCCTGAACAGAGATCCATCCTATTTTTTCACCCCGACCCCCCCCCCCTCTTTTTTTCCCTTCACTCAAGATCCAGTAAGGACTTCTACCAGTTACGGCAGTTCATCCCTCCCCCTCCCCCCCAATCTCCCGCCCCTTTTTTTTTTTTTTTTTCTTTCCCTCATTAACCTTTTCAGACACAATACTACACCAGGAGTTTGCACACTGGTAGTGACCTAAGATATAGGGTCCAAAGACTAAATATAGATTACTGGTTTTGTTGATTTATTTTTTTGGGTAAAAACTATTCCCGCTCCCTTCATTCGTTTTGTGAGGAGGGCGGGAACTAGTAGGATAAGCACTATGTGCTTGGGATGGTTTCCGTTTGAATTTTTGTTATGCTTGATGGTTATATTATTACAGTGCTTGCAATTGTATGTCATGATCGAGATTGTGCTGCTCATTGTTGGTCTCTCAAACCGCTCTCCCCGCTCCCAGATCCTCCAGCTGAACATTGAACTTGATGGCTGATCAAAAAACAAGCTCCTTTACTGTTCTCTCTTGGAACGTTAGAGGCCTAAATTCCAAATTTAAAAGAGCCCTCTTATTTCAATACTTAAAGTCCAACTCTCCCCAACTTATACTTCTCCAGGAGACGCATCTTATGGGCAGCAAAATCTTAACATTAAAAAAGCCGTGGATTCAGAGGGCGCTCCATGCCACATATTCTACTTACGCAAGGGGAGTGTCAGTTCTGATACACAAGAACTTCCCATGTGTAATTGAAGAGATGTGCACAGACCCTCAGGGTAGATTTGTTTTGGTAATATTTACCTTGTGGTCCAAAAGGTACATTGTGGTAAATATGTATGTCCCACCACCATTCTCTCCAAAAATTCTATACACTGTTTTGGAAAAGATCACCCCCTTTTGTCCTGGAAAGATCTTGATCATGGGGGATTTTAATGCTATCTTGTCACTGGAGCTTGACAGACCCACTCCCCCAAAAAATTACTGCGCAGAACTCCCCACCTGGGCTCAAGCAATAGGCTTAGACGAAGTATGGAGATGGAAACACCCTTCTACCAGATCCTACTCCTGCTTCTCAGCCTCCCACAAAACTGCCTCGCGGATAGATCTGGCATTCGCCAATCCGCCCCTTCTGGCAGATGTGCTAGAGGCGGAGTACTTACCCAGTGGGTTGTCGGATCATAGCCCCCTGAAGGTGTCCTTTCGTGCCCCCGCCTCCCGAAGCGCAGCGCTGTGGAGGCTGGGTGCGGAATGGATTTCCCATACGGATATCGTAGATGAGATGCCGGGGCTGCTGAGCGAGTACTGGGAGTGGAACACGGGATCCTCTCCTCCAGATGTCGCCTGGGATGCCTTCAAGGCGTACACTAGGGGGCAATATATTTCCTCCATCACAGCTATCAGAAAGAAACAGACATTAGAGACTCAGTCCCTACAACAGTTGGTACTAGACCATACAAACACATACAATTCAGACCCCACCCCAAATCTACACCTGGCAGAAATCACAAGGTTGGGAGTATATAAAAATAAGCAACGATTCTTTGAACAGGGAGACAGAAATGGCCGACTTCTAGCCATGATGGCCCAGCATGACCAACCACTTACACTTATTTCTACAATAATCGCTCCGGGAGGCGAGACGATAACAACTCCCTCAGACATACTAAAAGAATTTAATAACTTTTACAAAACCCTTAATGCCTCCGGTCTGCCGGCCGATTTTCGGCCCGAGGAGCTGGGAGATCTGCTAGATCCTCTGGCTCTCGGATGGCTGTCGAACGCGGAACGTGAGACGTTGGTGCAACCCTTTACTGCTTTAGAGGTACTAAACGCCATCCAATCCTTCCCCTCCGGAAAGGCACCAGGCCCGAATGGGCTACCAATAGATTTTTACAAAACGCACGGGGAGATGCTGGCACCGCAATTAGCATCACTATATACGAAATGCCTTGCGGAGGGGAACCTACCTGATTCTATGTATCACGCCCACCTGATCCTAATATATAAGCCGCAGAAAGATCCTACCTCCTGTGCGTCATACAGACCCATTGCGCTACTAAATAGTGACTTCAAAATCCTGACAAAACTTCTTGCTATTAGGTTGTATCCCATGCTGCCCTCTGTGGTGGACCCAGACCAGACAGGGTTCATGCCCCGCAGAGCCACAGACGTCAACCTCCGTAGACTCTTTACAAATATCCATGCCCAACACATCAATGGGGGATCTCGAATGATTGCCTCATTAGATGTTGAAAAGGCTTTTGGGAGACTTTGCGTAGGATGGGGTTCCCTTTGCTTTTTATTAAATGGCTTCAGGTGATATACAAACATCCCACCTCCTCGGTGCGATTGGCAGATAGATTATCGGATCCCTTCAGCCTTTCCAGAGGAACAAGGCAGGGCTGCCCTCTCTCTCCGGCACTCTTTGCCCTTGCCATTGAGCCGGTGGCGGAGGCGCTGCGCACTACCCCACACATCAGGGGCCTGCGCGTCGGTCTGCTGGAGGAGAGGGTGGCCCTGTATGCCGATGACATGCTGCTTTTTCTCGGTGACACGGGTCCATCGCTGCAGGGAGCACTGACAATACTGAACACCTTTGCTAGGGTCACTGGACTAAGGGTGAATTGGTCCAAATCCTTACTGTTTCCAATAGACCAAGCTGCAAGAATGGTTTCCCCTTCGGATGTCCCCCTACAGTGGGTGGATACCTTCAAATACCTGGGTGTTATTGTTTCCCCCAGAGACACAGAGTTCATCCATCTTAACCTAGACCCACTGGTGCAAGACATAAAACTTAAGGAATGGGGGAGACTGCCGTTGTCACTGTGGGGCTGAGTTAACCTTCTCAAAATGAAGGTTATCCCAAAGCTCACTTACCTTTTTAGGCACTCCCCGCAATGGATTCCCAAATCTTTCTTTAAAAAGCTCAATCAGATCTTCTCCTCCTTCCTTTGGGGCCCCTCATCGCCAAGGTATAAACTGAGTACCTTGATGAGACCGACAACACAGGGGGGTATGGCATTCCCAGACTGCCATAAGTATTACCTTGCCGCACAGTTGGTAACAGTGACATGGTGGTTGGATCCAGACAAATCTAACTGGAGGCGGCGGTTATGGGGTCATTGGAAGCACTTAAATTCTGGTCTACAGAGGACCTAAGGCCCCATATTCCTTGACCCCCTCCATGCATACCACTTTACGTGCATGGAGGACAGGACTGGTGATAGAAAAATACGGGCACAATGAAGTCTCACCCAACACTGCAATTTGGCTAAACCCGAATATTCCCCACTTTTATAAAATGCTTAACCCATATGCTTGGACCAAATACGGTGTCAAACTAATATCTCAGATAATTTCAAACAACACGCTGATCCCTCTGTCCCAACTTTCACAGATGTATAATATACCAAATTATTACATATTCCGTTACCTGCAACTTTCTCATGCTTTTACCGCACAATACCTGCTGTCCTCCTGCGTGGTTGTCCAGTCTGGGTTGGAAAAGACACTCCGCACTAGATGCGCTGAAAAACCAACCTCTCATCTTTATGAACACCTGATATTTGTGTCTCTCCAGCCCATGGACAAACTGTGGTCCCGCTGGCAAAGGGACATTCCAACACTGGACAACGATGACTGGGATGATGTGTGGGATTTCCCCTTCAGCTCCCTGGTTTCATTCATTAAGAGACAGACTAGTGCAATTTAAAATAGTGCATAGAGCATACTTTACACCATATAGACTTCATAAAATGAAACCTGAACACTCGGCGGAGTGCTGGAGGTGTCACGCCTCACCGGGAGACTTTACACATATTTTTTGGACCTGCCCTATCGTTCGGCGGTATTGGACTGAGGTGCTAGATATGATTAATCTGGTGGCCTCAGTCACGACGCCGGCGACGATGGAGGTGTGTCTTCTGGGCCTGGTGGGGACATTGGTGCCAACAGTGGCAAAAAGAACCTTAATTGGGCTGCTGCTCTTTTATGCCCGAAAAAACATTGCTATGCACTGGAAAAAACCTACGGTACCTTCCTTAGCCCAATGGAAGCGTCTCGTTAATGAGAGTCTTCCATTATACAAAGACACATATATAAATAGAGGATGTCCCCAGAAATATGACAAAATTTGGCGTGCCGGGCTTGCTGAACCAACTACGGTTTGAAGGCTGAAGATAGAGAATAATGAATAAGGTAAACATATAATCATATCAAAAAACATATCCAATTGTGCCTAGGAAGGAGAGTGGAGGATACTATACATGACTAAGATATAACAAATTTTAAAAAAAGGGGAAAGAGACACCAATAATCCTAGTTGCCTTGCAGCACTCCGACTAAAAACGTACATGAAGCCATAAATGACTTGAAACTTATTCAGCATACAAACAACTGTTAAGCACTGATGTTAATTTTTATGTAAGATTTTGTTATCTTTATTTTTCTTTGTTTGTTTGTCCAAAAATACAATAAAAAAGATTTTCAAAAAAAAAAAAATGGTGTTCTTGTGTCCCACACTAGTGCTCCAGTGTCCAGATGTGAAAACAGCTGCTGAGTGTCCTCTCCTTACACAGAATCTAGTTTGCATTTCATTCTAGTAACAAAGCCATCTACACAACCAAATTAGTTTCATACAAGTAGGGCGTTAAAAATGTGGCAAAATGCATATGGCCAAAACAATGGGGTTTTCTAGGCCGAAAGAAAAATGTTTGATACAAACGAATAATGTGCCCATGAACATGAAAGTTGCCATTTTAAAATGGACACTTTTAAGAAAAGCACATGTAGGAACACAAATGTAATAAACAGAAAAAGAATAGGAACACAGCACAACTACTTACTTTTTTGCAGCACTCTCCGGATTTTTCTGTACTGCTCATGTTCTCGTAATTTGAGGTCCGACCACCGTTTCCTGAGCTGATCTTTCAATCGTCGTACCCTGAAATGCGGTGCAGACTCTTGACCACTTTCGCCATGATCTTGGCTTTTCTGACATTGAGGTTGGGGTAAGGTCCATACTTCCCATCATAGTCGGCCCTCTTCAGGATGTCAACCATCTCCAACATCTCCACAAAGGACATATTTGAGGCCTTAAATCTCCTTCTGGATCGGGACGTTTCAGGCTCCGGGCTTTCCTCCTCCTCCTCCTCTTTCCTGTAATTAGCACGCACTTGCTGTGTCTCCGCCATGTGCTCTTCCCCCATTGTGCAGAATGAAAAGGGGCTGGGAATAGACTAGAAAGAACGTCAGGGGCGGGCAGAGTTACATGCATGCGCAGTGTGTATAAAGCGTAACAAGCGTGCGTATTACGTACGATCTGTGAGCGGAGGAAGGAGCATGGGAGGCGCCGATCGTGATATTGAAGGTAAGATCTAAACTTGGGCCTATACTGCTTTGAAATGGAAGCCTATATTGTAACAAGATTCGGAGAGTTTGGCCTGACATTAGGGTTTGTCTTGTGTTGTGTCTTGCAGAGAAAATGGATGGGTTCAACAACCACAATTTCCTCCCCCTGTTCATAGACAAATACAGGGAGCTGCCCTGTCTGTGGCAGGTGAAACATCCACATTATAATCATAAACAAAAGAGGCAGGCAGTGCTGGAGAAACTGCTGGAGTTGGTGAAACCGGTGGTCCCCACAGCAACCATCCCCTATTTAAAAGCCAAAATTGGTGGCCTGAGGAGCATTTATCTCAGGGAGCGCAAGAAGGTCACAGATTCCCAGAGGTCCGGAGCAGCAGCAGATGACTTTTATGTCCCCAGGCTGTGGTACTATGAGAGACTGCGATTTCTGTCAGACCAGACTGAAGTCAGGGAATCCCTTTCAACGCTTCCTTCCACTCTTCCTTCCACCCCAGCTGAGGCTTCCTATGTCCAACCTGGGCCTTCCAGCCAGGAAGAAGTGGAGGAGCCCAGCTGGAGTCAGGTATAGCATTCTTCTACAGATTTCTGAACAATAAATAAATGATCTTTACTAGATGTTATTATTGATCACTAATTGCTGATTGAAAAAAGTGTTTTTCATATCAATGGACAGTAGTGGGCACCCAAAATTGGGACAAGAATGAAAAATGCTAAGCTCAGAATGATAGTCTGTTATATTTGTTAACATTCAATTTGCAACAGTGAGGAGATGAAAATTGTGTGTGATTGATGAAAAAAATACTAAAACTATGTCCCTTTTTCATACACAGGAAGACCTCAGCCAGGAGGAGGCTGTGGAATGTGGCAGCCAGGAGGAGGCGGGGCTAAGTTGCAGCCAGGAGGAGGCTGGGATAAGTGTCAGCCAAGAGAAGCCTGGGACCAGTCGCAGCCTGACTGAATCGCAGGTTCCTCCCCTCCGCCTTCCATACAAAAGGGCGAGGAAGGCGACTCACATGCAGGATTCTGCACTAAGGCTAATTCAGGAGGCTTTGGCGTCCCTCCGAGCCTTACCCACTCCTGAAGAGGCCTTTGCCTGCATGGCTGCCACAAAACTGCAGGGCATGCAGGAGGGTCAATGCAAAATATGTGAGGACCTTCTGTATAAAGTCCTAAGTAAGGGGGTGAGTGGAGAACTAACACCCAATACCCACCTCAGTGAGTTGGCCCCTCCTCCTCCTCCTGCTGCCACAACTCCACCACCACAGCCACAGCATGGAAGGAAGCATGGAAAGAAGACAAGAGAGTGATGACCTGGGTTCAGTCTGATCTGACAAAAGATGCAGTCTCTTGTATGACCACAGCCTGGGGACACAGATGTCATCTGCTGCTTTCCGGATCTCTGGGACTTCTGGACCAGACTGCACTCCCTTAGATAAGGACTCCTCAGGCTACCAATTTTGCTTCAAAATAATTGATGTCTGCCCTGGGGGTCCAAGGCTTCACCAATTTCTGCTGTTTCTCCAGCGTTGCCTCCCTCTTTGTTTAGTTGTGAGCCCTTAATAAATGTTTTTTTTTTTAGAAAATTATACTCTCCTATGTGTATGTCCTACAGATTAAATATAACAACATATCAATGGTGTTGTGGTAACTTGACACAAAAAACACACACAAAAATATTCTGGAGTCCAAATAAAAATCCAATAAAACAAAGATCAGCCTTGAAAAAAATACAAACCAAAAATAACTAATCTGCCTTAAAACCAAAAAAAAAATAATACAACACCAAAATAATGCTGTCAGATGTGACAAATCAAAATATATTGAGGGAATCCTGATAAATAGTAAAGAAATAAGTTTGTGAGAAGTCTGTGTGAACTACTTCATTCTTCTCACATTATAAAGAAGAAGAGAGTGCGCTCTATTAAACCATTTTTAACATTGCAGCGTGACGAAAGTGCTGTATCCATTGCGAACGCTAAGTTTACCAGACCGAGCTGTTCCGTGTCGGAATTTCTTCTGAGCATGCGTGGCACTTTGTGCATCGGAACAGGCCACACACGGTCGGAATTGACGCGATTGGATTTTGTTGTCGGAAAATTTTATAGCCTGCTCTCAAACATTGTGTGTCGGAAAATCCGATGGAAAATGTCCGATGGAGCCCACACACGGTCGGAATTTCCGACAACACGCACCGATCGGACATTTTCCATCGGAAAATCCGACCGTGTGTACGGGGCATAAGAGTGCTATGCATCCTTGTGGCTACTTTTCCAAGAAATGGTAATTTAATAGTGACTCCACGCAGTGGAGATAGGTAAAAATTTGGTTTAGAACTGCTGCCCCCCCAGAAGCAATCACCACCAAAGTGGAAAGAGCTGAGCTATAAAGAAGTTTCAGGTGTGGGTGTGGCACTGTTCTGATTGAAAAATGTGCTCTGTGTTACCCTACTATGTTCACCTCTATAGGGTAAAAACATGTAGTTATGAGTATCTGTGACTCAAATAAAATAAATTGAAAATTAAAGTGAATTAAAAAACAAAATCAACCACTTTAAAAATTGGTGTGTTGGTTTGGAAATTCTTACCATGCATTAAAGTGTTTGGTGTAGCTACCATACATGGTTTACATTGCATACAGAAAAGTGATAGGGGGGGTAGAAAAGTGATGGGGGGAGGGGGAGGAAGGGGAGGGAGAAGGATAAGGGTTGGGAAGAAAAAAGGGGGGAGGGGGGATCCAGTGACAGCTGCTTAAAATAATCCTATTGCGATAATCAGCATTTTAGGTTTGAAATGTCAAATTGAAAGACAATAATGATTGAAAATAGTCCCATTAGCGTGCACCAGTGAAAAGTAGTGCTGGCAGTTTAATCCTCAGTAAGCAGAAATATTCAGTGCAATCTTCTTAATCTTATTTTCATTGGTGACAGTGTTGTATAAATCTCGTAATCTTAAAGTGCAGACACTCACCAACTCCTTTCACCCCTGCAGGGGTATCATGCAGTCACAGTCTATGCCACTGTGCATCAGTTCCTGGCACTCTCAGGCTCGTGTTGGTATTTAACATAGAAGAGAAGGGATGCCCATAGTGTAAAAACGTTTTTAAAAGTTTTTATTATACAAATTAATAGAGCGGTACTCACATATTAGCAGCTCCTATCAAACAAGAAAGTATCAAATCGAACCGTCAACAAGTCCTGTGTATCTAGGAGATGATGCAAGACATAGGTTTAGGCCATGCCCTACGTGTTTCGTCATTGGACGTCTACGGTAGCGTGACCCTTGCTACACCTCCCACCCTTATATACTGTGCAGTGTTCATTCTGCATTTGCGCTTATGGGTCTATTGGCGGTCATTTTGCCTGAGACTATTGCAGACCGAAGTCCGTTGGCGGCCATTTTGCCTGTGCTCATTGCGGACAGAAGTCCTTGCGGTTAGACTGCAGTTACGCAGATAAGGTCATGGATAGTGACACCACAAATACATTCTCCCTATCTGAAAAGGTGCCGCCGTTACTTCCTGGATGTAAAAGTGAAATATTATTACATAAGCTTACTAGGAGCAGATTTACTTAAAGTCCCGCACATTAAAACCAGGTACTTTCCATGTTAACGGTTATACACAACAATATATATGGAAGCAATATAAAAAATATACAAAAAATATATAAAATATATAGAAGATATGGAAAAAATATAGAAAAATATAGAAAAAATAATAAAATAAAAATTAATAAATATAGAAAAAATAAAATATAATGAAGGTAAAAAAATGAAAAATCCATTAAACTATAAAAAACATACATAAAAACCCCTGCTTAAAACTTTACCTATTTCAGGGAATTACCTTGATCACATACATTATGAGGCATCCGGCAAACTCAGATAGCTCCATGTATTTATATTTATATAGTGTAAAGGTGATTAGTTAAGGGGCTGGTATTTTATTTAAAATTATTGGTCCATATGGATACCATACGGAGGTAGGGGGGAAAATGACTGATATAAATATAGTAAGTCCATCAATAATACCGTTTTTTCTACAAAGTTACTTTGTGTGCTCTGTAGATGTAGTGCACAGGAAGTGTAGGGAGTAAGTTTGGAATTTTCTATACAGAATCTATCATGGTCTATTTCAGCAGATACAAAGCACCCTGCTCCTGATAATCTTGCTGCCTTCCTTAATAAATTCACCCAATCTCAGTCAATTCATTTCTTGTGAATAGTTTTCTGAAATGTGCAGTGGATGTAGTTAGAGATTGATCCGGAGCAGATACTTTTTACTTACTAAAGTGGGTCATGTTTGGAGATCCTGCAAAGGACTCTAGGATGAGAAATTTGCCTGCAACATGCCCGCAGAATGTATCTGCTAGGTGATTCATTCTAGCAGCCTATGAGACAAGTCTCCTTTGTGAGTGCATAATATGTTTTTAATAAAATATTGGTATTAAAATATGTTACACTACTGTATGTCCAACTTTCACTTTAATTCCTAAATACTGTTATATGCGTTTAATTAATTCAGTTAATGGCAATAGGAATAAGAACTTTGAAGGTATTGTGAAGTGTTTCTGACTGCAGATTGAGGATCTGGAACTGAAGAAATATAACACTGCTGAAATTAGCTGAAGCTAATGATCAAGCGTGGCTGAGTCTCTGTGCAAAGGGAAGGAGAGATTGAGCTTTTCAGGAAATACATGAATGATCCAAACAGTGGTAAGACTATCATTATGAGAACTTCTACAAAGTAAATTATTATGTTGGGACGTGCTGACTGGTTACAACCTTGGAGTGTGTGTTAATTACATTTATAATGCATTTGCAAGTGCTGCAAAGTAAACATACAAGAAGTAAAAAATATATTTGAATTGCAGATATAAAAACTAAGCATTTTATCATTAAACATTTTATATATTTAAGCATGTCTTTGCACTGGTTATTAGAAAGATGAACTATTTAAGGGAAACTCCAGTTATTTATTCTTTTTTATTATATATAAATACTGAAGCAACAGTATTGGGCCATAGCTCCATCAGATACAAATGATATTTTATTTATTTATTTTTTCTCCCTTTATCTTACTCTCTCTCCCTTGCTTACCCTCTCTATCCTTGTTTGTTTTTTTTTTTTTTTCTCCTACATTAGGGGGAAGACTGCTATATGATGTGATAAGTGGTTATGCTTGGGGAAATAGGAGTAGAGGTAGATATATATATTTTTTTTTTGGCTGGACGGTATAGCGGTAATATATTATGTGACTATAGCCGGGGGAGTAGAGTTGGGAGCGGAGCATCTCAGCCAGGTCAAGCCAACTCCCCATATAGGCCAGCACCCACGTGAACCGCAGCTCGGAGGTGGGTGCTCTCTTTAGGGGGTTTAGTTAGGGGGTGGGTTTTTTTTTTTTCCCTTTCTCTTTGGGGGTTTGTCCTTCCATTCCCAGGGGAGATGGATGGGGTGCGAGTGACTACTCTAAATGTGAAAGGACTGAATGTCCCAGAGAAACGGAGGATGCTCCTTAATGATCTGAAGCGAACATGCACAGATGTGGCATTTGTACAGGAAACACATTTTAAGGCGGGTAGACTCCCTTTTCTTCAGAACAGATTTTTTCCATGTGTATATCATGCTTGTAATCAAGAAGCAAAATCTAAAGGTATCGCCATTTTGATTTCCAGTCGAGTATCCTGGTCTCTTTTAGAGAAATGTTTGGATCTAAATGGTCGTTATCTTTTTCTTAAAGGATACCTCGATGGCATTAAGGTGACACTGGCCACTGTATACGCACCAAATCTAAACCAAGATTCTTTTTTGAACAAAGTTCTACCAAAGCTAGCAGAATTTGCAGAAGGTAAACTGATCCTGGGGGGCGACTTTAATATCCCTCTGGACCCTAGAATAGACACTTCCGTAGGGACTTCATCGGTTCCAGGCAGTGTCAGAAAGCGTATTCTGAGGAAACTTTATGAATTGCAACTGGTAGATAGATGCCTGGCGAATCCTTCACGCAGGGGAAAAAGATTATACTTTTTTTTCTAACCCACATCAAGTGTACTCTCGAATAGATTTATTTTTGGTTCCACATTATTTACTTTCCTCAGTACGGGATGTTTCCATTGGAAATATAACGTGGTCAGATCATGCCCCGGTGACTCTCTGCCTCTCTCTGTCAGGCTCGGCTGGCTCCCCGGAGTGGCGCTGGCGTCTTAATGAGAGTTTGCTACAACATCCTGAAATTTGGGATGATGTGGCAAAAGAACCTTCAGCATACTTTCAGATGAACGACACACCAGGGAGCGACCCGGGCATGGTATGGGAGGCACATAAGGCAGTAATACAGGGGATTTTGATCAAACATGGTTCCCGTTTGAAGAAAGCACGAGAAGTACAGATAACAAAATTACTGGAAGATATACAGGTCCTGTATACAACATAAGAGAACACAGGAGCCCTTTGTGGGGAATGATCTGGCTCATTTGAGGTGACAAATAACAGACCTCCTATGTTTTAAAGCTAAAGCAGCGATACAGTCTGGAAGGAAGGTGACATATGAACTGGGAGATAAATGCAGTAAATTGTTGGCAGGGAAGCTTAAGGAGAGGAGTTCGACAACATATATACCTCACATAAAAGGAAGGGATGGTCAACTAATTGCGCTGCCAAAAGATATTGCTAAGACGTTTGGAGAATTCTATTCGTCTTTATATAAGTTGACATCACCATCCTCTTCTCCTTCTGTTCTGGAAGAATACCTTTCCTCATCATGTCTTGTTCGACTTCCCTCTCCAGTACGTAGTAGCTTAGAAGCCCCTATTACTATAGAGGAGTTGATGACGGTGATAAAAACGGTCAAATCTGGAAAGGCACCAGGCCCAGATGGATTTACCTTACAGTACTATAAAAACTATCTTTCTGTGCTGGGTGCGCACATGATAAAGATGTTTAATGCGCTGGGCCAGACGACCACACTGCCCCCAGATGCACTTCTGGCGTATATTTCCGTTATTCCAAAGGAGGGGAAAGATCCGTCAGAATGTGGAAGTTACCATCCAATTTCGCTATTAAATGTAGATTTAAAGCTTTTTACTAAATTACTAGCCTCCCTTATTCAACCTCTGCTTACTCAGTTAATCCATCTAGATCAAGTAGGGTTTATCCCCTCTCGTGAAGCAAGAGACAATACTATCAAGGTACTTAACTTGATCCATCATGCTAATAGGTCTTTCTGAGCACCGATGCAGAAAAAGCGTTCGATAGAGTAAACTGGAATTTTATGTTTTCGGTCCTGAGGCACATGGGACTAGGAGACCGTATGCTGCAATGGATTGCTAAGGTCTATACTGCTCCACAGGCATCGGTTAAAATAAATGGAGTATTCTCAAAACCTTTTAGGATCTCAAATGGAACACGGCAGGGATGCCCTCTGTCTCCCCTGTTGTTTGCGCTTTGGCTGGAGCCATTGTTGAACAAAATTCGGCAAAATCCAGATATCTTGGGGCTACAGATAGGAGATCACAATTACAAAGTCTCAGCCTATGCAGATGATCTGTTGTTCTCTATGTCTAATCCACACATTTCATTGCCTAATCTTATGAAGAAGTTTGAAGGCTATGGAGATCTCTCAAATTTAAAAATACATTTTACTAAATCGGAAGCTATGGGAGTGGCATTTCCTCAATTAGAGCGTGGTATTATACAACCTAATTTTAAATTTAAATGGGTGACTTCAGCGTTAAGGTACTTGGGTACATATATACCATCAAACCTGGGCAATACTTTTGCGGTAAATTTTCCACCATTATACAATGCAGTACGATCTTTATTGGATAAATGGAATCAGGGGCTACACTCGTGGTTTGGCCGATGTAATATTATCAAAATGAGTATCATGCCAAAATTCTTGTACTTTTTTCAGGCATTACCTATCGTTATACCGGCAGGTTTTTTTCATCAAATTCGCACTCTTTTTACTAAATTTATATGGGCGAATAAACGCCCCAGGATTAGTAGATGTCTTTTGACGCTACCCAAGTGCTTTGATGGTGTAGCTGCCCCAGACGCATTTAAATATTATCAAGCAGCCCATCTGGGTAGGATGATCCATTGGAGCAGACATAGGGAATTCAAACTTTAGATAGACATAGAACAACAATCTAGCCCGATACCTTTGGGTAGAGCACCTTGGTGCTATGCAGCCCTACCCGTCCCTCCTAAAACACATCCTATTATAGGCCCTACACTGAGATTGGGATCTGGGCTCTGTCGGAACCCTAAATTTTCCATGACACAATCACCCTTGTTCCCAATATTGGGAAACCCTAGTTTCCCCCCAGGTATGGAATTAGGGAAGTTTAAGAATTTAATAGAGAGGGGCTGTTTTCAGGCATCGCACTTTCTGAATCATTGGCCCACGGTGGCTACATTGACGTACTGGGGGGGCGGTACGAAATAAATCTTTGGCAGGCGTTGCAGCTACGTCATTTCCTTAGGTCTCTGGGACCACGATAAATTATCAGCGTCAATTAACTTTATTTGAGTCATATTGCGATGGAAACGAACCCCTCCCTCGGACGATTTCAAAGATATATGCCTTGCTTAGCATGCCCTCAGAAGATTTTGTGATGCCAGACTTTGGTAAATGGGAGAGAGATCTGGATAGCACCTTTAGCCCAGCCCAACGACAGAATATTATCTATCTTTCGTTGAACTCATCAATATGCACACGGATTCAGGAATCTAATTATAAATTACTGACACGATGGTACTACACCCCGGCAAGGCTAAGTAAATTTTCTCCAGAGGCCTCAGACCATTGTTGGAGATGTAGAGAGGATCGGGGGACACTATTTCACATATTTTGGTCCTGTCCTAAGATTAGACAATACTGGCTGGAGGTTCAGAGGATATCTCAAAAGTTTACAGTTTTTCCAATATCAGACGACCCCGCATTTTTTCTTCTTCATTGTTTACAAATTCCCCGGCAGGCATATAAAAAATCTGTGTTATGTCACATGGTCAATGCAGCTAAAGCCTGTATTACTCTTAGGTGGAGGGATCCCAAACCTCCTTCCATTGCTCAGTGGCTAAATAGGGTAAGGAACATCGGGATTATGGAGGATCTTGTAATGTCAGCACAAGACAGAAAAAAGCAATACACTAGAACATGGGCAGACTGGGATCAATTCGTATACTCAGAAGAGGGGAGGAGACTAATGGGGAGTGCATCTGGGGAATGATGGGCCCTATGTTGGTGTGTTTTCACCTTGTACGCCCGTCTCCTCGGGGAGCGGAGGATGACCCCTTCCCCCTTTTTTTTTTTTTTTTTTTTTTACTTCTTTCGTTTTTGAATTGTTTTTTGGGTTTGTGGGTTTACTGATTTATTTACTTTTGTAGGTTTTTGTTTTTGGTAAAATATAAAAAAAAGGGAGGATTCCTTTCTTCTTTTGGGTGGATATACACATATAAATATAAGTAAATGAAGATGTATATATACATCCTTATATAATTATGGATTATTAAGTTGATACAAAATGTATGGCAGTTAAAAGCAAAAGTGTATATGGAAAGTGATATGATATTGGATTACCTGCCTGCTTTCGAATAAATAAAGAATAATATACAAATGATATTTATGAATTCCCAACCCATGATTTTTTTGGACACAAAAGAAACATAAGTATTTTTTTTCAAGATTAACCAGTCATTTTCATTTGTACAGAAGTGGATAAATTCAAATGGGTGGCTCATTTGACACTGTTGCCATTCAGAGATTGCTTTATTCATAATCATTATTTGATTGTAGGAGGGGCAGTGAAATTACAATTTCCACCTTGTCCAAACAGAGAATGCTTTGCAGTTGTTAAGAAAAATGCAAGGGGTTATCTGAATGGTGACTGTGCTGAGCTAGGGACCCCCCATGGTTACAGAATGAGAGAATGGGCAGCCACTCAGCAGAGCACCAAAAATATTGCAGAAATCACTGTAGCAGTTTGGACTACTATAGTGGTTTACAGTTTCCCAAGAGGCAAAATCAGTTATCACATATGCATGCATACTTACAGTGTGCCAAGCTGGCTCAATGGTATAATGCAAAATATATTGTCCCTGGATTTACGCTTTAAAAATGTATATCCCTAAATACATAACCTCAATTATCTCAAAATTGTAAATATAACTCGTATGAATTAGAAGTGGATGAGAAAAACATAAAAACTGAAAATAATTTACCAGGAATGACAAAATAAAAATATTTCAGCTTTACAACTTACATTATATATAATATACATAAAGTTTCTAATTTGTTAGTTTACAATAGAGAAAATTGAGTACTGTCCGTGATACTTTTTTTATTTGCACTAACATACAATTTTTCAGGACAAGCTTTCGGGGTATGTCCCCTTCTTCAAGGTCCAAGCAGTACTGATTCACAAATTTTTAAGCAGAATGTTTTTTTTTTTTTTTTCTTCTTTTTCTTTAACATTCTGCTTAAAAATTTGTGAATCAATACTGCTTGGACCTTGAAGAAGGGGACATACCCCGAAAGCTTGTCCTGAAAAATTGTACGTTAGTGCAAATAAAAAAAGTATCACGGACAGTACTCAATTTTCTCTGTCACAATTGCACTAATATGGCTACAACAAATCAAGTATGATGTTAGTTTACAATAAAAAGCTTTGATAAACATATAGACCCTTTTCTGGTAAAGTCCAACAACAGTGAACCTTCTGCTATAACAATCCATAATGCATGATATTATATTAGTGCTCAGAGTACAATGCACAGTAGCGAGAGATAGAGAGCGCACAGAGTGTAATGAAATACAGTAGTGTTGTGCTGTCCCTTTAAATCAAACAAAGTGCGACATATGTGCTCAAACAAAGAAGTCCTCATATATGAAGTCGTGAAAATGTGAATCCATATAAAGTAAAAAATAAACCAAACTAAGTGCGTTCTCCCGAGTGGATAAATCCAGTGCTCTGACACCTTCTAAAACCAAAGCTGCTTACCAGATATTTAGACCTCTAAAACTAGGAGGTCTAATAGCACTTATGTAATATCCACAGATAGCCCTGGTGGCAATGACTGATCTCTCCCATCCAGTTATCCACTAAGAATGCACTCAGTAATATCCAACATTTAGGGAGTAAAAAAAAGAACTCCATAGTCTAATGCATAAAACGGCACATTTGTTAAATAAAGGGTGGGTAGTCGCATATTAAAAAGTCAAGCACAAGCAAATTGAGAAGCCTTATCACTCCAGTATGATCAGGCTCTGGTGGCCTTTGAAGATGTCCACTATAATGAAACAGGTAGGGTGGAGTTAGTGTTTTCCTTATATGTTTGTGCATGACTTTTTAATATGTGAGTACCCTACTTTTATTGAATAAAAACTAGGAATGACTTTAGACATTGTAGGTTTAACAGTTCATGTCCAACTTCTGAGTAGAGATGGGCAAACTGTTCAGGCTGAGCATAGGTTTGGCCCCTGCGAATACCCGATTGCTCAGCGGGATGTTTGCCCACTGAGCACAGAGTGAATAGCTGTCGGTTGTTAGGGAGCGGGTCGGGAGCCGCATCCTTAACAATAGATGAGTCATCAGATGTCAGTAGCCTTTCACGCTGACAGCTGAATGAAAAAGAAAAACATTGCCGGCAATAGAAAAATTAGAAAAAAAAAATGGAGTAGGCGTCCCCCTCAAGTATCCATACCAGATCCTTATCTGAGCCCTTTGGGTCTGGTATGGATTTTAAGGGGGACCCCATGGCAAAATGGAAAAAAAATTGCATGGGGTCCTCCCCAAAATGCATACTAGACCCTTATCTGAGCATGCAGCCAGGCAGGCCAGGAAGGGGGGATGAGCGAGCATCCCCCCTCCTGAACCTTATCAGGCCACATGCCCTCAACCGGAAGTGACGTCAAAAGGGGTGGTGCCACCAGGTGATGTTGCCAGGTAGCCCCACCCCTTACTTATTTAGGTATGGAGGAGCAGGCGGGAAGCCTTATCGCAGGCAGAGCTTTTGTTTTTTTACTTTTAACAGGTCTGGCAGTGCAGAGGGCATCGTGATTGATGATGGATCTACATTGGGGACATTGTTTTTTTTATTTTTAATTAAGGAATTTTCCAAATCTGTGTGTGTTTTTATTTCTTGTTGACACTTTTTTGGTGAAAGTGTAGGGGTACAATGTACCCCATACTCACATACTCATTTACATAGAGAGGGCAGGATCTGGGGGCCCCCTTTTTAAAGGGGCTTCCAGATTCTGATAAACTCCTGCCCACAGACCCCTATAACCACCGCCCAGTGTTGTGGGGAAGAGGCCCTTGTCCCTATCAACATGGGGGCAAGGTGCTTTGAGGTGGGGGGCAGAGTCCTCCCTGCCCCAAAGCACTCCCCCATGTTAAGGACATGTGGCCTGGTATGGTTTAGGAGGGGGGCGCTCACTCGCTCCCCCCTTTCCAGGCCTACAAGGCTGCATACTCAGATAAGGGCCTGGTATGGATTGAGGAGGGACCTCCACACCATTTTATTTCACATTTTTCTATTGTTGGCAAAGTTTTTTTTTTTTCAACAAAGCTTGCAGCTGGGAAAATTCCTTTAAATGTCAATTTTTTTTATTTACATATGTCAGTTTTGCTGCAGCAGGTTCTACACATGGTACAGATGCACCACCTTACAGGCAGACTAAGGGTATACCCCAGGCACTATATTTTTCATTTCTACTGTTTCACTTTAAAGTGACTGTTTTTTTTTTAAATAACAGACATATCATACTTACCTCCACTGTGCAGCTCGTTTTGCACAGAGTGGCCTGAACCTGCTTTTCTGGGGTCCCCCAGTGGCTCTCGTGGCTCCTCCCTGCATCAGATATCCCCCTAGCAGAAGCGCTCTCCAGTGGGGGTCACCTTGCGGGTGCGTTCCCAAGTCAAGCATTTGCGTACATAGCCGCCAAATGCTGGACTCGTCCCCACCCCCTGGTGCCCGCATCATTGAATTTGATTGACAGCAGTGGGAGCCAATGGCTGCACTGCTATTAATCTATCCAATCAAGAGCTGGGACCTCGTAGAGAGAGTGCATCACCGCCAACAGAATTACAGGGCTCAGGTAAGTAAAACCGGGGGGGGGGGGGGCTGGGGGACCAGTCACGGCCAGGTGTTTTCTCACCTTAATGCATATGATGCATTAAGGTGGAAAAAAAAGAAGGTTTACAACCCTTTAAACATCATTAAAATCACTGCTCCTTTAGAAAAAAAATAAAGGAAGTATTGTCCAACAACCAATAGTTAAGTAAAGTACCAAAAAGAGCAGTTGTGGCTGCTGGGAAAGGATTCACACTAAGGGTTCCCAAAAGACATTGACAAGATATTGTTGCCAGAATGTGGTGGGTTTAATGTAATGTAAGGTTTCAGATAAATATTTTATTGTCCTAATTTAGTTAGGGATAGTTTAATACTGAGAAATAGATAAAATGCAATTTTCACTTTGAAAATGAACATGCTCTACTCTCTCTTTATTTTTTTACTACATAAATATTACCAATGAATGCAAAGAAAATGAAAATACATATATCCAATTTTCTACCAAATTAAAGTTCTATCTGTCCTCCCCCCAAAAAATGTGTAATACATTAGGATAGGCGTAAATACTAAAAGATATGTTGTTCTAAAAAAAAGCACTCAAAGTAGAAAAATATTGATCACTCAAGTAGACAGTACACATCACTTTCAAAATAACGTACTGTTGGTGATCCATATAAGACCCTTCTCTAGGAATGTAGTTTAGATGGATAGAAAAAGGAGAACAGTGAGCATTCTTCCCCTATACCAGGCCACATGCCTTTAACTATAAGAGGATACCAGGAAGGGGGGACAAATCCTTACCATGCAAGGCACTTTAACCCCATGTTGATGTGGATAAGGGCCTCACCCCCACATCCATGACCCAGCAAATTTTGGGGTTTGCAGGGTGATACTTGGAATCTGGATGTCCCTTTACAATCTAGGGCCCCTCCAGATCTCTGACCCCACCCCCTACATTAATGAGTAATGGGTACATATTTCTCCTTGTTACTCATTTGCTAAAAAAAGTTATAATATAAACAAAAACACCCACACCTTAGAAAAAGTCAATACAGAAAACAATGAATAAATAGCCAATGTCCCCTAATATGTAGTCAAGGCGGATCACATTGTCCAGTGATGTTGACTTATCAATCACAATGAACAATGCACTGACTAACTGGTGACATGATGAGTCATGTCATGACAATCCACTCCTACCAATATTTCTGTCATAAATGAAAGTCAACAGACTGGCTGGAGACTTCAGTTGGTCTGGTATGAATTTTAAAGGGGGTCCTGTGCAAAAAATAAACCCCCAAAAATAGTGTGGGTTTCCCTTCAAAGTCCATACCAAACCCTTCATGCCCGGTATGAATTTTAAGGTGGGGGCATGCAAAAAAAAAAAACTGGTTTGGGGTAGTACTAAAATGTTTCCAGTATTGGTACCACCAATAAATGAGAAACTAGAGGTTCACGTTGATGGGGAACTGGCCAAATCTGGTATTTTAGTTCACCCATTCAGAGAGTAGTCTGATTACAGGTCAAACCCAAAGCTCAACCCTAGTGGTCATTTTGATGTGGTGAGCTTCAGTCCAGTGAGTGGTGGGATTGCACCTGGAGTAATGAGTGATACACATCTGTGGATTTATTATTATTTAAGATTGCACACAGATAAATATTTTTTTCATGTTATGTTTATACAGTAAACATATAACTATTCTTTTTATTCCTTTTACAATGCTGATGTTATAAAATAAATGAGCATGCTGTGACTACAGATCTCCTTCAAAATTTAATTATTTTAAACTAAGATTCTGGAAAACTCTATTGTGTGCTTGAATCATAAAAGGCAGGATGTCTTTTAGTGTTGTTTTAGAGTGTGATGAAATACTGTATGTATTTCTATGTACTTGTTTAACTCCAAAAATTTGCATTCTTGTAAAATGCTTGTGGCTTTTTCAGTACATTCCCAGTTGCCTTGGATTTCCATCTGTTGGTGTAGCTCCTGGGCAAGCTTTCCATCTCTTATTTTTACTGATTCTCCAAATCAAACAATGCTTACTATATTGACCTTCTTCATTCCATCTGTTTATGCTAGAATTGCCTAAAACACTTCTGTAAACTTTGAAATGTACACGACTTAAATTTTGTTCTCCACGTTTGGCATGCATGGCTATATAATGACACAGCAAAACTAAAATTATATCAAGGTTAAAATAAGTACAACCCATGAAATGCGTTGGTTCCCACTTCCAGTAAAGAACCATTTGTTTTTATCATTATGTGGCAATACATGATTTGACCACTAGGAAAAAGAGAGATGGCTGAAAATAAAATGTTTATAAATGAAAAAATTTACAATACCTTTAGGAACACATTTTAAATCTCAACACCAAGCAATCTCCTTCCCCAGAGTCTCTGTAGTTAGAGATTCACAACTGCAAAAAAGAGCTGGAGCCTTGGCTAGTGGGCTGCAGTGATGATCAAACCGAGGAAGGAAAAACTTTAATCCAAAATTGCTCAAGGCTGTAATGTATTGTTGGATCCTGGCAATATACATAAAAAAATCACCAGATGGCCCTGCCCTTGCTTATATAACAGATGTCGACGCAAAAAGACTGCAGTCGGCAGGACGCCTCCCACGGAGGCAGAGTTTTTCCGTTTTTTTTTTTCTCAGGATCGTAGGCGCCAGGTTTAAAGATGGATTTACATTGCGGGACACTTTTTTTTTAAATAAAGGAATTGTTAAAAACTGTCTTCTATCATTATTACTTTTTTGACACTTTTTTGGTGAATGGGTAGGGGTACAATGTACCCTATACTTATTCACATGGAGGGGCGGGATCTGGATATGGGGGTCCCCTTGTTAAAAGGGACTTCCAGATTATGATAAGCTCCCCACCCACAGACCCTAACAACCACCAGGCAAGGTATGTGGGGATGAGGCCAAAAAGCACCCTCCCCATGTTGAGGGCATGTGGCCTGGTACGGTTCAGGAGGGGGGGGGGCGCTTTCTTGTCCCCTCCCTTTTCCTGTGGCCTGCCAGGCTGCATCCTCGTATAAGGGTCTAGCTTAATCTATCTTCGTCCACACACTATACACGACCGCTATATAAGCAGCCTTATATAGTGTGGGTTGTGGACTTAGTCCCCCTGAGCCATGATTGGCCAAAGGCACCCTGCCTTTGGCCAATTATGGTTCTCTCAACAGAGCGCGCTGTGATTGGCCAAAGCAAGCAGGTCAGGTGCATGCTTTGGCCAATCATCATACAGGATTGCACTTGAAGTGCATTATGGGGCGTTTTACGCTGCTCGATTTTTCCTGCAAATGCCCCATAATATTCGCTGTTCAGCGAACAGGCGAACACCCGATGTTCAAGTCAAACTTACGTTCGATTTGAACATCGAGCTCATCCCTACTATAGAGCTATCCAGTGTTTCAGAGGTTACCAAAGACCTTTTTAGCTGGAAGCCAGTACTTCCAAGCTGTGGATGATTAAGGAGGTAGCAGCTCTGCTTCACCTGTCTTAGCCTTTGTCTGATTTTCAGAGCTCCTATTTAAGTATATTTGGGTATGTCAGCTTCATTGGCTTTGCACTTATAGGAAGATTAATAATGTGTCTACAGCCATGGATGTGAGGCAGCAAACAGATCCATCCATATTTTCTACCTGCAATGAAGATTGCCAGAGTAAGATTGCACAAGTCTTTACTAGGAATGTACCATTCCTTTGGACACTGCTTGTAATGTGGAATATAAAAAGCAGTTGTATGCCATGAAACAGGAGCTATGGATTTGATGGGATCTGGCTGGTTTGAGATGATATGTGGATGAAAACATCATCCCACAAGGCCTGAGATTTAAACCATTCATTTCAAAACTTTTGTCAAGGACTTGAATGATATTTTGTCCAAATGTTCACTTGAATTAATGAAGATAATCATTTCACAGGAGGAAATATCTTTAGAAGGGGCTGTTTTGTAGGTTAATACTTATAGAGCATCTTTTGGTAAGTGCATACATGTGCCAATGTTTGAGGATTTGGACAAACAATTGCTGGACTTTGTGAATAACCTGAAACAAAAGGATTCACAGGAGATATTCTGAGACCAAGACTCTCTTGAGTGTCAATTTTGGAAAATAAAAATAAAAAGTACAAATGTAAAGGGGGCTCTTCAAGAGAGTCAGTTTCAGTTCAAATCTTTTGTTCCCACTTTTCATTTCAATGTTTTCTCCACTCTTTTGGATGTTAATAAATTCAAAAATGTATTATTGTCAGGAACGGTGCCACTGTCCACTGTCCAGCCTGATGTGCCACTGTCCGCTGCCCAGCCTGATGTGCCTCTGTCCGCTGCCCAATTTGATGTGCCTGCTGCCCAGCTTGGTGTGCCTGTGCTGCTGCCCAGTTTGATGTGCCCCTGCCTGCTGTCCAACCTAATGTGCCTCTGCCTGCTGCCCAGCCTGATGTGCCTCTGTCCGCTGCCCAGCCTAATATGCCTCTGTCTGCTGCCCAGCCTGATGTGCCTCTGTCCGTTGCCCAGCCTGATGTGCCTCTGTCCGTTGCCCAGCCTGATGTGCCTCTGTCCACTGCCCAGCCTGATGTGCCTCTGTCGCTGCCTAATTTGATATGCCTGCTGCACAGCTTGGTGTGCCTGTGCCTGCTGTCCAACTTGGTGTGCCTGTGCCTGCTGCCCAGCTTAATATGCCTCTGCCTGCTGCCCAGCTTGATGTGCCTCTGACCACTGCCCAGCTTGGTGTGCCTCTGTCCCCTGCCCAATTTGATATGCCTGCTGCACAACTTGGTGTGCCTGTGCCTGCTGCCCAGCTTGGTGTGCCTGTGCCTGCTGCCCAGCTTAATATGCCTCTGCCCGCTGCCCATCTTGATGTGCCTCTGCCCACTGCCCAGCTTGATGTGCTTCTGCCCGCTGCCTAGCTTGATGTACCTGTGCCCACTGCCCAGTTTTATGTGCCTGTACCGCTCTCCAGCTTGATGTGCCTCTGTCTGCTGCCAAGCTTGATGACCAGGGGTCTGCTGCCTGACCTGATGACCTGGAGCTTGCTGCCCAGCCTGATGACCCGGGGCCTCCTGCCCAGCCTAATAACCTGGGGCCTCCTGCCCAGCCTGATGACTTGGAGCCCTTTGCCCAGCTTAATGACATGGTGCCTGCTCCACACCCAAACCTGTTCCTGACGCCCAAGCTTGACGCTGATGTTTTCCTGACTGATGCCCATCTTGTGGCTGTGTCAATCCTGCTTGTTGCCCAGCCTTAATGTAATGCCCCTGTGTGGTCCACCTCCGATGGGTTCTTGCCCATTGCCCTGCTAATTTTCATCTCCGGATCCAAACTTCCTGACCCAGGTGGTGGGGTGCGTGTCCTATTTTCGGACTCTGGTGGCATGTCCCCCAGTGAACTAAAGGACTCTGGCCTTGGAAGTGCAAAGAAGTCCGCAGACTCAATAGGGAAACCTTTTAGGGTGTTTCTGCACCCACTCGGACTGTCATACCCAGGGCAGAATGGAGCGCCCGGAGGCCGCTCCTTAAGGAGGGGAATTGTCAGGAATGGTGTCATTACTAGTTTCACCTACTGGTGGCACTCTTACACTCAGCACCAAAGGGTGTAAACTGGTGGCCACCAGAGGGTGTCTCCCTGCCTGGACTACCAACCAGCTATCAATGACACTGGATTGTGAGTCTACTGGTCTATATACAAGTACATATTTGGGGGGGCACACCCTACAATGCGTTTAAATTCAAGGTGGTGCTGCTATAAGACCTACAAACAGTACAAAATATTTTACAGCGCACACATAAAATAATGACATTTCCTGCAAGGCTAGTTAAAAACACACTATTCAAAAAATGCGGGGGTTTGGTCGCACTATATGGTCATATAGTGCTAAGCCCACTTACTGTGATAAAGTACCCCACATAGAGGAGTTCAGCTCCCATGGTTGAGACAAAGGAACTTCCATTCTATTACTAGAGTAGGACCCACTAATTCGGGGTAGTTTGTCGCAGTAAGTGGGCTTAGCACTATATGACCATACATATAGTGTGACCAAACCCCCGTATTTTTTGAATATGTTCAGGTGTTTTTAACTAGCCTTGCAGGAAATGTCATTCTTGTATCTGTGCGCTGTAAAATATTTTGTACTGTTTGTAGGTCTTATAGCAGCACCATCTTGAATTTAAACGCATTGTAGGGTGTGCCCCCCAAATATGTACTTGTATATTGGAATAGACCCTGACCAGGTTTTTTTGGGCTGGAGCACCCCTCCCCCTCCTCATTGCCTCTTATTTAGTGGCCACCAGTGTTTAGGATGTATCCCCTCCAGTTCTCCCACATAGAGGAGTTAAGCTCCCATGCTTGAGACAAAGGATCTTCCATTCTATTACTAGAGTAGGACCCACTAATTCGGGGTACTTTGTCACAGTAAGTGGGCTTAGCACTATATGACCATATAGTGTGACCAAACCCCCATATTTTTTGAATATGTTCAGGTGTTTTTAACTAGCCTTGCAGGAAATGTCATTCTTGTATATGTGCGCTGTAAAATATTTTGTACTGTTTGTAGGTCTTATAGCAGCACCATCTTGAATTTAAATGCATTGTAGGGTGTGCCCCCCAAATATGTACTTGTATATTGGAATAGACCCTGACCAGGTTTTTTTGGGCTGGAGCACCCCTCCCCCTCCTCATTACCTCTTATTTAGTGGCCACCAGTGTTTAGGATGTATCCCCTTCAGTTCTCCCACATAGAGGAGTTCAGCTCCCATGGTTGAGACAAAGGATCTTCCATTCTATTACTAGAGTAGGACCCACTAATTCGGGGTACTTTGTCGCAGTAAGTGGGCTTAGCACTATATGATCATATAGTGTGACCAAACCCCCGTATTTTTTGAATATGTTCAGGTGTTTTTAATTAGCCTTGCAGGCAATGTCATTCTTGTATGTGTGCGCTGTAAAATATTTTGTACTGTTTGTAGGTCTTATAGCAGCACGATCTTGAATTTAAACGCATTGTAGGGTGTGCCCCCCAAATATGTACTTGTATATTGGAATTGGAATTGGAATAGACCCTGACCAGGTTTTTTTGGGTTGGCCACCAGAGTTTAGGATGTATCCCCTTCAGTTCTCCCACATAGAGGAGTTCAGCTTCCATGGTTGAGACAAAGGATCTTCCATTCTATTACTAGGTGGTTTTAACTAGCCTTGCAGGAAATGTCATTCTTGTATGTGTGCGCTGTAAAATATTTTTTACTGGTCTATATAAACACGCTCTAAGCCCAAGCTCATTTCTTCAGAATTCGCTCTGCTAGCCTTATCCTTGCCTGTACCTGCTTTTGTTCCTGGACCCCGTTCCGTGAATCCTATCCTTGAGGCCTGTTTCCTGTTACCTGCTCCTTACGGTCTGCTTCCTTATACCTGGCTTCTGTTCCCCTGTTGCTTTTGTCCCTGCCTTGTTTATTCCATGTTTGTTTCCTTTGCTCGTGTATATATATATATATATATATATATATATATATATATATATATATATATTAGTTGGATAGTTATTTAGGTGGTTTTGGGGTTTGCTTTGTTTTGCACTTATTTTCGTGTTTATGGTTTGCTGTTTGGTTTGCACGTGTGTCCTTATCTTTAATAAACATACTTTTTTTATTTACTTGTTTGTCCCTGATTCCTTGGTGCAGCCCAATGATCTGATCACCTGTATTGGATGTTTATGTATAACATCCCTGACAGTTATTAACCACTCAAATGACGGCCGGAAGGTGTGGCTCTCGTTCTGGGTGGATGTCATATGACAGCCAATCACAGCCGGTCACATGTAAACAAGGACTGACAGAGTGTGTGGCGAGGAGAGCCGACCAGTGGCATTTCCTCGCAGGAGACAGTGAGAGATGTAATCAGGGCACTGATGATCAGTGCTCTGTATACATTAGAGTGCCAGCAACTAGTGCCAACCAGTGCCAGCAATCAATACCCACTAGTGCCAACAATCAGTGCCCAGCACAGCCAGAAATCAGTGACATTAGTGATGCCAGTCAGTGCTGGTTTTCAGTGCCACCTATCAGTGATACCCATCAGTAAAGCCCATCAGTGCTACCCATTAATGTCCATTAGTGCCCATTAGTGCCGCCCATCAGTGCCCATCAGTGCCATGTATCCATGCTGCCTATCAGTGCCCACCAGTGCCAGCTATCAGGGTCCGTCAGTGCCACCTATCAGTGCCCACCAGTGCCACTCATAAGTGCCGCCTATCAGTGCCCATAAGTGTAGAATATTAGTGCCACCTAATCAGTGCCCATAAGTGCCACTTCATCAGTGAAGCCTATTAGTGCCCATCAGTGCCACCTCATCAGCGCACATCAGTGAAGGAGAAAAATGTACTTATTTACAAAATTTACTGAAGATAAACTTTTTATTTTCAACATTTTCGGTCTTTTTTTTTTTTTAGGAAAAAATTAAAATCCCAGCAGTGATTAAATACCACCAAAAGAAAGCTCTATTTGTGTGAAGAAAATGATAAAAATTTCACATGGTTACGTTGTAGCATGACCGCGCAATTGTCATTCAAAGTGTGACAGCGCTGAAAGCTGAAAAATGGCTTGGGCGGGAAGGGGGTGAAAATGCCCGGTAGATAAGTGGTTAAGCAAACATTTTTATAATGATAACATTAGTAGAAATGCACAAACAGCAATTGGCATTGACAATCAGGTGATGAATGGTCCTTAGTCTGATTTGAATACTACTGATCCCATTACAAGTGTCAGTTTTAATTCTTTCCAAGATTCTTATGCCAGATTGACACTAGATCAGTTGTACGCTGAATCATAGGGCGTACACACGGTCGGACTTTGTTCGGACATTCCGACAACAAAATCCTAAGATTTTTTCCGACGGATGTTGGCTCAAACTTGTTTTGTCTACACACGGTCGCACAAAGTTGTCGGAAAATCCGATCGTTCTAAACGCGGTGACGTAAAACATGTACGTCGGGACTATAAACGGGGCAGTGGCCAATAGCTTTCATCTCTTTATTTATTCTGAGCATGCGTGGCACTTTGTCCATCGGATTTGTGTACACACGATCGGAATTTCCGACAACGGATTTTGTTGTCTGAAAATTTTATCTCCTGCTGTCCAACTTTGTGTGTCGGAAAATCTGATGGAAAATGTCAGATGGAGCCCACACATGGTCAGAATTTCCGACAACACGCTCCGATCGGACATTTTCCATCGGAAAATCCGACCGTGTGTACGGGGCATCAAGGTGTATATGGAGTAAGCAGTGGTATGTTGGAAAAAAGGAGTTAAATACTTCTATCCAATTTATGCCAGATGCTTGATGGTGGAAGCATTTCAGGATAATGTTAACCACTTGCCGACCGCCTACCGCATATATACTGCGGCAGAATGGCACGGGCAGGCAGAATCACGTACCCGTACGTGATCTGCCTCCCGCGGGCGGGGGGTCCGATCGGACCCCCCCCGGTGCCAGCGGCGGTCGGCATTTGACTGGGAGCGTCGGGAGGCGAGGGGGAGACCATCGTGGCCCCCCCTCGCGATCACTCCCAGCCAATGGGAATCCTCCTCTGCCTGTGTGTAGTTTCACACAGGCAGAGGATGTGATGTCATCTCTCCTCGGTCTGGCAGTTTCCGTTCCAGCGCCGAGGAGAGAAGACAAGTGAGTGCACACAACACACACACACACAGTAGAACATGCCAGGCATACTTTACACCCCCGATCCCCCCCCCGATCGCCCCCCAATCACCCCCCCTGTCACAAACTGACATTAGCAGTATTGTTTTTTTTTTTTTTCTGATTACTGCATAGTGTCAGTTTGTGACAGTTACAGTGTTAGGTCAATGAGTATTACCCCCCTTTAGGTCTAGGATACCCCCCTAACCCCCCCTAATAAAGTTTTAACCCCTTGATCACCCCCCCTCACCAGTGTCGCTAAGCGATCATTTTTCTGATCGCTGTATTAGTGTCGCTGGTGACGGTAGTTAGGGACGTAAATATTTAGGTTCGCCGTCAGTGTTTTATAGCGACAGGGACCCCCATATACTATCTAATAAATGTTTTAACCCCTTGATTGCCCCCTAGTTAACCCTTTCACCACTGATCACCGTATAACTGTTACGGGTGACGCTGGTTAGTTCGTTTATTTTTTATAGTGTCAGGGCACCCGCCGTTTATTACCGAATAAAGGTTTAGCCCCCTGATCGCCCGGCGGTGATATGCGTCGCCCCAGGCAGCGTCAGATTAGCGCCAGTACCGCTAACACCCACGCACGCAGCATACGCCTCCCTTAGTGGTATAGTATCTGTACGGATCAATATCTGATCCAATCAGATCTATACTAGTGTCCCCAGCAGTTTAGGGTTCCCGAAAACGCAGTGTTAGCGGTATCAGCCAAGATACCTGCTAGCACCTGCGTTTTGCCCCTCCGCCCGGCCCAGCCCACCCAAGTGCAGTATCGATCGATCACTGTCACTTACAAAACACTAAACGCATAACTGCAGCGTTCGCAGAGTCAGGCCTGATCCCTGCGATCGCTAACAGTTTTTTTGGTAGCGTTTTGGTGAACTGGCAAGCACCAGCCCCAGGCAGCGTCAGATTAGCGCCAGTACCGCTAACACCCACGCACGCAGCATACGCCTCCCTTAGTGGTATAGTATCTGTACGGATCAATATCTGATCCAATCAGATCTATACTAGCGTCCCCAGCAGTTTAGGGTTCCCGAAAACGCAGTGTTAGCGGTATCAGCCCAGATACCTGCTAGCACCTGCGTTTTGCCCCTCCGCCCGGCCCAGCCCACCCAAGTGCAGTATCGATCGATCACTGTCACTTACAAAACACTAAACGCATAACTGCAGCGTTCGCAGAGTCAGGCCTGATCCCTGCGATCGCTAACAGTTTTTTTGGTAGCGTTTTGGTGAACTGGCAAGCACCAGCCCCAGGCAGCGTCAGGTTAGCGCCAGTACCGCTAACACCCACGCACACAGCATACGCCTCCCTTAGTGGTATAGTATCTGATCGGATCAATATCTGATCCGATCAGATCTATACTAGCGTCCCCAGCAGTTTAGGGTTCCCAAACACGCAGTGTTAGCGGGATCAGCCCAGACACCTGCTAGCACCTGCGTTTTTCCCGTCCGCCCGGCCCAGCCCAGCCCACCCAAGTGCAGTATCGATCGATCACTGTCACTTACAAAACACTAAACGCATAACTGCAGCGTTCGCAGAGTCAGGCCTGATCCCTGCGATCGCTAACAGTTTTTTTGGTAGTGTTTTGGTGAACTGGCAAGCACCAGCGGCGTAGTACACCCCTGCCTTAGTCAAACCAGCACTGCAGTAACACTTGGTGACGTTGCGAGTCCCATAAGTGCAGCTCAAGCTGGTGAGGTGGCAAGCACAAGTAGTGTCCCGCTGCCACCAAAAAGACAAACACAGGCCCGTCGTGCCCATAGTGCCCTTCCTGCTGCATTCGCCAATCCTAATTGGGAACCCACCGCTTCTGCAGCGCCCGTACTTCCCCCATTCACATCCCCAACCAAAAGCAGTCGGCTGCATTAGAGGCATTTTCTTTATGTCCTCCCGAGTACCCCTACCCAATGAACCCCCCCCAAAAAAGATGTTGTGTCTGCAGCAAGCGCGGATATAGACGTGACACCCGCTATTATTGTCCCTCCTGTCCTGACAATCCTGGTCTTTGCATTGGTGAATATTTTGAACGCTACCATTCACTAGTTGACTATTAGCGTAGGGTACAGCATTGCACAGACTAGGCACACTTTCACAGGGTCTCCCAAGATGCCAGCGCATTTTGAGAGACCCGAACCTGGAACCGGTTACAGTTATAAAATTTACAGTTACAAAAAAAAAGTGTAAAAAAAAAAAAAAAACACATACAAAAATATTAAAAAAAAAAAAATAGTTGTCGTTTTATTGTTCTCTCTCTCTATTCTTTCTCTCTATTGTTCTGCTCTTTTTTACTGTATTCTATTCTGCAATGTTTTATTGTTATTATGTTTTATCATGTTTGCTTTTCAGGTATGCAATTTTTTATACCTTACCGTTTACTGTGCTTTATTGTTAACCATTTTTTTGTCTTCAGGTACGCCATTCACGACTTTGAGTGGTTATACCAGAATGATGCCTGCAGGTTTAGGTATCATCTTGGTATCATTCTTTTCAGCCAGCGGTCGGCTTTCATGTAAAAGCAATCCTAGTGGCTAATTAGCCTCTAGACTGCTTATACAAGCAGTGGGAGGGAATGCCTCCCCCCCCCCTAACGTCTTCCGTGTTTTTCTTTGGCTCTCCTGTCTCAACAGGGAACCTGAAAATGCAGCCGGTGATTCAGCCAGCTGACCATAGAGCTGATCAGAGACCAGAGTGGCTCCAAACATCTCTATGACCTAAGAAACCGGAAGCTACGAGCATTTTATGACTTAGATTTTGCCGGATGTAAACAGCGCCATTGGGAAATTGGGAAAGCATTTTATCACACCGATCTTGGTGTGGTCAGATGCTTTGAGGGCAGAGGAGAAATCTAGGGTCTAATAGACCCCAATTTTTGCAAAAAAGAGTACCTGTCACTACCTATTGCTATCATAGGGGATATTTACATTCCCTGAGATAACAATAAAAATGATTTAAAAAAAAAATGAAAGGAACAGTTTAAAAATAAGATAAAAAAATAATAATAATAAAGAAAAAAAAAAAAAAAAAAAAAAAAAGCACCCCTGTCCCCCCTGCTCTCGCGCTAAGGCGAACGCAAGCATCGGTCTGGCGTCAAATGTAAACAGCAATTGCACCATGCATGTGAGGTATCGCCGCGAAGGTCAGATCGAGGGCAGTAAGTTTAGCTGTAGACCTCCTCTGTAAATCTAAAGTGGTAACCTGTAAAGGCTTTTAAAAATGTATTTAGTTTGTCGCCACTGCACGTTTGTGCGCAATTTTAAAGCATGTCATGTTTGGTATCCACGTACTCGGCCTAAGATCATCTTTTTTATTTATTCAAACATTTGGGCAATATAGTGTGTTTTAGTGCATTAAAATGTAAAAAAGTGTGTTTTTTCCCCAAAAAATGCGTTTGAAAAATCGCTGCGCAAATACTGTGTGAAAAAAAAAAAATGAAACACCCACCATTTTAATCTGTAGGGCATTTGCTTTAAAAAAAATATATAATATTTGGGGGTTCAAAGTAATTTTCTTGCAAAAAAAAATTATTTTTTTATGTAAACAATAAGTGTCAGAAAGGGCTTTGTCTTCAAGTGGTTAGAAGAGTGGGTGATGTGTGACATAAGCTTCTAGATGTTGTGCATTTTCAATTTTCAAAACTTTGTGACAAAAAGTGAGGTCTGCAAAATACTCACTATACCTCTCATCAAATAGCTTGGGGTGTCTACTTTCCAAAATGGGGTCATTTGGGGGGGTTTTGTGCCACCTGGGCATTCCATGGCCTCCGAAACTGTGATAGGTAGTGAGGAGTAAAATCAAAAATGTACGCCCTTAGAAATCCTGAAGGCGGTGCTTGGTTTTCGGGGCCCTGTACGCGGCTAGGCTCCCAAAAAGTCCCACACATGTGGTATCCCCGTACTCAGGAGAAGCAGCTAAATGTATTTTGGGGTGCAATTCCACATATGCCCATGGCCTGGGCATAACTTTTGCGCAAACCAATAAATATACTAAGAAGTTTAATTTAAACAAAGAGGAGAATGTTGCTATTACTTAAAGACAATAATGAGCTGGTAATTAGAGAGGCAGATAAGGGCGGTATGGTTGTTGTGCTTAGTGCCACACGGTATCATACAGAAGCCCTTAAATAACTGAGCGATTTAGATACTTACCATCCTCTAAAACAAAATCCCACTCAGACTTTTACGATGTTGTTGTATCATTTGGTTGATAAAGGCAAGGAACTGATCATTTTAGGTGCTACAATTGCAGAATGTTTGACAGTGAATGATCCTATTGTGCCAGTGTTTCATTATTTGTCTAAAATACATAAAGCCCAAGTTCCTGTGCTGGGGTAGTCTATTGTCATAAAGATAGCCTCTTTACTCAAACCCCTGTGTGAGTGGGTTTATATACATTTGCAGCCCCTAGTCCAGAGGTTACCAGGTTACATTTGAGACACTGGGCACGTATTGTTTAAACTCCAACATGTATTGTGGACCAATTTGGTCTGGATTATCTCTAATGTCACTGCATTGTACTCCTCTATACCTCATTCTCTGGCTTTGGTAGTGGTGAGACAACATCTTCGAAAATATTGTTTTGATTCAAATGAGCTCCAGGATTACCGCATTAAGTGTGTCGATTTTCATTTGATTAGATTTTTTCATATTTGATGAGACTTATTATGTACAGTTACGTGGTGCCTCTATGGACACAAAATTTTCTCTAGCCAATCTTTATATGGGTTGGTGGGAGGAGCTTTTTATCTTCTCCCACAATAAACCATGTTTTTTTCATCTGTTCTGGTATGGCAAATTCATTGATGACCTGCTCATTATTTGAAACAAAAAAGGTGTCAATTTTGATGTGGATCTTTTTTTGCAGTATATTAACCACTTCCCACCCGGCCACTGCACATAAATGGCCGGGTGGGCACTTCTTCCTTCTGAGTGGACGTTCCCAAATGTCCCTCAGATGGAGCGGGTTCACACCCGTGCGATCCTGATGCCCGCATATCCCCCGATCACGCCGCATCTTGGAACGGAAGGAGGGCACTGTGATTTGCCCTCCTGATCCGCACGATAGCTGTGTCTAATCACAGCCATCATGATGTAAACAGCAGGGGAGGGGTGACATTTGACAGGGGATCGCACAAAGGTGTACCCGCGCAGCAGTGCGATCCCGATCTGCCTGTGCCCTCCAGAGGCAGGAGAGTTGTACATGACAGGAGGGCTCTGTGATTGGCCCTCCTGATCACATGATGATTTTGTCCAATCACAGTCGTCATGTAATGTAAATCGAGAGCCGTTGTAACTGCTCTCAACTCTTCCTCTCCTCACACAGTGCCTGTCAGTGAGGAGAGGAAGAGAGATCTGTGCTGCATCCAGGAGATCAGTGAGTTTTTAGTTTGTCTGCTGTTTACCTACTGATCACCCAGCTAGTGTCCCCAAAACAGTGAAAACACCTGTCATACAGCTGTCCCACTGAACATCTCCCCATCAACAGCTGGCACATCTGCCCATCAACAGCTGGCACATCAGCCACCTACCATCTGTCACAGCCGCCCAACATCTGGCACAGCCGCCTGCCATCTGGCACATCTGCCGCCCGGCATCTGAAACATCTGCCGCCCGCCATCTACTGCCTGCCATCTGACACATCTGCCGCCCGCCAACACCTGGCACATCTGGCACAGCTGCCCACCATCTGGCACAGTCGCCCAACATCTGGTACAGCCGCACGCCATCTGGCACATCTGCCACCTGCCATCTAGCACATCTGCTGCTGCAATCAGGCACATCTGCCGCCTGCCATCAGGCACATCTGCACGCCAACACCTGGCACAGCCGCCCACCATCTGGCACAACCACCCAACATCTGGCACAGCCGCCCGCAATCTGGCACATCTGCCGCCCGCCATCTGGCACATCTGCCCGCCAACATCAGGCACATCTGCCCGCCAACATGGCTAAAAGATTCGACAGCGCTGAGGAGGCTCTCCAGATACTCCAGAGTATGTCAGACGAGAGTAGCGAAGAAATTTCTCTGCCAGACTTGGATAGTGACTATGAGCCAGTGGAAAGCAGTGGCTCCGAAATGGAAACTGAGGAGGATAGAATCCTAGTAAGGAGAATCGGGAGATATGAGCAGGCGCAGACATCCACCAGCAGCGCAGCACTCCAGGGCATCCAACAGCAGGCATCCACCAGCAGCTCAGCACTCCAGGATAATATGCAGGTATCCACCAGCAGTGCAGCACTCCAGGGCATCCAGCAGCAGGCATCCACCAGCAGCACAGCACTCCGGGATAGGCAGGCATCCACCAGCAGTTCTGCAACCTTCCTAGAGGATAGGCCAGATGCTAGCAACAAAGCATCCCTTCAACAACGAGGTAGGGATATTAGCCTCCCAGATGTTCTACTTTATCCAACATGGCTGCCCGATACGTCAGAACCTGTAATTCCCCTTTTTATAGCCCATCCAGGCCCTCAGATACAGTCAGAAAATGTAACCCCAATTTATTATTTTCACTTATTTTTTTACAGATGATCTCCTAAATTACATTGTGGAGCAATGTAATCTATATGCCAGCCAACATATAGCCAACAATCCAAATTCTTCATACGCCCGTCCTTTTGTTTGGAAACCCCTCACCATGGAAGAATTTAAAATTTTCCTTGGCCTTACCCTCAACATGGGGCTGGCAAAAAAAAAAATAACTCTATGCCTACTGGTCTACCCAACCTATCCACTTAATTAAAATTAAAATTAACTAATCCATTTTTTTTCAAGCAGATGTTTACCCCTGATATAAATATTTGTGTAGATGAATCCCTAGTACACTTCACAGGAAGACTTGGAATAAAGCAAGACCTCCCCAGTAAAAGAGACAGACGTGGGGTAAAATTTTATAAGGCGTGTGACAGGGCCACGGGTTACACATATGATTTTATCATTTATGAGGGAAAAGACAGACAGCTAAACCCCTGGATGCCCTACCTACATGGGAACAAGTGGCAAAATTGTCTGGCAGCTGATCGAACCATTGCTTGGGAAAGGTTACCACCTATATGTAGACAATTTCTACACGAGTTTCCCACTTTTCCGCCTTCTGTACCAAAAGAAGACTGTGGCCTGTGGGACAGCATGGACCAACCACAAAGGTTTCCCACAGAGATTGGTCACCAAGAAATTGAAACAGGGTGAAATGGCCAGTATGCGGACTGAAGAGGTACTAGCGCTGAAGTGGAGAGATAAAAGAAGAGATGTCTATATCCTTTCCACAATGCATGATAACACCTTGGTGGAACTGCAGAGAAGAAAAGGCCCCATCCAGAAGCCAAAATGTGTGCATGAGTATAACCTTTACATGGGGGGGTGGATATGAACGACCAGCTGATGCAGCCCTACTTGGCCACCAGGAGATCACTGTTTTGGTACAAGAAAGTCTCCATTTATTTGATGCAACTAGCCCTGTTCAATTTGTATATTATTTTTCTAAGTGCACCCAAAGTTCCCCAACCCATCTAAAATTTCAAGAAGATGTCATCACAGCCCTTCTCTATTCCCATGGCCAAGCCCCTCAACTAATTTGCTTCGATACATTAGCCAGACTCCATGAAAGGCACTTTCCTGAAATCCTCCCTCTTACCCAAACAGGTCACAAACCCCCCAAAAAATGTTGCGTGTGTTCAAGTAGATACTGATACTACTGTCCCCAATGTCCCTCCCAGCCAGGCCTCTGTATTGGAGATAGCTATCATACTTCACTACTCTATTAGTAAAGTGAAGATGATTTTTTTCCAGTTTCCACTATCTGCCATTTCCGAGAATGACCCAGACTGTTAACGACTATGCCTCTGCCAAAAATGTTTCTGCCTTCAACATGAATTGACCTCAGCCTGTTAAATGACCATGCTTTTTGCCTGCCTCCTGAACTGATCATTTGCCTTGCCACTGTACAGCACAGGGGTCTCACATATGTGAGGGGCTCCTGAAAAGTTTTTCCGAGTGGAGAAAATAGTTTTCTCAGTTTTTTTAGTTTTCTCGGATTAGGGTTTGGAGATTCAGAGGCTTCGTAGAGATTTGAGTGTGAAGAAACTTCTACCCCTGTCCTCAGGTCTTACCTGACCAAGGCCTAAATGTTATAGTGCTGCCTACTGCCACCTGAACTGGCCATGCCTTTGCTTGCCACCTGAACAGGCCATGCTTTTGCCTGCCACCTGAACTGGCCATGCCTTTTCCTGCCAAATGAACTTTCCATGCCTCTGCCTGCCACCTGAACTGTCTGCTAAACCATGGACTGTACTGAACCATATTCATACTTTTCCATATCTGTCTGCTGCCTGGACAATTCCTGGACATTTCCTTTGGCTGTCCGGACCAATGCTTTGACTGCTCTGGAACAGTATTCCTGCCTGCTAAAACCACAGGTGAGCCTTTTTTTTGCCCTTTGCTCAGCATAATGTATTTTGGGGTGTAATTCTTGGTGTGTACATGCTATGTGTTAGAAGCCTGAAGGTGCTACTTGCATGTTGGTCCTATGTATGTGGCCATGCTGTGGAAAAGTCTCACACATGGGGTATCATCATACTCAGGATGAGTAGCAGAATGTATTTTGGAGTGTCATTTTGGCTATGTACATGCTATGTGTTAGAAAGATCTTCTAAATTGACAACTTTGTGAGAAAAAAATACAATTTCATTTTCTTTCCATGTTTTCCAAAAACTTGTGGAAAGAAATTACATGTTCAAAAGACTCATTATGCCTCATAGAATATACATTGGGGTGTTTTCTTTCCAAAATTGGGTCATTTTTGTGGGTAATTCCATTGTCCTGGTGCTCCAGGGCCTTCAAAAATGTGATAGGTATTCAGGAAATGAAATGTGTAATTTATGCCTTTAGAAAGCATGATGGTGCTACTTAGATGTTTGGCCTCTGTATGTGGCCAGGCTGTGGAAAAGTCTCACACATGGGGTATCGCCATACTCAGGGCGAATAGCAGAATGTATTTTGGAGTGTAATTGCAATTATGCCTGCACCGTGTGTGAGAAATAACTTGTAAATATGACAATTTTGTGAAGAAAAAAAAAAAAAAAAAAATATATATATATATATATATATATATATATATATATATATATATATATATATTTCTTAATTTTCCAAAGCATTGTGGGAAAAAAATTGCAACTTCAAAAAATTCACTATGCCTCTTACTAAATACCTCGGACTTCTTCTTCCACTTCTTTCCAAAAAGGGGTCATTTGGGGGGTATTTGTACTATCCTGACATTTTAGGGCCACAAGAAATGAGATAGGCCACCAGTGCATTAGGATTGATACGTTTTAAATAATGCATAGCATAGCTTGAGACTCTATTACTTTTACACTAACCAATGATCATACATTTATCAGGATTTTTTTTACCAAAGACATGTAGCAGAATACATTTTGGCCTAAATTTTCAACAAAATTAGATTTTGTTGGTTTCTTTTAACCACTTAACAACCGGCCCATAGCCGAATGACGGCTGCAGGGCGGTTGCTTAACTCTGGGAGGGTGTACTATGATGTCCTCCCAGAATTCCCCTCTCGCGCGCCCCCTGGGGCGCGCACCCGAACACCTCCGGACCCGGCGCATCACGGATCCCGGTAAATGGCCGCTGATCGCAGCCGTTTACCATGTGATCACATGTAAACAGACCGGCGTCATCTGATGACGCCGGTTCCTCTCCTCCCCTCCTGTGTACCGATCGGTACACTGTGAGCAGAGAGGAGGATGGATGGATGGCTGCAGCGCTGTGGGCTGGATGTGTAGTGCCCACAGCGCTGCACAGTGACATCCAGCCATTCATTCATCCATGCTCAGCCATCCCTACTACTCTGCAATGCTGTGCAATGCTCTGCAAAGCCCCACATTACCCTGGAATACCCCACATTACTCTGCAATACCCCCACAATACTCTGCAAAGCCCCACATTACACTGCAATACCGAGCATTACCCCGCAATACCCCGCCATACCCCGCCATACTCGGCCATACCCCGCCATACTCCGCCATACCCCGCCATACTCCGCCATACCCCGCCATACTCTGCCATACCCCGCCATACTCCGCCATACCCCGCCATACTCCGCTATACCCCGCCATACCCCGCCATACCACGCCATACTCCGCAATACACTGCCATACTCCGCAATACCCCGCCATACTCCGCAATACCCCGTCATACCCCGCCATACTCCGCCATACCCCGCCATACTCCGCCATACCCCGCCATACTCCGCCATACCCCGCCATACTCTGCAATACCCCGCCATACTCCGCAATACCCCGCCATCCTCCGCAATACCCCGCCATACTCCGCAATACCCCGCTATACCCAGCCATACCCTGCCATGCTGAGCCATGCTCGGCTGTACTCGGCCCCTGTATGTGGCCAGGCTGTGGAAGTCTCACACATGTGGTATCGTCGTACTCAGGAGAAGTAGGAGAATCTATTTTGGGGTGTCATTTTTGGTATGTACATGTTATGTGGTAGAAATATTGTATAAATGGACAACTTTGTGTTAAAAAAAAATGCATTTTAACCACTTCCTGTCCGCCGGCCATCATACAACGTCCTTGACTTTGTGCGGGGATATCTGAATGATGCCTGCAGCTACAGGCATCATTCAGATATCAGCTTTTTCAGCCGGCGATTCCCTACACCATAAGAATGATCATAGCGGCTGTTCCACTGCTTGATCATTCTTACGGGAGGCGAGAGGGGATGTCCCCCCCCCGCGCTTCTACCGACTCACCGCTACGATCGAAGCCAGGATCGTTTTTTTTTTTTTTTTATTTTAGGCTTCCCAGCCTAGAGGTGAGATGTGGGGTCTTATTGACCCCATATCTCACTGTAAAGAGGACCTGTTATGCCATATTCCTATTACAAGGATGTTTACATTCCTTGTAATAGGAATAAAAGTGGTCAAAATTTTTTTTTTTTGGAAAAAAAAGCATCAAACTAAAATAAATAAAGTAAAATGAACAATAAAAAAAAAAATAAAAAATTTTAAAGCGCCCCTGTCCCTGTGTGCTCACATGCAGAAGCGAACGCATATGTAAGTCCCGCCCACATATGAAAACAGTGTTCAAACCACACATGTGAGGTATCGCTGCAATTGGTAGAGCGAGAGCAATAATTTTGGCCCTAGATCTCCTCTGTAACTCAAAACATGTAACCAGTAAAAAATTTTAAAGCATCGCCTATGGGGATTTTTGAGTAGCAAAGTTTGGCGCCATTCCACAAGCGCGTGCAATTTTGAAAGGTGACATGTTGGGTATCTATTTACTCAGCGTAACTTCATCTTTCACATTATGCAAAAACATTGGGATAACTTTACTGTTTTTTTTTTGTAAAGCACAAAACAGTTTTTTTTCCAAAAAAAACACGTTAAAAAAATTGCTGCGCAAATACCGTGTGAGATAAAAAGTTGCAACGACCACCATTGTATTCTCTAGTGTCTTTGCTAAAAAAACATATATAATGTTTTGGGGTTCTATGTAATTTTCTAGCTAATAAATGATGATTTTTACATGTAGGAGAGAAATGTCAGAATTGGCCTGGGTGCTTCAGAATGCCTGAAGGTGCTCCCCTGCATGTTGGGCTTCTGTATGTGGCCACGCTGTGTAAAAGTCTTATGCCGCGTACACACGGTCGGACTTTTCAGCTACAAAAGTCCAACGGACGCTGACGGACTAAAGCTGGCTGGTAATCCGATCGTGTGTGGGCTTCTCCGGACTTTCAACGTACTTTTTTAGCCTCAAATCCGACGTACTTTAGATTTGAAACATGCTTCAAATCTTTACGTCGTAACTACGACGGACCCCGAAGTCCGCTCGTCTGTATGCTAGTCCTACGGACAAAAACCCACGCTAGGGCAGCTATTGGCTACTGGCTATCAACTTCCTTATTTTAGTCCGGTGTACGTCATCACGTACGAATCCGTCGGACTTTTGTGTGGTTGTGTGTAGGCAAGTCTGTTCGTTAGAAAGTCTGCCGCAAGTCCGCCACAAGTCCGCCGAAAGTCTGTCGGACAGGCTGTCGGACTTTTGTAGATGAAAAGTCCGACCGTGTGTACGCGGCATTACACATGTGGTATCGCCATACTCGGGAGTAATAGCAGAATGTGTTTTGGGGTGTAATTTGTGGTATGCATATGCGGTGTGTGAGAAATAACCTGCTAATATGACAATTTTGTGGGGAAAAAAAAAGTAAAAAAAAAACCTTGATTTTGCAAAGAATTGTGGGAAAAAATGACAACTTCAAAAAACTCACCATGCATCTTTCTAAATACCTTGGAATGTCTCCTTTCCAAAAAGGGGTAATTTGGGGGGTATTTGTACTTTTCTGGCATGTTAGGGTCTCAAGAAATTAGATAGGCCGTTAGTACTTCAGGTGTGATCAATTTTCAGATATTCGCACCATAGCTTTTGGACTCTATAACTTTCACAAAGACCAAATAATATCCACCGATTTGGGTTATTTTTACCAAAGATATGTAGCGGTATAAATTTTGGCCAAAATATATGAAGAAAAATTACTAATTTTCAAAATATTATAACAGAAATGAAGAAAATTTTATTTTTTTACAGATTTTTCGGTCTTTTTTCTTTTATAGCGCAAAAAAATAAAGAACCCAAAGGTGATTAAATACCACCAAAATAAAGCTCTATTTGTGTGAAAAAAAGGACAAAAATGTCATATAGATACAGTGTTGCATGACTGAGTAATTGTCATTCAAAATGTGATTGGTCTGGTTTGGAAGGGGGTTTAAGTGCCCAGTTGTCAAGTGGTTAAAACAGAAAGTAGAAAATGTTGTTTTTTTTTTTCAAAATATTTGCTCTTTTTTCAAAAAATAAAAAATGAAGCTGTGAATAAATACCACCAAATGAAAGACCTATTTGTGTGAACAAAATGATAAAAAATTTCATTTGGGTACAGTGTAGCATGACTGAGTAATTGTCATTCAAAGTGTGAGAGCACTGAAAGCTGAAAATTGGTATGGGAAGGAAGGGGGTGAAAGTGCCCAGTACTGAGGTGGTTAATGACAATGATCTTAATTTAAAATGTACTGCTAATTTTAATGATAAAGCCATTGGTTTTTGGATATCATATTAGAGGGTGATCCTGTTGCTCATTCTGTGAAGACTAAAACATACCGCAAGCTTACTTCTGGAAATGCTACTCTTCTGGCTGGTAGTTGCCATCCAGTGCATACTATTAAAACCATCCCTGTAGGTGAAATTACCAGAGTCAGGAAGAATTGTTCCACTGAAGATTTATTTGCTTAAGAGTGTAAAATCATTAGTGGGAGAATCCCTGTTGGAATGCTCCTATAGCGTAGAATCCGATTTTAAGAATTCTGGAAAATTTAAATGCAAAATCAACAGGTAACTTTTGTTACCTCTTATTCTGTGTAATATCATCACATTGCCAACATTATTAAAATGAACCTCCCATTTTTTTTTTCTGATAAGATTCTGCATGATGTTTTGAAAAATGGTATTAATTTCTTAAGCCTCCCAATTTAGGTTCAGTTTTATCTCCAAGCCAGGAATTTTCCAGCAGCAGTGTTACACCTTGGTTATCTTTTTCTGGTTCATACAGATGAGGACTGAAAACTTGCAGATATTGCTGCACATTGGTTATCTTTTTCTGGTTCATACAGATGAGGACTGAAAACTTGCAGATATTGCTGCCTGCACTGTGTGACCAAGGATTTCATTTCAAATGTCATAGGGGGAAGTTTTAAGATTCAGCAATATATTAATTGTGGCATAGATCATTTTGTTTATCTTATCCAGTGTACTGCATGTAAATTACAGTATGTTGGCTGCACCATCGGTCTGCTTCACTGCAGAATAGCTGAACACTATTGTGATAGCCTTAATAAAACTGCGAGGACGATTTCCAATGTTTCCAAACACTTAAAAAAATTCCATAATGGTAATATGGCTTTATTCATTTTTAATGGTATAAAAAGAGTGCTGCCAGCTAAAAGAGGTGATGATAGAGACTGACATTTACAACAGCAAGAGATATACTAGATTTATAGACTACAGACTCGCATCCCCTCTCGACTTAATCACTGGTGGGATGTGGACATGTTTCTTAAATTAGATTTTTGGTCCTTTTTGCTATTTTTGCACTTGCTATTTTTCACTTATGCAGTGGTCCATATAGGTATATATTTATATTCTGATGCCTGTTTGCACTTGTTTTTATATTATATGCATGCATGTTTTATACAGCATCATTTATTCCTCCCTCCTGGAGTCATGTGATCCTGGGAGGTGGGATTGACAATCATGTTTGTACTATTAATAAGAATCATATTCATTTGTTTGTTAGCTGTGATTTGGCCTGACGGCTAAAACACTTTGCATTTTTACATGACTGTACTACACAAACTTTTTATAAAGAGCAGTTGATTATAGCCATTGCACCGGAGCACCAGATTTCGCTATATACTGTTATGCCTTGTTCCACACTTCCTATTTGAAGTCAGTAACTTCCAGTTCCATTTCAGGGAGATCTACTTCTCTTCCTCCTCCAGTTCTTGTGGATAGTAATAAGGAGTTTGAGCTTGAAGCAATTGGACTTGCAGAATCCCTGCCAGTGTTCCCAGTATCCATGCTGGATGTGTATTCTAGCCTGAAGATTATTTAGGCTTCAGGCTTTAAAGTGGCTGGTTATGTGTTTGAGAGCTAAAAGGCTATAATACTTGCCTGTGAGTTGCCTGTTTCGGCCTGACTACTACTACTTACAAAGGCCAGTTATAGGTTGGGGTGGTTGCCACTTTTTTTGTACAGTTGGTTAAACTGGGTGCAGGGACGCACTGGATGCCTTCACTGCCATTGTGCTGTAGCTGGGCGTCATGTGCATCCCTGTATCTTTATGGAGGGATGGGTTCCCTCCAGGCATACTTGCCCTTAAAGTGGAGTTCCACCCAAAAATGGATACCTGTCTTTGACAGGTATCCTGTCCCCACTTCTGGGAGACCGGGCCGTGGCGAAGTACATCACAGCTCGGTCCCCCTCCTCCTCCCTCCCCTTCTGCCGGGCCAGTGAGAGAGTGCAGTGTGCTTTTTCGCATGCACAGCAGGGACCCAGGTCATGAAGCCGTAATGTTAAAAGTCAGCAGCTACAGTAGGTGTAGCTGTTGACTTTTAATTATTTTAAGGGGCGGGTGGACCTCCGCTTCAATCTATACATTCTTATATGTGCTCCCACTATGGAGGCTCTGGAAATTTAAAGTTAGGACAGCGGTATATACAGAGATCCCTTGATGTGGGCACTGCAGCATACTCATATATGCGCAAAAGTGTGCAAGCAAAACACAAAATGCTTATGCATATGTTTGCAAATGTGTGCAAACAAAACCCTCTGTTTTTAACGTAAACTGTTAGACAGGGTCCATGTGTGGTTGCTTTGCAGACTGCATGGTAAGTGTGCTGCTGGGAAATCTTTTGTTTGTTTGTGATTACTTTCCATCTGCAGCCCTGTTAACAGCTTCCACTTTGTAGCCTCTTTGTTCCAGACACCTTCAGGAGCGTTGATGAAGTCCAACTGTCACTTAGATTTTGCACCCTGAGCGGGCCCATGTCATCTGCCAGGGGGCTCTATAACAAAGAGCAACAATAAAATACACAAATCCTTTAAATAACTTGAGGGATGCCCTCAACCTGCACATAAAGCTTTGCACCAGTATGACATACTCCTGAAAAAGTTACATTTAAAAAACAACTTCTGCTGCTAAGTTCCAGATGACATAAATGACTAAATGTGGTCATGAGCACTTCCTAAGGTCACCAGTTGGTGTTTACATTATTGTAGCAGCCAGGGAGTTGTGCTTTAGAGATAGAAGTTCAATGGGAATGCATCATTGTGGTGTGTCTTTTTGTCAGAGGGAAAAACTTCCAGGTGCTCAGCCAAAATATGAAGGTAAGGAAAGATAGCAAGGCTGGAGCATGGGTCTCTTCCTCTCCTTCCCTCCCTTTCTCTTTTCTCTCTGCTCTTATCTTTTTATTCTTCTTCCCTCTCCTCCTCTTGCCCCCATTTTTTTTCTCTTTCTCTCTCCTTTACTTTTTTTGGCTTCTTCCTTTTCCTTTCTTGATAGATAATGGCAGGCTCCATCACTTTCCTTTTTTATTACCTTTCCTTATCCTCACTTACCTATAGGTGGCCTCAGGCAAATATTTCCCATCCCAATCAATCCTACATTGCCAATCATATCTGTGCCTTACTGTAGCTTTACTTGCTAATATGTCCATGGCCTTTCTTGTAATATTTTTCTAACTGTTCCCCTTGGTTCCGAAGCCTTAGGACTAATGTGTTTCTGTTCATTTACACTACCTGATTGGGTTCATTTTTTAACATCACCTGTTTCAACAGTGCTTGCTAACTCCACCAGCGAGTAGAGCATGTTAGATTTTAGCACTTATGTTACTTTGTACAATGGTCCTCTACATTTGTATTTTGTACATACAATCAACGTACACTGGTTGTATGTTTGTTTTAGCTTTTTCAATAAAAAGTGAAAAAAAGGATAGCACAGAATCTTATGAAAAAGCTACAAAAATGTGTTCTGTGTCTACATATAGATGTCTACATGTAGATGAACTATTAATGTAAGAAATTCCGATGGAAAATGTCCGATGGAGCATACACACGGTCGGAATTTCCGACAACAAGCTCCCATCCAACATTTTCCCCCAGAAAATCCTATCATGTGTACGGGGCATAAGAGGTAATAGCAAGAACTGAACAACAATCTGCTGAACCTGACACTAATGAAAGCCTTATGAAGCAAACTTGCATGTAGAAGAGTGGGGGCTCCCGAATAGACAAAAGCAAAAGTAAAAGCAATTATAGAGAAACAACACAACCAGCTTTGTCTGGGAATTCCTATAAGACATCTGACTAACAGAAATGAGCATGCATGCATGACTCTTTGCAGAATGGGCTATCAGGAATGTGCATGTGGGTAGAAATGTGCGCACACAAACAGGTACGCGCACGATGTATGTTGGCACCAGACTGACTATTTAAGGATGCCTCTGTCTGTGCTCTAATGCTGACTGGTCTTCAGCTGTTCCCTGTGTCCTGTGTACTTCCAGTGTGTTCCCTATGTTGCTGACCTGGCTTACTCCTGACCTGAACTTGGATCATGCTTGTCTTATTGCTATTCCTAACCCGGCTTGTGTCTGACTTTGGCTCTGCTCCTGATTCGGTACCTCGCTGCCCACCTGTTGATGACCCTGGCTATCCTGTGGTCACACTCCTGCCTTGACCAGAAAAAAGACAGAAAAAGAAAAGCTAATCCTGTGGAACCAAACACCAACTATGGTTATTAGGAGGTTCTTAATATGTGACACCTATTAAGGTGCTGCTGCTGTAGCTAAAGAAACTAGGCTAGCATATAGAAATGAACCCAGTATTGCTACCAGAGTTCAAAAAGATGGCTACTTTTGCAGCAGTGAGTCTAAATCAATTGGTTTTAAAAAAGTACAAAGTTTATTAATAATGCTAATAACAATACAAAATATTGTACTATATTGTCAGTAAAAAAGTGCAAACAACTTCACATATCATGCTTTCTGGGTCCCATCCATAGGAGGGATAACCCGGAGGGGACTCAATGTATACACAGACACTGGAAGACAAATCAACACATATGCGGCACTAAAGAGACAGTTAAACAAAACATCCTGGCTTCCCAACTTTTTCGAGTGTCTGCCTGGCTGTCTGTGCTCACAGTTCTGCGACCCGCTGTGCATTCCTGCTGCAAGTCTGCTGAAAGCTCTGACCTGCCACATCCTCCTCTCCTGCAGTGCAAGTGGAGTGCTTCCTTAACCTCAGCTGAACTATGGTGCATGGCTACTGCTCCTGATCTGATGGTTCTACTGTTTCCTCAGAATCACATCTTCTCCTGCAAATCCCTGGGTCTATACCTACAGGCACTCTTGTTCCTCCTGTCCTTCAGCACCCTCTGTTTCACTCTCAGGGGGTCCTGGATAGGAGATACAAAAGAGGCCAACCTCATCATTTCAGTCTCCCTTCAGGTACATGACAAGCTTATAGTGAAGTAGTTAAAAAATAAAAAGCTAAGGAAATTACACTTCAAACACTGGAGAAAAGAAATGTAACCTGCCCCCATTGCCCCCTACTGGTTCTATTGTGGTGATTTCTTGGTACTGGATCTGGGAGGAGCCAAATTTCGAATTCTCAAGGTAAAGTTAAGCCGTGCTTCTGGAGTGGAGATGGACAACGAAGAATTTGATATATCTGAAAAAATTTGAACTGGAACAGGTGAACAGATATACACACATCTGAGCCTGTGAAGAGCTTACCAGGACGGGATCGCAGTGACTCCGCTGCAGTTTCGTTTTTGGCCTTTTCCAGTTGATCTTTTGGTGAGCAGGAACCCCTATGGGTTCAATCAGGATTTTATTCTGGGTTACACAGAGGCAATAAGCCTACCGCTGACTATACCTTCACCAGTTTACCATCTGGTAAGCGGCCTCTTGTGTCTGTGCACCGGGTGTTCTCCCCGTTTTGGCTTTTTGTTTGCCTGTACAACCTTATTTCTGGTAAACGGATATATTTGGTGTTTTATATCTTATTTCCAAGGACACCACCTATTGCATGCTGCATGTCACATTTTTTATGCCCCTGGTTTTGCAACGCAGTCAGGGTGCATTTATGATTTTTATGATTATTTTGTGTGAACACTTTCTCTCTTTGACTTAACTTGTTCATGTCAGTATCACGCTATGGTCTTTGTATTTTTATTTGATTAAACCTTATGTGGACCCGTTCTGCTGCATGAGCGTGACGGATTTTGCCCATCTTGGAGTGCTCCCAAAAGGCCCGGGCTGGGTTTTAAGCCATCTGTCTGACTTGGCTTACGTTCTGGTAAGCAGTTCACCACACAGTTGTTTTTTTCTTCACTTCATCACTTAGAAGAATTTGCTGCATTATTTTGGACTTAATTGAATTAATTCCACTGAATACCAATTGGACTCACATTTAGCGCGGTTTACTTGTTTTATTTATACTGGAGAAAAGAAGGCAAAACTGTCCCAGTGGGAGAACTTCTGATCTGGCCACAGGCAGAGTCAGTGCTCCTCAGGCAGCCTCAGATGGAGAAAGAAGTCACCTCGGGTATGAAAGGAAAACACCATTCAGAGTCTTCTCGTCAGGATGCCGTCCCTAGTCGTGACATCACAGTGATGCAGGATTGTGTTTTGGGGAGTTAAAATATAAAGTGCAGCGCCAGAGGTATCTATTATGTACAGGAAACATAAACGCACATAAATGCTAAAGTAACAAATTGTGATCAAAAATGTCTTTAAGTGATATATGGAACAGCAAAATCCTGAAAGTCCATATACGGGGAAGTAGTGAGGAAATATATCCTCCAATTAGAAGGCAACAGTAAACACCGGAAGGCGTGTAGATATTTGTGTTGCGTTTGTTACAATATGATTTTTTTAAATTTAATCAGACTTGATACATGGGACATAACAATATTACAATAGTGGTTGGTCATAGAGATATTGTCAGTTTTTGGCTTGAGTAGATTTCTCAAACAAATGCTGTTTTATACAATGGGGGTAGATATCATTGTTGTATTCTATTGACAGTTCAATTAACAGGCTATTGACTCTATAGCTACAGTAAACAAGTAATGCCCCATACACACGGTTGGATTTTCCAATGGAAAATGTCCGATCGGAGCGTGTTGTCGGAAATTTCGACCGTGTGTGGGCTCCATCGGACATTTTCCATCGGATTTTCCGACACACAAAGTTTGAGAGCAGGATATAAAATTTTCCGACAACAAAATCCGTTGTCGGAAATTCCGATCGTGTGTACACAAATCCAACGGACAAAGTGCCACGCATGCTCAGAATAAATAAAGAGATGAAAGCTATTGGTCACTGCCCCGTTTATAGTCCCGACGTACGTGTTTTACGTCACCGCGTTCAGAATGATCGGATTTTCCGACAACTTTGTGTGACCGTGTGTATGCAAGACAAGTTTGAGCCAACATCCGTCAGAAAAAATCTTAGGATTTTGTTGTCGAAATGTTCGAACAAAGTCCGACCGTGTGTACGGGGCATAAGACATTACTTGTTTGGGATTCTTTCAGCTTTCAAACTGAAAGAATGGCTGTTAAATTACTGTCTTGGTTTGAGTAGACAATGGTACGTAGATACCATTTTTGTACGTAGATACAGTTTTCAACAGTCCATTGTTTCTACAGCTACAGTAAACAGGCATGTTTTCTGTTGTTTGATAACTATGGTAAACAGCCTGGCACATAAAAGGGGGATTCAGGCATAAGCTACGGACACACACACACAGATCATCATGCTTTGAAGATCAGAAGCTGCCACTCATGATACAAGAACATTGCCTGGTGTCCAAGAAGCATCGTTGCCAATGGAGATCACGAACATACAGTAACAGAAGATAAGTAGCTTTTAAGTGTATTTGTACTGATATAGACTATAGGCTGTTCATTTGATAGGCATTTTGCTTGTTATAGAGATCTGTCAGTCTTGTATTGTATTCCTAAGATTGTAATAGTTTTGTATGTACAGCATCTTTGTATAGTAAAAGCACAATTTACACACTGCAGAAATCTTAGCTTCCTTGCTTATACCACAGAGTAACCTTGCTAGATAGATGCAAGAAAAACATTTGCGGGCTCGTCCGCGATCTGTGCTATAGTTCAACTGAAGCAGACCTGTTTTTCTGTAGTATGTTGTGTAGCTTGTGCTAGGTAAAATGCTGCGTAAGCTGTTTAGGAAAAGCAAGGCTGCAGAGGGTTCTGGTGGCCAGAAGGAAGTGTGCAACTTACCTATCTGGGCCAGAGACAATGAGTGGGAGCCTCTTGCTAAAGAATTTGTGAAGTATGCTTCTCCCTTGAAGCTGACTTGGGGTGATAAAGTCTCAGATCATTTTGTAGATTTTAGCCTTAAGGGGTTGGATTTAAGTAAAAAAGAGAAAATGACAGTATCCACAGTGGGCTGGTATTTCCTTAATGCTATTTACACTGCATCACAGCAAAGGGAGAAGGCAGAGGCAGAAGTTAAGGTATTAAAAGACCAGCTAGCAGTTGGTTCAGAGTGTGTGCGTTCAACTGCTAGTCGGGCTGATGATTTGCAAGAGCGGTGTGTAGCCCCCATGACCAAATCAATTAATGCCTTAAGGAAAGGAAAGGGCCGTAAACCTGTTAGTAAAGCCAGGGTACGTGCCATTGTCACATCCCAAAATTGGGATTGTGAGGGTGTGCTTTCCTCAAATGATAGTGAGGATGAGGAGATAGAGTTTGGTATTTCGCATGATGATCTGCTAGTGCGAAAGAAAAAGTATGCCAGACCTCTCATTACGAAGCATAGGAAACGGCAGCATGATAGAGAGGATATGGCAGATGGGGAGGTGCATTATCGCAACCCCAGAGATGTTGAATTTGAAGAAGTACGGGAGTTTACATGAATTGAACTCCATGAGCTGGCAAAACAATACAAACAAAGGTCTGGGGAACCCCTAGTGAGGTGGCTCCTACGCTTATGGGATGAAGGGGTGGACAGTGTTGTTTTGTCAGGTAAGGAAGCAGTGACTACGGGAGTGTTAACCCATGATCTACAATTGCATCAGGCAATGCGAAAAGTCCGAGAGTTTAGCGTGAATTTTTCACCGTTATGCCCCGTACACACGGTCGGATTTTCTGATGGAAAATGTCGGAGCGTGTTGTCGGAAATTCCGACCGTGTGTGGGCTCCATCGGACATTTTCCATCGGATTTTCCGACACACAAAGTTGGAGAGCAGGAGATAAAATCCGATCGCGTCAATTCCGACCGTGTGTGGCCTGTTCCGACGCACAAAGTGCCACACATGCTCAGAAGAAATTCCAAGACGGAACAGCTCGTTCTGGTAAACTTAGCGTTCGCAATGGATATAGCACTTTCGTCACGCTGCAATGTTAAAAATGGTTTAATACAGCGCACTCTCTTCTTCTTTATAATGTGACAAGAATGAAGTAGTTTTGCTGCTCATATTCACACAGACTTCTCACAAAGTTTTATTTTTGTTTTTTTATTGGGATTCCCTGAATATATTGTTAATAGTTGTCACATCTGACAGAATTTTTTTTTTATTTAATTTTTTTGTGGATTTTAAGCCTTTTTTTTATTTAATGTTTGGATTTTTTGAAAGGCTGATCTTTGTTCAATGATATTTTTATTTTTACTCCAGAATATTTTTGTGTGTGTTTTGTGTGTCAAGTTACCCCAACACCATTGATATCTTTTATTATTTAATCTCAAGGAGATTGTTTGTTGTTGGTGTCCCTTGTTCATTTCACATTGTATATTTGAAATGTACCTGAATCCTCACAAACAAACTATCATTTTTGAAGTAAAACACATAGGAGAGTATAATTCAAAACAAAAATCCTTTATTAAGGGATCAGAACCAAACAAAGAGGAAGGCAACACTGGATCAACATGAGAAATTAGCGAAGCCTGGGACCCCCACGGCAGACATCAATTCTTGAATAGGGATGAGCTTCGAGTTCGAGTCGAACTCATGTTCGACTCGAACATTGGCTGTTTGCAAGTTCGCCGAACAATGAACAATTTGTGGTGTTCACGGCAAATTAGAATGCCGCGGAACACCCTTTAAAAGTCTATGGGAGAAATCAAAAGTGCTAATTTTAAAGGCTAATATGCAAGTTATTGTCATAAAAAGTGTTTGGGGACCTGGGTCCTGCCCCAGGGGACATGGATCAATGCAAAAAAAAGTTTTAAAAACGGCCGTTTTTTCAGGAGCAGTGATTTTAATAATGCTTAAAGTCAAACAATAAAAGTGTAATATCCCTTTAAATTTCGTACCTGGGGGGTGTCTATAGCATGCGTGTAAAGGGGCGCATGTTTCCTGTGTTTAGAACAGTCTGACAGCAAAATGACATTTTGAAGGAAAAACCCATTTAAAACTACCTGCGGCTATTGCATTGCCGACAATACACATAGAAGTTCATTGATAAAAACGGCATGGGAATTAACCACAGGGGAACCCCGAACCAAAATAAAAAAAAATGATGTGGGAGTCCCCCTAAATTCCATACCAGGCCCTTCAGGTCTGGTATGATTTTTAAGGGGAACCCCGCGCCAAAAAAAAAACGGCGTGGGGTCCCCCCAAATATCCATACCAGACCCTTATCCGAGCACGCAACCTGGCAGGCCACAGAAAAAGAGAGGGGATGAGAGTGTGGCCCCCCTCCTGAACCGTACCAGGCCACATGCCCTCAACATTGGGAGGGTGCTTTGGGGTAGCCCCTCAAAACACCTTGTCCCCATGTTGATGAGGACAAGGGCCTCATCCCCACAACCCTGACCGCTGGTTGTGGGGGTCTGTGGGTGGGGGGCTTATCGGAATCTGGAAGCCCCCTTTAACAAGGGGACCCCCAGATCCCGCCCCCCCTGTGTGAAATGGTAAGGGGGTACTTACCCCTACCATTTCACTAAAAAACTGTCAAAAATGTTAAAAATGACAAGAGACAGTTTTTGACAATTCCTTTATTTAAATTCTTCTTCTTTCTTCTATCTTCCTTCATCTTCTGGTTCTTCTGCTTCTTCTGGCTCTTCTGGTTCTTCCTCCGGCGTTCTCGTCCAGCATCTCCTGCGCGGCGTCTTCTATCTTCTTCTCCTCGGGCCGCTCCGCACCCATGGCATGGGGGGGAGGCTCCCGCTCTTCTCTTCTTCTTTTCTTAATTTTCTTCTCCGGGCCGCTCCGCACCCATGATGGCATGGAGGGAGGCTCCCGCTGTGTGACGGCGCTCCTCGTCTGACAGTTCTTAAATAATGAGGGACGGGGCCACCCAGTGACCCCGCCCTCCCCTGACGCACAGGACATGGCGGGACTTCCCTGTGGCATTCCCCGTGACGTCACAGGGAAGTCCCGTCAAGTCACCGTGCGTCAGAGGGGGGTGGGGTCACCGGGTGGCCCGCCCCCGTTATTTAAGAACTGTCAGACGAGGAGCGCCATCACACAGCGGGAGCCTCCCTCCATGCCAGCATGGGTGCGGAGCGGCCCGGAGAAGAAAATGAAGAAGAGAAGAAGAGAAGAAAAGAAGAGCGGGAGCCTCCCCCCATGCCATGGGTGCGGAGCGGCCCGAGGAGAAGAAGATAGAAGACGCTGTGGAGGAGAAGCTGGATGAGAACGCCAGAGGAAGAACCAGAAGACCAAGAAGAACCAGAAGAACCAGAAGATGAAGGAAGATAGAAGAAAGAAGAAGCATTTAAATAAAGGAATTGTCAAAAACTGTCTCTTGTCATTTTTAACGTTTTTGACAGTTTTTTAGTGAAATGGTAGGGGTAAGTACCCTCTTACCATTTCACACAGGGGGGGGCCGGGATCTGGGGGTCCCCTTGTTAAAGGGGACTTCCAGATTCCGATAAGCCCCCCGCCTGCAGACCCCCACAACCACCGGCCAGGGTTGTGGGGATGAGGCCCTTGTCCTCATCAACATGGGGACAAGGTGTTTTGGGGGGCTACCCCAAAGCACCCTCCCAATGTTGAGGGCATGTGGCCTGGTACGGTTCAGGAGGGGGGGCGCACTCTCGTCCCCCCCTATTTTCCTGTGGCCTGCCAGGTTGCGTGCTCGAATAAGGGTCTGGTATGGATTTTTGGGGGGACATCACGCCATTTTTTTTTTTTGGCACGGGTTCCCCTTAAAATCCATACCAGACCTGAAGGGCCTGGTATGGAATTTAGGGGGAACCCCACGTCATTTTTTTTAAAAATTTTGGCCGGGGTTCCCCTTAATATCCATACCAGACCTGAAGGGCCTGGTATGGAATTTAGGGGGACTCCCATGTCATTTTTTTTTTAAATTTTGGTTCGGGGTTCCCCTGTGGGGAATTCCCATGCCGTTTTTATCAATTAATTTCTATGTGTATTGTCGGCAATGCAATAGCCGCGAGTAGTTTTAAATGGGTTTTTTCATTCAAAATGTCATTTTGCTGTCAGACTGTTCTAAACACAGGAAACATGCGCCCCTTTACAGGCATACTATAGACACCCCCCAGGTATGAAATTTAAAGGGATATTACACTTTTATTGTTTGACTTTAAGCATTATTAAAATCACTGCTCCTGAAAAAACGGCCGTTTTTAAAACTTTTTTTGCATTGATCCAAGTCCCCTGGGGCAGGACCCAGGTCCCCAAACACTTTTTATGACAATAAATTGCATATTAGCCTTTAAAATTAGCACTTTTGATTTCTCCCATAGACTTTTAATGGGTGTTCCGTGTCATTCGAATTTGCCGCGAACACCCCAAATTGTTCGCTGTTCGGCGAACTTGCGAACAGCCAATGTTCGAGTCGAACATGAGTTCAACTCGAACTCGAAGCTCATCCCTAGTCAGAAGTGGGTACAGGCAGGGGGCAAAGTGTTCATCAGAATTCCAGGCAAGAAGCCACTTAGAGGAGAGATTTTAGCTGAAGGGCCTGGTTCTACTGTTTATGTATTATTAGATGGAACAGATAATCCGTTTTGTTTTCCACTCCACAGGCTGTCTCCGATTTGATCCATAGGAAGACCAGATAAAAGTGGTTACATGATGGAAAGAATGACAGAAGATCGCAAGAGCTGTGGAGAGCAAGGCCTTTGACGTATTACAAGCCTGGACCTTTTTCTAAAGAACTTTAGAATGGACTTTCTAATGAACTTTTTTTTAGTTAAAAACTGAAACACCTTCTCAGTGACAGAAATGGGAGGTGTTGCTTTCAAGGAAAATTAATGTTTAAAATGAGTTTTCATAGTAATGAATAGGGATGAGCCGAACACCCCCCTGTTCGGTTCGCACCAGAACATGCGAACAGGAAAAAAGTTAGTTCGAACACGCGAACACCGTTAAAGTCTATGGGACACGAACATGAATGATCAAAAGTGCTAATTTTAAAGGCTTATATGCAAGTTATTGTCATAAAAAGTGTTTGGGGACCTGGGCCTTGCCCCAGGGGACATGGATCAATGCAAAAAAAAGTTTTAAAAGCGGACGTTTTTTCAGGAGCAGTGATTTTAATAATGCCTAAAGTCAAACAATAAAAGTGTAATATCCCTTTAAATTTTGTAGCTGGGGGGTGTCTATAGTATGCCTGTAAAGGGGCGCATGTTTCCTGTGTTTAGAACAGTCTGACAGCAAAATGAAATTTCGAAGGAAAAAACCCATTTAAAACTACTCGCGGCTATTGTATTGCCGACAATACACATAAAAGTTCATTGATAAAAACGGCATGGGAATTAACCACAGGGCAACCCCGAACCAAAATTTAAAAAAAAAATGAGGTGGGAGTCCCCCTAAATTCCATACCAGGCCCTTCAGGTCTGGTATGGATATTAAGGGGAACCCCGCGCCAAAAAAAAAAAACGGCGTGGGGTCCCCCCAAAAATCCATACCAGACCCTTATCCAAGCACGCAACCTGGCAGGCCGCAGAAAAAGAGGGGGGGATGAGAGTGCGGCTCCCCCTCCTGAACCGTACCAGGCCACATGCCCTTAACATTGGGAGGGTGCTTTGGGCTAGCCCCCCAAATCACCTTGTCCCCATGTTGATGAGGACAAGGGCCTCATCCCCAGAACCCTGGCCGGTGGTTGTGAGGGTCTGCGGGTGGGGGGCTTATCGGAATCTGGAAGCCCCCTTTAACAAGGGGACCCCCAGATCCCGCCCCCCCGTGTGAAATGGTAAGGGGGTACTTACCCCTACCATTTCACTAAAAAACTGTCAAAAATGTTAAAAATGACAAGAGACAGTTATTGACAATTCCTTTATTTAAATGATTCTTCTTTCTTCTATCTTCCTTCATCTTCTTCTTCTTTTGGCCCGGGGTTCCCCTTAAAATCCATACCAGACCTGAAGGGCCTGGTATGGAATTTAGGGGGACTCCCACGTCATTTTTTTTTTAAATTTTGGTTTGGGGTTCCCCTGTGGGGAATTCCCATGCCGTTTTTATCAATGAACTTCTATGTGTATTGTCAGCAATGCAATAGCCGCGAGTAGTTTTAAATGGGTTTTTTCCTTCGAAATGTAATTTTGCTGTCAGACTGTTCTAAACACGGGAAACAAGCGCCCCTTTACAGGCATACTATAGACACCCCCCAGCTACGAAATTTAAAGGGATATTACACTTTTATTGTTTGACTTTAGGCATTATTAAAATCACTGCTCCTGAAAAAACAGACGTTTTTAAAACTTTTTTTTGCATTGATCCATGTCCCCTGGGACAGGACCCGGGTCCCCAAACACTTTTTATGATAATAACTTGCATATAAGCCTTTAAAATTAGCACTTTTGATTTCTCCCATAGACTTTTAAAGGGTGTTCCGCGGCATTCGAATTTGCCGCGAACACCCCAAATTGTTCGCTGTTCGGCGAACTTGTGAACAGCCAATGTTCAAGTCGAACATGAGTTCGACTCGAACTTGAAGCTCATCCCTAGTAATGAAGTGATTTTCTGTATGGAGTCTGAAAGGAAAAAAAAAATAGGGCGGAATGTGTTGCGTTTGTTACAATATGAATTTTTTTATTTAATCAGACTTGATACATGGGACATAACAATATTACAATAGTGGTTGGTCATAGAGATATTGTCAGTTTTTGGCTTGAGTAGATTTCTCAAACAAATGCTGTTTTATACAATGGGGGTAGATATCATTGTTGTATTCAATTGATAGTTCAATTAACAGGCTATTGACTCTATAGCTACAGTAAACATGTAAGACATTACTTGTTTGGGATTCTTTCAGCTTTCAAACTGAAAGAATGGCTGTTAAATTACTGTCTTGGTTTGAGTAGACAATGGTACGTAGATACCATTTTTGTACGTAGATACAGTTTTCAACAGTCCATTGTTTCTACAGCTACAGTAAACAGGCATGTTTTCTGTTGTTTGATAACTATGGTAAACAGCCTGGCACATAAAAGGGGGATTCAGGCATAAGCTACGGACACACACACACATCATCATGCTTTGAAGATCAGAAGCTGCCACTCATGAGACAAGAACATAGCCTGGTGTCCAAGAAGCATCGTTGCCAATGGAGATTATGAACATACAGTAACAGAAGATAAGTAACTTTTAAGTGTATTTGTACTGATATAGACTATAGGCTGTTCATTTGATAGGCATTTTGCTTGTTATAGAGATCTGTCAGTCTTGTATTCCTAAGATTGTAATAGTTTTGTATGTACAGCATCTTTGTATAGTAAAAGCACAATTTACACACTGCAGAAATCTCAGCTTCCTTGCTTATACCACTGAGTAACCTTACTAGATAGATGCAAGCAAAACAATATTCAATGCAAAATAAATGGGTACCCTTACCGGATCCGTAGGACGCACATACCTTATAGCAGTGCGTCAAAAAGGCATAGGGAAAATCTCCCTTGATTTCCAACCAGATGGTATCTGCTGGGCTCCAGGCACCGGTAGATGGTGGTGGTCACAGGTGAAAGTAGAATGACTGTCACTCACGTTTTTTTTCCTTCATGAGCAACTTTCTCCTCCCAGCAGCTTCCTGTCTCTGGTTCCAGGTAATGACCGCAGGTGAGTACAAATTCCCAGGTAATGTCTGTAGTGACAGGGTGGACACACTCAGCTGTAGACAAGCAGGATGCAGACAGATATGGCTCCTGATCTCACCTGTGAGATTTACATCAGGCAACATTGTTTTGTTGTTTTTTATTCATTTATTTTCTTTCACATTGTACAGTACTTATTGAAGAAAAGAATAAAACAACTCTTATAAATAGCATACATTTTGACCCAAAACACTGTCCTCAGTTTCCTCCAGGTTTTCTAAAGGACAATATTAATAAACAGCACCCAATACATATAATGCTCTCTCTCAGAGCCAGTTACTATTGAAAGCAGACATTTTTGTCATTGTAAGGAAGATAGAACAAAACCAATGGGTATACAAAGATTGAGAGAATAAAAAAAAGGGGGGGGGGGGGGATTGGCTAAAAAAGAAGGGTCACACATTTGAAAAACAATGAAATAATATCATTGGAAGGATAGTAAATAAATAAATGTAGCGCTATGTGTAAAATTATAAATATAAAGTGCAAATCTCTAAAATAAATAAATCCTACATATAAATGAATAGTTCATAAAATGAAAAAATAAAGAAATACAACATGAAAAACTCTTCTTGTGATCAGTGTATCCACACAATTCCACCACGGTGATTGTTAGTCCTCAAAAGGAGTGCACACCACCACCAGTAAAAATGCGCGCTCACCTCCCAGATGAGTCAAAACTCATATGCGGATCTCCCCACGAGCTCTTTGCTCTCACTTCCTTTTCCCAATCAATGGTGGGTAATCCAGATGGCTCTTTTCTTAATGGTAACTCAGCTCATTAATATTCAAAGAAACGGATCATCTCCCAGCTTGGCTCAAGATTCCATGAGTTCAGGACATGTAAATAATAAGTGTAGAGACCATAGTGTTCTCTGTATACAAATTTATTCAAAGCCCCCAAACAGACAAGTTGCACTTACAAGATAAAAACTTTTAAAATCACATAAAAACCTCCAGAGTAGCACCGCCGTGTCCACATACACAGTGCCTGGCTGAACGTGACTATCAGCTCCTCCCTTCTAGACGCATATCGGCCAATCACAGGCCTTCCTCAGTTGCCTTGATTATATCATGTTTTCTGGTCTATGGTTACTACCCTAGTACATGCTCACCGAAATTTTCTTAAAAAGGTATGGATGTCCTATTTTCCCTACTCATGGTTTCCTAAATGGATACTTAGTTGCCTCTTTTTGTTTCTACAAGCTGATTATAACCTCTTTAATCATTTGTTAGGAAATATTACATCTCCACACCGTCTGGTATCCCTTGTGCTTGGAACACATGTGTCTGGGGGGTTTTCTGTTCTCTTCCTGATTTTGGGGATTGGTTGATGTAGGAGTGCTTTCCATGGGTCTTTCCGCAAATTAATATGAAGGATCATATGGAATATCACATATACCCGAATCCACAGCCTCTTAACTTTTGTCCACCAAATGTGCTTCATGTCACCTAGGTCCGGGCACCCCTGAAACAGCTGAGGTGTAATACCTTATATGAATTCTCGATCACCAGAACATTATGGGAAGATTTATAAATGAACTCCTGTATCTTGTTTAATTGCTCTGGCGGCTTAGAGGTCACAAGGTCCAGCCCCACCTCAAGCAATAGATCAGCATCTGAATGGTAGCATTACCTAATATAGATATCTTTCTCCATCCTTGATTCCCCCAGAGCTTCTCCCCCTAGTGTGTAGTTTATATTTTTGTTTTATACCCCCAAGTGCCTTACTTTACATTTCTCAACATTAAACCTCATTTGCCATGTAGTTGCCCACTCCATTATTTTGTTAAGGTCTTTCTGTAAAATTTCTATATCCTGATGTGAAGTCATTACCCTGCTTATTTTTGTGTCGTCTGCAAAAACTGAGATTGAGCTATTTATTCCATCCTCTATATCGTTTATGAATAAATTGAATAGAATTGGTCCCAAGACAGAACCTTGGGGTACCCCACTTACCACTCCAGACCAGTCTGAGTATAAATTATTTATCACCACCCTTTGGACGTGCCCCTGTAACCATTTTTTTACCCAATAACAAACCTTATGGTCCACGCCTGCAGACCTCAGCTTGTAAATTAAACATGAGGTGTTCTCTGAGGTGTTTTCCTGCCTCGCTGCCATTTCTAACTGTGATACTAGGTCCAGCTTCTCCTCCTCCTTCAGGTTAGGGGCTTATAAAATACCCCCACTATTAATTCCCCAGTTCTTCTCTTTGAAGTTCTACCCACACTGATATCACCCCCCCCCCTTGTCCCATTCACCATGTCACTCCTCTCTACCACCCTTGCATCATTTTTGACATATAGACACACCCCTCCCCCTCTTCTACCTTCCCTGTCTCTCCGATACAAGGAATACCCTTGGATATTTGCCAGCCAGTCTTGTGAGCAATGAAACCAAGTCTCAGTTATTTTCACAAAGTCTAAGTCTTCCTTGTGTAATAGCAGCTCTAGTTTCTCAATTTTGTTAGCTAGGCTCCTAGCATTTGTGTATATGCCTCTCAGTGTTGTATGAGTGCATATTATTTCCTCCTTATGTTTCCTCTGGTTTTGTTTTTGAATTGTCCATGCATTCACCCTGGGATTAAACGTACAGCTGTATTATCACTGCTGACTCCACTATTACCCTCTGTCCTTTGCTCCATGCCAGCTATTGCTTCCTCTGACTCCCCCAATACCTAGTTTAAAAGCCCCTCCAACTTTGTGGTTAATATGATTCATACTCTGAATGGTCTAAGGTTATCAGTAGTGTACCCTAAGGTTCAGTGTTGGGTCCCTTACTTTTTAATATGTTTATAAATTATGTAGGGTCTGGGATTAAAAGTACTATTTTAGTGTTTGAAGATGACACCAAGCTATGCAGTCCCAAGACAGAACCTTGGGGTAGGTTATTATTAGTAGTATACGTTATTTATCACCATTTATCACCACGCTTTGGACATGCCCCTGTAACCATTTTTTTACCCAAGAACAAACCTTATGGTCCACGCCTGCAGATTTCAGCTTGTAAATTTAAACATTCCACTCTGCATCCAGCCCCTTTTTTGCTGTCCACTTCACTTACACCTTCACTCCCCAATTGGGTCTTTCACCCTCTTCCTCACATTTTTCCCCCGGTACCTATTGCTCTCACCCCCTCACCCAATCTTTCATCCAGGTTGCCTTGTTCCCTTGCCTGCCATGGTTGCCGCCTCTGGGGGCGCTCCGGGGGAGATGTCCGCCGCGGCTCCCGGGTGGGAGTGCTATTCCGGATGGCTTTACTTCACGGCACCACACCGCCACCATACGAACCCAGTGAGTCTATTGGCATTTAGATAGGGGGTTCTACCCCGCCACTTTATATACATGTTTGCAACCTATTAAATTGAACCAACCTTCTTACCCCCAGATTCATCATGTGCTTGCTCCTGACGAGTGACCGCCTAGTCACGAAACGCGTTGAGCTGCCACACGTTTTGTTTACCAATCAGTACCCATGATACCATGTTTACCCTCTTTACCCTTTCTGGTTTGAATCTTGTGGTCATAGGCCGTGCAAGGATTACTATGTATTACCACTTTTTACCCTTACCCTTTCTTGGTGAAAAATTTTGGAAGTTATAGCCTATTATACTATGTGACAATGAACTTGTAACATTTTATGTCTTACATTATCATGCTATCAATGCTATGTATTGTATATTTTACATGTTATATATTTGACTATACCTCATGACAATTAAAATCCTCCCAACTACTTCACCATTTGTACTTTATCGTCATCATATGCTTCATTTAAAGTCCCACCACCCTGTTCTCGCCCCTTCTTTTGATATATAATAGGGATGGAAATATGTGACCTTACCAGGCCACAATTTCAATTAAAGTCCCAAGGGATGGACTATCAACCTCACCAGGCTAGATGTCCTTAAAGTCCCTACCCCCTTGCCTTTGCTGAAATACTATTTTAGTGTTTGCAGATGACACCAAGCTATGCAGTCCCAAGACAGAACCTTGGGGTAGGTTATTATTAGTAGTATACGTAATTTATCACCATTTATCACCACGCTTTGGACATGCCCCTGTAACCATTTTTTTACCCAAGAACAAACCTTATGGTCCACGCCTGCAGATTTCAGCTTGTAAATTTAAACATTTATGGGGGACTGTATAAAATGCTTTTGCAAAATCCCGGGTACACTAAATCCACAGGTCTTCCCCTGTCTAGATGGCAGCTCACTTCCTTGTAGAATGTTAGCAGATTCGTCTAGTAGGAACAACCTTTTGTAAACCCATGCTGATTACTACTAATGATATTTTTTTCTTCAGTACATTTTTGAATATAGTCCCTTATCATCCCCTCCAATAATGTACCTACTATTGATGTTACGCTGACTGGCCTGTAGTTTCCAGAGATTTGTCTCTGCCTTTTTTTTCATATTGGTACCACATTGGCTTTTCTCCAGTCAGCTGATACAATTCCTGTCAGTATGGTGTCCGCAAAGATTAGGAACAATGGTCTGGATATAATCTGACTGAGTTCTCTGAGGATTCTCATCTGTGCGTCATCTGGTCCTGGTGATTTATTTGTATTAAGTTTATTAAGTCTTTCCTTCACTCCAGCCTCTGTTAGCCACAAGGGTATGCCTGGTGATGGGTCACTAAAAGTACTGTTGCGGTCGGTATATCGCTCCTTTTCCTGCGTAAAAAAGACGAAGAAGGCATTTAGTACAGTTGCCTTCTCTGTGTCATCTGTAACCGTCCTCCCATCCTTGTTTTTTAGGTGGGCAATGTGCTCTGATCTTGCCTTTTTACTGTTAATATTTCTAAAAAATGTCTGAATTTTTTTTACTCTCCTCTGCTATGTGTCTCTCGTAGTCTTTTTTTAGCCACCCTCATTGTGTTCTTACACTTCTTATTGCATTCCTTGTAGTGTTGGAATGCTGACGGTGACCCACTCCCTTTATATTTTTTAAAGGAAATTTTTTTCTCTTTAATGAGGCTTTTTACATTACGGTTTAACCACCCAGGTTTAAACTTCAGTCTCCTATATTTATTGCCCATTGGAATGCACAGTGTAATACCTTTGTTTTAATATGCTCCTAAAGCATTCCCACTTTTCTTCCGTGTTCAATGTTTCTAGGATTTGCTCCCAATTGATGTAATGTAGTAATGACCGCAGTTCAGAAAAATTGGCTTGTTTGAAATTTAGTGTTCTAGTGCTACTCTTGTGCCTCCTTTTTCTATAATTCATGTTAAATGCGATCATCCTATGATCGCTAGATCCCAAGTTGTCCCGTATTGCCACATCTGAGATCAGACTTGGATCGTTCGCAATTAATAGATTTAGCAAGGGCATTCTTTCTAGTTGGGGAATCCACCAATTGGGACATGAAGTTGTGCTGTAAGACATTCATGAAATGACAGGCCTTTAATGAGTGAGCTGTCCCCTCAGTCAATATCGAGATAATTGAAGTCCCTCATTATGATGACATTTCCCTGCCTCGCTGCAATTTCTAACTGTGATAGTAGGTCCAGCTTCTCCTCCTCCTTCAGGTTGGGGGCCTATAAAATACCCCCACTATTAATTCCCCAGATGTTCTCTTTGAAGTTTTACCCACACTGATATCACCTCCCCCCTCATCCAATTCACCATTTCACTCCTCTCTACCACCCTTGCATCATTTTTGACATATAGACACACCCCTTCCTCTCTTCTACCTTCCCTGTCCTTCCAATACAAACCAAGTCTCAGTTATTCTCACAATGTCTAAGTCATCCTCATGTAATAGCAGCTCGTAGACGTTACAGCTGTATTATCATTGCTGACTCTACTATTACACTCTGTCCTTTGCTCCATGCCAGGTATTGCTTCCTCTGACCCCCCCAATACCTAGTTTAAAAGCCCCTCCAACTTCGTGGTTAATATGATTCATGCTCTGAATGGTCTAAGGTTTTCAGTAGTGTACCCTTAGGTTCAGTGTTGAGTCCCTTACTTTTTAATATGTTTATAAATTATGTAGGGTCTGGGATTAAAAGTACTATTTTAGTGTTTGCAGATGACACCAAGCTATGCAGTGGAATAACGTCCTTACAGGATGTCTCCAATTTACAAGTTGACCTCAATGCACTGTTTAATTCGGCAACTATGTGGCAAATTAGGTTTAATGTTTTTAAATGTAAAGTTATGCACTTGGGGCTAAGAATATGCATGCATCGTATATACTAGGAGGGTTCTTTACTGTAAGAGCTGTAAGAATTCTCTTCCACAGGCAATGGTTTCAGCAGGGAGCATAGATAATCTTAAAAAATGATTAGATACCGTGGGGCAAAAAAGTATTTAGTCAGCCACCAACTGTGCAAGTTCTCCCACTTAAAAAGATGAGAGAAGCCTATAATTGTCATCAAAGGTATACCTCAACTATGAGAGACAAAATGTGGAAACAAATCCAGACAATCACAAAATTTGTTTGCAAATTATGGAAAATAAGTATTTTGTCAATATCAAAAGTTCATCTCAATACTTTGTTATATATCCTTTGTTGGCAATGACAGAGGTTAAACGTTTTCTGTAAGTCTTCACAAGGTTGTCACACACTGTTGCTGGTATGTTGGCCCATTCCTCCATGCAGATCTCCTCTAGAGCAGTGATGTTTTGGGGCAGTCGCTGGGCAACACGGACTTTCAACTCCCTCCAAAGGTTTTCTATGGGGTTGAGATCTGGAGACTTATAATACTTATTTTCCACCTGTCTAGGCCACTCCAGGACCTTGAAAGGCTTCTTACAAAGCCACTCCTTCATTGCCCGGACGGTGTGTTTGGGATCATTGTCATGCTGAAAGACCGAGCCATGTTTCATCTTTAATGCCCTTGCTGATGGGAGGAGGTTTGCACTCAAAATCTCACGACACATGGCCCTATTCATTCTTTCATGTACACAGATCAGTCATCCTGTTCCCTTTGCAGAGAAACAGCCCCAAAGCATGATGTTGCCACCCCCATGCTTCACAGTAGGTATGGTGTTCTTTGGTTACAACTCAGCATTCTCTCTCCTCCAAACACGACGAGTTGTGTTTCTACCAAACAGTTCTACTTTGGTTTCATCTGACCATATGACATTCTCTCAATCCTCTTCTTGATCATCCAAATGCTCTCTAGCAAACCTCAGAGGGGCCCGGACATGTACTGGCTTAAGCAGGGGGACACGTCTGGCACTGCAGGATCTGAGTGCCTGGCGGCGTAGTGTGTTACTGATGGTAGCCTTTGTTATGTTGGTCCGAGCTCTCTGTAGGTGATTCATAATGTCCGCCCGTGTGGTTCTGGGATTTTTGCTCACCGTTCTTGTGATCATTTTGACCCCACGGGTGAGATCTTGCGTGGAGCCCCAGATCGAGGGAGATTATCAGTGGTCTTGTATGTCTTCCATTTTCTAATTATGGCTCCCACAGTTGATTTCTTCACACCAAACTGCTTGCCTGTTGCAGATTCAGTCTTCCCAGCCTGGTGCAGGTCTACATTTTTTTTCTGGTGTCCTTCGACTGCTCTTTGGTCTTCATCATAGTGGAGCTTGGAGTGTGACTGTTTGAGGTTGTGGACAGGTGTCTTTTGAAATGATAACAAGTTCAAACAGGTGCCATTAATACAGGTAATGAGTGGAGGACAGAGGAGCCTCTTAAAGAAGAAGATACAGGTCTGTTTGTAGGTGACCAAATACTTATTTTCCACCATAATTTGCAAATAAATTCTTTCAAAAATCAGACAATGTTCCTTCAATGCAAGAGGCCTTAACTCTCCTAATAAAAGAAACTCAATTCTAAATGCATTTAATAAACAAAAAATAGACATCCTGTTTCAAGAGACACATTTTCGTTCAGATCCCATTCCGAAACTTAATAACCGAAACTATAATAATTGGGTTCATGATACATTTTCTTATTCTAAATCAAGAGGGGTATCTATCGCATTCCACAGGAATGTGCCCCCTCAAATACTACAAAAGTATATGGGCAAAGATGGTAGATCCTTGGTTATAAAAGTAGCGATATATGGAAAAGTTTTTACAATCATTAATCTATATTTACCAAACTATGATCAAATTAGGATGGGGATGAAGGCTTTAAACAACACAATGGAGAAAGCGGAAGGTATAGTGATTATGGGTGGGGACTTTAACTTTATTATGGATATAAAAAATTATACAACTAACACCCATGCTCATAGAAATAATAGTCAAATAGAGGAATTTAAAGAGCTATTAGCGAAGTACCAACTGGTGGATATTTGGAGGACCCAACATCAAACGGATAAGAATTATTCATATTATTCTAACATACATGATTCTTATCACAGGATAGATTATTTCTTTATTAACCACTCTGGAATGATGATGACTCCATCATCAAACATAGGGGGGTTTCTATGGTCAGATCATGCCCCGCTATATTTGGAAATTAAGGTAATAGAACGTGTAAAAACAAAGGGTAATTGGAGATTAAACGATAACCTGTTTAAAGATAAAAAGTGTGTAGAGGACATATGTAAAACAATAAGGGAATTTTTGTTAATTCATGAGAATGATGAAACATCAATTCCCATGCAATGGGAAACATTAAAATGCGTATTAAGAGGGACATTCATCAAGCATGGCTCAAGATTAAAAAAAGAAAGGAACAAAAAAAATCTCAACTAATAATAGAAATAGAGGAATTGGACAAAAAACATAAACAGAGTCTTAATTCCTCAGATAAAATAAAATTAAAAGGTAAAAGATTGGAATTACAAGCCATGCTTGATGAGGAATCTCTAAGGATTAGGGATAAAAATAGAGCACAATGGTACCAATATGGAAACAAGACAGGGAAAAAATTGGCTAAAACATTAAAAGATCAACAATCCTCAACATCCATAATTAAAATATTAGAAACAGATGGGGAATATACATACGATCCAACAGAAATATTAGAAGAATTTCATATATATTATTCTAACCTGTATAATATTAAAACATATCAAGGGACTAAGGAGGAGGAAAAGAAAGGGGGGGAGATTAAAAAATATATAGAGGAGACAGCTTTGCCGAGGTTCCCTAAGGAAAAATTTGAGGCCCTGGAAAAAGATATCTCAATAGAAGAGATCCAGCAAGTTATTGCAGAATTAGTTCCAGGAAAAAGTCCAGGACCTGATGGGTATACCACTAGATTTTACAAGAATTTTCAGGACATAATCATTCCCATCTTGAAGAAAATATACAATTCCATATCTAATATATAAGGTTTTGTACCATAAAGCACAGAAGCTCACATTACTTTAATCCCAAAGCCAGAGAAGGACCATACACTACATAAAAATTATCGTACAGTATGGGGCGCTAGAGACCTGAAAAACATATGTATCTGTCACTAGATACACACGCAATCCACATCAACCACAGTGAATTATATAATACTGCTTGTGCTAAAATGAAAATATACCAAATACATAGTATGTAATAGAAATATACAAATATATAAAATAAAAGTGAAGAGTGATATTAAGATCAAAAAAGTTCAAAAAAATTCTTAGTGCAAGTATGATAGATGAATTGGTGATGTTTGATTGTCCCAATCCATTGAAAAGATCAGAGCAAACAGTTAGTTGAAACCAACATCAAAGCTGACACATAGATCTTCAAAAATGCAACAAATCTTGCGATGATATATAGATTCCGTCACCCAAGAGGAAAAAACACCTGAAGATAATAGATATCTGCTTACCAGATACCAATGACTCCTTTAACTAAAAAGAGAGTCATTAGCGCTTGTACAGGATTGTGCCTGTTCACATGAAGGCTGGAAGTCTGGATGGTACTTTAGGCATAGATCCCTCCCGTCCCATTCATTCAGGATAGGAAATATGAGAAACAAAAGGGAATCTCCATAGCGTAAAACCGTTTAATGCATAAAAATAAAGAACAATAAAATAGCCAAATGGCCTCTTACATTGATCGGTGCCTACCCGGCACTGGGACTGCTTGCATGTCAGGGTGAATGGTGTCAAAAACCCTTCGCATCACATCGCACATACGGCGTGCGTTCCACCCCGTGCGTCTCGCTAGCCAGATGATCCGGAAGTAGGTGGGACGATTCTGGACATGTGACCACATACCGCTCCGACGTACGTTTCGTTTGTGAACGTCTTCAGGGTGACGGAGTCTATATATCATCGCAAGATTTGTTGCATTTTTGAAGATCTATGTGTCAGCTTTGATGTTGGTTTCAACTAACTGTTTGCTCTGATCTTTTCAATGGATTGGGACAATCAAACATCACCAATTTATCTATCATACTTGCACTAAGAATTTTTTTGAACTTTTTTGATCTTAATATCACTCTTCACTTTTATTTTATATATTTGTATATTTCTATTACATACTATGTATTTGGTATATTTTCATTTTAGCACAAGCAGTATTATATAATTCACTGCGGTTGATGTGCATTGCGTGTGTATCTAGTGACAGATACATATGTTTTTCAGGTCTCTAGCGCCCCCTACTGTACACCATTACTTATTTGATTGTTTCATTCAAAATTAGGGGAGCAGCTTGCATCTGTGATTTTTTGGTTTTTTGGTTTTTTTCTTTACACACTTACTAATACATTTATTAATTTTTCATTTTTCATATTTACTATTATCACGGGCGCGAAAGTATTGTTTATCTATAAAAATTATCGGCCCATCTCCTTAACCAATATCGATATAAGGTTATACTCTAAAATCATCGCAAACAGATTAACACCAATCCTACCTAATTATATAAAATTAGACCGAGCTGGGTTTACGAAAGGTAGAGAAAATATTAGAAGATAATATCATAAAGACTTTTACATTGGTGGAATATGCCCAAAGAGCAGCCAACCAAACATACCTTTTGGCTGTAGATGCAGAAAAAGCATTCAACAAGATAGGATGGCGGTTCTTGGAAGAAACATTAATACAATTAGGCATGGGTCCGAAAATGCTCAGTAGGATAGTCGCATTGTATTCCAACTCAAAAGCTAAAGTGAGAATAAATGGCATATTATCAGAGGATATAAGAATATCAAATGGAACCCGTCAGGGTTTCCCCCTTTCCCCTTTACTGTTTGCATTAGTAATGGAACATCTAATCAAGGCAATTAGAAAGAATAAAGATATTAAGGGGATAAAGGTGAGGGATAAAGAATACAAGATTGCTGCATATGCAGACGATTTGTTAATATACATAACTAACCCCATTACAACTATCCCAAATCTAATGAAAGAATTTAGGAATTAAGCCATTTTAAAGTTAATTATGATAAATCAGAAATATTGAATATATCAGTAAATGAAAAAATATACTCACTTTTGCAAGAGGATTTTCCATTTATATGGAAGCAAAATGCAATTAAATATTTAGGAGTCTTTATAACAAAAGATTTGAAACAACTACAGGGGTTGAACTACGAGGAGACAATCCGAAAAGCTATTAAATTATTACAGAAATATGATAAGTTAATGTATTCATGGACGGGAAGAATTATTATAGTAAAAATGGACATATTACCTAAATTATTATATACTTTTCAAACAATACCATTAGACCCCCCCAAAAATTGATGTTGGAGTTAAGAAAGGCTGTAGTCAATTTTATTTGGGCTCATAAAACTCCCCGGATAAAAAGAGAAAATTTAATTAGAAAAAAGAGAAATGGGGGACTTGTGTTACCGGATTGTGTAAAATATCTGCAGGCAGCATCACTGACCAGTATAATAGACTGGTATCATAATAAAGAAACAAAGCAATGGGTCAGTATGGAAGAAGAAATAATAGGACCCTAATTAAAAGTTCTTCCATGGATAAAACCCCACCTAAGACCAAAAAAAAATGAATTAACAATTTTTGTAAATGCTACCTTAAAATAATGGGATGCTATAGTGAAAGGGGGGAATCTTTCCACAATGATCGGACCTATGACCCCATTGTTTTTCAATCCCGAATTCCCTCCAACTATGGGGGTTACAAATTATTTGAAATGGAATAAAATTGGTACAAGTTCTCGTGAACGAGAAAATACCCGGGTTGGGATTGGGAAATAAGAAAAAGTGGCTGCAGTATCAGCAATTGTGGACATTTATTGAACGAAATTATCTAAGATAAATAGACCGCTAACTAAATTTGAAAAATTATTAGTGGAAGAACAGGTTCCAACTAAAAAACTATCGAAGATATATGACAAATTAATTCCTTCTAGCCCCCTTAGAGAGATAACTAGCATAAAGAAGTGGGAAGCAGAAATGGGAAAGTCTTTATTAGAGGAAGAATGGGATTTTTTTTTTTAATTATACATAGAACAACTATAGCAAGTAAATATCAAGGGGGAAATTATAAGATCGCAATGAGATGGTAAAGCCCAGTAGCTTTAAACTTAATCAATAAAGGAAATACAGACTTATGTTGGAGATGTAAAATAGAAAGAGGAAAGTTGGAACATATATGGTACAGATGTCATCTGGTGAGAGGATTCTGGAACAAGATATTCGAGATTTATTGTAAAGTATCAGGAGTAGAGGAGATCCCAAGTATGGAAATCTCGTTACTATCTTTGACATCAAAATCAATAAAAACAATCAAAACAGATATCCTCCATCACATGACATCCGTCGGTCGGACATTGATCGGACATTCCGACAACAAATTCCTAGGATTTTTTTCCGACTGATGTTGGCTCAAACTTGTTTTGCGTACACATGGTCGCACAAAGTTGTCGGAATTTCCGATCGCCAAGAACGCGGTGAAGTCAACCACGTACGACGAGACTAGAAAAGGCCATTTCAGAACCAAGCGCGGCACCCTTTGGGCTCCTTTTGCTAATCTTGTGTTAGTAAAAGTTTGGTGAGAGACGATTCACGCTTTTTCAGACTCGTGGCTTTCAGATCGTTTTCTGCGGTTCAGTTTGTGCTTGTGGGTTTGTATCTGCTCTTCAGTGCGTGCAAGCAAGCTATGCATGACTTGGATTAGTCATTGTGTTCTTGTTCATTCGTTGCTGTTTTTCAGGTCGCTCTGTTACTTCGTTCTGAGCAGCTGACCGTTTTCTAGCCATGTTGCGTATACATACTCCTCGTAGAGTTCGTGCTGTGCAGGGGCTTGGTGTTGGGGCCCTGACCTTGACACAAGTCCAGTCCATGAACAGGGTGGGGAGGAGTTCATGGACCAAGAATTGGTTGCTTCAGCGTGACCAGTTCTGTCATATGCCTTTGCTCCGTGAGAACCGTGAGAATAATCCTGATGATTTCAGGAACATTCTCAGGATGACGGACCTCGTATTTCACCGTTTGTTGGCTTCGCTGACCCCCTATATCAGCAGGCAGTATACCTGCATGAGGCAAGCCATCACTCCGGAGCAGAGGCTCGTCACTACCCTGCGGTACTTGGCGACAGGGAGAAACCTGCAAGTTCTCGACAGGCATCTCCCCCCAGACTCTGGGGATCATTATCCCAGAGACCTGTTCTGCCATCATCCAGGTTCTGCAGAAGGAGTATATTAAGGTAAGTTTTTTATCCTGTAATATCACATTTTATTATATTGAATGTTTGCTAATATATTGTATTTCTTTCCTCATTCCCTAATCACCATGATTGTAATATGCTGTGAATGTCCCCTTTGTCCTCCTGCATGCTGGAATTTTATGTTTTTTTTTTTAGTCCTTCATACATATTTGCCTTCACTTACCTCCCCAGCATGCTCTCCTGGCCCTATATTCACCTCATGTAGTCACTTAACAATGTATTTGATCAGCTCCATAGTAGTGCTTTACCCCAAACAACCCCTAAAATGTTTAGAAATGTGATTTGTGCTTTAAATTCAGGCAGAGTGCCAGAGGCTTTTTTTTGTAGTGTCCCCAGATCATTTTTATTAACCCTCCCTCCCCCCAACTGCTAAGTCAGCTGATCCCAATTCTCTATCTATCCTCAATCATCTATCTGCTGACTTTGCCAAACCCATACACACTATACCCACCTCTTTTGTGGTCAGATTTATGGATGAATTCCCCAAAGCATGTAGTGCAAGGGCCTGCCTGTATACTTTCAAATGGTACTGTTTAAAGTTTTTGTTTTATATTATTATCTTGATAGGTAATAGCAGAATGTCCAAATGTGCTCAAATGTGTACAGTGTGTATTTATATCTTTGTATTATGACACTTCTTACCTGTCCAGTGGTCTGCCAATAGTGTAACTATGTAATACCCATTATTTCCTGTCCAAGATTCCCCCACCCCCTATAATGTTAGAAATGGCCCATGAGAGGGGGGGGGGGAATGATAGGTGTACCTTATACTTTGGTGTTGTAAAATTCCCCCTAATAAATGTTATCTGGTTGTTGGCCAAGAATGTTTTTGTCTAATCTGCTTTCCATGTTTATGTGCAAAAATACTAATTTATTTTGTTTTCCTCAACAGTTTCCTTCCACGCCACGGGAATGGCAGACTGTGGCCTCCCACTTTGCCCAGCGGTGGGACTTTCCTATTTGCGGAGGGGCAATTGATGGGAAACACGTCCACATTGTCCCACCCCCCACCTTGGGGTCATACTATTATAATTACAAGGGGTTCAATAGTATTGTGATGTTGGCGGTGGTGTCGGCTAATTACGAGTTCCTGTATGTGGACGTGGGGAAGAATGGCTGGATGTCCGATGGTGGAGTCATTGCCCAGACAGAGTTTTACAGGCCTCTCCAAAATGGCAGCTTGGACTTGCCACCTCCAGAAGAGAATGTGGAAGGACTCCCATTCGTCTTCATTGCGGATGAAGCATTTGCGCTGGGGGACCATCTTATGCGGCCATTCCCGATGAGGACCCTCACCCCGGAACAGAGGGTTTTTAATTACCGGCTGGCCAGAGCCAGAAGAGTGGTGGAGAACACATTTGGAATCATGGCCAGCTGGTTCCGCCTATTTCTTACACCCATCCATATGGCGGAGTATAGACTGAATCATATAATCCTGGCGTGCTGTGTTCTACGTAACTTTTTACGGCAACATTCTACCAACTATGCTGGCTCAGTTGGGCCTGAGGCCGGAATTATAAATGAAACAACCCTGACGGCGCTTGAAAGTGGCCGTCCTGGCTTGCCCTCCCTGAGTGCCCGTGATGTCCGGTTAAGATACCTTGTGTTCTTTGCGGGTAGGGGGGCCATCAATATGCCAGACAATTTGTGAAACCTTGATCCAATAAAAAAAAAAATCGCAAATCTTTGGTGACATTTACTGCTTGTGTTTGTTTTAGCTGACCCTGACCGAAATGTGGTGAGTCCAGAAAATGGCTTGATTGTGTAACCTTACAAAGCACTGTTGGGTGTTATTTACTAAAGGCAAAGACACTTTGCACTACAAGTGCACCTGAAACTGCTCTGAAACTGCACTGGTAGTGCAAAGAGGATTTGCCCTTAGGAAATAACCCCCATTGTCACAGAAAACAGCAATTACATCACCAGCGTTCAGACAATAATCAACACATTCTTGATTAACAATCTTTTTAATACCTGCAGAATCACATGTGCATTTAGAAAAGGATTTTAAAACAAACCAACATGTTTATTGTATAACAATTTTTGGGGTGGCATTATCACAAATAGAAATGTCCATTTAAGATAGAACAGGCATGTGTAAAACCAACAAGAAAGACACAAATCTTTGAACTTACAAAGTTCACATTTGGTAGAACTTATATGCAATATCAGACATGAGTATTTAGGAACTGTGTTTGATATTGCATTCAGATGGGGTGAAGTCACCCCAGGAAAAGCCAAATTTGGAAGATGCACACAAATTTCCGAATGTCAACATGTGCGGCCTGCCAGCACGGGGGATCAAGGGACGTGTTTTGGGGGAGAAACCTCTTCCTATCAGCTACTTTATTATTGAGGAAGGGGTTGCACCCCCAAAACACTTCCATTGATCTCCCGTGATAGCAAATAGCACATGTTGGCACACTGTGTGCATCCTCCAAATTTGGCTTTTCTAAAAATCCCTAAAACATTTAGAACATTGTAGCACACAAAAAAGAAAGGGATTTGGAGGCGTTTTAAACTCTATCCAAAACATCAATGATGTTCTTATTTTTTTTAATAACATCATTGATGTTTTTATTGAGGTTTCTCAATGCTAAATTACACCCCATGATCTCCCCAATCAGGATATGTGTACTTTCCGAGGTGAAAGGATCTGGATCCACAACATCACGATCACCTAAAAAGAGAGAAACCAAACAAAAACAGGTATAAAAAATATGCCGGCATCCATCTCTTACCTGAGCGTGTGGTCGCAGACACTCACCTGTTGTGGTGACTAGTTCCACCACGTCTTCTTCCTCCTGCTCTTCTTGTGTTGGGGGGATTTCCCCTTCTACCAGAGGGGGGGGGGCTCTGGTCTCCTCGGATGAGGGGTGTCCTCCGAGTCTTTTCTCCCCTTTGTAAAAAAAAATGGTATACTTAGCACACAGATATTTGAGGGCAGAACTATAAATAGGAAACATTGCTTGGAAGTGGGGTACAATTGTCTGTTTTGGCAGAGTTCCAAGATGTAGAATTTTCAGTGTCGTTTGTCAAGCTTCAATACTTTACCTCTTTGGTACAAGCTTCACAGATGGAGACTATAGTATACACTGGAGCACCTGTGTGGCCCCCCTAATAAAAATGGTGTTCTGGTGTCCCACACTAGTGGTCCAGTGTCCAGATGTGAAAACAGCTGCTCAGTGTCCTCTCCTTACACAGAATCTAGTTGGCATTTCATTCTAGTAACAAAGCCATCTTCAGAACCAAATTAGTTTCATACAAGTAGGGCGTCAAAAATGTGGTCAAATGCATATGGCCAAAACAATGGTGTTTTATAGGCCGAAAGAAAAATGTTTGATACGAAGGAATAATGTGCCTATGAACATGAAAGTTGCCATTTTAAAATGTACACTTTTAAGAAAAGCACATTGAGCAGCACAAACGTAATAAAGCCAAAAAGAATAGGAACACAGCACAACTACTTACTTTTTTGCAGCACTCTCCGGATCTTTCTGTACTGCTCATGTTCTCGTAATTTGAGGTCCGACCACCGTTTTCTGAGCTGATCTTTCGATCGTCCTACCCCAAAATTCCGGTGCAGACTTTTGACCACTTTTGCCATGATCTTGGCCTTTCTGACATTGGGGTTGGGGTAAGGTCCATACTTTCCATCACAGTCGGCCTTCTTCAGGATGTCCACCATCTCCAACATCTCCCCAAAGGACATATTTTAGGCCTTAAATCGTCTCCTTCTGGATCAGGACGTCTCCGGATCCGCTGGAGAAACTGCTGGAGTTGGTGAAGCCGGTGGTCCCCACAGCAACCATCCCTTATTTAAAAACCAAAATCGGTGGCCTAAGGAGCACTTATCTTAGGGAGCGCAAGAAGGTCACGGATTCCCAGAGGTTCGGAGCTGCAGCAGATGACGTTTATGTCCCCAGGCTCTGGTACTATGAGAAACTGTGATTTCTGTCAGACCACACTGAAGTCAGGGAACCCTCTCCACTCTTCCTTCCACTCTTCCTTCCACCCCAGCTGAGGCTTCCGATGTCCAACCTGGGCCTTCCAGCCAGGAAGAAGTGGAGGAGCCCAGCTGGAGTCAGGTATAGCATTCCTCTACAGATTTCTGGTCAATAAAGAAATTATGTTTACTAGATGTTATTATTGATCACTAATTGCTGATTGCAAAAAGTGTTTTACATATCAATAGACAGTAGTGGGCACCCAAAATTGGGACAAGAATGAAAAATGCTGGGCTCAGAAGGATAGTCTGTTATATTTGTTAACATTCAATTTTCAACAGTCAGGAGGTGAAAATTGTGTGTGATTTATGAAACAAATACTAAAACAATGTCCCTTTTTCATACACAGGAAGACCTCAGCCAGGAGGAGGCTGTGGAATGTGGCAGCCAGAAGGAGGAGGGGCTAAGTTGCAGCCAGGAGGAGGCGGGGCTAAGTGTCAGCATGGCTGCCACAAAACTGCAGGGCATGCAGGAGGGTCAACGCAAAATATGTGAGGACCTTCTGTATAAAGTCCTAAGTAATGGGGTGAGTGGGGAACTAACACCCAATACCCACCTGAGTGAGTTGGCCCCTCCTCCTCCTGCTGCCACAACTCCACCACCAGAGCCACAGCGTGGAAGGAAGCGTGGAAGGAAGACCAGAGAGTGATGGCCCTGGGTTCAGTCTGGTCTGGCAAAAGATGCAGTCTCTTGTATGACCACAGCCTGGGGACACAGATGTCATCTGCTGCTTTCCGGATCTCTGGGACTACTGGACCAGACTGCACTCCCTTTTAGATAAGGACTCCTCAGGCCACCAATTTTGCTTGAAAATAGTTGATGTGTGCCCTGGGGGTCCAAGGCTTCACCCATATCTGCTGTTTCTCCAGCGTTTCCTCCCTCTTTGTTTAGTTGTGAGCCCTTAAAAAATGATTTTTTTTTTCTATTGTACTCTCCTATGTGTGTTTTCATTCATAAAGAACAGTTTGTTGGTGACGATTCAGGTACATTTCTAAAGTACAATGTGAATTTAACAAGAGACAACAACACCAAACAATCTCCTACAGATTAAATATAACAACATATCAATGGTGTTGTGGTAACTTGACACACAAAACACACACAAAAATATTCTGGAGTAAAACTAAAAATACAAGAAAACAAAGATCAGCCTTGAAAAAAATACAAACCAAAAAAAAAAATTCTGCATTAAAACAAAAACAAAAAACAAAATACAACACCAAAAAAATGTTGTCAGTTGTGACAAATCAAAATATATTGAGGGAATCCCGATAAATAGTAAAGAAATAAGTTTGTGAGAAGTGTGTGTGAATATGAGCAGCAAAACTACTTCATTCTTCTCACATTATAAAGAAGAAGAGAGTGCGCTGTATTAAACCATTTTTAACATTGCAGCAAGACGAAAGTGCTGTATCCATTGCGAACGCTAAGTTTACCAGACCGAGCTGTTCCGTCTCAGAATTTCTTCTGAGCATGCGTGGCACTTTGTGCGTCGAAACAGGCCACACACGATCGGAATTGACGCCATCGGATTTTGTTGTCGGAAAATTTTATAGCCTGCTCTCAAACTTTGTGTGTCGGAAAATCCGATGGAAAATGTCCGATGGAGCCCACACACGGTCGGAATTTCCGACAACACGCTCCGATCGGACATTTTCCATCTGAAAATCCGACCGTGTGTACGGGGCATAATAGTAAGAAACTGGAAAAAAACAAGGAGTCCAACAATAGTGGAATGGATATGTGAAATGAACAAAATTTATTTTATGGAAAAACAGATAAGAGACAAAGGGTTTATAACAAAACAAATACCAGAAGTTTGGCAAAAATGGGATGAGCTTCGGTCATCAAGAGAATTGTTAGAATTTCTATAGAATATTTAGAAGGAACGAGGGTTTTTTTTTTCTTTTTGTGTTGTTTTGTATGGTTGTTTGTATGAAAGTGGTATGGATGCATTATAGTTATGAGCATGGTGGGAACAGGGTGGGGGAGGGTAGAATTAGTGACAATGAGGGTTAATGATCAAGTTTGTTTATTGATTTATGGTTTGTTATATTAAAAAACAACTATATGTACTTGATGTATGGAAGATATGATGTAAAGATGTTAATGTTTAATTGGTATATATTGGTATTACTGTTTTATACAAAAAAGTGAGTGAAAATCTAATAAAGAGAGATTAAAAACAAAAATCAGACAATGTGATTGTCTGGATTTGTTTCCACATTTTGTCTCTCATAGTTGAGGTATACCTATGATGACAATTACAGGCATATACAATGTAATACTGACATAAAAACACACACACACAGGTTGGACTTGATGGACTTGTGTCTTTTTTCAACCTTACCAACTATGTAACTATGTAACATTAGGGCACAGGATCATTGTATAGCAATGGCGGCTGGTGCTCAAAAGGTTTGGGGGGGCGCAAACAAACTGAAAAATACTGAAAAAACCCCCATCAATTGCAGCTTTACTGTGCCCATAATATGCAGCCACTGTGCCCATCATATGCAACCATTTTGCCTATCATATGCAGCCACTTGTGCCCATCATATGCAGCCACTTGTGCCCCATCAAACGCAGCCACTGTGCCCATCATATGCAGCCACTTGTGCCTGTCAAATGCAGCCACTTGTGCCCATCATATGCAGCCAATTGTGCCCATCATATGCAGCCACTTAAGCCCATAAAATGCCACCACTTGTGCCCATAAAATGCCACCACTTGTGCCCTTCAAATGCTGCCACTTTCCACCTTTTTTTAAGCCTATTGCTTAAAAAAAAAAACACCCCGGCCGGTGGAATTCAGGCATCCTGAATAGGGGGGGCAGCGGTGGCCATGGATAGATTCCTGCTTTGCATGAATCTATCCATTAGTCATAGAGGGGGTGGCTGGAGAGAGGGTGCAGTGCCTGTGCGCTCTTAATGGATAGGCCGTCCCTGTTGTATTGAATCAATTTATTCTCTGAAAAAAGTAGCACACTTATATTTTAAAAACCTGTAATCGGCCTGAGGGACAGGAGGGGTGAAACTGGGAAAGCAGATGGAAAGAGCCAGGATAGCTGCTCCGATAATGTACTGCACCAGATACAGCTGGTCCCACTGATGGTACCTGATGAGATGCACGAGGGGCAGCTGAGACACCATTGGCTTCTTCTCCATCTCTGGCGGCTAGTTGTTCTGATTAGGCATCACTTACAGTTTCCACTTTATATGATCAGTTACTTGCTCGTATCCATCCTTGTTTGTTTCAAGTATACAAAACTCAATTTTATGCAATACTGAAAGGTGGTTTTATTAAAAGTGTAGAGTTTTCTTATTTTTGAATAACTACATTTCTAGTTACAATTATTACTTGAATCTAAATTTCTTTTCACCATACTTTTCCAAAAAGTAGAGCTTGTACAGCGAGGCAAGTGATTCATACTTAGCTTAGTGCATACCGTAATCATGTAAGTGAACATGTACATACCCTAATCATATAATCTTGTTAAATTAAGTCATGTCATAAAAATAGTTAATGCACACATTTAATGCTTCTTGACTAACAAAGATTCACAGCAATAACCAAACTAATTGTAAAACAAATTACAGGGGAGAGTTTTATTTCCACTGCATAGCTTGATTTTTTTGTTCCTGTTCGCCCAAGTGACAGAAGTACAGCCATAGTAGACAACACAGCTCTTATATTTTGATAATATTAGTTTTACACATAGTTCATCCAGAAAGTTTATTCCCTCTCCTGCTGCTAATGCCTAGCAACTTCTATCCTCAGCGAGAATCACAACTGTTCAGAGTAATCTGACAGATCTCCAGCTGAATATTGTTTTACACTGATTTTTGTTTAAAGGGTACATTGAGAAAACATTTTTGTTTAGTTTAAGGAAAGTTTTTAGCCAGAGTAATTTTTATTTTAAACTTCTGTGTACTTTCTTCTGCTCTCTGACTCTCCATTATTAAGATATCTCCACAGTTTCTGTCCTGATGACAATGTTCAAACAAACAGTAAGTGCAAATATGACTAAGGAACACACTCAACACCTAGACAGAAAATCGGTTTTGTCCTTTTCTGATTCAACTAAAGAATATTTTTATATTTCTTTGTTTTAAGAACTTAACCCTAACTTGGTCCAAGCACAGACATTTGGTTATTATCTCCTTAAATTATCCCCTCAAAGCAGTGTCAAATGTTTGGCCCACTTAACCCACTAAGAAAGTCACGTCAAATTTGGTGGACATACACCAAAAAATCAACAACACTGTTATCACTAATTCATACTGGCAGTTGCCTTACAGAGAGGTCACTGGTGTTGACCTCAATAATTCTGCAAGGTGTCAACATCATTTATATTGACACCACAACTGCTAGTCTGGGAATAATTAATGTTGTTTTTGAACATATTTTTTTACATGCATGGCAACAATGTGGCTAACAATTTGAACTAGAAAAAGTATCACGTTTAAGATAATGTTTACAGTTAACAATAAATGTGCTGAATTAGTAAGCTAAGTAAAGTTTAACTTACAATAATAAATTATCTTACTTGTGTTTGTTTTTCAATAAACAAAGAATGTTAAAAGTGACATTCTTAATTTGTACTAAAACACCAAAGAAAATTGTATTTTAAGTATGCCCACCAAAAACAAAAAAGCAAGTCATACACAACTATCAGGGTTATTTTTTTTTTCCAAATGAAATTTTATTGGAGAAGAAGTAAACATATCAAGCTTACAGAATCATCATACATTTGTTTAGGAATCAGAGAACAAGTGAACAAATGAACAATGGTTGTTGTGGATAAAACATATGCATCTAACATCTGGGTATCATATAGAGTCTCTTGGGTAAACAGTTTAGAATCCAGATGGGGACTAAGTGTTAGGTATGGTAAAAAGATCCATATTAAATCAACCTTAGGGTATTTCTAAGTATTTCTAAGTACCATAGCACATCGTTCTGTCTTGTGGTAAAACTATTCAGGGGAGGTTCCAAATGCTTGAGTAATGGTATGGGTGTCTGCATAATAATTCGGTCCATAGGCGTATGAAGCTGCTGGCCGGGTGCTCTGATTTGGGTACCCGAGTAGCAACAGGTAAACCAAGGTCTTGATGGATAGTGAGAGACAGGGGGTGAAGGGTTGATTGATAAGGGCTAATTGATAAGTGGTTTTAGTGTGTTATCACTTTAGGGTGTGTCGGGTCAATAAGAGGGTATTACTTTAGTGTGGGGGGATGTGGTTAGGCGACAGCCAGGGTGTCGATCGTAGTGGTATGGGGGACAGTGTGTTCTCTAATCTAAACCAGTCTGCGTTGGTTGTGTAGTGTCCAGTCCACAATTCTATTAAGATGGCAGACCCAGTAGTATTTTTTGAGGTCTGGAGGACCAATGCCTCCTTTTATTTTTGGTCGTGTTAGGATGTCATATGCAATTCTAGGATGTTCTTGCTTCCATAAAAATCCTGTAGATAGCCTTCTGTAAGATAGGAAGAAGGATTGGGGGAGTTTTATGGGGACAGTTTGTAGGATGTATAAAATACAGGGAAGGATATTCATTTTTAGGATTGCCGCATGGCCGAACCAAGATAATTGCGGTTTGTTAAATTTTTTTACGATCATCAGGTATAGTTTTGAGAATGGGTAGATAGTTTTTGCCGAAGAGATCTGAAAGGTTCGCTGTTAGGTTAATCCCTAGGTATTTAATCGCATCATGTCGCCATTGGAAGGGGAAGTTAGTTTCACAGTGCGTAACTGTCTCTTGTGGGATGGTGACATTAAGGGCATGGGATTTGGAGAGGTTAATTTTAATATTTGAAAGGCGTTTGAAGAGTTTGAAGTCTTTCAGTAAATTTTGGGTTTGAAATATGAGGCTCGCTAAGGGAAAGTAAAATGTCATTGGCAAAAGCTGCTAACTTATGGGTGTGATTTGCTATGGGTATCCCTTTGACATTCCCGTTGCTTCTGAGGCAGTTCAAGAGTGGTTCCAGGGTTAGTATGAAAAGGATAGGGGAGAGTGGGCATCCTTGCCTAGTCCCATTGGTTATGGAGAAGGCATCTAACAGATGGCCGTTAATCTGAACTCTAGCAGTTGGTGTCGTATATAGGGACATTATTGAGTTGAACATTCGGTCTTGAAGTCCTAAGCGTCTCAGTACTGCTCCCATGTAGTCCCAGGCCAATCTGTCAAATGCCTTCTCCACATCCAATGACAGGAAGAACCCTTTGTGCTTGTTTCTGGTCATCCAGTGATGTAGATTTATGGCTTTAATAGTGTTATCTTGGTCTTTTTCTATTAGAGATGGCAGGAGAAGAAGCAAGCAATTGGCAAGGATTTTGGCAAAAAGTTTTATGTTCACGTTCAGTAGGGAAATCGGCCTATAATTAGTAACTAGTGTTGTGTCTTTTCTTTCTTTTGGTATGACTGTAATGTGTGCCTCAGGAAGTCTGTGGAAGGGGAGTGTGGAGGAAGAGAGGGAGTTAAAGGCCTTGAGGAAAGGGCTAGTAAATACCTCTGTAAAGATTTTAAAATAGGTGGCCGTGAACCCGTCTGGGCTAGGGCTTTTTCCTGCTTTTAGCTGTTTGATCAAAGTTTTTAGTTCGTCTTCCAAAATGGGATTTTCCAATTGATGGGCATCTTCTTTGACGATGGATTTCGGACAGTGATCTTTTAAAAAATTCTTAATAAGGGAGCGTCGAGTGTTATTTTGCTGTGGGGTCATCTGATTGCATATTGAGATTGTAAAGATTGAAATAATACCCCTCAAATTGGGAAGCTATATCTGGGGCTGTGACTCTAGGCCTACCTTGGGAGTAATTGATAGTATGGATATTGGTCTGAGCTTTGTTCGTTTGAATGGCTTTGGCTAGGTACTTTCCGCTTTTGTTCCCAGATTCATAAAATAATTTCTGTTGTAGAACAAATTTACGTTTTATTTTGTGGGATAATTCTGCCAGTAATGGTTCCCTGGTTTGTGTAAGGTCATGGCATGTATGCTGGGCTTGGGTCTCTTTATGAGCTAGCTCTAGGGTTTTAATTTTTTGGATCAGGTTTTTGGTCCTGGCTTGATGGGCTTTTTTCCGTGAAGTTTTTAAGGCAAGGAATTTTCCTTCTTAGGATGCATTTGTGGGCCTCCCATTGTGTTAGCAGAGCAGTTTCTCCATTGTCGTTGTCTAGGAAGAAGTTGTCATAGTGATTGGGTGATGATCAGATAGGAACATTTCTTCAATAGTTGCATCGGAGAGGAAAGGGAGATCCGTCTGGGAGGGGAAGAGGTAGTCGATTCTGGAAAATTTATTATGAGGGGCAAAAAAGAAGGTATAGTTCTTTTCATTGGGTTGGAGGGTGCGCCATGTAGGAGTAGCTCTTGAAATTGCAGTTTAATATGGCATAGGGTTCTATAGGGTAATGATGTGGTACCTGAAGAGGTGTCTAATAGTGGGTATAGGGCAACATTAAAGTCCCCACCAAGTATGGTTAGTCCAGCAGAAAAGCCTGTCAGGACTTGGGAGATCTGTCTAAAGAAGCTGGTTTGTGCAGAGTTAGGGCTGCAGATATTAGCCAGGGTTACAGGTCGGCCTTGAATCCTACCTTTTAAAAAGATGTATCTGCCTTCCTTGTCAATAAGCGAGTCAGTATGTTTCCAGTTCAGGTTTTTGGAGATCAGAATTGAAACTCCTTTAGTTTTTGCATGTGAGTTAGTAGAATGATAGGAAGTTGGAAACAAGTGGTTTGTGAGCTTAGGAATCTTATCTGTGCACAAATGTGTTTCCTGTAGGAAGACAATGTTGGCTTTTAGTTTGTGCATCTGAGAGAGAACCTGGCTGTGTTTCTCTGGGATATTGAGCCCTTTCGCATTCAGGGATGAAACTTTCAGCGTAGTATATTTAGTGGTAGGTCTTGTATGTGACATATTGTGTGGGGGTTGAGGCTTTGAGTAAGAGAGAGAATCTGGGGTTTCTGGGGAATCTGGGGTTTCCGTCTGTTCTCTCACTTAAGTGTGGTTAGGGGTGGGTTATGGAAATATTGGTAACCTGGGGGGGTAGGTTTGTGGATGTGAATTATTTAGTCGTTAATTATATATAACAAAGTGGGGAGATGTGCCAATCTCTAACATAAATTGGTAACAATAAACAGTATGTAATATTACTCCCTTCAAGGATGCCCAGCTTGGCTAGAGATTTTGTCTCAACTGGAGACCTTCGATTACCTTTGTAAGTCCTCGAGTTTAGGTAGAGGGTGAATTCACATGGAAAGTACATCTATGGGGGCATTGTGCATTTAAGGGTTAGCTAATTTAGGCCAGCTTAGTGGTTGCCTTGGTTAAGAGGCCCATTTTTAGCTGTGTGTTGATTTTTAAGAAGGGGGTAGGAGGGAATAGGTGCTTTTAGAGGTATCCTCTTAGTAAGAGAGAGGAGTTGCTTGGGAATGGATAGTAAGGGAAGGGGTATCGATGAGAGTTAGTTTCATAGTCCGTGTGAAGTCGCCTCTCTGGATAAGGGTTCAATTATACATTGTAAAGTTCCACAATTACCAGTCCTTTAGTATAGACCTGTAGGTTAACACAGGAAGGCCTTTTTTGGGGTATTCCCATTATGGAATCCATTGTTGCAAATAGTATGCAATCAGTGGGGTTAGAGGGGGATAGCAAAGGAGGTGTGTGAGGGGGAGGAAGGTTATGGAGATGGGGAGGGGGTGGGAAGGGGGGATGCTGCTTGGAAGATTATTTAGTAGTCTTAGAGATTGTTCATCTCATTGCAGGCATATTCATACTTGCGTGAGAAAGTTCAGGTTGGCGATATGCATTATGTGATGCAAAGGTTACCGTTCGTTGCTTCCAATGGGAGTGTTCAAGCTTCTTGGTGGGTTCCTATTTCTTGGACAGATGCTGTATATTGGCGAGAAGGAAAGATTAGCATCTGGATGTGGGCAAATCTTGAGGTCAAAGTATGTGGCAGCTGCTGAGTTCAGAATGATGGGGAGACATTGGACTGGTCATTTGGCATGTTGATCAGTTCATCGTAGATGTCGAGGTTCTGCGTGCAGAAAACTTCTTGGTGGTAATCCTGAGAGCAGAGTAGCCTAATGAGATATTCGTGAAGCACCGGGTTTGAGGGCTTCGGGTAAGAGAGGAGAGAATAGAAGATAGTTCTTTATTCTGAACCTCCATGGCGGGGTCTTCTGTGCGCAGGGGAAGCTGTGGCGCTGTTATGTGCGGTGTTCCTGGGTCCTGCGGATTTGTTGGTTCTGGCCGAGTTGGATCTGCATCTTTGGATATGGAGATCATCCCGGACTGGTATGGCATCTGTTGAAGTGGATCTCCTGAGATGAGAAGGTCGGCGGTTCTGTACCAGTCAGGTAGTTCAATGCGAGGTATGTGCAGTGCCTCACAAAATGCAGTGAGATCTTCTGGTACCCTCAGGTTGGCCGTGCAGCCTTGTGCTGAGACTAATTATTCAGTCATTAATTATATATAACAAAGTGGGGAGATGTGCTAATCTCTAACATAAATCGGTAACAATAAACAGTATGTAATAGTACTCCCTTTCAGGATTCCTGGCTTGGCTAGAGATTTTGTCTCAACTAGAGACCTTAGATTACCTTTGTAAGTCCTCGAGTTTATGTGGAGTGTGAATTCACACGGAAAGTACATCTATTGGGGGCCTTGTGCATTTAAGGGATAGCCAATTTAGGCCAGCTTAGAGGTTGCCTTGGTTACGAGGCCCATTTTTAGCTATTTGTTGATTTTTAAGAAGGGGGTGGGGGGAAATAGGTGCTTTTAGAGGTATCCTCTTAGTAAGAGAGAGGAGTTGTTTGGGAATGGATATCGAGTATGAGAGTTAGTCTCATAATCCGCGTGCCACCCCTCTGGATAAGGGTTCAATTATACATTGTATAGTTCCAATTACCAGTCCTTTAGTAGAGGCCTGTAGGTTAACACAGGAAGGCCTTTTTTGGGGTATTCCCATTATGGAATCCATTGTCGGAAATAGTATGCGATCAGTGGGTTTGAAGGGGGATTGCAAAGGAGGTGGGTGAGGGGGAGGAACGTTATGAATATGGGGAGGGGATGGGAATGGGGGATGCTGCTTGGAAGATTATTTAGTAGTCTTAGAGATTGTTCATCTCATTGCAGGCATATTCATACTTGCGTTAGAAAGTTCAGGTTGGCGGTATGCATTATGTGATGCAAAGGTTACCGTTCGTTGCTTCCAATGGGAGTGTTAAAGCATCTTGGTGGGTTCCTATATCTTGGGCAGATGCTGTATATTGGCGAGAAGGAAAGATTAGCATCTGGATGTGCGCAAATCTTGAGGTCAAAGTATGTGGCAGCTGCTGAGTTCAGAATGAAGGGGAGATATTGGACTGGTCATTTGGGATGTGGATCTGTTCATCTCAGATGTTGAGGTTCTGCGTTTTCTGCAGAAAATTTCTTGGTGGTAATCCTGAGAGCAGAGTAGCCTAATGAGCTATTCGTGAAGTACCTTGCTTGAGGGCTTAGGGTAAGAGAGGAAAGAAGAGAAGATAGTTCTTCATTCTGAACCTCCATGGCAGGGTCTTCATTTCCTCGTTTTCTGATTTTGTTTCCTCAGGACACACAGAGGGAAATGAAGTAAACACAGGTCTCACTGTATAAACAAAACAATTGCATACATAAAATCATGTTTCATTGCAATATTACTATTTACAACAGTCGATGTACAAAATATCCACATCAAGCACAGTATCCAAGGTAACAAAGTATATTTGCATTCACATTGTCTGGATATGAATAAACATGGGTCTCCCTGTGTGGGCACCGGGGTACAGAAGACAACCAAGCAGTATCCAAACCCTGACTGATGGAGTGAACGAATTATGGTATGGGAAAAAAAAATAATCACAATTTGCCTTATAAGCTCACATGAATGTCTTTGATTGCCACAAGAACCTGGATTCTAAATATGATGTACTATTGAAGATGGTGCTCGATTGTTACTGTACAACCATGTAAGAAGGCCCTTTATCCTGAGCAGGACAATGAGCATATATATTGCTGAGCAATCATTACTTTCTTGTTGAGCATGATTGCTCAGCAATATACTGTAGCTACTCATTGTGTGCTTGATTGGGCTATTTTGTACATCGGCTGTTAATAATAATATTCCAATGAAGCATGATTTTTATGTATGCCATTTTTTCTTCATACAGTGAGACCTGTTTTACATCATCTCCCTCTGTGTGTCCTGAAGAAGCGGATCAGTGAAACGTGTTGATGCACACGGGCTCACCTACCTGAATTCATCAACATTTAATGCATACTTGAAGTATTAGGCCCTTGTTGGCCATGTTTTCTACATATATGAACACATTTTTAAAATGGCACTGTTTTATCTATATTTGCTGATTTTATATTTTTATGTCTATAAATAAAATATGTATTTTTTATAGAAACATTGTAAGTCCTAATTGCCTTTAGAGTCTGACCAATTTTTACCCTTTTTTCCTCGTTTGTTTCAAGTATCCCTGATTACCACCACACCAGCCCCAATGTCTCTATCACTGCCACACCAGTCACATTGTCTCTGATCACCAAAAAACAGTTACAATTTCTATTCACCACCACACCAGTCCCAGTGTCACCAAGCCAGTGTATGCCAGCAACAGTGTTCCTGATTGTCACTACACCAGTCCCAGTTTAATCAGACAAATGTAAGTCAGCAGCAGTGTTACTGATTGCTGACACCCTAGTCCCCAGTGTCACCAGACCAGCAAAAAACCAGCACCAGTGTTCCCGATCACTGCCTGGCCAGTGCAGTTTTGCCTCTGCCTTCCACCTGTATTAGCCCTGAAGGTACATACAAATCACAACAGATATCAAATGAAAATATTGAACAACTCAAGATACATGTGAACAAATGTAGGATACATCTTATAATTACGACATGAGGCATAGTTTTAAACAGATGGAGATCAATTAGTCAAATTATGGCGTAGGCAAGGTGGAGGACCGCTTTTTCATTTCCCCCCCTCCCCCCCCATAGTGTCAGTCATTCGACCAAAGGGAAGAGGTAGCGTGAAGATTTGTTCCAGGTCGAGGTAATGAAGACAGTGTATCCTTATGTGTGTGATTTGAAGGGCACATGTTAGTTACAATAGCTTAGCTCAAAGATTGTGTAAGCGACAAAGAGAGGGAAAAGAGGATGAGATGGAGAGAAAAGGAGGGGGAGGGCCAAAAGAGAGAGAAAGAGAGGGAAAAAAAGCGAGGGGGGTGGGGGCAGGACGCACATATAAAAAGCGGGAAAACAGGGGATATAAGAACAAAAGAAAGGGTTAAATGTTGCCACAGGATATTAGACACCTAAGAGTGGACCCGCTCCCCGCTGTCTTCCTCTCTCCAAGGGGTGGCCCGAGTCGAGCACCGGTGGTTACCGACAGCCTTCAAGGAATATAATGGCCCATATGAATGGTAATTTATGGATCCTTTCTTGGGAAATATGAATCAATTCCTCCATCTCTTCTATTTTGGATAGCCTTGCAAACCATTCTTTAATCATTGGAATGTGTGTGGAGTGCTAATGTATGGGGATGTAAAGTCTAGCCGCATTCACCATGTGCATGGCCACTGATTTATAATAGTCCTTTTTAGACAGGGATGTGAGGTGTAAGAGGAATTGTGCAGGGGTATAGTCCAGGGTGAATGTAGAGACCTGTGCGATGAGGTCATGTACTTCCCTCCAAAAGGGTTGGAGTGGTTCGCACTCCCACCATATATGAAGCATAGTGCCTTCCATTTTCCCACATCTCCAACAAATGTTGTGAATGGTGGGGGGAAATTTCTGAAGGCGCTAAGGTGTTCTATACCATCTGGTGATAACCTTGTAGCAGATTTCTTGAATGGCTACATTGAGGGAGAACTTGTGAGCATAGTCGTGAATGATATCCCAGTCCTCTTCAGTGAGAGATTTCTTTAAATCCCTGCCCCAGGAGGCTTGTGAGGGAGCCGGGGTGGGGGTGGCAGCATTTGAGAGGAGGGTATATAGGTATGAGATCAAATGCCTTTGTGGTGTTTTATGATTGTATAGGGATTCAAAAGGTGTGAGATGCCTTGTCCAGTTGGTTAGGTGTGAATGGGTCAAGTAATAATTTCGGATTTGCTTATATGTCCAAAAGGGAAAAGAGGCGTCCTTAGAAATGGTTACCAGGTTTTCGAAGGAGAGAGGAGATCCCTTTGAAAAGAATTGGCATGCTAACACATCTTCATATAGCCATTCGTGGTGTAAAAAAGAATGAGATCTGGAGGGTTTCCTCTCAGTGTAGTCAAGGGCCCCGGGACTGGAATGAACGTTCCGGATAACATTGCCCTTCTAAAGGCCTGCAGGGAAGGATAAATAAGCGGGTGTGTTGTGAGAGTCTTTAGCCAGTGTTTGGGAGGTAACCAGGCAAGTAGGTGTAGGGATTCAGGCATAAGGAGATTTTCTAGGGACACCCATGTTTTCCTTGATGCATGTACGTTCTAGTCTACAATCATCATGAGGTGGCAAGCTAGGTAATAATTGTGTAGGTCTGGCAATCCAATTCCCCTTTGGCTTTGGCAAGTGTGAGATGAGTCTATTTTATGCTTGAGGGGAGTTTCTCCAGATGAATGCAGAGCAGGCTCTCCGATAGATTAAAAAGAATGATGGGGGAGGAGGATTGGGATGGTTTGTATTAGGTAAAGTAGCCATGGAAGGATGATCATTTTGACCAGTGCTGAGGGGCCGAACCACGAGACATTTAGGCCCATTCAGTCCTTGAAGTGATTTTGAACCTTAGTTAGGGCCATGTGGAAGTTCTAAATGTAGAGGTCTGCCATGTCGGCTTGTGAATTGGATGCCAAGATATGTAATTGCATCTCTTTTCCACAGGAAGGGGAAGGACTCCTGGCAGTGGGTCACTTCCCATGAAGAATGAGTGACATTCAGGGCATGGGATTTAGAGTAATTAATTTTGAGGTTTGACAGGTTTTCAAAATATTCAATGTCTTTAAATAGGTTGGGCAGGATGATCCGAGGCGACTTCAAAGAAAGAAGGATGTTGTCCGCGAAAGCTGCAACCTTAAATTTCCTATCTCCTATGGTCAGTCCCTGGATGTCGAGGTTAGTTCTCATTCTATTGAGAAAGGGCTCCAAGGTCAAGATATAGATTAAAGGGGACAGAGGGCAGCCTTGGCGCGTTCCGTTGCTTATTGTAAAGGCGTCCGACAGGTGACTCTCACACTCGCAGAGGGAGTAAAATATAGAGCCATTATATGAGCCAACATGCTCGGCTCGAGTCCAGTGGCCAAGAGAACCTCACGCATGCAGTCCCAGGCCACTCTGTCGAACGCCTTCTCCACATCAAAGGAGAGGAAAAATCCTTGATGTAGTAAGCCAGTGATGGAGATTCAGTGTGCGGATGGTGTTATCCCCGGCTTTCCTGCTAGGGACAAAGCCAACATGGTCTAAGGAGATAAGCTTGGGTATAAGGGAGGGCATTCTGTTCGTGAGGATCTTTGCATAAACTTTAATTTCCACATTTAGCAGGGATATAGGCCTATAGTACGAAACTTGAGCGGGGTCTTTGCCTTCTTTTGGTATGACGGTTATTTGCACCTCCAACATTCTGCCTGGAAATGTCTGAGGGTCGGAGAAGGTGTTGTAGGTGGATAGTAGCTTAGGGGATAGAACATCAAAAGATAGGCGCATGCGTGGAGCCATCCAAGATGGCCGCTTGAGACCGGAGCTCCGCACAGCCCCGGCCACACGGCTCCCATAGCGGCAGAACTGGCCCAGCAATCCACCCACATTTAGCCACATCTGGCGGCGGAGACCCCCGAGCACCGGCACATGTCTGGAGGGACAGCCCGGAGGAACCTGGGACCGCAATTCGAGGGCGGGGAACACAGAGGGAATTCTAAGATGGCGGCCGCTTCTCAGACACGAGACAGCACCGCAGGAGAAAGGAAAGAAAACAGGCAAGTGCTGGCTCCTGAAACACTCTCCTACCCACCTCAGGCTCCTAGCTCCTTCCCCTGCAGCCAGAATCCATCCCCTACACCCACTATCTCACTGCTGGAAAAGCACCAAGGAACCTATGGACTTTTCCCTATGGCATTATCCCCAGAACAGCCAGGCCTCCCCACAGCCCCTGGTGGCTCTGATCAGGACATGCCACTGACTGTAGCTGATCTCTTTTTCAAGTTCTCAGAGCTGCTTAACAGAGGCCTGACACAGACTGCAGACAAGATTACGGGGGACATTCGATCAGACTTTCAAAACTTGGGGTCTAGAATAGAAATGATCGAACACAAATTAGATGTTACCATCACAAGAGACAATCAGAACACGGACCACATTCACTTCCTACAGGACCAACTTGACAAGGCACAAGCAAGGATCGACGATCTTGAAAATAGATCAAGAAGGGAGAATTTCAGAATAAGAGGTCTTCCAGAAAACATCCCCGTTATCCCAACCACAGTCCAGGACGTTATAAAATATCTTATACCTGGAGTCCCGGAGCACAAGCTGGAATTAGACAGGGCACACAGATCCCTGGGCCCACCCCGGAAAGATGGTTCGCCTAGGAGCATAGTGGTTAAGACCCACTTCTATTCCATCAAAGAAGAAATAATGAAAAAATCTAGACAACAATCTCAGCTCAAATTTCAGGGCCACAGCATCCAAATATTTGCTGACATTTCCCCCTTTACAATTCAAAAACAACGGTCCCTGAAACCCCTTCTTCTAGCCCTTTCCAAGAAGGACATCAAGTACAGGTGGGCCTTCCCCTTCGCTCTGAAGTTTACTTTCAGAAGCAAACAATATTCCTTCTCCAGCTTCGTAGAGGGCGAATGATTGCTACTAGACCTTAGAATCATCACGCAAGATCACTCAATGGACACCTCCAACCCACAACAAGGTTCCGTCAAACGTCCCACGCCGACAAGCCCCACAGCACCCCTATGGGATTTCACCAAGACCAAGAAAGCGAAGGACAATCTTCCCCCATGAAGTACAATAAAACTACAGGGACTCTGATTTCAATGGTTCTGACCTAACCATGGGGTCAGATCTGAATCTCCACTCAGTGAAGCACAACCATAAAAGGGAAAGAAAAGGGAAAAGGAAAAGTTTTTTTTTTTTTTTGTGATGTGATGACCCAAGACGTTAGCGTTTAACCTCCCATACTCACATACCAGTGATATTTTATCCCTCCAGGGCTCACTGGGCTGTTTAGTGCCCACGACGCCTCACGAGACTCACGCTGGTTCTGTTCACTGTTAAAAATGTTTTTTTTCTTAAATAGTTGTTATTTACAAGTTCTCGGTGGAGTTGTTTGGGGCCGGGGCAGTTGCCTAACGCCTCCCCCTATCATTCGGTAATGATTTTTTCATGCCCGAGTGATGGGAAATTAGCCCCAGAGAAGGGCTATAGTAAACTGATTGCTTTGAATGGAGGAGGGGAGCTCTCCCCCCCCGTTCCATTCTTGGCCATTCCATGGCCGTAACTCTACATCGTTAATATTTCTTTTTCTCTCTTTCTCTACCTTTCTCTCTTCTTCTACCCTTCTTTCCTTCCTAGCCATCCTCGAGAAGGCAACATTTGGCAGCAATGGCGATGCCACCATTGAATTCCCTCCACCGCTCATCATCTCCCAGGATCTAACCCAGGATACGGTAGGTAACGTGGGGGTTGTTCGACTGTTTCACCTCTCTGCTCCATGGCTTCCAATAACATACTCACGCCTCCCCTTCGCATATTCTCTCATAATGCACAAGGGTTAAATTCTCCCATGAAAAGGAGGAAGGCATTCCAAGCATATAGGTCTCATAACGCTGATGTAGTCCTCCTACAGGAAACCCACTTCTCAGGACGGTACACTCCCTCATTCCTCCATGCTCACTTCCCACAATTTTACCTATCAAATGCAGAGGATAAGACTAGGGGGGTTGCAATACTTTTCTCAAAACATTGCAAATTCACTGTCCAGCTGGAGCAGAGAGACCCGGAGGGAAGGTTTCTTCTCATCAAGGGTACTCTAGACGAACACAAATATACCTTCATCTCCTACTATGCCCCAAACAGAGGCCAAGTACAATTCTTTTGAAGGATGTTCCAAATTCTGGAACCCCTGCTTGAGGGAATCACGATCATGGGTGGAGACTCAAACACGGCCTTTGATATAGGCCTAGATAAATCTAACCCTCTTAAATCGAAACCCATTAGACCACTCAAAAGCAGTGTTAACATAGCAAAACTGATTTTCCAGCACGGGTTGGCAGACATTTGGAGGGAACAGAATCCCTACACAAGAGACTTTACCCACTACTCCTCCCCTCACCAAACATATGCAAGGATAGATCATATCCTCCTCTCTACCACACATATTCCATTAACCACCAAATCATCAATTATAGAAGCGGCCTGGTCCGACCATTCCATGGTATCGCTTTCTCTACGCAGGGCAGCCTATAGTCAAAATAGGTCTAAATGGAGACTTAATGAGTCCATTCTTACCGACCCCATCAGAGTGACAGAGCTTTCCCAAACTCTGCAAGAATACTTCAAGCTTAATTACATGGTAGGGATTTCAGCAGAAACCCTATGGGCAGCTCATAAAGCCACCATTAGGGGCAAATTAATACAAATCGGTTCACAAATAAAAAAGGAAAGAAAGGGGGACCTAGCTAAGTTAGAACAGGAATATGAGGCCCTCCGCAAAAAACACAAAAGAGACCCCAAAAGTGTCCCTACAGCATCCCTTGATTCGGCGCGACTAGCCTTAAATTTAGCACTTACAGCGAAAGCTGATAAACATATTAGATGGGTGGGAGCTAAGTTCTACCTAAAAAAAGACAAAATAGGCACAATGCTAGCTAATAAACTTACACCAAAACACAAATCACACTCACTTCCCAAGATTAGACAAGCCGACGGCACCTTCACACAAAACCCACAACGTATCCTAAAATCCTTTCAGGAATATTACACTGACCTTTATAAATCACCAGGAGACGCAAACCTATTACAGATGCGGTCATTCCTGGATGGCATTACCCTTCCGACCTTGAAAAAGGCACATGTTGAGGAACTGGAAACACCCATAACAACTGAAGAGGTCAGTGAGGTACTGTATATACTCGAGTATAAGTCGTTCCGAGTATAAGTCGAGGCCCTAATTTACCACAAAAAAATGGGAAAAACTTATTGACCCGAGTATAAGACGAGGGTGAGAAATGCACAGCTACTGTAAGTGGAAAAGAGGGTCAACAATGCCCACTTGCAGCATCACTGTGCCCATTTGCATGCCTTACTGTGCCCATTTGCAGCCATAGGTCCCCTGAACTTCAAACTCGGTAGTTAAGGGTCCTTAGATGCCCCCTAGCTGCAGCCAAAATTTGGGGTCTCTGAACCCAAAGGGTCCCGATATAACATTGCTGCAGATGGACACAGTTGACCGAATTTGGGGCCCTGTATCTCAGGGCGACTTAGTGCTAGGAACCCCAAATTTGGTGTGCAAACCCAGTGGAACTAGCACCATAAAATTTGGGGTTTCTAGCACCAAGTGGCCCCGAGATACAGGGCCCCAAATATCAGTTTAGAAAATGTCAAGCACTTTTCTGCAGCAGAGAATGACATTTTCTAAACCAAATTTGGGGCCTTATATCTCAGGGCCCCTTGGTGCTAGGAACCCCAGCTTTGGATATGTTATGGTACCAGTTCCACTGGGTTTGCACACCACATTTGGGGTTCCTAGCACCAAGTGGCCCTGAGATATCGGGCCCCAAATTCGGTTCAGAAAATGTCAAGCACTTTCCTGCAGCAGAGAATGACATTTTCCGAGCCGATTTTGGGGCCCCGTATCTCGGGGCCACTTAGTGCTAGGAACTTCAGCTTTGGATATGTTGTGGTACCAGTTCTGATGGGTTTGAACACCAAATTTGGGGTTCCTAGCACCAAGTGGCCCTGAGATACGGGGCCCCAAAGTCGGTTCGGAAAATGAAATTTTTTGCTGCAGAAAAGTGCTTGACTCGAGTATAAGTCGAGGGGGGCACATTCAACATAAAAAAATGTGCTGAAAAATCCGACTTATACTCGAGTATATACGGTAATCAAAAACCTAAAAGGAGGCTCCACCCCAGGCCCAGATGGCTTTTCAGTGCCCTACTACAAAACTTTCTCAGCAATCCTAACACCGTACCTAACTAGATTCTTTAATGCAAAGAAGGATGGGAAGCCACTAGGTAACACTCTAAATTCTGCATATATCACCGTAATCCCTAAGCCTGACAAGGATGCAGGGGTAGTAGGGAATTATAGACCTATTTCATTGATCAATAACGATCTAAAAATCTTAACCAAAGTCATGGCAAACCGCCTAGCATCGTTCCTAAATCAATGTATCCACAAAGACCAGGTGGGATTCATACAGGGTCGACAAGGGCCTGACCAGGTACGGAGAGCAGTGGACATAATCTCTATATTACAATCTGGATGGGAGGGGGGTCCCAAACAGGAGGGAATGCTCCTCTCCTTAGACCTACAGAAGGCCTTCGATTCGGTCTCATGGCCATTTTTATTCTTAGCTCTACAAAGGTGGGGCTTTGGGAAAAACTTCCTGGGAATTCTACAGGCTCTTTACTCATCCCCAGAAGCAACAGTGAGATTACAGGGATATTCTGCAGATCCAATTTCAATAGCTAGAGGAACTAGACAGGGGTGCCCTCTCTCTCCCCTGATATTTGCCCTTATCATTGAACCTCTTGCGATTGCTATACGTTCGAGTCCTGATATAAGGGGAGTGGAATGTGGCTCTTCCTCCCACAAATGCGCCTTATTCGCTGATGACCTATTACTTTTCCTAACTTCCCCTGTCGCATCCCTACCCGCTTTATGCTCTTTACTAGACACTTTTGCCTCAGTGTCAGGCCTTCAGGTTAATATGACGAAATCACAAGCTCTCAACATATCTCTACCACCCGAAAGCGTTACATACTTGAAAAGGACCTTTAAGTTTGGCTGGGGAGAATCCTCCATAAGGTACCTAGGCCTCAACCTCACACCCAAACTAGAACAATTATACCAGGCCAATTTCCCCCCCACTTACCGAAAATTAGAATAGGATCTTTTGAAATGGTCCCAACACCGGATGTCATGGGTGGGTAGAGTAAACTCGGTGAAGATGACCCTCTTGCCGAGGTTGCTCTACCTCTTCCACGCGCTACCAATCGCGATCAAACGAGATCACCTCAAATCATTTCAGGGCAAAATTACTAGGTTCATTTGGGACAAGAAGGGACCGCGATTTGCACAACGGACCTTATACAATTTGACTACACAAGGAGGGCTAGGCCTCCCAAACTTAATATGGTATTACCAGGCTGCAAGACTGGCCCAACTATCGACAATCTATCTCAGGGTTGAGAAACCAGACTGGGTCTCCATAGAGAGACATGCAACCCGGAAACACACGCTAGATTATCTTCTGTGGTCCCCCCCAAAAAATAGACCCCTGATTCTTTCCCCCACCCTATCGCAATCTTTTACTCTTTGGGATAGCATGAGGAGGCTTTCCTCCCTGCTCTCTGAGCTCCAACCGCTGGCCCATGTCTTCCATAACCCGCAGTTCCAACCTGGGATGAATATCTCTGCATTTAAATGGTGGCTGGATAAGGGAGTGTACCGCATAGGGCATTTTTTCTCTTCAACTGCACCCCTACCCCTGAAGCACTTTGAGGATAAACTGGATCTCCCTACTTCAGAGAGGTTCAGGTTTTTTCAAATCTTCCACTTCCTCAAAGCCATTTGGAAAAACAAGCCAAATCCCCCTAAATTTTACAGAATACGAAAGATGGTGCGGACAAGCCATGGAGCAGAGGGGAGGGATATCGATAATCTACACGCCCCTAGCCAAAAATGCTGACAAGTTACTATACATGACAGCCTGGGATAGGGACCTCCAAGAGGTTCGAGACCTAGAGGACTGGCATGAGTCGTTTTCTAGATCACTTAAAGGAATCTACAACACCTCACTCTTAGAAGCCAACATAAAACTTTTCACAAGATGGTACCTAGTGCCCTCCAGACTAGCGATCATATTCCCAAACTCTTCACCACTATGCTTCAGAGGATGCCACAGCTTGGGGACGATGCTACATACATGGTGGGAGTGTCCAAAAATCAGAGGATATAGGAATAATATCTTCCACATCATACGTAAAGTCACAAAATGTCCAGTGACCCAAAATCCTTCCATAGCCCTTCTGAGCGGCTACGTTCCAAACGTCCCCAAGCTGTCACGCACTTTGATCCGCTTCATCCTGACAGGAGCAAAAATATCAATTGCCAAAGCATGGAAACAACCGAAAGTATCTATTAATGCTACGAAAAGGAAAATATCTTGGATAATGACCCAAGAAAGGCTAATCAGTGTGCTTCTGGACAAGACTAATCAGTTTGAGGCAATCTGGGAGCCATGGGCTCACTATGTGGGAATCTCCTTAATACCCGGCATTGACAATCGTCTTTAAAGTAACGTTGACTTCTCTATGGTTGGCATCACCTCCCCTTCTTCTCTTGCTCCTCCTCTATGCAAATAACTTCTCCTATAGTGCCCTTGACACTATATCCTTTCTTTCTTTCTTTCTTTCTTTCTTTCTTTCTTTCTTTCTTTCTTTCTTTCTTTCTTTCTTTCTTTCTTTCTTTCTTTCTTTCTTTCTTTCTTTCTTTCTTTCTTTCTTTCTTTCTTTCCTCCTTCATTCTTTTCTCTCTTTCCCTTATGCTCCTTGTAGCCTATCAGGCTAGTACTATTTGTTATCCAGTTTCAACTCAGGCCCCCAATGGGGGACCGACAGTTCTGTTATACTATTCACTCAGGACAGATTTACAGTCTCATTACTGGTCAGACGGAAGCCTCCAGTTCTCAAGTTACCACAGGGGAGGTTGGGGCTCCCTCTTCTCTCCCAACACAGTAAGATCCCAATGGGGTGTTGGGAGATGAGGGTTCTATCAGCACCTCTTATACATTGCACGAGGCCAGTTACTATCTAAGTTAAATGTATTGTTCATGTATTTCAGGCATAGTGTTATATTACTAGATACTAATGTCGTACTGTATATTTCTATCTGAAAACCAATAAAACTTTGACTTAGAAAAAAAAAGAACATCAAAAGATTTATAATACTGGAGGGTGAAGCCATCGGGCCCTGGGCTTTTGCCCGGTTTCATTTGTTTGATTGCGGTCTCTAGTTCTCCTATAGTGAGGGGGTTTTCCATGTCTTCGGCTTGTTGAGGTGTAATCGTTTTTGGGCCATATTGGTATAAAATGTCTTTAATGTGTTTAGTACAAGTTTCTATTGCGGTCGGATATGGGTGGTCGGATTTCAAGTTATAGAGTTTTGAGTAAAAGAGCTCAAATTATTTTTGCAATATCCTCATTCTTGGAAAAGAGAGTTCCTTGAGCATTGCGCAAGTGGTGTATTGTGGAGGAAATTTTGAATGCTTGAACCATAAGCGCTAAAAGGCATCCGCTCTTGTTGCCATGCTCATAGAAGACTCTCTGGCCTAGAATATAGTGTCCTCTAGTGTGTTTACCTAACTCCTTCAGAAGGAGATCGTGTGAGTAGTAATTCCTGTAGAGTTGACTGTGCATGAGATTGTTTGTGGGATATTTCTAGGCTTTTGATCTTCATTATTAATGCGTTTATTGCCTCTTGGTGTTTCTATTTAGCCTTTGCAGCTAGTGCTATGAGTTTGCCTCGGAACACACATTTATGTGCTTCCTATAAGGAGACAGGAGAAACATTCGGTGTGGTGTTTTCCGTGAAATACATTTGAATGCGAAATCGTAAGTAGTCTACCGTTTCTGGGTCTTTAAGTAGTGAGGGGTTTAAGCGCCACGTTTTTGTTCTATGGCATCTCTCAGGAAAAGAAAGGGTGATCGTGATAGGGTGGTGGTCAGATAAGAACATTGGCTCTATGGTTGTCTGCTTAAGAAAGGTTAAGTCTGATTGGGTAAGGCAGAAATAGTCTATCCTGGTGTACTTACAATAGGGGGGCGAATAAAAGGTATCATCTTTATCGAAGGAAACATGGTACGCTAGGTGTCGTGGAGTGTCAGGCCTTGAAGTTGTAATTTAATCTGATGGAGTGCTCTGTATGTTAAGGTAGAAGTGCCCGAGGAAGTGTTCAGGACAGGGTTCAGTGGTATGTTAAAATAACCCCCTAGCAACACAAGGCCTTTTTGGAATGAGGATAGAAGATCACAGATTTTCCTAAAAAAAGATACATGGTGTTCGTTAGGGCAGTATAGGTTTGCTAGTGTTACTGGTTTTGAAGCATATGTACCTTTGATGAAGATAAATCTGCCTTATGGGTCTATGAGAGAATCAGACATGTGAAAGTTTGCATGTTTGGAGATCAATATGGATACTCCTTTTGTATTAGCATCAGGATTGGTGGCATGTAGCGCTGTTCGATATACGTGATTGGACAGCTTAGGAACGGAGTCGGAGCGGAAGTGTGTTTCCTGGACAAAGATGAAGTGCGCTTTGTGCCTAGTGAGGGAGGATAGGACTTAAGATAATTTTTCTGGAAGGTTTAGGCCTTTCGCATTAAGCAATACACATTTCAACGACAAGGGTGGTTTAGGTATTGGCTTTTCCTACATGGCAGAATGAAGATGTTTGGCCGGTGAAGGTGTTATTTGAGCTTGGTAGAGGGGAGACTAGACGGGTGGAAGGAAGGGTAAAGGGGGGGAACGGGTCCACACGAGGAGAGAACAAAAAGCAAAAATGAGGGGGAGGGAGGGGGAAGGGGAGTATGTAAAGGGGCCAAGGAGCAGAGAGGGAGGACCAAGGAAAAGGAATAAAAGAGAGGCAGTTAAGGGCAACAAGGTAAGGCCGGAAGGAAGAGAGAAGAAGATGAAGAGTGTGGGGGAATACCAGAGGTGGGAGTAGACAAGCTATTCCACCTAGTAAAAAACAGGCTGGGTTGTCAGCGAAGGTCTAGAAGGACCGCTGTAGTGGGGTGCAAGGAAGGACGGAAAGCACAGGGCTTCCGAGAACTGGGGATCGGAGGTGGTAATGTATTGAGGTGTAATGTATGATATGGTATGGTATTGGGGAGCCATAACAGAGTAAAGGAGCGCAAACCAAAAAGATATAAACATTTAACAGAACATTTGGTTCAGCCATATACCACCTTGTGGTATTTAGTTATTATGTCATTATATAACTTTGCAAGTTTGTAAGTGTCCTGCAGGTGGCAGGGAGAGGTTTCCCATGGTCTTGTTGCTCTAAAACAATTTGGACGTTTGAAGCAAATTTGAAACAGAACAAAAAACACAACAGCAGCACTACGGAGGGAAGAGGAGTACGTGGTTTGTCGCCATTTTCAGTAGGATGTGCAACCGCACAATTGTACACATAATGCGCAATAATATGAAGCATAATATTATTGCAGCTTAATGCAGCAATAATAGCGCCAGGCTCGATAGGGCTCAAAATTTGCGTGAAGGAGAACTCTGGGCTCTTGGGTCACCATGTTCTCCCACAACTAATGCAAAATAGTAAATTCTACTCAAGTTGTGGCAAAAATATGGTAGAAGTGGCTATAAATTTGTGTCAACTTGCGTTCTCCCCTAGCTCATCGCATCATGGGATTTGAGAATCTGTATTCTGGGATTCAAGAGTGGGAAGATGATCATTTGAGGGGCTGCAAAGCTCCTTGCAGCCCTTATGGGCTAGACCAAGAACCTCATGCATAAGTGAGGCCACAGGCTGGTGTTAGTAAGGCTCCAACAGGGGCAGACTTCAGTTTTTTCGAGACAATGGGCCACGGGCGATGCACATGAAACTCTATATGCCCCCCCGCTTATTCCCCACATGGGATAAATGCAAGGATGTGTAGCTAAACAGTGATGGAGAGATTTGTTGGAGTATCAACATACCAGCGCAATATCGCCAGTGGGGCAGTAGAGCTGCTCCCCGTGTGGATCTTGGAGCAAGGGGGACCCCACCACGACCTCTGGGTTATTGGCATCTCCATGTAGATAAACTGAAGATCATTTCCCTGGTGGGGGTACCTCAGGTCCAGGATCAGAGAGAACAGGACTGACCATTACACTTTGGAGCAGTGAGTTGAAGGGTGGGTAGAGTATCAAGCAAGCAGAGGCAAAAAGCAGGTTTACCTAGGTCAGTTTCCACATGCTCCTGTTCTCTCCAAGCTGGGCATCGGCCATCCCCCAGTCTTCCGGGTTGCAAAGTAGGGCAGAACGACCCCTGGCGGAGGCAGACAGGCTGAACTTCCAGCGGTACTGTATATTGCGGGTGTGGAGTGCTTCCAGTAGGGGGCGCAGAGCTCTTCTACTCTGCAGGGTTATTTGGGATAGATCCTGGAAGAGTTTCATTTCAGCTCTAGTATAAATGATTCGACCCCTTTCGCATGCTTTGCGGAGGATTTCTTCTTTAAGGGCGAAATTGACAATGCAGCAGATTACATCTCTAGGTGGCTCAGCTTCTCCGGGTTGAGGGTGCAGGGCATGGTGCATGCTTTCCATTTCAATGGGTGAGTCTACTGGGTGCTCGATCAGGTCATTAAAGATGGAGCATATTGTCTGTTGGAGCAGTCCAGGGTCATTTCCCTCAGGCATCCCTCGCACTCTAATATTGTGCCTGCGGCCCCGATCATCCAGGTCCTCCACATGCCTGTGGAGGTCAAAAAGGTGGAAGAGCTGTGTATTGTAGGTGCTCTGCACTTGACGAATGGTGGCAGCATGGGTTTGGGATGTCTTCTCCATGTCGGTGATGCAATTGTCTGTATGTCTGATTGGAGATCAGCAATTGCAGCCGCAACAGTGTTTTTGATGTTGGAGGCCACCTTCTCCAAGTCGAACAGGCTAGGTGGTTGAACCCGTAAAGGGCTAAATGCATCCCCTCCCGACATCTGTGACTCAGAAGCACTGTTAGGCAAGTGCGGTGTTGGGGCCTGCAATGCCGGGTGTACGGACTGGTGGGTCCAGAACAGCTCCGGAATATTTTGGCTGAGCTTTGTTCTGGTGTCTTTCGCTGAACAGGATGCAGAGGAGCTCCGGGTGGCTCTGCTCATGGTGGTGAGGTGACTAGTGCTCCCCAAAAGGCAGATAACGATCCCTAGGTCACAGGATCTGTGGACATAAGCAGCCATCTTGGTCTCCATCCAGGCCACGCCCCCATGTGGCGTCTTTTTTAGTCTAGGTAGAGAGACTACTCATATTATTCAGCCCCACATAAGACATACTCTCGTATTGAATATTTCTTTATTCCACATAACCAATTTCATTCAGTAGATGAAGCTACTGACAATCACCTGGTCAGACCATGCACCAATCTTCTTGAAATAAAACCTTTCTGATACGCGACTCCCAACTCCCCTTTCCTGCGATGTGAAAACTCAATAAAAGCCTCCTACAGGACTCCTCTGTCTTGGAGGATGTTCTTAGAGAGGCGACATGGTATTTCCAGGATAATGATATGCCTGATTGTGATCCTGGTGTGATCTGGGTGGCCCACAAAGCAGTGATAGAGGGAGTTTTGATTAAACACAGGGCTAGGATTCAGGGCCGGACTGGAAATAAAAACCAGCCCTGGAAATAATTTCATACCAGCCCCATAGCATTTTTATACCAGCCCAACAGCATAACGTCATTATTTTCTTGTTCACAAAAGGGAAAACCATGCATTTTAAAGCACATTTGAAGAGTGTATTATATATAGATAAGGGAGACATGGCATTTACAAACAGCACCAATTTTTACTGGCAAAAATCATGGCATTTACTGGCACAGTTTTTACTGACAATGCAAAAAAAAGGTGCCTAAAATGGCAGATTAATATAACCCAGCACAGAGTTCCCCCATATATCAGGAGGATTCCCCTTTACAGTGCAAGCGAACTCTGACATAAAGGGGAACATTGCAGATCTAAGCGGGAACTCTGATATAAAAGGGGGGCACTGGTGACCAGAGACCCCACTTATATCAGAGTCCACTGCATTCCCCTTTACATCAGAGTTCTCACTTACATCAGGGTCTGCAGCATTGCCCTTTACATCAGAGTTCCCCCTTGCACTGTAAGGTGGAATCCTGCAGACTATGATGTAAAGGGGAACTCTGGGAATGTGGAGAGGAATCTGGTGACCAGAGACCACCTTCCGCAGAAAGAAGACACTAAGGTAAGGGGGTTTACTGATATAAGGGGGAAACCTTTATATCAGTGCCCCCTTACAATATTGTATTGACCCCCCATCTCAGGCTGAGCTGGCGGCGCTGTCACTAACCTCCTCTCAGGTGCACCATGCAGGGCTCAGTCAGTCGGCTCCAGCTTGGTGGCTCTGGTTTTATCCCATAGTTTCCTCTCCACAGTCCATACATGTCTGACTTCTCCCATGACCCCCATCCCTGCGGCACTCCCACTCTTGACTCCTCTCCAGACTGCAGACGTGATATAAGACAAGAGATGGTCAGAGGCCGCGGATGGTACAGGGGGGGTCAGAGGCTGCGGAGGGTATGACAGGGGAGGTCAGAGGCTGCAGAGAGGATGACAGGGGAGGTCAGAGGCTGTGGAGGGGATGACAGGGGAGGTCAGAGGTCAGAGGCTGCAGAGGGGACGACAGGGGGGGTCAGAGGCTGCGGAGGGGACGACAGGGGAGGTAAGAGGCTGCGGGGGGACGACAGGAGGCCAGAGGCTGCGGGGGGACGACAGGAGGCCAGAGGCTGCGGGGGGGGACAGGAGGTCAGAGGCTGAGGAGGTAATGACAGGGGAGGTCAGAGGCTGCGGAGGGGATGACAGAAGAGGTCAGAGGCTGCGATGGGGACAACAGGGGAGGTCAGAGGCTGTGGAGGGGATGACAGGGGAGGTCAGAGGATGCGGAGGGGAGGAAAGGGGAGGTCAGAGGCTGCGGAGGGGACGACAGGGGAGCTCACAGGCTGTGGAGTGGATGACAGGGGAGGTTAGAGGCTGAGGAGGGGACAACAGGGGAGGCCAGAGGCTGCGGAGGGGACGACAGGGGAGGTCAGAGGCTGCGGAAGGGACGACAGGAGGTCAGAGGGTGCGGGGGGGACAGGAGGTCAGAGGCTGCAGAGGGGATGATAGGGGAGGCCAGAGGCTGCAGAGGGGATGACAGGGGAGGCCAGAGGCTGCGGAGGGGATGACAGGGGAGGTCAGAGGCTGCGGGGGGCGACGACAGGAGGTCAGAGGCTGCAGGGGAGGGGCGGACAGGAGGTTAGAGACTGCAGAGGAGGGGTGGACAGGAGGTTAGAGGCTGCAGGGGGGGAAACAGGAGGTCAGAGGCTGCGGGGGGGTGGACAGGAGGTCAGAGGCTGCGGATGGTACAGGGGAGCTCAGAGGCTGCAGAGGGGAGGACAGGGGAGGTCAGAGGTTGCTAAGGGGGCAACAGGGGAGGTCAGAGGCTGTGGAGGGGATGACGGGAGGTCAGAGGCTGCGGAGGGGACGACAGGAGAGATCAGAGGCTGCAGAGGGGTTGACAGGGGAGGTCAGAGGCTGCGGAGGGGATGACAGGGGAGGCCAGAGGCTGCGGAGGGGACGACAGGGGAGGTCAGGGGCTGCGGGGGGGACGACAGGAGGTCAGAGGCTGCAGGGGGGACAGGAGGTCAGAGGCTGCAGAGGGGACGATAGGAGGTCAGAGGCTGCAGGGGGGGCAACGACAGGAAGTCAAAGGCTGCAGGGGAGGGGCGGACAGGAGGTTAGAGGCTGCAGGGGGGAAACAGGAGGTCAGAGGCTGCAGGGGGGTGGACAGGAGGTCAGAGGCTGTGGATGGTACAGGGGAGCTCAGAGGCTGCAGAGGGGATGACAGGAGAGGTCAGAGGCTGCGGTGGGGATGACAGGGGAGGTCAGAGGCTGCGAAGGGGACGACAGGGGAGGTCAGAGGCTGTGGAGGAGACGACAGGGGAGGTGAGAGGCTGCGGAGGGGACAACAGGGAAGGTGAGAGGCTGCAGAGGGGATGACAGGGGAGATCAGAGGCTGCAGAGGGGACGACAGGGGAGGTCAGAGGCTGCGGAGGGGACGACAGGGGAGGCCAGAGGCTGCGGAGGGGACGACAGAGGAGGTCAGAGGCTGCGGGGGGGACGACAGGAGGTCATAGGCTGCAGGGGGGACAGGAGGTCAGAGGCTGCAGAGGAGATGATAGGAGGTCAGAGGCTGCGGGGGGGCGACGACAGGAGGTCAGAGGCTGCAGGGGAGGGGCGAACAGGAGGTCAGAGACTGCGGATGGTACAGGGGAGCTCAGAGGCTGCAGAGGGGACAACAGGGGAGGTCAGAGGTTGCTAAGGGGACGACAGGGGAGGTCAGAGGCTGTGCAGAGGGGATGACAGGGGAGGTCAAAGGCTGTGGAGGGGACAACAGGGGAGATCAGAGGCTGCAGAGGGGACGACAGGGGAGGTCAGAGGCTGTGGAGGGGACAATAGGGGAGGCCAGAGGCTGCGGAGTGGACGACAGGGGAGGTAAGAGGCTGCGGGGGGACGACAGGAGGTCAGAGGCTGCGGGGGGGACAGGAGGTCAGAGGCTGCAGAGGGGATGATAGGAGGTCAGAGGCTGCGGGGGGGCGACGATAGGAGGTCAGAGGCTGCAGGGGAGGGGCGGACAGGAGGTTAAGGGCTGCAGGGGGGAAACAGGAGGTCAGAGGCTGCAGGGGGGTGGACAGGAGGTCAGAGGCTGCGGATGGTACAGGGGAGCTCAGAGGCTTCAGAGGGGATGACAGGGGAGGTCAGAGGCTGCGGAGGGGATGACAGGGGAGGTCAAAGGCTGCAGAGGGGACGACAGAGGAGGTCAGAGGCTGCGGTGGGGATGACAGGGGAGGTCAGAGGCTGCGGAGGGGACGACAGGGTAGGTCAGAGGCTGCGGAGGGGACGACAGGGGGAGGTGAGAGGCTGTGGAGGGGACAACAGGGAAGGTGAGAGGCAGCGGAGGGGACGACAGGAGAGGTCAGAGGCTGTAGGGGGGACGACAGAAGGTCAGAGGCTGCGGGGGGGACAGGAGTTCAGAGGCTGCAGAGGGGATGATAGGAGGTCAGAGGCTGCGGGGGGGGTGGACAGGAGGTCAGAGGCTGCGGATGGTACAGGGGAGCTCAGAGGCTGCGGAGGGGACAAGAGGGGAGGTTGCTAAGGGGACAACAGGGGAGGTCAGAGGCTGCGGAGGGGATGACAGGGGAGGTTAGAGGCTGCAGAGGGGAGGACAGGGGAGGTCAGAGGCTGTGGAGGGGATGACAGGGGAGGTCAGAGGCTGCGGAGGGGACAATAGGGGAGGCCAGAGGCTGCGGAGGGGACGACAGGGGAGGTAAGAGACTGCGAGGGGACAACAGGAGGTCAGAGGCTGCGGGGGGGACAGGAGGTCAAAGGCTGCAGAGGGGACGATAGGAGGTCAGAGGCTGTGGGGGGGCGACGACAGGAGGTCAGAGGCTGCAGGGGAGGGGCAGACACGAGGTTAGAGGCTGCAGGGGGGAAACAGGAGGTCAGAGGCTGCAGGGGGTGGACAGGAGGTCAGAGGCTGCAGATGGTAAAGGGGAGCTCAGAGGCTGCAGAGGGGATGAAAGGGGAGGTCAGAGGCTGCGGAGGGGATGACAGGGGGGGTGAGAGGCTGCTGAGGGGGCGACAGGGGAGGTGAGAGGCTGCGGAGGGGACAACAGGGGAGCTCAGAGGCTGCAGAGGGGATGACAGGGGAGGTACAAGGCTGCGGAGGGGACGACAGGGGAGGTCAGAGGCTGCGTGGGGAAGACAGGAGGTCAGAGGCTGCGGGGGGCGATCTTAGAGGCTGCAGGGGGGGAACAGGAGGTCAGAGGCTGCGGGGTGGACAGGAGGTCAGAGTCTGTGGGGGGGAAAGGGGGTCAGAGGTGCGGTTGGGATGATAGGAGGTCAGAGGCTGTGGGGGGGCGGCGACAGGAGGTCATAGGCTGCAGGGGGAAAACAGGAGCTCAGAGGCTGCGGCGGGCGATCTTAGAGGCTGCAGGGGGGGAACAGGAGGTCAGAGGCTGCGGGGCGGACAGGAGGTCAGAGTCTGCGGGGGGGAAAGGAGGTCAGAGGCTGCGGGGGGGCGGACAGGAGGTTGGAGGCTACGGGGGGGCGGACAGGAGGTCGGAGGCTGCGGGGGGATGTAGGAAGAGGCACACACCACCAGACGAGACCTCAATGAGCGCTTTACTTTTAAAAATGGTGCCGCTCTGCACCATTGTGTCACTGCGCATGTGCCTGCCTTTCCGAAAATTGCCAAGCGTGTACGAGCTTTCCTGAGCACGGCTAGATTCGGAACAGCTGGCACGTGCGCAGTTGCATGTCAGCCGGCCCCACAGCCATATTTTTTTCAGGCGCCACTGCCCTCACAGCGGCCCCAGGGGCAGCCAGGCAGCCGGCCCACCGGGAGATTTCCCGGTATCCCTAGGATTAAACGAGAGAGAGAAGCAAAGCTAATATCTTTATTAACAGATATCCAGAGACTAGAGACCTTGCATAAACAGGCTCCAACCCCAGTTGTGGAATGGGATCTTTTGACTGCCCGTAGACAGGTCACCGATTTACTTTTATACAAAGCTAAAAGGGCAATACAGGTAGGAAGAAAACTGAGCTATGAATATGGCAATAAATGTGTCAAACAACTAGCTAGCTCCCTGAGGGAACAGCAATTAATGACATATGTCCCAATGATTATGGGAGTGGAAGGTGAAAAATGTATGTTGCCAAAGAAATAGCTCAGAGATTTGGTGCCTTTTTTTCATCTCTGTATAATCTACATTCAAATCCCCAGAAGCGGATGGTACAGGAGAGCTCAGAGGCTGCAGAGGGGATGACAGGGGAGGTCAGAGGTTGCTAAGGGGACGACAGGGGAGGTTAGAGGCTGCGGAGGGGATGACAGGGGAGGTCAGAGGCTGCGGAGGGGAGGACAGGGGAGGTCAGAGGCTGTGGAGGGGACAACAGGGGAGATCAGAGGCTACGGTGGGGATGACAGGGGAGGTCAGAGGCTGCAGAGGGGACAATAGGGGAGGCCAGAGGCTGCGGAGGGGACGACAGGGGAGGTCAGAGGCTGCGGAAGGGACGACAGGAGGTCAGAGGGTGCGGGGGGGACAGGAGGTCAGAGGCTGCAGAGGGGACGATAGGGAAGGCCAGAGGCTGCGGAGGGGACGACAGGGGAGGCCAGAGGCTGCGGAGGGGACGACAGGGGAGGTCAGAGGCTGCGGGGGGGGCGATGACAGGAGGTCAGAGGCTGCAGGGGAGGGGCGGACAGGAGGTTAGAGGCTGCAGGGGGGGAAACAGGAGGTCAGAGGCTGCGGGGGGGAAACAGGAGGTCAGAGGCTGCGGGGGGGTGGACAGGAGGTCAGAGGCTGCGGATGGTACAGGGGAGCTCAGAGGCTGCGGAGGGGAGGACAGGGGAGGTCAGAGGTTGCTAAGGGGACAACAGGGGAGGTCGAAAGGCTGTGGAGGGGATGACGGGAGGTCAGAGGCTGCGGAGGGGACGACAGGGGAGAACAGAGGCTGCGGAGGGGATGACAGGGGAGGCCAGAGGCTGCGGAGGGGACGACAGGGGAGGTCAGGGGCTGCGGGGGGACGACAGGAGGTCAGAGGCTGCAGAGGGGATGATAGGAGGTCAGAGGCTGCAGGGGGGGCGACAACAGGAGGTCAAAGGCTGCAGGGGAGGGGCGGACAGGAGGTTAGAGGCTGCAGGGGGGAAACAGGAGGTCAGAGGCTGCGGGGGGGTGGACAGGAGGTCAGAGGCTGCGGATGGTACAAGGGAGCTCAGAGGCTGCAGACAGGATGACAGGAGAGGTCAGAGGTTGCAGAGGGGATGACATGGGGGGTGAGAGGCTGCTGAGGGGACGAAAGGGGAGGTGAGAGGCTGCTAGGATTAAACGAGAGAGAGAAGCAAAGCTAATATCTTTATTAACAGATATCCAGAGACTAGAGACCTTGCATAAACAGGCTCCCACCCCAGTTGTGGAATGGGATCTTTTGACTGATCTTTTGGGGATGACAGGGGAGGTCAGAGGCTGCGAAGGGGACGACAGGGGAGGTCAGAGGCTGCGAAGGGGACGACAGAAGAGGTCAGAGGCTGCGGGGGGATGACAGGAGGTCATAGGCTGCGGGGGGGACAGGAGATCAGAGGCTGCAGAGGGGATGATAGGAGGTCAGAGACTGCGGGGGGGCAACGACAGGAGGTCAGAGGCTGCAGGGGAGGGGCGGACAGGAGGTTAGAGGCTGCAGGGGGGGAAACAGGAGGTCAGAGGCTTCCGGGGGGTGGACAGGAGGTTAGAGGCTGTGGATGGTACAGGGGAGCTCAGAGGCTGCAGAGGGGACGACAGGGGAGGTCAGAGGTTGCTAAGGGGACGACAGGAGAGGTCAGAGGCTGTGCAAAGGGGATGACAGGGGAGGTCAGAGGCTGTGGAGGGGACAACAGGGGAGATCAGAGGCTGCAGAGGGGACGACAGGGGAGGTCAGAGGCTGTGGAGGGGACAATAGGGGAGGCCAGAGGCTGCGGAGGGGACGACAGGGGAGGTAAGAGGCTGCGGGGGGATGACAGGAGGTCAGAGGCTGTGGGGGGGACAGGAGGTCAGAGGCTGCAGAGGGGACGATAGGAGGTCAGAGGCTGCGGCTGGGGGCAACAATAGGAGGTCAGAGGCTGCAGGGGAGGGGCGGACAGGAGGTTAAAGGCTGCAGGGGGGAAACAGGAGGTCAGAGGCTGCAGGGGGGTGACAGGAGGTCAGAGGCTGCGGATGGTACAGGACAGCTCAGGGGCTGCAGAGGGGATGACAGGGGAGGTCAGAGGCTGCGGAGGGGATGACAGGGGAGGTCAGAGGTTGTGGAGGGGACGACAGGGGAGGTCAGAGGCTGTGGTGGGGATGACAGGGGAGGTCAGAGGCTGCGGAGGGGACGACAGGGGAGGTCAAAGGCTGCGGAGGGGACGACAGGGGGAGGTAAGAGGCTGCAGAGGGGACAACAGGGAAGGTGAGAGGCTGCGGAGGGGATGACAGGAGAGGTCAGAGGCTGTGGGGGGGACGACAGGAGGTCAGAGGCTGCGGGGGGGACAGGAGGTCAGAGGCTGCAGAGGGGATGATAGGAGGTCAGAGGCTGCGGGGGGGTGACGACAGGAGGTCAGAGGCTGCAGGGGAGGGGCAGACAGGAGGTTAGAGGCTGCAGGGGAGAAGCAGGAGGTCAGAGGCTGCAGGGGGGGTGGACAGGAGGTCAGAGGCTGCGGATGGTAAAGGGGAGCTCAGAGGCTGCAGAGGGGATGACAGGGGAGGTCAGAGGCTGTGGAGGGGATGACAGGGGGGTGAGAGGCTGCTGAGGGGACGACAGGGGAGGTGAGAGGCTGCTAGGATTAAACGAGAGAGAGAAGCAAAGCTAATATCTTTATTAACAGATATCCAGAGACTAGAGACCTTGCATAAACAGGCTCCCACCCCAGTTGTGGAATTGGATCTTTTGACTGCCCGTAGACAGGTCACAGATTTACTTTTATACAAAGCTAAAAGGGCAATACAGGTAGGAAGAAAACTGAGCTATGAATATGGCAACAAATGTGTCAAACAACTAGCTAGCTCCCTGAGGGAACAGCAATTAATGACATATGTCCCAATGATTATGGGAGTGGAAGGTGAAAAATGTATGTTGCCAAAGAAATAGCTCAGAGATTTGGTGCCTTTTTTTCATCTCTGTATAATCTACATTCAAATCCCCAGAACCAGACTGCAGTGGATGATTACTTGGCATCCTCAGGAATGTGTGGTCTTATGCCTACTGCATTGCAACAATTGGAAATACCAATTACACTAGATGAAGTTCAAGAAGTGGTGAATTCGACAAATGCGAGTAAGGCTCCTGGCCCAGACGGCTTTAACGCTCAATATTATAAACTCCTTTTGCCTATTTTAGGACCCTATCTTGTAAAGATGTATAATGGACTGGGAGACTCAAGCTCTTTTCACACAGAATCTTTGATAGCCTTAATTACAGTATTACTTAGGGAAGGTAAAGACCCATCACAATGTGGGAGTTATAGACCGATATCTCTTTTAAATACAGACCTGAAACTTTTTTCTAAGATCCTTGCGACATGCCTCCAACAACAATTACCCTCCCTGATCCATCTGGACCAGGTGGGGTTTGTTCAGATGCGGGAAGCATGGGACAATACGATAAAGACCTTGAACTTAATCCATGTAGCTAACTCATTCAGATCCCCATGTGTATTTTTGGGGACGGATGCAGAGAAGGCTTTCGACCGGGTTAACTGGCAATTTATGTTCTAAGTTTTACAACATGTAGGGGTGGGAAATAATATGCTCCAATAGATCGCAAGTATTTATACTCAACCAACCACTCAGGTCAAGGTGAATGGAGTTCTGTCCCCTTATTTTAAGATTACTAATGGGACTAGGCAGGGTTGCCCATTGTCGCCAACTCTATTTGCCTTGTCTTTGGAGCCTTTAATTTGTAAGATTCTATCAAACCAAGATATTGTGGGTTTGTCAGTTGGAGGAATGCAGTATAAGATCTTGGCCTATGCCGATGATATGCTTTTCTCACCGACTAACACCATAATATCCCTTCCTAATCTTTTTCAAGAAATAGAAACATATAGCTCTCTATCTTATTTCAAGATAAATTTATTGAAATCAGAAGATATGGGGGTTGCGATCTCTAGTGACGTGTTGAGATCACTGAAGTCTAGCTATAAATTTAAATGGTCAGACCAAGCTCTGAAGTATTTGGGAACTCTCATTCCAGCAGATCTTTCCTATACATATAAGCTCAATTTCCCACCATTATTTTACAAAGTATGGACTCTTTTGGAGAGATGGCAGGGGGGGTTTCATTCTTGGTTTGGGAGGTGCAATATTATTAAAATGAATGTTCTACTGAAGCTCTTGTATTTATTTCAGGCACTACCCATTGCTATACCTAAATATTATTTTAAACAGATACACTCTCTCCTTACCGGATGTATATGGGCACACAAACATCCAAGGATCAGAAGATCTTTGTTGACCATACCTAAACAACATGGTGGATTAGGGGTACCTGACCTGTACAAATACTATCAGGCGGCTCTTTTGAGCTTTAAATAACCAACAACCAACCAACCAACCAGCCTCAATTCTCCTCTTCTGTGGTCCCCCGCTGGCACTCCTGGCTCTTTCCCACCACTAGGTTCCCCCATAAAATGCTTCTTTGGGGCTATAGGGGTACACGTGCGGGCTTGTTCCTGATCTGGGCTGTTTGCGTCTATTTAGACACGTGCCTGGCTTGACCCCACTCTTTATTCACAGGTTTTGGGAAGCCTATGAGACAAGGGACCATTAAATTTGTTTTACCTTGATGTAGAGAATGCATAAGGGTAAAAACCTTTTACCTTTACAACCACTTTAAGCTCCTTGAGAGCTCAAAGGTGCTCCTTGTATTTTTGGCCCCACTATGCATCTAGACTGTGAAATGGTTTTGCACATGGGGTATCCACATATGCGGGAAGCATAGAATAATGAGTTTTGGAGTTTAATTATGCCTATGCTATGTGTGAGAAGTAACGTTATGAAAATAAATAATAACGTTTTTCACAATTTTCCAAAAAATTGTGAAAAAATTACAACTTCCAAAAACTTCTTATGCCTCTTACTAAATACCTTGGACTATCTACTTTTCAAAAAGGGGTAATCTGAGGGTATTTGTATTGTTCTGCCATTTTAAGGCCTTAAGAAATGAGATAGGCAGTCAGTATGTCAATAAACAGAAATTCCCAGCTCTGCCCTTGCTTGTCTGATAAAAGGTCCAAAGATGGTGAATGAAATGTCCAGGATTGTGGAAATAAAAATAGTTATGCACCTATATGCACCTGTATATGAAACAGCGTCTCGTGGAGGCGCATGCACGGTAGCTCCATGAGCGTTCGCTCGTTCTGAGGGCTCCGCTCCGCTCCAGCCTACATCCACCGCCACAGCTACCATAAGCAGCAGAATCAGCAAACTGGACCCCCTCCCCACCTCCTGGAGTCCTGAGGGACCCCCTCGCATGACCGGGGGCTCGGCCAGACGGGTTTTATCTTGATTCCTCGATCCCGGCCGTCAGATCGCGGCCTCCTCAAAAAAGGCGGCAGCCGGCGCAACATGAGGCCTCACACAGCATCCAGTGGAATCCCTGGAAGATTTCCCTCCTCTGCCCTCACACAAAGACAAGATGCAGCTCCAAACTGTGAGTAACCCTCTGGAAGGGATCTTAGCTACATCCATCTCAGACCATCTCAGCCCCATGGATGTCCCCCCTCCTCTCTCAGATGGGAGAATGCTATTACACATCAGGCGCTCAGAATGTCTCCCCTGCTCCCACTCCCACAGACTTTTCAGCTCTAATGGAAACTTTTTCCAATATGCTTTCAAGGGGGCTAGCCCACACTGCCTCACAAATCACCACCACTATACAGTCCGACCTGCAGCAGCTGGGTGCAAGAATTGAAGTGATCGAAGCTAAGACCGATCAAATTGCTGCAGTTGCCAATCAGAACACCGATAGGATCCATGATTTACATGAACAACTAGACTTGGCATACTCAAAACTCGATGACCTCGAAAATAGGTCACGCAGATATAACTTCAGATTGAGAGGCCTACCTGAATCGTTCAAGGACACAGATAAAATCGTTCGCTCTTTCATCAAAAATCTAATTCCTGACATACCAGATTATAGGCTGGAACTAGATCGAGCGCACAGGGCTCTACAACCCCCTCGCCAAGACGGTCTGCCCGGAGACATAGTGGTGAAACCCCACTTCTTCAGAGTTAAAGAAGAAGTCATGCACAGAGCCAGGGAATCAGAAAACCTCTCCATCCAAGGACACGCCATCCAAATTTTTGCAGATCTCTCCCCCTTCACGATACAACGACGGAGATCCTTAAAACCACTCCTGCTCATCCTATCGCAAAAATCGATCACTTACAGATGGTCGTTTCCATTTCGCCTCAACTTTGCCTTTTTAAACAAATCCTACAGCTTCACGAACTTTGGTGATGGGGAACGATTGCTGCTTCAACTGGGTCTTATTTCCCACTTCCCTGCATCAACTGCCGCTATGGACCCCAGAACACCTCAATCTGCGAAAAGACCACCTCCATCGAGCCCCATCCAACCTTTATGGCATAAACCAAGCTAAGAGATCCAAAGATGGACGCCCTCCTTAACGAGAAGTCTGCAATCAACCTTGTTTCCTTCTTCCCAGGTGTTCCTGCTGTTGTCTCCGGGCATCGGGACACTGACTCTGCAAGCCCCTGTACCCTTCTGGCAGGGTTTGAGCCAGATCTTTAATTGAAACTGAGACGTTTTCGTTCTGCCTCAAGTCTTCTCGGGACTCCTTCAATTTTGTTTTTCTGATTCTATTTTTGAGTTTTTTTGTTTTGTTTTTTTGGCGGTATGGCTGGAGTGGCTGCACTTTGCTTCCACCAGTTTTGAAGTGGTATTTTCCCCCACTCTGAGACGCCTCCACAACCCACTTATTTGGGGTTTTGCTCTTTGGGAAAACAAACTTGCGGGGGGTGGCGTAGGCCCCCTCCTCCCGTAAGGGTTCTTAGATTGTTCTTCGGACATAAGACGAATGTTTGTTTGGTTACAGAATTTATTTTACACAGTTCTTGACATGTTCTGTCTCTTCCTCTCAGGGACGACCTTCCCCCAATGTCTCCCTCCCTCCTCTCGCCTCTTCTCAGGGTCACTCAGACGCCCGACAACGTGACTACAACCCAGACCTTAAAACTCCCAGGTTGTGAAAGCTTGGACACACACACAAATCTTGAAATCTCAGGTAAGCACCTATTGTAAGATGCGCACATCCCCCCCTTTGATCCATGCAATCTGACACACACAATCCTCCTCCCCCCTCTGTATAGCCATGCACAATGTGCAGGGGATGAATTCTCCGGTCAAAAGACGTAAACTATTTAATCACTACAAGTCACAAAAAATCGCAGTCCTTTTATTACAATGTAGAGTGATAGATACTTGTGCGCACACCAAAAACAAACAAATAAAAATATGGATAAATATAATCACTACCAATATATAAAATCAAGCTCAGCAAAGTAGGAAAGAATAACTGCCACAAATAATAGTGGTCACACACCTACAAACAAATGATAAGAAAGATAAATCTGCGGTGCTTATCTAAATATGCAAAATGCTAGGACGCCAAAGGGAACTATCCTATCAGGAAGATGCAGATACAAATCTCAAATATAAAGGCAAAGGGATCTGTGATGCGTGAATGCTTACTAATAACTCAAATACATAGCATTATCCTTTTTTGAGTTATTAGTAAGCATTCACGCATCACAGATCCCTTTGCCTTTATATTTGAGATTTTTATCTGCACCTTTTATTACAAGAAACTCACTTCCCATCCTCTTACAACCCCTCCTTCTTACATGGGAATTACCCTCAGGTTTTTCTCTCCAAAGCGAACAATAAGACTAAGGGGGTTGCCATTTGCTTTGCAAAAAATCTTAATTTTTCCCCCTCCGAAGTCATTAAAGACCAAGCGGGCAGGTATCTTTTATTTAAAGGTACGATTGAGGGATCATTGTACTCCTTTATTTCTTATTATGCCCCAAACAAGGGTCAGGCTTCCTTTTTCTCCACTATGATGGCCACACTAGGCCCGCAACTGGAGGGGAAAATAATAATGGGAGGAGACACAAATCTCCCTTTTGATCTCTCTCTAGACAAATCAGGGCATGGCCCCCCTCGGTCTAGGAAACCTCCAAAACAAAGTACTAAGATAGCCTCCACACTGTGTTCCCTAGGCCTTGTGGACATTTGGAGAGAAATGAATCCCAGATCCAAAGACTACACACATTATTCGGCCCCGCATCACCTCCACACCAGAATTAATCATATCTTTATTCAAGCTCATAACATCCCCCGGGCAACTAAAGCGGTCATTAGGGACACCTCCATTTCAGACCATTCATTGGTCCTGTTATATATACAACTATCACCCAACCCAGGCAAAAGATTCATATGGTGCCTCAACGAAGGGCTCCTCAGTGATCCAATCCAATGCTCGATCCTAGCAAAGGAAATACAGGAATACTTCCGTTTAAATAATACTGGAGAGGTCTCTCCAGAAACATTGTGGGCAGCCCACAAAGCAGTCCTCAGGGGAAAGATCATTCAAATCACCTCTAACCTTAAAAAAGAACGCACAGTAGACATCAATAACCTACGGTTAAAACTGAGTCTAGCCCAAAAGTGCTAATTTTAAAGGCTTATATGCAAGTTATTGTCATAAAAAGTGTTTGGGGACCTGGGTCCTGCCCCAGGGGACATGGATCAATGCAAAAAAAAGTTTTAAAAACGGCCTTTTTTTCAGGAGCAGTTATTTTAATAATGCTTAAAGTCAAACAATAAAAGTGTAATATTCCTTTAAATTTCGTAGCTGGGGGGTGTCTATAGTATACCTGTAAATGGGCGCATGTTTCCCATGTTTAGAACAGTCTGACAGCAAAATGACATTTCGAAGGAAAAAACCCATTTAAAACTACTCGCGGCTATTGCATTGCCGACAATACACATAGAAGTTCATTGATAAAAACGGCATGGGAATTCCCCACAGGGAAACCCCGAACCAAAATTAAAAAAAAAAAAAAATGACGTGGGGTTCCCCCTAAATTCCATACCAGACCTGAAGTCTGGTATGGATTTTAAGGGGAACCCAGCGCCAAAAAAAAAAAAAAACGTCGTGGGGTCCCCCCAAAAATCCATACCAGACCCTTATCCGAGCACGCAACCTGGCAGGCCGCAGCAAAAGAGGGGGGATGAGAGTGCACCCCCCCTCCTGAACTGTACCAGGCCACATGCCCTCAACATTGTGAGGGTGCTTTGGGGTAGCCCCCCAAAACACCTTGTCCCCATGTTGATGAGGACAAGGGCCTCATCCCCACAACCCTGGCCGGTGGTTGTGGGGGTCTGCGGGTGGGGGGGCTTATCGGAATCTGGAAGCCCCCTTTAACATAGGGACCCCCAGATCTCGCCCCCCCCCCTGTGTGAAATGGTAAGAGGGTACTTACCCCTACCATTTCACTAAAAAACAGTCAAAAATGTTAAAAATGACAAGAGACAATTTTTGACAATTCTTTTATTTAAATGCTTCTTCTTTCTTCTATCTTCCTTCATCTTCTTCTTCTGGTTCTTCTGGCTCTTCTGGTTCTTCCTCCGGCGTTCTCGTCCAGCATCTCCTCCGCGGCGTCTTCTATCTTCCTCTCCTCAGGCTGCTCCGCACCCATGGCATGGGGGGAGGCTCCCGCTCTTCTCTTCATCTTCTTCTCTTCTTCCTTCTTCTCTTCTTCTCTTCTTCATTTTCTTCTCCGGGCCGCTCTCACCCATGCTGGCATGGAGGGAGGCTCTTGCTGTGTGACGGCATCTCCTCGTCTGACAATCTTTAAATAACGGGGGCGGGGCTCTTTTGCACGGTGACTTGACGGGACTTCCCTGTGACCGGCCAGGGTTGTGGGGATGAGGCCCTTGTCCTCATCAACATGGGGACAAGGTGTTTTGGGGGGCTACCCCAAAGCACCCTCCCAATGTTGAGGGCATGTAGCCTGGTACGGTTCAGGAGGGGGGGCGCACTCTCGTCCCCCCCTCTTTTCCTGTGGCCTGCCAGGTTGCGTGCTCGGATAAGGGTCTGGTATGGATTTTTGGGGGGACCCCACGCCGTTTTTTGGGGGGATTTTTTGGCGCGGGGTTCCCCTAAAAGCCATACTAGACCTGAAGGGTCTGGTATGAAATTTAGGGGGAACCCCCACGTCATTTTATTTTAAAATTTTGGCCGGGGTTCCCCTTAATATCCATACCAGACCTGAAGGGCCTGGTATCGAATTTAGGGGGACTCCCACATCATTTTTTTTTAAATTTTGGTTCGAGGTTCCCCTGTGGGGAATTCCCATGCCGTTTTTATCAATGAACTTCTATGTGTATTGTCGGCAATGCAATAGCCGCGAGTAGTTTTAAATGGGTTTTTTGCTTCGAAATGTCATTTTGCTGTCAGACTGTTGTAAACACGAGAAACATGCGCCCCTTTACAGGCATACTATAGACACCCTCCAGCTATGAAATTTAAAGGGATATTACACTTTTATTGTTTGACTTTAAGCATTATTAAAATCACTGCTCCTGAAAAAACGGCCGTTTTTAAAACTTTTTTTTGCATTGATCCATGTCCCCTGGGGCAGGACCCAGGTCCCCAAACACTTTTAATGACAACAACTTGCATATAAGCCTTTAAAATTAGCACTTTTGATTATTCATGTTCGTGTCCCATAGACTTTAACTGTGTTCGCGTGTTCGAATCAATTTTCTTCCTGTTCGCATGTTCTGGTGTGAACCGAACAGGGGGGTGTTCGGCTCATCTGTAGTCAGGAGCCTGCTTCTACTATTAAACTGATAAAATAGGAGCTAAACTAGCAGCCAAATTGTCTCCAAGACCGCGTTCCTTCACCTTCCCCAAAATTCGCACTCGATTGGGAGAACTGTCTCAAAACCCAAAACGCATAATGGAAACATTTCATGATTTTTATACCTCACTATATAAAAAAGAGCAAGTAACACCTAGCCACTCCATTTCGGACTTCCTAAACAACCTCACCCTTCCCAAATTATCTGTAATAAACAATAAATCTGCAAATCATAAAAAATGCGTGTCCAGTCCTTGATTTGTTAAACTTATTGAGGCGGCGCTAAGTGTCCGATGTTATAAAACACTATATATAGAACCAATGTTTAAAAGACAGGAAAGTTCATAATTAAAGATGCAGACTGTGGATGTGAAGGCAAGCGTAGAAATCCTTTCACCAATAGCGATCACCGCGTGAGGGGGTCACCCCCCGTGAGGTTGCACTCACCACAATGTCTATAACCACAGGCCTTTTGAAAAATGATCTTTAAATCCTTGCCGTCTCCTTAATTCAACCACCAGGTGGTGCAAGACCCTCTCGGTATGTATAACATGGGGAGAAAATGAAATGCCAAATAGCGTGATATTGCTTCAGACCGTTTATTAAACAACTCATAAAATCACATTCCCCATTTCAAATATGCGTACCAGATATAAATAAAAACGAGCATTGAAAGGTGCACTGTGCCTGTATTAGTGTCCCCCCAGAGGAACTCCTGGATGCGAGCTGTACACGGCTAAACCGTTCGCTTCCTGGTTACCTTCCGTGGAGCGCAAACGTCACTTCCGGTTGATTACGACTCTGACGCGTTTCGTCACTTCCGGACGTCATCTGAGGGCGTAATCAACCATTCATGAGGCCGGCTTTATATAACAATCATAGATTATAACAGCGAATAAGAGAGGCAGAAGGACTAACCACTCCCACTGCTCTAACGAAGGACTCAGAACTGTCAGCAGAGGAGGGCTCTGGCTCGTAATACACTGACGCTGTTTTAAACTAAACCGGCCGACATCATTTAAAAAACTAGTGACTTTTACATCTTATTTCACGTCCACCTAGGATACTTGTATAACAAAAAGTACCAGGTGTATATACACTCTTAATGGTGGGAAAAAATAAAGAAAAATAAAATAAACATACAACAAACCTAAGAGTAAAAATGGCAATGTCACAGAACCAAGGAAAACGAAATACAAACGGATGACCCACATCCTCCTTTTCTATTACCGTTCTCCAACCCCTATCAAGGGTGTGGATTCTCATAGCAGATATGAAATAGATAAATATAATTTATTGAAATGAATACGTACAAATAAATTATTAAACAGATCATATTGCATTAAAAACATATATGTTAACTCAAAACATATATATTTATTAAACCAGGAGGATGTGTTCAAAATGGCTTTGTATTTCTTCATGGGATTAGGATTCTGGTCATTGCGACAACTGTTCCAATTTAACTACACACTAGTAGAAAGATAAAAATATTACATTACATAATAATAGATGTCCAAATATGAATTCTACGGCATATGAAATATATTTAAAATGCATTTAAAAAACCATCTTACTGTGATGTTTAAAATTAATATGGTTAAATTTAAAAAAATTAAAAATGATGGATTATTCAATATATCAACAGGGAATATGTGTACGTAATCAATATTTTGTATTATGTATCACTGATAAAACAATTAATATCTAGCTCTATGTTTAAGCCGCGGGGGGAGAGCACATCTACGGAATAGATCCACTGGGTTTCGTGTTTCGACAGTTCCCGGATACGGTTAAGACCTCTCCAGTGGGTTTGGAGTTGTTCTACCCCCCAAAATTCCAACCCCTTGGGGTCCTTGTTATGTTTCTTCCCAAATTATCCACTGAACATTCGGACCTCCTAGAAGAACCAATTTCTGAATCAGAAGTTCTCGGGGTTATTAAGCACCTGAAACAAAACTCAGCCCTGGGACCAGACGTTGGATATTATAAAAAATTTGGCCCCATATTAACCCCATACTTAGTCAAATTCTTCAATTCTCTCAGGTCTGGTTCTCCCCTGGATAAAGCCCTAAACCTTGCTTTCATATCGGTCATTCCGAAACCTGGTAAAGACACCTCTCTGGTCTCTAATTACCGTCCTATCTCTCTAATCAACAACGATCTAAAAATTTTAACAAAAGTTCTATCAAACAGGCTGGCCTCTTGCATAGCTCTTTACATTCATAAGGACCAGGTGGGCTTCATCCTGGGGAGACAAGGACCTGACCAGATTAGAAGAGCAGTGCATATCATCTCCCTTCTCAATTCTCAATGGGATGGGGGTCCCCAACAAAACGGTTATTTGTTATCGATCGACTTGCAAAAAGCTTTTGACACAGTAACCTGGCCATATCTATTCAGAGTATTAGAGCGTTGGGGTTTTGGTCCACATTTCCTGGGCATACTTCACTCCCTGTACTCTGACCCAAGTGCACAGTTCAGACTGCAGGGCTACTATTCTGAACTGCTAGCCATAGATAAGGGAACTAGACAGGGGTGTCCTCTTTCCCCCCTTCTCTTCGCCATAGCCATGGAGTCATTGGCTATTGCTATTAGAAATCACCCTGATATTAAGGGGGTGTTATGTGGTAAACAAGAGCATAAATGCACGCTTTTTGCCGACGATTTATTGCTCTTTGTAACGTCCCCTCTGATATCTACACCTAACATTTACTCCCTGCTTGACAAGTTTGGGGAAGTATCTGGCCTTTGAGTTAATGTGTTCAAATCTTTAGCCCTGAACATTACGGTCCCTCCCAATGTTTTAAGTAGCTTACAAAATCACTTCTCGTTTTCCTGGAACGAGGTCTCACTTCCTTACCTAGGGGTCAACCTCTCCGCTAGTATAGCCTCTCTCTACTCATCTAATTACCCGGCCATCTTCCGCAAACTGATATCAGACCTCTCCCTTTGTGATAAACATAACTTATCCTGGCTTGGCTGTGTTAATGCAGTCAAAATGACCCTCCTCCCTCGCATACTTTACTTATTCAGATCCCTACCCATTCCTATCCAGAAATCGCAAATACGGTGGCTCCAATCCAAAATCACAAAATTTATATGGGGCTCGAAGGGAAGTCGTTGCGCACAGAATATCCTATTCCGGCCTAAATCGCAAGGTGGTCTAGCCTTACCTAATATCTGGTGGTATTACCAGGCAGCTCAGCTGGCCCAGATTTTCATTGTATACTCAAAAGGTCCGAAACCAGATTGGGTATCAATGGAACGTCATGCAGTCCCTCTTCACACTATTGACTTTTTGCTTTGGTCCCCCACTAAACTGAGGCCACCCATTCTAGCCCCCACCTTATCCCACTCGCTGGCTTTATTTGACCGGCTCCACAGAAACCCCTCCCTGATCTCAACCCTCAAACCCCTGACACATATTTTTCATAATCCTGAATTCCCACCGGGAATGAACATCTTAGCGTTCAGCTGGTGGCTGAATAAGGTATTACTTAGAATAGGAAATTATTTCACATCCACAGGCCCGTTATCTCTGGCGTTCTGTACTAGTAAGCTTGAAATGCCTCCAGTTGAACATTTCCATTTTTTGCAAATACAGCATTTCCTTCATTCCATTTGGCCAACTAAATCAGACCCTCTCAAAGTAACTAGTTATGAATCATGGTGTGCGGGTGCAACGGATCAGAGAGGGGGGATCTCCGTCATTTATGCATCGCTTGCTTCAGTGGTGTCCAAGCCTCCATACGCTTTATCCTGGGAAAAAGACCTTGACATTTCCTGGGAAAGGGATAAATGGTTCTCCTGCTTTCATTGCTCCTTTAAAGGAATCTTAAATGTCTCACTGATGGAGGCTAGCATTAAGGTACTCATAAGGTGGTATAGGGTACCATCTCTCCTTGCAAAGCTATATCAAGATGCTTCCCTGCTGTGTTTCCGCATGTGTAACCATATAGGCTCACTGTATCACGTATGGTGGTCCTGCCCACGCATAAGGAGCTTATGAAACAAAGTGTTCTCAGTGATCCGCAGAGTAACCACTGTTCAGATTCCTCAAAATCCAGAAATTGCTCTACTGAAACTGAAAGTGGAAAATGTTGATAAATATACCCAAAAGCTGATCTTTTTTATCTTGCTGGGCACCAAAATTACAATAGCTTCTTGTTGGAAAAAACACAGGGTCCCTTTTGCAGCGGTGAAGCATAAAATATCCTGGATTATGGCGCAAGAGAAGATAGTTAGCATCATACAAGACAAAGTTCGACTGTTCGAACTCACCTGGGAGCCCTGGGCTAATTTCTGCCATATTCCCTTATGCCCTGGCGTCAACCAACCAGGACAACAGGTGCTCTGAGTGACTCTACTATTATCCCTTATCACTTGCGAATCTCTCCCTTCCCTTCCCCCTTCTCCCCCCTTTGGTCTCCCTACTTTATCCTCGTATTCTCTCATTTACTCTTGCTGAATACCCTAAATGCTGGTTCACCCTGAGACTTTAATAGTACTTATCTTAGAGATGTAGGGAGTTACCTCTACAACTCCTGGGCTCTCGAGTCCAGGGCTACTTAGTCGTTAAGGCCTCCCCCCAAGCTAGATGATATCTAGCAACGTTTGTTTGGTCATCTGATCTTAGACATTAGTTGGGTAGGGTTTTCAAGTTATCATATTAGCATAATGTTATAGGGTTCGCCCATTTAGGGCGGACTCATCTGGTATCTGGGACTCGAGGGGGGGCCTTGCCCGCAGTGTGTTCCCTTCTGAGGCCGGGTATGGGCGTCTCCCCTGATCCCTGAACCCTCGCAGATCTGAGAGTCATCTTTTATATAGGGACGGAATAGGCTTGTTTCTTTCTTTGCTGAAAGCATTACGAGCTCGCTGCTCGTAGGATACAACGCTGTGTTAACTAACTGCTTAATGTGAGTACACTGTCTATATGTGTACATGAATAAAGTGACCCCCATGAAAACATACTTCACTATTTGGGTACCTTGTCCTATATTCTATATACATTTGAGATGAGATGTGGAGGAGGAGCTAGGAGCCGCACAGTCCCAGGACCCCAACTAGGACCATAGCTAGATACATCCAGCCTTCAATAGGATCCTGCAGAGTCGGCAAGCGTGGATACAGAGATGCAGTAGAGACCCAGGACCCTTTGACCAAACAACTTATATGCGGTTGACCTAGCACCGCTAGGTAAGGGGCCATTACCTACACTAGCGCATGCTGCACGAAGAGGACACAGAGGACACAGAGTGTTTTGTCTGCATATCACCACCCCACTGTCATTTTATTGCTGTGTTTGAGCACTTTCTTCTGTGCACCATTGATAAGATTTGTCTTTGGCTGCACGTATTTTTTGGACACTATATTATCTTTTGGACACTAGCAATTATATTGGATTATTATATTTATTTATTTATTTGATCACCCACACTGAGTTTACACTTTGCACTTGCTGCAACACCAGGATTTGGCGATTATGCCTTTCTTGTTTCTTCACTTGATGTATTGATTTTTTGTAATCCATTCATGCACTTTATTATACTTATCAGTCTGTATTATTTTATTTAAGGCACGAGAGCACCAGCACTTTTATATATTTTATTTATTTGATTGAATGATTTTAGACATATGTTTTATTGCTTATATTTATGTTTATCACCTTGTTGGATCAACATATATTCAAACCACTTGCCCCTATTTCTAGTTATCACACCAACTCATGCGTTTGAAACACTTCAGTTTATGCGATTTTTATACGTATATTTATTCCATTTCACTGAGGCCTCTTGTTCTACAACAATAAGATACTATTAATGAGTATAGACTCTCTGGTTAGCGCAGCACCCCCCCCTCTTTTTTACTTCTTTTATATAATTTCAGTCGTATTACTTCCCCTAACAAAGTGCTATCTCTGTCTCTTATGGTCGATTTATCTTACAGGATATATATCTTAATTCATTCTCGCAAATGAGATACGATATTCCTGACTATAACTCTTGACATGTATACTGGTATTGTACAAAATATTGTTCAATGCGTCCTCCTTATCGAGGCTTCGCTCTGGAATTATTTGTACTTACTGTACCCTTACACCTTCTTTCTTGTTTTGAATTGTATGCCATAATTGTTAAGACTAAACTTCTATTAATAAAAATTTATTGAAAGAGAAACAGCGTCTCGTATATATATTCCGTCTGGATGGGAATGGAAGACAAAAAAATCAATGAGAAATGTCTGTAGTATCAATTAGAAACAGGAAGCCTGTTCTCTTCTGAAACAGAAGAGGGGAGAGAGGCGCCAGGCGACCAATAATGTAAAACAGTTTAATGAGTAAATATAAAACACAGTAACAGGTTTAACTCACAGGGTAATAATGAGAGACTGTAGGTGCCCAAGTGGGTTGTGTGAAGGATTCCACATGAGATGGAAGTGAGTGCAATAGTCCTAGCCACAGCAGCTGCTCCGTGGTGAAAGGAAGGAGAACACTGGAACCAGGAGCTGCAAGAAGCGGAATGACAGCTGTCAAAACCAGAGTAGAACTGACCAATTGGAACATGTTTCAGAGGCAAGTCACGCCTCCTTCCTCACTTAATGGCTGTTGCTAAAATGTGTTCTGGACTGGATGTAGGCCCCTGAAAAATAGTAAGTATGTAAGTTCTGGTTAGATTACATACCCCAGTATTAGAAACAGAGGTGGTTATGGCTCCGCCAGCAAGAGGGAGTTGATGACCTTTGTATAGAAGAATCAATAGTCTGCATGAATTCACTTTGTAACTAAAATGTTTAAGATTCAAGAACACTATCATTAATATGTCTATATTTTCCTCTAGGCTTTGTTGCAGTGGGCTGTCTCTCCTGCTGATATTTTGCTGTTATTTAAACAAATGTTATTTTGAGTATATAATTATGCCATTACCATGAGGCATGCCAAAGGTGTGCTCCAAAGGCTTGTGACCATTTGGTGATGATGACCATTCAGGGTGAACTCTGGTGAAATCAAATTCTGATTAAAATTCATATTGAAAAATAAGACTATTTCAAACATTAAAATTCTTTAGACTTAGAACAGGGAAAATAAGATTAAATTAGAACATGTCAAATAAAAAACAACAAACAAGGAACAAGACATTTAAAAAAAAAAATTCCAATGGAAATCACTGGCAAAAACTGTCACATAAAATCTGTAAAATAAGTAAAACAAACCGCACCACTCTTTAACTCTCATGCATGTAAATGTGCATGACATCAGTGTCCACATGCTCCGCCCGATGTGTTTCTTCACCAGCAGACATCTTCCTTTGTCAGATTTTATTGGCATTTCTTAATCAATTGTCTTGTATACAATTGGAGTAATACATTTTATAATTTGAAGTGAGGTAGTACAGATGGCTCTGAATCATTCTGTATGGTGACTGTACCATACTAAGCTTATTTGCACTATTATTTGCACTGCAGAGTCTGGAGTCCATTCTATCTGGTAAGTTTTTAACTAACATGAGGTCCTTGTGGTGGATATTAATGTATGGAGTGAGTCTTACTCTGCTGCATTGTTGAGCAGATTTGACATAATTAAGCACACTCTGACCTCTTTGATTGGGGTCCTAAAATGTAATGAGCTGCTGACTTTACACACATATGATGAAAGTCACAGGGTGTATAAGAAAATTTATGTAAACAGAATTAGGAGACTTATTATATCACTATTACTGTGGCAATTTCTGTACACAACTTTTGAAGATATGTGTAGAAAAAAAATCACAATTAATTCATGGTAAACTTGTAAAATTGTTGTAGAAGAACCCAAGCCAATCTGTCTTGTTTGGTTAAAATATAGTCCAAGCTTATTAAATGTATGTACAGTATGTGGCGCTTTACCAGCAAATGAAAAGGGCACAACTGTTAACATTGCAAGGATATATTTATCCCATTTTGAACATTTATGCAAAGAACCTAATTAACTTATGACATATGTTAATCAATATTAACAGCTAAACCTACTTATGTAACCCTCTAGACATCCAAACTCATGTGATTTTCCAGAAGACAGTCTCCTTGACTAGCCTTAACATGCTCACTTGGAGCAAGATAACCCAGAGTCTCCTCTTGCCTAATTCCCACATAATAAACTATACCTCTCACACTATCATCGAAATGACACTATGGTATTGGCATGGGATTTTAAGGCAGCATTCATTAGTTGGTAAAAACACATTTTTATTGTTCCTATTTGTTTTAAATATATATATATATATATATATATATATATATATATATATATATATATATATATATATATATATATATATATATATACTTTATTTGTTTTAATACAAACACTTTTATTGAGGAATAAAAAGCATAACAAAGGGAACCAGTAAACAGGATGCGATTCTTACATGAAAGTAAAAAATAAGTACAACAAAGGCACAGAATTCAGTATGTATAACATGTAGAGACTATAGAATATGTTTGGAGTCAGTTCTGAGTTATCAGTAAATAACAGATCATACATCTGAAATTTTATACAGTCCAGCCTGTGGGTTCAAGAAGCGTAACAGTACCAAGGATGGATGCATCCCAGTTTCCAGGTTCATAGAACAAAATAGTAAAAATAACTAAAGACAAACCAAGTAGGCTTCCTAATATTCCTAATAGACCAAACAATAAAAGGAAAAATAAATGTGAGAAATAAGTGATTAATTGTGTAAAAACATATCTTGTGCCACCAGGGGTAATATTGTATAGTAATTATCCATTTCCCAAATAGCTACCATATGAATCCCAATTTCCCCATTTGCGATCAAAGATGTGCATCGTATCAAGAATGGTATAATGACCATAAATGTAATGTTTGGCAAACAATACTGTTCAGAGGGCCAGTCTCTTTGGGCCTAACCAAAGTACACCACAAAAAGCCTGAAAGGTAGAAAAGGAGGATTGATATATTTTCAAATCATAGTCAAAGGATCTGCTATGGACAGAAGTGCCATTGGACCATTTGGGCTAGTCCAGCAGCCAAGTAGTAAAGTCTTTTATTGGTTAAGCCTAGGCCTCCTTGGGAAAGGGGCCTATGCGTTAGCAATTTACCATATCTAGGTTTTTTACCCCTCCAGAGTAATTTAATTATATCCCTTTGGATCTGCTCACTGGTCTGATGGGAGACATATACATGCAAGGCTCTGAAATATTAAAGAAGCTTTGGCAAGATGGACATCTTAATAGCTGTAACTCTTCCCATGAGAGAGATAGGGAAGGTGGACCACAGTCTTAGCTACTGTATAACTCTAGAAAAGCCCGTAATGAGGGAGCTAGGCATACCCCCAGATACTGAAGAGTACTATCTGTTATGGAAAAGCCAAAATATTCTTTGATGTTAGCTATAATATTGTGGGGAATATTTATTGGTAGGGCAGAACATTTTGTCAAATTAACTCCTAATCCAGACAGGTCGTGGAACCCCTGCAAAGTAGATATCAAGTTTTGATAGGGAAACCACTGGGTTTGGAAAGAACATAAGCGAAATAGAAAAAATACAGCGCTACCAAATCCCTACCAGCAGCAGCTAAATTATGAGATATACACAAAAAACAACAAAAAAAAGAAAAAAACTGCGCTAATAAATACAATTGAGGAACAACCTAGTGAAAAAAATATATAAATAAATGAAAATCAATATAGTGAATAAAAATATGTAAATTTGTGACCAAAAAATCATCCATAAAGACAGAAAAGTCCAAACACAAGAAGCACAAATCCCTCCCTGGGGAGGTTGACGCGCTGAGGTCTTCGCAGCCCTGATGTGAGCAGGTGTATGCAACGCCGGCCGGCAAACTATTTTTATGGATGCTTTTTACTGCCTATTCTTGTAAGTGAGATTCCTTTTATATATTAAACCTGTTATGCGGATTCACATTATGGCTGTTTTTCTTTCATCTCCATGATCCCGAGCCTGTAGTTGGTGTATGGTCCGTATACCTGCTGTACTTCCCATTTGACGCTGAGCATAGAGAAGTAGCGCCACTGGTTTGGCGTCCGGATGTCCAGTTTACATACAGGCTTATCAAGCTTGCCTTCTGGTAAGCGCGACATCTATGTGGTGGTGGATCACAATGAGTGGTGGTTTTTCATCCAATGTTTTCTACACAGCCTTCACTGGGATTGACTGAGGGATTTGTACTTCTGTTTCTGTCTTTATGGATGATTTTTTGGTCACAAATTTACATATTTTTATTCACTATATTGATTTTCATTTATTTATATATTTTTTTCACTAGGTTGTTCCTCAATCGTATTTATTAGTGCAGTTTTTTCTTTTTCTTTTTATTAAGAACATAAGCGCATCATCAGTCTACATACTTAATTTACATTCCTCCTCACCCTTCTGATAGCCCTTAATATGTGGATCGGCCTTAATTGTTTTAGTCAAAGGCTCTATGGCCAAGGCAAAAACCAAAGGTGAGAAAGGGCAGCCCCACCTTGTGCCTCTTCCCAAGGGAAAGTGATCAGGGGAACAGCCAGGAAGCTTGATACGGGTGTGGGGATTGTGATAGAGAGCCTTAAACCCATGTACAAATTTGCCACAAAATCTAATTTTGGCCAGGATGGTATCCATGTATGGGTACAAGACGCTATCAAATGCCTTGTGAACGTCAAGGCCTAAAATTAAAACTGTGCGAGAGAAGAGATCAGCGTCTTGTATAATGTTGATGGCTAGGTGGATGTTGTCCGTAATTTGCCTAAAGGGGATAAAGCCTGTTTGAACTAGGGCTATCAACGAGGATATAATGGGAGCTAGGTGATTCGCTAAAAGTCAACCTAAGGTTTTCAGGTCAATATTAAGGATAGATATTGGCCTATAATATTGAGGAAGAGTATAGTCTTTATTTGGTTTTGGGATAAGCAATATGTTGGTGCAAAGCATCGCAGCAGGGAGTTTGTGCCTTGGAGAATATACCGTATTTATCGGCGTATAACACGCACCGGCGTATAACACGCACCCCAATTTAGGAGGGAATTTTAAGAAAAAAAAACCTTTTAGGAGGGAAGTTGAAGGGAAAAAAAACTTACATTTAAACGCCCATCATTGCAGCCTTCTCAGTGCAGCCATGTCAGTGCAGCCTTGTCAGTGCAGCCTTGTCAGTGCAGCCATGTCAGTGCAGCCTTGTCAGTGCAGCCATGTCAGTGCAGCCTTGTCAGTGCAGCCATGTCAGTGCAGCCTTGTCAGTGCAGCCATGTCAGTGCAGCCATGTCAGTGCAGCCTTGTCAGTGCAGCCATGTCAGTGCAGCCTTCCCCAGTGCAGCCTTCCCCAGTGCAGCCTTGTCAGTGCAGACTTCCCCAGTGCAGCCTTGTCAGTGCAGACTTCCCCAGTGCAGCCTTGTCAGTGCAGCCTTGTCAGTGCAGCTTTCCCCAGTGCAGCCTTCCCCAGTGCAGCTTTCCCCAGTGCAGTTTTCCCCAGTGCAGCTTTCCCCAGTGCAGCCTTCCCCAGTGCAGCCTTCCCCCGTGCAGCCTTCCCCAGTGCAGCTTTGCTACAGTGATCCCAGCCATTCTGGGCTTCAAAATCGCCGATCGCGATTTGAAAATGGCGCCGCCGGCGCCGAAATACACAGAGCCGGTCCTCGGCTCTTTCCGGTGGCTGTCGTTCATTTTCGGCTCCACTCGTAGTCCCGAGCGGAGCTATCCGAACCTAGCCGAGTAGATCGCGATCGACAATTTTGAAAATGTGACAGGTCGGATCGCAGGGGATCGGCGTATAACACGCACCTGCGATTTTCCCCTGGTTTTAAGGGGAAAAAAGTGCGTGTTATATGCCGATAAATACGGTAATTAACCAGTTCCCAACCACCGTGGCGGTCGGATTCGTTAGAGGACCGATCAGTCTCCAGGGCCAGACCAGTGATATATGGTCTGGACCTGGTGATCATTCCTGAGGAATGGAAACCATCCCCTGTCTGTGTAAGTGTAAACACAGACAGGAGGAAGTGATGTCATCTCTCCTCGTGAAGTCTTTTTGATTCCAGGGAGAGGCGAGATAACATCTAACCATGAGTTGCACCAACACTACACTAACACCAGTACGCACAGGTACACTTGCCACACCCCGATTGCCCCCCCCACTTAACCCCTTCACTCCCTGTCACTGTGTCACCAATTGCAGTTTTCAGATTTTTCACTTATCACTGCATTGGTGTTATTTGTGACTAAAATAAATGTTAGGGCAGTTAGTAGTAGGCCCAGTTAGGTCTAGGTTACCCCCTAAACCCCCTAGTAAAGGTTTAACCCCTTGATCGCCCCCCAGTTAACCCTTTCACCCCCTGTCACCAATCGATCGCCGTATTTGTGTCACTGGGGACGCTAGTTAGCCAGTTAGTTGATTAGTTTCCCCGTCAGGTTTTTATAGCATCAGGTACCCCTATATATTACCTAATAAAGGTTTTAGCTCCCTGATTGCCCCTAGTTAACCCTTTCACCCCCTGTCACCAGTAATCACCGTATTAGTGTTACGGGTGACGCTGGTTAGTTTGTTTTTTATAGCATCAGGGCACCTGCTGTATATTACCCTAGCGTCCCCAGCAGTTTAGGGTTCCCAAAAATGCAGTGTTAGCGGGATCATCCCAGATACCTGCTAGCACCTGCATTTAGCCCCTCCGCCCAGCCCAGCCCACCCAAGTGCAGTATCAATCGATCACTGTCACTTACAAAAACACAACTCACATAACTGCAGTGTTCGCAGAGTCAGGCCTGATCCCTGGGAATGCTAACAATTTTTTTGGTAGCATCTGAATCAGTCGCTGACAGTCAGGAGCTCTTTTTCCTGTGAGTCTCACTAGTGTACCAGTAAATTTAGAGACCAAAATGTCAAATCGAAGAGGTCTACAAGTTTCTGAGCATGACAGATAGTGAAGAGGAAGTCACTCATCTGTCAGATTCAGGCTCAAAATACGATCCTGTAGACAGCAGCGGCACCCTGACAGATAGATCTGACAACAGAGTTGTGGTCCCTGCCAAGGTCAGGCGCACTCAACCCCCCGTTCTTCTGCTGTCATTGAGGTGAAAGATCCACAGGGCTCTCGTATGGAGCAGAGAGCCAGTACTAGTGCCGCTCATCCTTCTGCTGAACTGGCAAGCACCAACGGCCTAGTACACCCTGGTTGTAGTCAAACCAGCATTGTAGTAACACGTGGTGACGAGGTGAGTACCATAAATGCAGTTCAAGCTGGTGAGGTGGCTAACACAACTAGTGTCCCGCAGCCACCAAGAAGAAAAAGACAGGCCTGTCGAGCCCATAGCTCCCTTACTGCTGCATTTGCCAATCCTAATTGGGAGCCCACCACTTCTGCAGCATCCGTACTTCCCCCCATTCACTGGCCAACCCAGAATTCAGGTGGAAAGAGTTGATTTTACATCACTTGATGTAACTTGATCACTTGAGGCAGCAGGAGAACCAGATCCTCCAAACCCAGGGGATCATCCCAACCACCGTCCGGCTCCACAACAACCCTCCACGGGTACTTTAAACATCCCTCTATGTCCGAGGACGGCAGGGACAAGATGGCGCCGACGGCTCCTGCCTCATCCACGAGGCAGTCACCACGGCGGAGCTCGGCATCCCCTCCACTACTCCAGAGCACAGCAGACCTGGAACGGGAGACAGGGGACCGGAGAAGCAGGGGATCAACTTCGGTGAGTCCACCCCCTCCACTCCCAGCACAAGGGAAGCATCCCGGCCCGCCACAGGACCCCTTACTAGGCCTCTTCACTAACTCCTACACGCAGTGCTCACAGGCCTTCCCGCAGCTGCTGCGCACCATGTCTGATCCATCCCTGTCCCTGGGAGGAACGGCGACCCCCACACCATCCCTGCAACCCAGTGACTTTCCCCCACTGCCAGGGCCAGGGAACACAGGGGACATTGGACAGTTATCAGAAATGAACTTTGACGGTGACACCCTCCAACCATACTTCGGCCCCCCTCCGGTCTCCCCTCAGCCACAGAGACAGACCCGCCATAATGCCTCCAGGTCCACAGAGCAAGGAACAAATCAGACGAAATCATATGCCCAGGTAACAAGCTCGCCGTCCCTGATCCCTATGGAGGTTAGAGATGGGGGCCTCCCCTCTCACTCACAGAGGCTCACATGGGGGGACAGGACGGTCCCTCAACCACAACACTGGGGCCCCAGGGGATCAGCATCCTCCCAAGTCGCAAGGGAACCATCCCCACCACATAGCCCACAACGCCATATGGAACACGTTCACCACCTCCAGCACCCCACCTCATGGCAGGACTGTCTCCAGGCTATTCCCACTAAGGAGGACTTCAGACTCCTTATCGAGGAAGTCAAGTCAGCATGCCGAGCAGAAATTCAAGTGATACATGCTAACCTTAAACACCTATCTGAAAGGGTGGAGATGGCGGAGGAGGAAATTCAGGAGACCAAGCTGGCAGTACATCGCACCCAAGTACAGGGGGCCGACCATCATATAATGCTCCGGAACATGCAACGTCACCTCGAAGACTTGGATAACCGAGGACGTCGAAACAACATTCGTGTCCGGGGTCTGCCTGAGTCAGAGGGTCCCGAAGATCTTCACGAAACCCTGCAACTCCTGTTTAACAACCTTCTGGGGGACCCCCCAAACAAACCCATTGAGATGGACCGTGCCCACCGTGCCCTCCGCCCCAAAGGGCCCATCTCCAGACCCCGAGATGTCATATGCAGGGTCCATTCATTTCCCCTGAAAGAGGACATCATGCGCAAAGCCCGCACCACAAAAAAAGATTCTTTTTGAAAACACGCAGGTCCAGCTATTTCCAGACCTTTCCTGGATAACGTTACAGAAACGCAGACTGCTCCAACCCCTACTCATCCTGCTCCAAGAAAACGACATCACCTACCGCTGGGGATTCCCCTTCAGCCTCACTGCCCGAAGGCAGGGAAAAACTGCAGTGCTACGCTTTCCAGAAGACTTGGAAAATTTCTGTGACACCATGGAAATCCCACTACCTCGCTTGCCTGAATGGGACTTAGTGGATTTGCCCACACCTCCTCCAGTGGTGTGACAGAAGGTCCCACCAACTAAGCGACCCAGAGATCGGGACTCCCCCAGCGGATCCACCAAAACAAAGCCTAAAAAAGGATGACTATATCTCCCCCCTCTCCTGCCCCACCCAATACAATTATAAGCTACCCCCCCTAGGCCTTCCCCACCTGTCATTTCATTAGCAACACAGGGCACCCCCCTCTTGTTGGAGACAGCTCAGCGGTGGTACTTTTGGTCACTGATCCCCCCCTAGAGGTCAATCCCACTAGAGTTCCCTATTGTCACTCTGTTTTGAGGACTTGAACACAGTTGAATTTGCTTGTTCGCTATGCCCCCCCGGCCTGAGCCCTTGTTGGGGGCCCCGGCCGAGGGGACCTACTGGAACCTTTTAGAATCCGGGCGGTCTCTACTGCCCGAGACAACAACAAAATGTTTATTACTAAATGATATGCTACTAACTATTTTTCTCCTTTTCTTTTCTCCCCTCCACTTATTCTACTTCTTCTATCTCCCCCCCACCCCTATTTTTTTTCTTTTTATGGCTCGCCTCAGGTCTGGAGCAATCACTCGGCTTCCTCTCACGCCTGATCCCCGTCGCACCTTGGACTTCCTGGAAGGTCCACGACTGGATAAGCTAAGTAATCTGATGCACGCACACACCATCGACCATGGCTAAGATCTTATCGTTTAATGTCCATGGCTTGAACTCAAACAAAAAAAGGCATCTCGCATTGAGGGAACTCAGGCAGATTGGGGCAGATGTAGCTATGCTGCAGGAGACACACTTCAATAGAGGGAATGCTTTCGCCTTCGCATCCAAACAGTACCCCCAGATTTATCAGGCCTTTAGTCCTCGTAAGCGTGCGGGTGTTGCCATTCTGTTTACAAAAGGCTCTCCATTTAAATGCACCGACTCCCTCGTCGACCCGGGGGGACACTATATAATTCTAAGAGGTCAGTGGCAAACACAGGCGGTAACTTTCTGTAATATCTATGCACCCAATACCCATCAAATACATTTCCTATCTAGGGTCCTCGCCCGCCTGTTTAGACAACCCAATGATTATTTAATCGTTGGCGGAGACTTCAACTTGGTGCACTCGGTGGGTTTAGACCGTCACGTGATTAACCCCGCAGCCCATCAGGCTCGGGCCGTCCGTGATTCCAAGTTGTTTCGTCAGCTGACTAGGCGACATGCTTTATTCGATGCATGGAGAGCCTTACACCCAGGGGATAAGCAATTCACATTCTATTCTGCCCCCCACCTCATGCATTCCCGCATAGACTATATCTTCGTTAATAACAATACCCTACGCGCCACCAAAACCGCCCAGATCCTCCCCATTTCGTGGTCTGACCATGCCCCAGTTCTTATATCACTAGAAATAGGTACCCCAACCCGTAAACCTAGTAATTGGCAGCTAAACAACTTCCTCTTACAACATATCCCGTCCAGATCGGAACTAGAGACAACCCTGCAGAATTACTTCCTAGAAAACAACCCCCCTGAAGTCTCCTTAACCACCCTCTGGGAAGCCCACAAGGCAGTCCTACGGGGACGGTGTATAGCGATTTCTTCGGCTATGAAGAAAAACGCGATGGCATCTAAAATTCAAGCCGAAAGAGACCTTAAGACTCTAGAACTCCGACTGCAAGTATCACCATCCCTAAACCTTCTCAAAAAAGTAATCTGCCTCAGAAACACCCTTCGAGATTTAGCGTTAGGACAGGTAGAGAAGGCACTTACTCGATTAAGACAAACATATTATGATAAGGGGAATAAGGCCCATACTATCCTGGCACGTAAACTCTCGGAGCGCTCTCACATGTCCACACCCCACCAAATTAAAGATAAAAAGGGGGCCCTCATGTCACACCCCCAAGACATAGCCCGGACCTTCGGAGAATTTTACACAACACTATATAATAACCCTGAAATTCCCCGAGACCCGCCCCCACCTGATATAAAAGACCGTATGAAACAATATTTAGAGGACAGTGGACTCCCCAAATTACTTAAGACGGATCTAGTGTCACTTAATGCATCGATTACAGAGGAAGAGCTAACGGCCACTATCAAAACCCTGCCCTCTCATAAATCACCTGGCCCAGATGGCCTTCCCTATGAGTATTATAAGGCATTCCTCCCGATTCTACTGCCATATATGTGTAGGATGTTTAACACCTTCTTTCAGAAAACCTCCATTCCCACTGATATGCAGAGGTCGTTCCTCACGTTGATTCCTAAGCCTGGCAAGGATCCTTCTGTGTGTGCCAGCTACAGGCCAATCGCACTCCTAAACTCTGATTTAAAAATTTTTACTAAACTCCTTTAAATGCGACTAAACCTGATACTTCCCTCGCTAATACACAAGGATCAGGTGGGATTCGTCCCCCTACGTCAGGCGGGGGATAATACGAGACGAATTATTGACCTAATAGACGTGGCGAACAGGAACAAGCAGCAAGCGTTAGTCCTTGGCTTGGACGCGGAAAAGGCTTTCGACCGCCTCGGCTGGTCCTTCCTCTTCGCCACGTTGAATTGCATGGGATTTCAGGGCCCATTTCTCCAAGCAATTAGACATCTATACACTAATCCCTCATCCCAAGTAAAAACTCCCTTCGCCCTATCACGGGCCTTTCCAATCACGAATGGGACCCGCCAGGGGTGCCCGCTCTCACCGCTACTTTTTGCGTTGTGTGTCGAGCCTCTGGCGGCTTCCATTCGAAAAAACCCGAACATTCACGGCATACCGCTGAGGGACAGGGAATTCAAACTAGCCTTGTTTGCTGATGATATTATCCTCACCCTAACCCAACCCAGAATATCACTCCCTAACCTACACGCCGAACTTGACCTATACAGATCCCTATCAGGATACAAGATAAATGCAACTAAATCAGAAGCCCTACCCATTAATATCCCAACACAGGAAACACAACACCTACAACATTACTTCCCCTACCATTGGCAGACATCATCACTGAAATACCTGGGAGTACAGCTAACTCCCTCTTATTCCACCCTATACCGAGCCAATTACCCCCCTTTCTTTAAAACTATAAGGGACCTTCTACTGAAATGGAAGGCCCATCATATCTCCCTACTAGGGAGGATAGCCTCTGTTAAGATGGTCATCCTACCAAAGCTGCTGTATTTATTCCAGACTCTCCCCATCCCAATACCCCTACCAGAGCTGAAAAAACTCCAGGCGGATTTAATACGATTTGTTTGGAATTACAAAAGACATAGAATTCCATAATCAGTCATGACAGCGGCACGATCAGACGGCGGTCTATCATTCCCTGACCTAACTAAATACTACCAAGCCACTCAACTGCGAACCCTGGCCTCTTGGTTCACCCAACGCTCATATAATAAGTGGACAGAAATAGAAAAACTTTGGATGGCCCCAGTCCATCCAAATAGCATGCTGTGGAATGCGGAGGTGAAGGTGGAGTCCACTCAACTCTTGGGCCCCATGCTCCACATTAGTACACTTTGGCGTAAAGTATCACGGCTCTATAAACTATGCTCAGAAAGATCACTCCTCACATCGTTCCTCTACAACCCCAAGCTGCCTGTAGGCCTTACTCATCAGATGTCTTATCCATGGGCGATGAGGAATTTATTCCACTTTGGTCATTTGGTGCACCCATGCACCCGCAGATTACTGTCCTTTACAGAGCTACAGAGAAAATTTGATTTACCAAGGCAAGTGTTCTTTGGATACTTGCAGATTAGGCACTACGCTCAATCAATTGTCCCAAACTTACAGTTCTCGGCCCCATCACCCTTTGAGGGATTGATATTAGAGGGCTCAACTAGACGCGGGCTGATATCTGATATTTATCAGATACTGAACTCCTATAACTTTATAGACCATGGCAAGCACTCGTACATGACCCGCTGGGAGAAGTTCCTAGGGGAGGAGATCTCGGAAGCTACCTGGAAGACGATTTGGTCCCGGGTGGCTAAAAGCTCATTATGCACTCTGTACAAAGAGAATGCATACAAGGTCCTTTTCTTCTGGTATATGACACCTGATGTCCTCCACACCATTTTCCCATCTAGCTCGGATAGATGCTGGCGGTGTATGAAGGACAGGGGGACCTTATTTCACATTTACTGGACATGTCCCAAAATAGCTCCCTTTTGGACGGAAACACAATTATTGTTGAATCGCCTACTGGGCGTCCAGGTCCCCAAAGTCCCGAAACTTTTTCTTCTTGGTGTGTCTGGGCTACGTATATCCCGACACTCTAGGAAACTACTAGGTCATGTTCTCACAGCAGCGAGATGCCTGGTAGCCCTCTATTGGAAGAAACAGATTCCACCCTCCCAAGCAGACCTCTATACCAGAATAAAGGACATAGAGCTAATGGAGAAAATGACAGCCAGGATACAAAACAGAATGGAGGCCCATGACATGGTCTGGGAGGAATGGCATAAGCGAGAGGACCCGCCCTAGGTCTGCGGCTAGACCCCCCCCCCCCACTTCCCCTTCCCCCTTCCATCCCTCTTTTCTCTTTTCCTACTTTATTTTCCTTCTCTCTGTAAAATGCTAATACATTCTCAGTTTAATAATGTTATTTGCTGGTTGAAAACCTCAGATGGTATGGAAGATATTATACCACTAATGTACCTGGATGACTATCATCAGAGGCTCAATGTCTATAGCGTTGACTGTTTACCTATTGCACTTAACTATAAGCAACACTATTGCTCAATGCATATGTATGTCTATACGTTTAATAAAAAATGTTATTTGAAAAAAAAAAAAAAAGACCTTTCTAGGCTCATCCCTCCTGATGGGCATAACTAAAAAGAGTGAGTTGTGGTCATATTGGTCCAATGACCCAATTCACCATATGCCCATGTTCTCTGCCTCCATCCAGGGCACGATACGAGCAGATCCTGCGGTTCATGCACTTCAATGACAATGAACTCTGTCCTTGGGGTGACCATGGATACAATCGGCTGTACAAAATTCGGTCCCTCGTTAACCAACAGTTTGCAGCCTTGTTTACTCCCCATCAAGTTGTCTGCTTTGATGAGTCCCTGATTAAGTTTTCTCATTTTTTTCTTGTCTTTCACACAGTATCTTCCCAGCAAGCGTGCCAGATATGGGGACAAGATTAGGGATGGGCAAACGGTTCGGCCCGAGCATAAGTTCGGGCTGAACTTTGGTTGTTCGGATGTTCTGCGAACACCGAAAAATATGCGGTGTTCGGGGTAATCTCAAAAGCCGCCGGAACACCGTTAAAGCCTATGGGACTTGAGCAGAGACAATTGAAATAAGTATACAGACACTTTTTTGTACCACCATCTGGCCTTACGGGCAACTAGGTACAGCACCAACAACTGGTCGTTGAGATCCACCCCTCCCATATTAAGGTTATATTCATGGACACAGAGGGGCTTCTCCACAACACCAGTCGCCGTAGGAATTTGGACCGTCGTGTCTGCGTGAAGGGAGGACAGAACAAAAACATTACAATTATCCCTCCACTTCACAGCAAGCAAATTATTACACTTCAAGCAGGCTCTATCCCCCAGCCCTCTAGGAAATGCCGCTGGGGTAAGCCCCGGTGATTAGATCGCACGGTGCCACATGCGCCAATTCCATGATCAAACAAGTAACTAAAAAGTGGCACACTCATGTAATAATTGTCCACATACAAGTGGTACCCCTTTCCGAATTGGTGTGACACCAAGTCACAATCTTACCAGTGCTCCCTATGTAATCTGGGCAGATCTCCGACTCTACGCGACTATCTCTTCCCTCGTAAACCATGAAACTATTTGTATAGCCTGTGGCTTTGTCACAGAGCTTGTACATCTTGACTAGGAAAGAGCTGAACCCCCCCGGTTTGGTTCACACCAGAACATACCGAACAGGCAAAACATTTGGCAGAACACACGAACACCGTTAAAGTCAATGGGACATGAACATGAATAATCAAAAGTGCTAATTTTAAAGGCTTATATGCAAGTTATTGTCATAAAAAGTGTTTGGGGACCTGGTCCTGCCCCAGGGGACATGTATCAATGCAAAAACATTTTTAAAAAATGTCAGTTTTTTCAGGAGCAGTGATTTTTTTTAAACGCTTAAAGTGAAACAATACAAAATGAAATATTCCTTTAAATATTGTGCTTTGGGGTTGTCTATAGTATGCCTGTAAAGTTGCCCTGTTTTCCCGTGTTTAGAACAGTACCACAGCAAAATGACATTTCTAAAGGAAAAATTGCCATTTAAAACTTATCGCGGCTGTAATGAATTGTCGGGTGGTTATGGGGGCCCCCCCGCCGCAGACCCCCACAACCACGGGGGCTATACCAAAGCACCCTCCCCATGTTGAGGGTATGTGGCCTGGTACAGTTCAGGACCCGGGTCCCAAAACACTTTTTAGATAGTCACGTAGAGTCTGAGAACTGCCCAGATTACATAGGGAGTGCTGGTAAGATTGTGTGGGACTTGGTGTCACCCTTATTCGGAAAGGGGTACCACTTGTATGTGGACAATTATTACTCTAGCGTGCCACTTTTTAGTCACTTGTTTGATCATGAAATTGGCGCATGTGGCACCGTGCGATTGAATCACCGGGGCTTACCCCAGCGGCTTTTCCTAGGGGGCTGGGGGAGAGAGCCTGTTTGAAGTGTAATAATTTGCTCACTGTGAAGTGGAGGGATAATTGGAATGATTTTGTTCTGTCCTCCCTTCACGCAGACACGATGGATCAAAATTCCTATGGCGACTGGTGTTGTGTCCATGAATATAACCTTAATATGGGAGGGGTGGATCTCAACAACCAGTTGTTGGTGCCATACCTAGTTGCCCGTAAGGCCAGACGCTGGTACAAAAAAGTGTCTATACTTATTTCAATTGGCTCTGCTGAATGCTTATGTGCAATACAAAGCTTCAGGATGAACTTGATCCTTCCTTAAATTCCAGGAAGAGATCATCACAGCTCTTCTGTTTCCACACGGTGCTGTGGCCCAACTTCCCAATCCAAATGCAGTAAGCTGGCTGCATGAGAGGCATTTTCCGTATGACCCCTACCCAACGAGCCCCCCAAAGAAAATGTTGTGTCTGTAGAAAGCGCAGATAAAGGCGTGACACCCGCTATTATTGTCCCTCCTGTCCTGACCATCCTGGTCTTTGCATTGGTGAATGTTTTGAACGCTACCACACACTAGTGGAGTATTAGTAGGGTACAGCACTGCACAGACTAGGACACACTTACACAGGGTCTGCAAAGATGCCATCGCATTTTGGGGGACCTGAACCTGGAACCGAACCATTACAACCGTTACAGTTACAAATAAAAATGTAAAAAAAAAAAGTTAAAAAAAATATATATATAAAAAAAAAAAAATAGTTGTCATTTTCTTGTCCTCTATTCTCTCTCTATTGTTCTGCTCTTTTTTACTGTATTCTACAATGCAATGTTTTATTGTTACTATGTTTTATCACGTTTGCTTTTCAGGTATGTAATTCTTTTATACTTTACTGTTTACTGTGTTTTATTGTTAACCATTTTTTTAAATTCAGGTACGCTATTCAGCTGCAGCACTGATTTAAATATCTTGACAGCAACAACGTTTGCTCCCACGATACGTAAATCAGCGACTCCAGCACTGTGGAAGGTGATTTCACCATCAGTTAAAAAAAAAAAAGAGCACATAAAAAAGAGCATATATGCTGAAGCATGGGGGCAGGGGTGGAGGGGTGATTTGCCTCTAACATTAGGGGCGGATTGCCCCCATGCTTCGGCATATATTATTTAGGCACAGATTGCATTAAAAATGTTTTATTTTTACTATGTTGTACTGTATTTGCTTTGCAGGTATGGTAAGTCTTATGCCCTGTACACACGATCGGACATTGATCGGACATTCCGACAGCAAAATCCATGGATTTTTTCCGACGGATGTTGGCTCAAACTTGTTTTGCATGTCACACAAAGTTGTCGGAATTTCCAATCGCAAAGAACACAGTCAAGTACACCATGTATGACGAGACTATAAAAGGGCAGTTCCAAACCAGGAGCGGCACCCTTTGGGCTCCTTTTGCTAATCTCGTGTTAGTAAAAGTTTGGTGAGAGACGATTCGCGCTTTTTCAGACTCGTGGTTTTCAGATCGTTTTCTGCTGTTCAGTTTGTGCTTGTGGGTTTGTATCTGCTCTTCAGTGCGTGCAGAGTTCGTATTTGATTATTCAGTGCGTCCGCTTGTTGCTGTTTTTCAGGTCGCTCTTCACAGGCCTTGCTGTTCTTCAGTGCGTTCTGTTAATTCGTCCTGAGCAGCCGACCGTTTTCTAGCCATGTTGCGTATATGTAATCCTCGTAGAGTTTGTGCTGTGTGGGGGCTTGGTGTTGGGGTCCTTACCTTGACACAAGTCCAGTCCATGAACAGGGTGGGGAGGAGTTCATGGACCAAGAATTGGTTGCTCCAGCATGACCAGTTCTGTCATATGCCTTTGCTCCATGAGATCCGTGAGAATAATTCTGATGATTTCAGGAACTTTCTCCGGATGACGGACTCCGTATTTCACTGTTTGTTGGCTTTGCTGACCCCCTATATCAGCAGGCAGGATACCTGCATGAGGCAAGCCATCACTCCGGAGCAGAGGCTAGTCGCCACCCCGTGGTACTTGGCGACGGGGAGAAGCCTGCAGGACCTTAAGTTCTCGACAGGCATCTCCCCCCAGGCTCTGTGGATCATTATCCCAGAGACCTGTTCTGCCATTATCCAGGTCCTGCAGAAGGAGTATATTAAGGTAAGATTTATCCTTTAACATCACATTTTATTGTATTTAATGTTTGATAATATATTGTATTTCTTTCCTCATTACCTAATTACCATGATTGTAATATGCTGTGAATGTCCCCTTTGTCCTTATGCATGCTGGTTTTTTCAACAAAATTTTTTAGTCCTTCGTACATATTTGCCTTCACTTACCTCCCCAGCATGCTCTCCTGGCCCTATATTCACCTCGTGTAGTCACTTAACAAGTGACTACACGTCACTACAAGTGACTAAGTGTGTACAGGGCATAAGACTTACCATACCTGCAAAGCAAATACATGTTTTGTCAGCTCCATAGTAGTGCTTTATCCCAAACACCCCCTAAAATGTGAAAAATGTGATTTGTGCTTTAAATTCTGGAAGAGTGCTAGAGGCTTTTTTTTGGTGTCCCAAAATCATTTGGAACCCTCCCTCCCCCCAATTGCTAACTCAGCTGATACCAATCCTCTATCTGCTGACTTTTCCAAACCCATACACACTATACCCACCTCTTTTGTGGTCAGATTTATGGATGAATTCCCCAAAGCATGTAGTGCTAGGGCCTACCTAAATACTTTCAAATGGTAATGTTAAAAGTTTTTGTATCCTATTATTATCTTGATAGGTAATAGCAGAATGTAAAAATGTGCTAAAATGTGTACAGTGTGTATTTACCTCTTTGTATTATGACACTTCTTACCTGTCCAGTGGGCTGCCAATAGTGTAAAGTAAGGAGGGGCTGGCCAAAGTAATACACATTATTTATGCATTCATCTCTCAATGAAGTGGAGAGGGTTACCTGTCCAAACATCTCCCCCCATAAAATGTTACAAATGGCCCATGAGAGGGGGGGGGGAATCTGATAGGTGGACCTTATACCTTGGTCTTTAAATACTCCCTAAAATAAATGGTATACTGATATTGGCCAAGAATATTTGTGTCTAATCTGCTTTCCCTGTTTATGTGCAAAATGATTAATTTCTTTTTCTTGTTTGACTCCACAGTTTCCTTCCAACCCACAGGAATGGCAGACTGTGGCCTCCCACTTTGCCCAGCGGTGGGACTTTCCTAACTGCGGAGGGGCAATTGATGGGAAACACGTCCACATCACCCCACCACCCAACTCGGGGTCATACTATTATAATGGGTTCAATAGTATTGTGATGTTGGCAGTGGTGTCGGCTACTTATGACTTCCTGTATGTGGACGTAAGGAAGAATAGCAAGATGTCCGATGGTGGAGTCATCGCCCAGACGGAGTTCTACAGGCATCTCCAGAATGGCAGATTGGACTTGCCACCTCCAGAAGACAATGTGGAAGGACTCCTATTCGTCTTCGTGGCTGATGAAGCGTTTGCACTGGGGGACCATCTTATGCGGCCATTCCCGATAAGAACCCTCACCCTAGACCAGAGGGTTTTTAATTACCGGCTGGCCAGAGCCAGAAGAGTGGTGGAGAACACGTTTGGAATCATGGCCAGCCAGTTCCGCCTATTTCTTACACCCATACACATGGCGGAGTATAAACTGAATCATATCATCCTGGCGTGCTGTGTTCTACACAACTATTTAAGGTGAAATTCTGCCAACTATGCTGCCTCAGTTGGGCCTGAGGCCGGAATTCAAGTAAAAGAACCAACCCTGACAGCGCTTGAAACTGGCCCCCCTTGAGTGCCCGCGAGGTCCGTCTTAGATACCTTGATTACTTTGCGGGTAGGGGAGCCATCAATATGCCAGACAATGTCTGATACATTTTTCTAATAAAAAAAAATTGAACTACTAAAATCTTTGCTGACATTTACTGCTTGTGTTTCTTTTAGCTGACCCTGACAGAAATGTGGGGAGTCACTTAACAATGTATTTTGTCAGCTCCATAGTAGTGCTTTACCCCAAACACCCCCTAAAATGTGTAAAAATGTGATTTGTGCTTTAAATTCTGGCCAGAGGCTTTTTTTTTTTAGTGTCCCAAAATAAATTGGAACCCTCCCTACCCCCAACTGCTAACTCAGCTGATACCAATCCTCTATCTGCTGACTTTGCCAAACCCATACACACTATACTCACCTCTTTTGTGATCAGATTTATGGATGAATTCCCCAAAGCATGTAGTGCAAGGGCCTACCTAAATAGTTTCAAATGGTAATGTTAAAAGTTTTTGTATCCTATTATTATCTTGATAGGTAATAGCAGAATGTAAAATGTGCTAAAATGTGTACAGTGTGTATTTATCTCTTCGTATTATGACACTTCTTACCTGTCCAGTGGGCTGCCAATAGTGTAAAGTAGGGAGGGGCTGGCCAAAGAAATACACATTATTTATGCATTCATCTCTCAATGAAGTGGAGAGGGTTACCTGTCCAAAACATCTCCCCCCCATAACATTTTACAAATGGCCCATGAGAGGGGGGAGAGGAATCTGATAGGTGGACCTTATACCTTGGTCTTTAAATACTCCCTAAAATAAATGTTATTGTCACGAAGATCCTGCCAGTAACCGGCGTTCCAGGCGCACGGGAACCCGGCCACGGGTCCCATTGCGCATGCGCGCGCGTTCACGGGTGCGGTCACGCACGGGCACGCGCACTCCCGCTGGTGTCCGGCGGGCTATTTAAACCTGCCTGTCACACTCCATCCCTGCTGTCTGCTCTACAGCGTTCTGTGAGTGTTACCTGATCTGATCTGTGTTTCCTGTTATCTGACCCGGCTTCCTGTTTGACGATCCTGCTATCTGCCTGCACCAGACTCTCTTGGCTTGCCTGACCATCCCTCTGCATTACCCCTGGTACCTCTGCTGTCCGAACGTTACTGACCACCGGCTTGTTGACCCTTCGCTGTGTTTCATCAGCTTCCAGTCTGCTATTACCTGCTGTTGTTCCTGGTTCCAGTCCAGCTTCCAGTCTGCTATTACCTGCTGTTGTTCCTGGCTCCAGTCCAGCGTTCCAGGCTACCTTCTGCTGTGTTCCAGCCCGGCGTTCCAGGCTACCTTCTGCTGTGTTCCAGCCCAGCGTTCCAGGCTACCTTCTGCTGTGTTCCAGCCCAGCGTTCCAGGCTACCTTCTGCTGTGTTCCAGCCCAGCGTTCCAGGCTACCTTCTGCTGTGTTTCAGCCCGGCGTTCCAGGCTACCTTCTGCTGTGTTCCAGTCTAGTGTTCCAGGCTACCTTCTGCTGTGTTCCAGTCCAGTGTTCCAGGCTATCTTCTGCTGTTGTTCCAGTCCAGCTTCCAGTCTGCTATTATCTGCTGTTGTTCCTGGTTCCAGTCCTGCATTCCAGTCTCTGTCCTCAGTCTACTCCTCAGGCTACTGACTCCAGAGGGTGCCACCACTACTGGACTTTCAGCAACTGTTGATCCTGCCAGGCACCCATACCACTCTTCACTCCTGGCCCTCTGTCTCCATTCCAGGGGAACGGGAGTGGGAGCTGTAAGGGAGGTCTTTTCCTGCACTTCAGGCTCACAACCTACCAGGTACGTGACAGTAGCAGACAGCCATGTCTGAGCCTGAGCAGGGAACGTCTCCCATGGAGGAACTCTGTTCACACCTGGCAGGATTGACTGAAGCAGTCAAAAATCTGCAGCAAGGATACACCAGACTGGAGGAACGAGTGTTAACCCTGTCTAACCCCATTGGGGCCCAGGGAGCTTCCTCTGCTCCTGCTCCTTCAGTTGGGCCTTCCTCAACGGTGGTGATGCTCCCCCCGGAACCTAAGGTTCCCACACCTGAGCGTTTCTTTGGAGACCGCCATAAGTTCAGAGCCTTCCGCAATTCCTGCGAACTATTTTTTGCTCTTCAGCCACGTACCTTTTCCCTGGAGGCTACAAAGGTGGGCTACGTGATTTCTCTGCTCTCTGGTGACCCCCAAACCTGGGCCCATCGCCTCTTAGAGCAAAAGGACATATCTCTGACCAACCTCTCCACTTTCTTTGACGCACTAGGCCAGTTATATGATGACCCCCAGCTATCTGTAACTGCAGAAGCGGCTCTACACACCCTTCAACAAGGTCGCAGAGCAGCAGAGGATTATGTGACTGAATTCAGGAAGTGGAGTGCGGATACTAACTGGAACGATGCGGCTCTCCGTTATCAATTTCGGTTGGGACTTTCTGATCCTCTGAAGGATGAACTGGCCAGGGTGGGTACACCACAGACTTTAAATGCTTTAATCGATCTAGCTATCCAGATCGATCGACGCCTACGAGAGCGCAGGTCGGAGAGAGCTATGGGGTCTTCTCGTCCAACTTGGGTTACCCCTAAGGTTCCACATCACCCATCATCAACACCACCTACCTCCACGCTTAACTTACCTGAGCCAATGCAACTGGGTGCCTTGCGACCTTCACTCACCCCAGAGGAACGACAACGTCGTCGTGCAAATAACTTGTGCCTGTATTGTGGGGAGCCCAGGCACTACGTCAGGAACTGTCCTCTCAAACTCCGTAAGTGTTTATCCCTATCTACTGACTATGTGACACCTCTGGTTAAAAATACCACTCACCTTGCTCTTCCTCTTCTGCTACAGCTTCCAGGGAAGGATCTACAAATCACCGCCATTATTGATTCAGGAGCTTGCAGCTGTTTCATGGACTCTCATTTTGCCATCCAACACCAAATACCCTTGTCACCTAAAGCCCATAGACTTTCTATCCACCTAGCTGATGGGACCGCTATCAAGTCTGGACCTGTCACCCAAGAGACTATGCCAATACCCGTTTTCGTTTCCAACGGGCATCAGGAACAGCTGCGCCTGGACATTATCGCTTCACCCCTGTTCCCCATAATACTTGGCATGCCATGGTTACAGGCCCATAATCCGGACATAAATTGGATCACGGGTGAGGTGACCTTTCCCTCTCCTTACTGCCAACAGTTTTGCAGAACCCAGAACATCCAGGAGAATTCTACTCTGTTATGCCTAGATACAGATCCTAGCCTGCTTCAATCCATTCCTTCCGCCTATCATGATTTCCTGGACGTATTTAGTAAACAGAGGGCAGAGGTGTTACCCCCTCACCGGGCCTATGACTGTCCCATTGAGTTACTTCCTGGTGCTGAAATTCCTTTTGGAAGAATATTTCCCCTGACTGAGGTGGAGCAAGGGGCATTGAAGGAATACATTGATGAAAACCTCAAAAGAGGCTTCATTCGTCCATCCACGTCCCCCGCAGGTGCAGGCATCTTCTTTGTGCAGAAAAAAGATAAAACCCTCAGGCCGTGTGTGGATTACCGCGAACTAAACAAGATTACTGTGAAGAATCGGTACCCTCTCCCCTTAGTACCAGAGTTGTTTCAGAGACTGGGGACGGCTACCATATTCACCAAACTTGATCTCCGAGGGGCCTACAATTTAGTTCGTATCAGGGATGGAGACGAATGGAAGACCGCTTTTCGTACCCGTTATGGGCATTTTGAGTACCTCGTGATGCCTTTCGGCCTGTGTAATGCCCCTGCCACATTTCAATACTTTATTAATGATGTGTTACGTGACTTTCTAGACCTGTTTGTCATCGTCTATTTAGACGACATATTGATTTTCTCTTGTTCCCTTGAATCCCATCGCAGGCACGTCAGAAGTGTATTGGGCCGACTTCGACAACACGGTCTATATGCAAAGGCTGAAAAATGTGAATTCGAACAGGAAAGTATTCCATTTTTAGGGTTGGTCATCTCCAGTAAGGGCATTAAAATGGACCCCCAGAAGGTCACGGCTGTTCTAGATTGGCCAGTCCCGACTGATAAGAAAGGAATCCAGCGATTCGTTGGATTCGCTAATTTTTACCGCAAATTTATTAAGGGGTTCTCAGCTATCATTGCACCCATCACACAGCTTACCAAACAGGGTACACGCTTCCATTGGTCGGCCGAGGCTCAAAAGGCTTTTGAGACTCTCAAGGGCCTTTTTACCTCCGCCTCTGTACTGAAGCATCCAGATTCCTCTCTGTCATTTATTCTAGAAGTGGATGCATCTGAAATTGCTGTAGGAGCAGTATTATCCCAAAGACAAGGAACCAAAGCCCTGCTGCATCCTGTGGCTTTCTTTTCTCGTAAATTATCCACGGCAGAGAGAAATTATGATGTAGGTGACAGAGAGTTGTTGGCAATCAAGTCAGCATTGGAGGAGTGGCGCTATCTGTTGGAGGGTGCCGCTCATCCAGTCCTAATCTTTACAGATCATAAGAACCTGGAGTATTTGAGGTCGGCAAAGAGGTTGAAACCACGCCAGGCCAGGTGGGCTCTCTTTTTCTCCAGGTTCTCCTTCCATGTCACTTACCGTCCTGGCTCCAAGAATACCAAACCTGACGCCCTGTCTAGGATGTTCCACAAACCTCAAGAGATTTCCCCTCCAGACACCATTTTGTCTCCAGGGAACTTTCTTCTACTTCAGGGAAACCTGCTTTCCCAGATTAAACAGGCCTCCGCAGAAATAGAATCTTCCATTAAGACAGAACTCCAGGTTAAGGATGGGTTATTGTGGCATGAGGATAGGATCTTTATACCTGAAACACTACGAGTTCCTGTACTAGAGCTCTGTCACGATCATGCGCTGGCTGGGCATTTTGGTGTGGCTAAGACCACTGATTTGGTTCAGCACACCTTCTGGTGGCCTCAGCTGCGCAAAGATTGTAAGGAGTTTGTAGAGTCCTGTACCACCTGCCTTAGGAACAAAGGGCACAAAACAAAGGCATGGGGTCTACTAAAACCCTTGCCTGTCCCAGATAGACCCTGGAAAATGCTCTCAATAGATTTTATTGTAGAACTACCCCCGGCCGGGGGCTTCACTTCAATCTTTGTCATAGTGGACCGGTTGTCGAAGATGGCGCACTTTGTCCCAATGAAGGGTACCCCTTCAGCTACAGAAACAGCACAAGCATTCATTAAAGAGGTCGTCAGGCTTCATGGGGTACCAGTTAACATCGTTTCAGATCGGGGGGTACAATTTACCTCTCGATTCTGGAGGGCTTTGTGTAAAACCTTGGACATTGAACTCTCATTTTCCTCGGCTTATCACCCCCAGACTAATGGGCAAACAGAAAGAACAAACCAGACCCTTGAACAATATTTGCGCTGTTTTTCTTCCTTTGCCCAAGATAATTGGATTGCTGTTTTACCATTGGCCGAATTCGCTTATAACAATTCCATTCATTCTGCTATCAAGCAAACTCCGTTTTTTGCGAATTATGGTTTCCACCCCTCATTTTTACCAAACTCTCTTCCAGAATGCACAGTACCCGCAGTCCAGGAGAAATTGGATTTTTTTACCTCTAACAACCAAGTTTTACAGGACACCATGACCAGAACCCAGGAGTACAACAAAGCAACCTTCGATAAAAAGAGGCGAGGTGAGCTCTTACTTGCACCTGGGGATCAGGTATGGTTGTCCACCATAAACCTCAGGTTGGCCTGCCCTTCCAAGAAATTGGGTCCCAAATTTCTTGGACCATTTCCTGTTAAACGGAGAATTAATGAAGTTGCATATGAACTTGAACTCCCGGATTCACTAAAGGTACATCCAGTTTTTCACGTGTCCTTGCTTAAACCATCTATTACTAACCCATTTCCAGGTCGAAGTACGGATCCTCCTGATCCAATCCTGGTAGATGGGGAAGAGGAATTCGAGGTGGAGGCTATCATGGACCACAGGAAAAGAGGTAACCAAAACCAATTCTTAATAAAGTGGAAGGGGTTTGGCCCAGAGGAGAATTCTTGGGAACCAGAGGATAATATTCATGCTGAAGACCTGTTACAAGCCTTTAAAACAGCTCATCCAGAGAAATTTTTTCAAAGGGGCATCCGGAGGCTGCCCCTTGGGGGGGGGCAATGTCACGAAGATCCTGCCAGTAACCGGCGTTCCAGGCGCACGGGAACCCGGCCACGGGTCCCATTGCGCATGCGCGCGCGTTCACGGGTGCGGTCACGCACGGGCACGCGCACTCCCGCTGGTGTCCGGCGGGCTATTTAAACCTGCCTGTCACACTCCATCCCTGCTGTCTGCTCTACAGCGTTCTGTGAGTGTTACCTGATCTGATCTGTGTTTCCTGTTATCTGACCCGGCTTCCTGTTTGACGATCCTGCTATCTGCCTGCACCAGACTCTCTTGGCTTGCCTGACCATCCCTCTGCATTACCCCTGGTACCTCTGCTGTCCGAACGTTACTGACCACCGGCTTGTTGACCCTTCGCTGTGTTTCATCAGCTTCCAGTCTGCTATTACCTGCTGTTGTTCCTGGTTCCAGTCCAGCTTCCAGTCTGCTATTACCTGCTGTTGTTCCTGGCTCCAGTCCAGCGTTCCAGGCTACCTTCTGCTGTGTTCCAGCCCGGCGTTCCAGGCTACCTTCTGCTGTGTTCCAGCCCAGCGTTCCAGGCTACCTTCTGCTGTGTTCCAGCCCAGCGTTCCAGGCTACCTTCTGCTGTGTTCCAGCCCAGCGTTCCAGGCTACCTTCTGCTGTGTTTCAGCCCGGCGTTCCAGGCTACCTTCTGCTGTGTTCCAGTCTAGTGTTCCAGGCTACCTTCTGCTGTGTTCCAGTCCAGTGTTCCAGGCTATCTTCTGCTGTTGTTCCAGTCCAGCTTCCAGTCTGCTATTATCTGCTGTTGTTCCTGGTTCCAGTCCTGCATTCCAGTCTCTGTCCTCAGTCTACTCCTCAGGCTACTGACTCCAGAGGGTGCCACCACTACTGGACTTTCAGCAACTGTTGATCCTGCCAGGCACCCATACCACTCTTCACTCCTGGCCCTCTGTCTCCATTCCAGGGGAACGGGAGTGGGAGCTGTAAGGGAGGTCTTTTCCTGCACTTCAGGCTCACAACCTACCAGGTACGTGACAGTTATACTGATGTTGGCCAAGAATGTTTGTGTCTAATCTGCTTTCCCTGTTTATGTGCAAAATGATTAATTTCTTTTTCTTGTTTGACTCCACAGTTTCCTTCCAACCCACAGGAATGGCAGACTGTGGCCTCCCACTTTGCCCAGCAGTGGGACTTTCCTAACTGCGGAGGGGCAATTGATGGGAAACATGTCCACATCATCCGACCACCCAACTCGGGCTCATACTATTAGAATTATAAGGGGTTCAATAGTATTGTGATGTTGGCAGTGGTGTCGGCTACTTATGAGTTCCTGTATGTGAATGTAGGGAAGAATGGCCGGATGTCCGATGGTGGAGTCATCGCCCAGATGGAGTTTGGTGGAGAACACATTTGGAATCATGACCAGCCAGTTCCACCTATTTCTTACACCCATACACATGGAGGAGTATAAACGGAATCATATCATCCTGGCATGCTGTGTTCTACACAACTTTTTAAGGTGAAATTCTGCCAACTATGCCGCCTCAGTTGGGCCTTAGGCCGGAATTCAAGTAAATGAACCAACCCTGATGGCGCTTGAAACTGCCCGTCATGGCTTGCCCCCCCTGAGTGCCCGCGAGGTCCGTCTTAGATATCTTGTTTACTTTGCAGATAGGGGGGGCCATCAATATGCCAGACAGTGTCAGATACATTTTTCTAATAAAAAAATTAACTACTAAAATCTTTGCTGACATTTACTGCTTGTGTTTCTTTTAGCTGACCCTGACAGAAATGTGGGGAGTCCTGAAAATGTTGTGATTGTGTAACCTTAAAAAGCACTGTTGGGTGTTATTTACTTAAGGAAAATACACTTTGCACTACAAGTGCACTTGAGCCAGCACTGAAACTGCACTTGTAGTGCAAAGTGGATTTGCCCTTAGGAAATAACCCCCATTGTTACTGAAAACACCAATTTTACCTTAACAACATTTTAGGAGCATTGAAACAATAATCCACACATTCTTGAGTATCAATCTTTTTAATACCAGCACAATTACATGTGCATTTCTAAAAGGTTTTTAAAACAAAACAACATGTTTGTTGTATAACAATTTTTTGGGTCACATTAAAAAAAGTAGAAATGTCAATTTAAGGTAAAACAGGCATGTTTCAAACAAACAAGAAATACACAAATCTGGAACTTACAAAGTTCAACTTTTGTAGAAGTTGAAGGCAATATCAGACATGAGTATTTATAAACTGTGTTTGATATTGCGTTCAGATGGGGTGAAGTCACCCCTGGAAAAGCCAAATTTTGAAGATGCACACAAATTGCCGAATGTCAACATGTGCTAGCTGCCATCACGGGGGATCAAGGGACGTGTTTTGTAGGTGCAACCCCTTCCTCACAGCTACTTTATTATTGAGGAAGGGGTTGCACCCCCAAAACGCATACATTGATCTCCTGTGATGGCAGATAGCACATGTTGACACACTGTGTGCATCTTCAAAATTTGGCTTTTCTATAAAATGGCAAAAAAAAATTAAATTACAAAGACCACAAAAAAGGAAGAGATTTGGAGGTGTTTTAAACTCTCCCTAAAACATCAATGATGTTCTTCCTTTTGTTTTGAACATCATTGATATTTTTATGGATGTTTTTTCAAGTCTCTATTACACCCCATGATCTCCCTGATCAGGATCTGGGCACTCTCACTGGTGAAATGACCTGGATCCACAACATCACGATCACCTAAAAATAGAGAAACAAAAACACACCATGTATTATAAATATGCCGGCATCCATCTCTTACCTGAGCCTGTGGTCGCAGACACTCACCTGTTGTGGTGACTATTTCCACCACGTCTCCTTCCTCCTCCTCCTCTGCTTGACTTTGGGGGATTTCACGTTCCTCATGAGGTGGGGGGTCTGTGGTCTCCTCGGATGAGTGTTGTCCTCCAAGTCTTTTCTCCCCTATGTAAAAAATTTAGGTATACTTAGCACACAGATATTTGATGGCAGAAATAGGAATATGAAACATTGCTTGGAAGTGGGGTACAATTGTCTATTTTGGCAGAGTTCCAAGATGAAGAAATATTGTTTTCCTTTGTCAAGCTTGAATACTTACCTGTTTTGTACAAGCTTCACAGATGGAGACACCCCTATAGTATACACTGGAGCACCTGTGTGGGCCCCCTAATAAAAAGGGTGTTCTGGTGTCCCACACTAGTGCTCCAGCGTCCAGATGTGTAAACAGCTGCTGAGTATCCTCTCCTTACACAGAATCTAGTTTGCATTACATTCTAGTTACAAACCCATCTAGACTCAAAAATTATTTTAAGAGAAGTAGGCTAGAAAAAATGTATTCAAATGCATATGGCCAAAACAATGGTGTTTTATAGGCCGAACGAACAATGTTTCATATGAACGAACAATGTGCCCATGAACATGAAAGTTGCCATTTTAAACTGTACAACAGTATAAAGAAAAGCACATGGAGCAGCACAAACGTAATAAAAATCGAAAATAGGAACACAGCACAACTACTTACTTGCAGCACTCTCCTGATCCTTCTGTACTGCTCATGCTCCCTTAATTTGAGGTCCAACCACCACTTCCTGAGCTGATTCTAGGATCGTCGTACCCCGAAATTCTTCTGCAGACTTTTGACCACTTTCGCCATGGTTTTGGCCTTTCTGACATTGGGGTTGGGGTAAGGTCCATACTTCCCGTCATAGTCGGCCCTCTTCAGGATGTCGACCGTCTCCAACATCTCCCCAAAGGACATATTTGAGGCCTTAAATCGTCTCTTCTGGGATCAGGACGTTTCTGGCTCCGGGCTTTCCTCCTCCTCCCCCTCGTTGCTGTAATTAGCATGCACCTGCTGTGTCTCCGCCATGTGCTCTTCCCCCACTGCGCTGAACAAGAAAGGGCGGGGAATAGACTAGAAAGAACGTCAGGGGCGGGCAGAGTTTCATGCATGCGCAGTGTATATAAAGCTTAACACGCGTGCGCAGTACATACGATCTGTGAGCGGAGGCAGGAGTATCGAAGGCGCCGATAGTGATAAAGAAGGTAAGATTTAAATTTTGGCCTATACTGCTTCTAGATTGAGGCCTGTATTTGGACAAGTTTATAAGACTTTAGGCTGACATTAGGGTTTGTCTGGTGTTGCGTCTTGCAGTGAAAATGGATCTAGTCAATGATCAGGACTTTATGCCAATCTTCATAGATATGTTCAGGGAGCTGCCTTGTCTGTGGCAGGTGAACCACCCTCATTATAAGAACCAAACAAAGAGGAAGGCAGCATTAGATAATTTGCTGCAATTTGTGAAGCTGATGATCCCCACGGCAGACATCACCTATTTGAAGATCCTAATTGGTGGCATGAGGAGCACTTATCTAAGGGAGCACAAGAAGGTCCAGGATTAACAGAGATCAGGAGCAGCAGATGACATTTATGTCCCCAGGCTGTGGTACTGTGACAGACTGCATTTTCTGTCAGGTCAGACTGAACCCAGGCCAGCACTCTCCACTCTTCCTTCCACGGTTCCTTCCCCCCCAGCTGAGGCTTCTGATGTCCAACCTGGGCCTTCCAGGCAGCAACATGTGGAGGAGCCCAGCTTGAGCCAGGTATAGCATTCTTCTAAATATTTCTGGTTGTCCAATCAATGATGTTAAATAGATGTTAGTTTGGAGTACTAATTTATGATTGTGATTGATGAACCAAAAACTAAAACCATGTCCCTTTTTCATACACAGGGTAGTCTCAGCCAGGAGGTGGCAGGGCCAAGCAAGCTGCCTGATACCCAGGTCCCTCCCCTCCACCTTCAAAGAAAAAGTGGCAGGAAGAGGAGTAACCTGGAGGAGGCTGCAATAGGCCTATTTTGGAAGGCTACTGAGGCCCCCAGAACACCACACAGTGTGGAAGATGATTTTGCAGAGATAACTGCCTGCAAAATGATGCAGATGGAGGAGGGCCAACAACTCTTTTGTGAGTTTGTAATTTTGGAAGCTCTAAATAAGGGGTTGAGGGGCCAACTCACATGTGAAACCCACATTTGTCAGCTCACCCATGGCCCTCCTCCTCCAGGTCCTCCTCCTCCTCCAGGTCCTACTCCTCCTCCTGCCACAACTCCACCACCACAGCCACAGCTGGGAAGAAAGCATTTAGGGAAGACCAGAGAGTGATGGTCTGGGTTCAGTCTGGTCTGGCAAAAGATGCAGCCTCTTGTCTTGTATGACCACAGCCTGGGAACATACATGTCATCTGCTGCTTTCATGATCTCTGGGACTTCTGGACCAGACTGCACTCCCTTAGATATGGACTCCTCAGGCCACCAATTTTGCTGTAAAATAATTGATGTATGCCCTGGGGGTCAAAGGCATTGCCAATTTCTGATGTTAATCTAGTGTTGCCTTCCTCTTTGTTTGGTTCTGATCCCTTAATAGGGATGAGCTTCGGGTTCGAGTCGAACCCATGTTCGACTCTAACATCGGCTGTTCGATCGTTCGCCGGATTACGAATGTTATGGGCCGTTCGCGCCAAATTCGTGTGGCGCGTCATGGCCCATAATTCACTGTGGCATCGCAGTGCATTGCTGGCTGATGATTGGCCAAGCATGCACTATGACCCGCATGCTTGGCCAATCAAAGCACCGTCGGTAGAGAGAGCTGTAATTGGCCAAAGCCAGGGTGGCTTTGGCCAATTATGGCTCAGAGGGTTTAGAACACGCCCCACACAATATAAGGCCGCCTGCACGGCGGCCCTGTGTAGTGTGTTCCGGCATGCTGAGAGATAGAGAGAGAGACAGTGTGATTTCATTTGAGTTAGCTAGATTAGGCAGGACAGTCAGTGAGTTAGTTGCACTTACAGTGTATTGTGTACATATATGCATCCCAGGTGTTGCATATATATGTATACACTGTATTCAGTTTAGCTAGATCCGTTCCTGTTATCTTCCTACTGACAGGCAGGCTTGTCTTGTTACAGTATTTACAGCTACCTGAAGAAAATTGCTGGTGTTCTTTTGATCCTATTAATACCACAGTCAGGCAGCTAGACTATTTACAGTTAGTGTAGTGCGCCAATCTCACAGTATTCAGTTAAAGCTACAAGTTAGTTTAGTGTGACCTCTGCACAGTGTTCAGCTAAAACTACAAGTTAGTGTAGTGCACAGTGTTCAGCTAAAGCTACTAGTTAGGGTAGTGCGTCCTCCTCACAGTGTTCAGCTAAAGCTACAAGTTAGTTTAGTGTGACCTCTGCACAGTGTTCAGCTAAAGCTACAAGTTAGGGTAGTGTGTCCTCCTCACAGTGTTCAGCTAAAACTAGAAGTTAGTGTAGTGTGACCTCTGCACAATGTTCAGCTAAAGCTACAAGTTAGTGTAGTGTGTCCTCCTCACAGTGTTCAGCTAAAACTACAAGTTAGTGTAGTGAGACCTCTGCACAGTGTTCAGCTAAAGCTACAAGTTAGTGTAGTGCGTCCTCCTCACAGTGTTCAGCTAGAACTACAAGTTAGTGTAGTGAGACTTCTGCACAGTGTTCAGTTAAAGCTACAAGTTAGTGTAGTGCGTCCTCCTCACAGTATTCAGCTAAAGCTACAAGTTAGTTTAGTGTGACCTCTGCACAGTGTTCAGCTAAAGCTACAAGTTAGGATAGTGCGTTCTGCTCACAGTGTTCAGCTAAAACTACAAGTTAGTGTAGTGCGACCTCTGCACAGTGTTCAGCTGAAGCTACAAGCTAGTGTAGTGCGTCCTCCTCACAGTGTTCAGCTAAAACTACAAGTTAGTGTAGTGCGACCTCTGCACAGTGTTCAGCTAAAGCTACAAGTTAGTGTAGGGCGTCCTGCTCACAGTGTTCAGCTAAAACTACAAGTTAGTGTAGTGAGACCTCTGCAAAGTGTTCAGCTAAAGCTACAAGTTAGTATAGTGCGTCCTGCTCACAGTGTTCAGCTAAAACTACAAGTTAGTGTAGTGCGACCTCTGCACAGTGTTCAGCTAAAGCTACAAGTTAGTGTAGTGCGTCCTCCTCACAGTGTTCAGCTAAAACTACAAGTTAGTGTAGTGAGACTTCTGCACAGTGTTCAGCTAAAGCTACAAGTTAGTGTAGTGCGTCCTCCTCACAGTATTCAGCTAAAGCTACAAGTTAGTTTAGTGTGACCTCTGCACAGTGTTCAGCTAAAACTACAAGTTAGGATAGTGCGTCCTCCTCACAGTGTTCAGCTAAAACTACAAATTAGTGTAGTGAGACCTCTGCACAGTGTTCAGCTAAAGCTACAAGTTAGTGTAGTGCGTCCTGCTCACAGTGTTCAGCTAAAACTACAAGTTAGTGTAGTGCGACTTCTGCACAGTGTTCAGCTAAAGCTACAAGTTAGTGTAGTGCATCCTCCTCACAGTGTTAAGCTAAAGCTACAAGTTAGTTTAGAGTGACCTCTGCACAGTGTTCAGCTAAAGCTACAAGTTAGGGTAGTGCGTCCTCCTCACAGTGTTCAGCTAAAAATACAAGTTAGTGTAGTGAGACCTCTGCACAGTGTTCAGCTAAAGCTACAAGTTAGTGTAGTGCGTCATTCTCACAGTGTTCAGCTAAAACTACAAGTTAGTGTAGTGCAACCTCTGCACAGTGTTCAGCTGAAGCTACAAGTTAGTGTAGTGCGTCCTGCTCACAGTGTTTAGCTAAAGCTACAAGTTAGTGTAGTGCGACCTCTGCACAGTGTTCAGCTGAAGCTACAAGTTAGTGTAGTGAGTCCTCCTCACAGTGTTCAGCTAAAACTACAAGTTAGTGTAGTGAGACCTCTGCACAGTGTTCAGCTAAGGCTACAAGTTAGTGTAGTGCGTCCTCCCAACAGTGTTCAGCTACAAGTTAGTTTAGTGTGACCTCCTCACAGTGTTCAGCTAAAGCTACAAGTTAGGGTAGTACGTCCTCCTCACAGTGTTCAGCTAAAGCTAAAAGTTGGTGTAGTGTGTCCTCCTCACAGTGTTCAGCGAAAACTACAAGTTAGTGTAGTGCAACCTCTGCACAGTGTTCAGCTAAAGCTACAAGTTAGTGTAGTGCATCCTCCTCTAAAGCTACAAGTTAGGGTAGTGCGTCCTCCTCCCAGTGTTCAGCTAAAGCTCAAGTTGGTGTAGTGTGTCCTCCTCACAGTGTTCAGCGAAAACTACAAGTTAGTGTAGTGCGACCTCTGCACAGTGTTCAGCTAAAGCTACAAGTTAATGTAGTGCATCCTCCTCACAGTGTTCAGCTAAAACTACAAGTTAGTGTAGTGAGACCTCTGCACAGTGTTCAGCTAGAGCTACAAGTTAGTTTAGTGTGAATTCTGCACAGTGTTCAGCTAAAGCTACAAGTTAGGGTAGTGCAACCTCTGCACAGTGTTCAGCTAAAGCTACAAGCTAGTGTAGTGCGTCCTCCTCACAGTGTTCAGCTAAAACTACAAGTTAGTGTAGTGAGACCTCTGCACAGTGTTAAGCTAAAGCTACAAGTTAGTGTAGTGCGTCCTGCTCACAGTGTTCAGCTAAAACTACAAGTTAGTGTAGTGAGACTTCTGCACAGTGTTCAGCTAAAGCTACAAGTTAGTGTAGTGCGTCCTCCTCACAGTGTTCAGCTAAAACTACAAATTAGTGTAGTGAGACCTCTGCACAGTGTTTAGCTAAAGCTACAAGTTAGTGTAGTGCGTCCTGCTCACAGTGTTCAGCTAAAACTACAAGTTAGTGTAGTGCGACCTCTGCACAGTGTTCAGCTAAAGCTACAAGTTAGTGTAGTGCGTCCTCCTCACAGTGTTCAGCTATAACTACAAGTTAGTGTAGTGAGACTTCTGCACAGTGTTCAGCTAAAGCTACAAGTTAGTGTAGTGCGTCCTCCTCACAGTGTTCAGCTAAAGCTACAGGTTAGTTTAGTGTGAACTCTGTACAGTGTTCAGCTGAAGCTACAAGTTAGTGTAGTGCGTCCTGCTCACAGTTTTCAGCTAAAACTACAAGTTAGTGTAGTGCGACCTCTGCACAGTGTTCAGCTAAAGCTACAAGTTAGTGTAGTGCATCCTCCTCACAGTGTTCAGCTAAAACTACAAATTAGTGTAGTGAGACCTCTGCACAGTGTTCAGCTAAAGCTACAAGTTAGTGTAGTGCGTCCTCCTAACAGTGTTCAGGTAAAGCTACAAGTTAGTTTAGTGTGACCACTGCACAGTGTTCAGCTAAAGCTACAAGTTAGGGTAGTGTGTCCTCCTCACAGTGTTCAGCTAAAGCTACAAGTTGGTGTAGTGTGTCCTCCTCACAGTGTTCAGCGAAAACTACAAGTTAGTGTAGTGCGACCTCTGCACAGTGTTCAGCTAAAGCTACAAGTTAGTGTAGTGCGTCCTCCTCTAAAGCTACAAGTTAGGGTAGTGCGTCCTCCTCCCAGTGTTCAGCTAAAGCTCAAGTTATTGTAGTGTGTCCTCCTCACAGTGTTCAGTGAAAACTACAAGTTAGTGTAGTGCGACCTCTGCACAGTGTTCAGCTAAAGCTACAAGTTAGTGTAGTGCATCCTCCTCACAGTGTTCAGCTAAAGCTACAAGTTAGTTTAGTGTGACCTCTGCACAGTGTTCAGCTAAAGCTACAACTTAGGGTAGTGCAACCTCTGCACAGTGTTCAGCTAAAACTACAAGTTAGTGTAGTGCGACCTCTGCACAGTGTTCAGCTGAAGCTACAAGTTAGTGTAGTGCGTCCTGCTCACAGTGTTTAGCTAAAGCTACAAGTTAGTGTAGTGCGACCTCTGCACAGTGTTCAGCTGAAGCTACAAGTTAGTGTAGTGCGTCCTCCTCACAGTGTTCAGCTAAAACTACAAGTTAGTTTAGTGTGACCTCTGCACAGTGTTCAGCTAGAGCTACAAGTTAGGGTAGTGCGACCTCCGCACAGTGTTCAGCTAAAGCTACAAGCTAGTGTAGTGCATCCTCCTCACAGTGTTCAGCTAAAACTACAAGTTAGTGTAGTGCGTCCTGCTCACAGTGTTCAGCTAAAACTACAAGTTAGTGTAGTGCGACCTCTGCACAGTGTTCAGCTAAAGCTACAAGTTAGTTTAGTGCGTCCTCCTCACAGTGTTTAGCTAAAGCTACAAGTTAGTTTAGTGTGACCTCTGCACAGTGTTCAGCTAAAGCTACAAGTTAGGGTAGTGCGTCCTCCTCACAGTGTTCAGCTAAAACTACAAGTTAGTGTAGTGCGTCCTCCTCACACTGTTCAGCTATAACTACAAGTTAGTGTAGTGAGACTTCTGCACAGTGTTCAGCTAAAGCTACAAGTTAGTTTAGTGCGTCCTCCTCACAGTGTTCAGCTAAAGCTACAAGTTAGTTTAGTGTGACCTCTGCACAGTGTTCAGCTAAAGCTACAAGTTAGGGTAGTGCGTCCTCCTCACAGTTTTCAGCTAAAACTACAAGTTAGTGTAGTGAGACCTCTGCACAATGTTCAGCTAAAGCTACAAGTTAGTGTAGTGCGTCCTGCTCAGAGTGTTCAGGTAAAACTACAAGTTAGTGTAGTGCGACCTCTGCACAATGTTCAGCTAAAGCTACAATTTAGTGTAGTGCGTCCTCCTCAACCTGTTCAAGGAAAAACTACAAGTTAGTGTAGTGCGACCTCTGCACGGTGTTCAGCTGAAGCTACAAGTTAGTGTAGTGCGTCCTGCTCACAGTGTTTAGCTAAATCTACAAGTTAGTGTAGTGCGACCTCTGCACAGTGTTCAGCTGAAGCTACAAGTTAGTGTAGTGCGTCCTCCTCACAGTGTTCAGCTAAAACTACAAGTTAGTTTAGTGTGACCTCTGCACAGTGTTCAGCTAAAGCTACAAGTTAGTGTAGTGCGTCCTGCTCACAGTGTTTAGCTAAAACTACAAGTTAGTGTAGTGCGACCTCTGCACAGTGTTCAGCTAAAGCTACAAGTTAGTGTAGTGCGTCCTCCTCACAGTGTTCAGCTAAAACTACAAGTTAGTGTAGTGAGACTTCTGCACAGTGTTCAGCTAAAGCTACAAGTTAGTGTAGTGCGTCCTCCTCACAGTGTTCAGCTAAAACTACAAATTAGTGTAGTGAGACCTCTGCACAGTGTTTAGCTAAAGCTACAAGTTAGTGTAGTGCGTCCTGCTCACAGTGTTCAGCTAAAACTACAAGTTAGTGTAGTGCGACCTCTGCACAGTGTTCAGCTAAAGCTACAAGTTAGTGTAGTGCGTCCTCCTCACAGTGTTCAGCTATAACTACAAGTTAGTGTAGTGAGACTTTTGCACAGTGTTCAGCTAAAGCTACAAGTTAGTGTAGTGCGTCCTCCTCACAGTGTTCAGCTAAAGCTACAAGTTAGTTTAGTGTGAATTCTGCACAGTGTTCAGCTAAAGCTACAAGTTAGGGTAGTGCAACCTCTGCACAGTGTTCAGCTAAAGCTACAAGCTAGTGTAGTGCGTCCTCCTCACAGTGTTCAGCTAAAACTACAAGTTAGTGTAGTGAGACCTCTGCACAGTGTTCAGCTAAAGCTACAAGTTAGTGTAGTGCGTCCTGCTCACAGTGTTCAGCTAAAACTACAAGTTAGTGTAGTGCGACCTCTGCACAGTGTTCAGCTAAAGCTACAAGTTAGTGTAGTGCGTCCTCCTCACAGTGTTCAGCTAAAACTACAAGTTAGTGTAGTGAGACTTCTGCACAGTGTTCAGCTAAAGCTACAAGTTAGTGTAGTGCGTCCTCCTCACAGTGTTCAGCTAAAACTACAAATTAGTGTAGTGAGACCTCTGCACAGTGTTTAGCTAAAGCTACAAGTTAGTGTAGTGCGTCCTGCTCACAGTGTTCAGCTAAAACTACAAGTTAGTGTAGTGCGACCTCTGCACAGTGTTCAGCTAAAGCTACAAGTTAGTGTAGTGCGTCCTCCTCACAGTGTTCAGCTATAACTACAAGTTAGTGTAGTGAGACTTCTGCACAGTGTTCAGCTAAAGCTACAAGTTAGTGTAGTGCGTCCTCCTCACAGTGTTCAGCTAAAGCTACAGGTTAGTTTAGTGTGAACTCTGCACAGTGTTCAGCTGAAGCTACAAGTTAGTGTAGTGCGTCCTGCTCACAGTTTTCAGCTAAAACTACAAGTTAGTGTAGTGCGACCTCTGCACAATGTTCAGCTAAAGCTACAATTTAGTGTAGTGCGTCCTCCTCACACTGTTCAGGTAAAACTACAAGTTAGTGTAGTGCGACCTCTGCACGGTGTTCAGCTGAAGCTACAAGTTAGTGTAGTGCGTCCTGCTCACAGTGTTTAGCTAAATCTACAAGTTAGTGTAGTGCGACCTCTGCACAGTGTTCAGCTAAAGCTACAAGTTAGTGTAGTGCGTCCTCCTCACAGTGTTCAGCTAAAACTACAAGTTAGTTTAGTGTGACCTCTGCACAGTGTTCAGCTAAAGCTACAAGTTAGTGTAGTGCGTCCTGCTCACAGTGTTCAGCTAACACTACAAGTTAGTGTAGTGCGACCTCTGCACAGTGTTCAGCTAAAGCTACAAGTTAGTGTAGTGCGTCCTCCTCACAGTGTTCAGCTAAAACTACAAGTTAGTGTAGTGAGACTTCTGCACAGTGTTCAGCTAAAGCTACAAGTTAGTGTAGTGCGTCCTCCTCACAGTGTTCAGCTAAAACTACAAATTAGTGTAGTGAGACCTCTGCACAGTGTTTAGCTAAAGCTACAAGTTAGTGTAGTGCGTCCTGCTCACAGTGTTCAGCTAAAACTACAAGTTAGTGTAGTGCGACCTCTGCACAGTGTTCAGCTAAAGCTACAAGTTAGTGTAGTGCGTCCTCCTCACAGTGTTCAGCTATAACTACAAGTTAGTGTAGTGAGACTTCTGCACAGTGTTCAGCTAAAGCTACAAGTTAGTGTAGTGCGTCCTCCTCACAGTGTTCAGCTAAAGCTACAAGTTAGTTTAGTGTGAATTCTGCACAGTGTTCAGCTAAAGCTACAAGTTAGGGTAGTGCAACCTCTGCACAGTGTTCAGCTAAAGCTACAAGCTAGTGTAGTGCGTCCTCCTCACAGTGTTCAGCTAAAACTACAAGTTAGTGTAGTGAGACCTCTGCACAGTGTTCAGCTAAAGCTACAAGTTAGTGTAGTGCGTCCTGCTCACAGTGTTCAGCTAAAACTAAAAGTTAGTGTAGTGCGACCTCTGCACAGTGTTCAGCTAAAGCTACAAGTTAGTGTAGTGCGTCCTCCTCACAGTGTTCAGCTAAAACTACAAGTTAGTGTAGTGAGACTTCTGCACAGTGTTCAGCTAAAGCTACAAGTTAGTGTAGTGCGTCCTCCTCACAGTGTTCAGCTAAAACTACAAATTAGTGTAGTGAGACCTCTGCACAGTGTTTAGCTAAAGCTACAAGTTAGTGTAGTGCGTCCTGCTCACAGTGTTCAGCTAAAACTACAAGTTAGTGTAGTGCGACCTCTGCACAGTGTTCAGCTAAAGCTACAAGTTAGTGTAGTGCGTCCTCCTCACAGTGTTCAGCTATAACTACAAGTTAGTGTAGTGAGACTTCTGCACAGTGTTCAGCTAAAGCTACAAGTTAGTGTAGTGCATCCTCCTCACAGTGTTCAGCTAAAGCTACAGGTTAGTTTAGTGTGAACTCTGCACAGTGTTCAGCTGAAGCTACAAGTTAGTGTAGTGCGTCCTGCTCACAGTTTTCAGCTAAAACTACAAGTTAGTGTAGTGCGACCTCTGCACAGTGTTCAGCTAAAGCTACAAGTTAGTGTAGTGCGTCCTCCTCACAGTGTTCAGCTAAAACTACAAATTAGTGTAGTGTGACCTCTGCACAGTGTTCAGCTAAAGCTACAAGTTAGGGTAGTGCGTCCTCCTCACAGTGTTCAGCTAAAACTACAAATTAGTGTACTGAGACCTTTGCACAGTGTTCAGCGAAAGCTACAAGTTAGTGTAGTGTGTCCTGCTCACAGTGCTCAGCTAAAACTACAAGTTAGTGTAGTGCGACCTCTGCACAGTGTTCAGCTGAAGCTACAAGTTAGTGTAGTGCGTCCTGCTCACAGTGTTCAGCTAAAACTACAAGTTAGTTTAGTGCGACCTCTGCACAGTGTTCAGCTGAAGCTACAAGTTAGTGTAGTGAGTCCTCCTCACAGTGTTCAGCTAAAACTACAAGTTAGTGTAGTGAGACCTCTGCACAGTGTTCAGCTAAAGCTACAAGTTAGTGTAGTGCGTCCTCCTCACAGTGTTCAGCTAAAACTACAAGTTAGTGTAGTGAGACCTCTGCACAATGTTCAGCTAAAGCTACAAGTTAGTGTAGTGCGTCCTGCTCACAATGTTCAGCTAAAACTACAAGTTAGTGTAGTGCGACCTCTGCACAGTGTTTAGCTAAAGCTACAAGTTAGTGTAGTGAGACCTCTGCACAGTGTTCAGCTAAAGCTACAAGTTGGTGTAGTGTGTCCTCCTCACAGTGTTCAGCGAAAACTACAAGTTAGTGTAGTGCGACCTCTGCACAGTGTTCAGCTAAAGCTACAAGTTAGTGTAGTGCGTCCTCCTCTAAAGCTACAAGTTAGGGTAGTGCGTCCTCCTCCCAGTGTTCAGCTAAAGCTCAAGTTGGTGTAGTGTGTCCTCCTCACAGTGTTCAGCGAAAACTACAAGTTAGTGTAGTGCGACCTCTGCACAGTGTTCAGCTAAAGCTACAAGTTAGTGTAGTGCATCCTCCTCACAGTGTTCAGCTAAAACTACAAGTTAGTGTAGTGCGTCCTCCTCACAGTGTTAAGCTAAAACTACAAGTTAGTTTAGTGTGACCTCTGCACAGTGTTCAGCTAAAGCTACAAGTTAGGGTAGTGCGTCCTCCTCACAGTGTTCAGCTAAAACTACAAGTTAGTGTAGTGAGACCTCTGCACAGTGTTCAGCTAAAGCTACAAGTTAGTGTAGTGCGTCATTCTCACAGTGTTCAGCTAAAACTACAATTTAGTGTAGTGCGACCTCTGCACAGTGTTCAGCTGAAGCTACAAGTTAGTGTAGTGCGTCCTGCTCACAGTGTTTAGCTAAAGCTACAAGTTAGTGTAGTGCGTCCTGCTCACAGTGTTCAGCTAAAGCTACAAGTTAGTGTAGTGTGTCCTGCTCACAGTGCTCAGCTAAAACTACAAGTTAGTGTAGTGCGACCTCTGCACAGTGTTCAGCTGAAGCTACAAGTTAGTGTAGTGCGTCCTGCTCACAGTGTTCAGCTAAAACTACAAGTTAGTTTAGTGCGACCTCTGCACAGTGTTCAGCTGAAGCTACAAGTTAGTGTAGTGAGTCCTCCTCACAGTGTTCAGCTAAAACTACAAGTTAGTGTAGTGAGACCTCTGCACAGTGTTCAGCTAAAGCTACAAGTTAGTGTAGTGCGTCCTCCTCACAGTGTTCAGCTAAAACTACAAGTTAGTGTAGTGAGACCTCTGCACAATGTTCAGCTAAAGCTACAAGTTAGTGTAGTGCGTCCTGCTCACAATGTTCAGCTAAAACTACAAGTTAGTGTAGTGCGACCTCTGCACAGTGTTCAGCTAAAGCTACAATTTACTGCAGTGCGTCCTCCTCACAGTGTTCAGCTAAAACTACAAGTTAGTGTAGTGAGACTTCTGCACAGTGTTCAGTTAAAGCCACAAGTTAGTGTAGTGCGTCCTCCTCACAGTGTTTAGCTATAGCTACAAGTTAGTTTAGTGTGACCTCTGCACAGTGTTCAGCTAAAGCTACAAGTTAGGGTAGTGCGTCCTCCTCACAGTGTTCAGCTAAAACTACAAATTAGTGTACTGAGACCTTTGCACAGTGTTCAGCGAAAGCTACAAGTTAGTGTAGTGTGTCCTGCTCACAGTGCTCAGCTAAAACTACAAGTTAGTGTAGTGCGACCTCTGCACAGTGTTCAGCTGAAGCTACAAGTTAGTGTAGTGCGTCCTGCTCACAGTGTTCAGCTAAAACTACAAGTTAGTTTAGTGCGACCTCTGCACAGTGTTCAGCTGAAGCTACAAGTTAGTGTAGTGAGTCCTCCTCACAGTGTTCAGCTAAAACTACAAGTTAGTGTAGTGAGACCTCTGCACAGTGTTCAGCTAAAGCTACAAGTTAGTGTAGTGCGTCCTCCTCACAGTGTTCAGCTAAAACTACAAGTTAGTGTAGTGAGACCTCTGCACAATGTTCAGCTAAAGCTACAAGTTAGTGTAATGCGTCCTGCTCACAATGTTCTGCTAAAACTACAAGTTAGTGTAGTGCGACCTCTGCACAGTGTTTAGCTAAAGCTACAAGTTAGTGTAGTGCGACCTCTGCACAGTGTTCAGCTGAAGCTACAAGTTAGTGTAGTGAGACCTCTGCACAGTGTTCAGCTAAAGCTACAAGTTGGTGTAGTGTGTCCTCCTCACAGTGTTCAGCGAAAACTACAAGTTAGTGTAGTGCGACCTCTGCACAGTGTTCAGCTAAAGCTACAAGTTAGTGTAGTGCGTCCTCCTCTAAAGCTACAAGTTAGGGTAGTGCGTCCTCCTCCCAGTGTTCAGCTAAAGCTCAAGTTGGTGTAGTGTGTCCTCCTCACAGTGTTCAGCGAAAACTACAAGTTAGTGTAGTGCGACCTTTGCACAGTGTTCAGCTAAAGCTACAAGTTAGTGTAGTGCATCCTCCTCAAAGTGTTCAGCTAAAACTACAAGTTAGTGTAGTGCGTCCTCCTCACAGTGTTAAGCTAAAACTACAAGTTAGTTTAGTGTGACCTCTGCACAGTGTTCAGCTAAAGCTACAAGTTAGGGTAGTGCGTCCTCCTCACAGTGTTCAGCTAAAACTACAAGGTAGTGTAGTGAGACCTCTGCACAGTGTTCAGCTAAAGCTACAAGTTAGTGTAGTGCGTCCTGCTCACAGTGTTCAGCTAAAACTACAAGTTAGTGTAGTGCGACCTCTGCACAGTGTTCAGCTAAAGCTACAAGTTAGTGTAGTGCGTCCTCCTCACAGTGTTCAGCTATAACTACAAGTTAGTGTAGTGAGACTTCTGCACAGTGTTCAGCTAAAGCTACAAGTTAGTGTAGTGCGTCCTCCTCACAGTGTTCAGCTAAAGCTACAGGTTAGTTTAGTGTGAACTCTGCACAGTGTTCAGCTGAAGCTACAAGTTAGTGTAGTGCGTCCTGCTCACAGTTTTCAGCTAAAACTACAAGTTAGTGTAGTGCGACCTCTGCACAATGTTCAGCTAAAGCTACAATTTAGTGTAGTGCGTCCTCCTCACACTGTTCAGGTAAAACTACAAGTTAGTGTAGTGCGACCTCTGCACGGTGTTCAGCTGAAGCTACAAGTTAGTGTAGTGCGTCCTGCTCACAGTGTTTAGCTAAATCTACAAGTTAGTGTAGTGCGACCTCTGCACAGTGTTCAGCTAAAGCTACAAGTTAGTGTAGTGCGTCCTCCTCACAGTGTTCAGCTAAAACTACAAGTTAGTTTAGTGTGACCTCTGCACAGTGTTCAGCTAAAGCTACAAGTTAGTGTAGTGCGTCCTGCTCACAGTGTTCAGCTAACACTACAAGTTAGTGTAGTGCGACCTCTGCACAGTGTTCAGCTAAAGCTACAAGTTAGTGTAGTGCGTCCTCCTCACAGTGTTCAGCTAAAACTACAAGTTAGTGTAGTGAGACTTCTGCACAGTGTTCAGCTAAAGCTACAAGTTAGTGTAGTGCGTCCTCCTCACAGTGTTCAGCTAAAACTACAAATTAGTGTAGTGAGACCTCTGCACAGTGTTTAGCTAAAGCTACAAGTTAGTGTAGTGCGTCCTGCTCACAGTGTTCAGCTAAAACTACAAGTTAGTGTAGTGCGACCTCTGCACAGTGTTCAGCTAAAGCTACAAGTTAGTGTAGTGCGTCCTCCTCACAGTGTTCAGCTATAACTACAAGTTAGTGTAGTGAGACTTCTGCACAGTGTTCAGCTAAAGCTACAAGTTAGTGTAGTGCGTCCTCCTCACAGTGTTCAGCTAAAGCTACAAGTTAGTTTAGTGTGAATTCTGCACAGTGTTCAGCTAAAGCTACAAGTTAGGGTAGTGCAACCTCTGCACAGTGTTCAGCTAAAGCTACAAGCTAGTGTAGTGCGTCCTCCTCACAGTGTTCAGCTAAAACTACAAGTTAGTGTAGTGAGACCTCTGCACAGTGTTCAGCTAAAGCTACAAGTTAGTGTAGTGCGTCCTGCTCACAGTGTTCAGCTAAAACTAAAAGTTAGTGTAGTGCGACCTCTGCACAGTGTTCAGCTAAAGCTACAAGTTAGTGTAGTGCGTCCTCCTCACAGTGTTCAGCTAAAACTACAAGTTAGTGTAGTGAGACTTCTGCACAGTGTTCAGCTAAAGCTACAAGTTAGTGTAGTGCGTCCTCCTCACAGTGTTCAGCTAAAACTACAAATTAGTGTAGTGAGACCTCTGCACAGTGTTTAGCTAAAGCTACAAGTTAGTGTAGTGCGTCCTGCTCACAGTGTTCAGCTAAAACTACAAGTTAGTGTAGTGCGACCTCTGCACAGTGTTCAGCTAAAGCTACAAGTTAGTGTAGTGCGTCCTCCTCACAGTGTTCAGCTATAACTACAAGTTAGTGTAGTGAGACTTCTGCACAGTGTTCAGCTAAAGCTACAAGTTAGTGTAGTGCGTCCTCCTCACAGTGTTCAGCTAAAGCTACAGGTTAGTTTAGTGTGAACTCTGCACAGTGTTCAGCTGAAGCTACAAGTTAGTGTAGTGCGTCCTGCTCACAGTTTTCAGCTAAAACTACAAGTTAGTGTAGTGCGACCTCTGCACAGTGTTCAGCTAAAGCTACAAGTTAGTGTAGTGCGTCCTCCTCACAGTGTTCAGCTAAAACTACAAATTAGTGTAGTGTGACCTCTGCACAGTGTTCAGCTAAAGCTACAAGTTAGGGTAGTGCGTCCTCCTCACAGTGTTCAGCTAAAACTACAAATTAGTGTACTGAGACCTTTGCACAGTGTTCAGCGAAAGCTACAAGTTAGTGTAGTGTGTCCTGCTCACAGTGCTCAGCTAAAACTACAAGTTAGTGTAGTGCGACCTCTGCACAGTGTTCAGCTGAAGCTACAAGTTAGTGTAGTGCGTCCTGCTCACAGTGTTCAGCTAAAACTACAAGTTAGTTTAGTGCGACCTCTGCACAGTGTTCAGCTGAAGCTACAAGTTAGTGTAGTGAGTCCTCCTCACAGTGTTCAGCTAAAACTACAAGTTAGTGTAGTGAGACCTCTGTACAGTGTTCAGCTAAAGCTACAAGTTAGTGTAGTGCGTCCTCCTCACAGTGTTCAGCTAAAACTACAAGTTAGTGTAGTGAGACCTCTGCACAATGTTCAGCTAAAGCTACAAGTTAGTGTAGTGCGTCCTGCTCACAATGTTCAGCTAAAACTACAAGTTAGTGTAGTGCGACCTCTGCACAGTGTTTAGCTAAAGCTACAAGTTAGTGTAGTGAGACCTCTGCACAGTGTTCAGCTAAAGCTACAAGTTGGTGTAGTGTGTCCTCCTCACAGTGTTCAGCGAAAACTACAAGTTAGTGTAGTGCGACCTCTGCACAGTGTTCAGCTAAAGCTACAAGTTAGTGTAGTGCGTCCTCCTCTAAAGCTACAAGTTAGGGTAGTGCGTCCTCCTCCCAGTGTTCAGCTAAAGCTCAAGTTGGTGTAGTGTGTCCTCCTCACAGTGTTCAGCGAAAACTACAAGTTAGTGTAGTGCGACCTCTGCACAGTGTTCAGCTAAAGCTACAAGTTAGTGTAGTGCATCCTCCTCACAGTGTTCAGCTAAAACTACAAGTTAGTGTAGTGCGTCCTCCTCACAGTGTTAAGCTAAAACTACAAGTTAGTTTAGTGTGACCTCTGCACAGTGTTCAGCTAAAGCTACAAGTTAGGGTAGTGCGTCCTCCTCACAGTGTTCAGCTAAAACTACAAGTTAGTGTAGTGAGACCTCTGCACAGTGTTCAGCTAAAGCTACAAGTTAGTGTAGTGCGTCATTCTCACAGTGTTCAGCTAAAACTACAATTTAGTGTAGTGCGACCTCTGCACAGTGTTCAGCTGAAGCTACAAGTTAGTGTAGTGCGTCCTGCTCACAGTGTTTAGCTAAAGCTACAAGTTAGTGTAGTGCGTCCTGCTCACAGTGTTCAGCTAAAGCTACAAGTTAGTGTAGTGTGTCCTGCTCACAGTGCTCAGCTAAAACTACAAGTTAGTGTAGTGCGACCTCTGCACAGTGTTCAGCTGAAGCTACAAGTTAGTGTAGTGCGTCCTGCTCACAGTGTTCAGCTAAAACTACAAGTTAGTTTAGTGCGACCTCTGCACAGTGTTCAGCTGAAGCTACAAGTTAGTGTAGTGAGTCCTCCTCACAGTGTTCAGCTAAAACTACAAGTTAGTGTAGTGAGACCTCTGCACAGTGTTCAGCTAAAGCTACAAGTTAGTGTAGTGCGTCCTCCTCACAGTGTTCAGCTAAAACTACAAGTTAGTGTAGTGAGACCTCTGCACAATGTTCAGCTAAAGCTACAAGTTAGTGTAGTGCGTCCTGCTCACAATGTTCAGCTAAAACTACAAGTTAGTGTAGTGCGACCTCTGCACAGTGTTCAGCTAAAGCTACAATTTACTGCAGTGCGTCCTCCTCACAGTGTTCAGCTAAAACTACAAGTTAGTGTAGTGAGACTTCTGCACAGTGTTCAGTTAAAGCCACAAGTTAGTGTAGTGCGTCCTCCTCACAGTGTTTAGCTATAGCTACAAGTTAGTTTAGTGTGACCTCTGCACAGTGTTCAGCTAAAGCTACAAGTTAGGGTAGTGCGTCCTCCTCACAGTGTTCAGCTAAAACTACAAATTAGTGTACTGAGACCTTTGCACAGTGTTCAGCGAAAGCTACAAGTTAGTGTAGTGTGTCCTGCTCACAGTGCTCAGCTAAAACTACAAGTTAGTGTAGTGCGACCTCTGCACAGTGTTCAGCTGAAGCTACAAGTTAGTGTAGTGCGTCCTGCTCACAGTGTTCAGCTAAAACTACAAGTTAGTTTAGTGCGACCTCTGCACAGTGTTCAGCTGAAGCTACAAGTTAGTGTAGTGAGTCCTCCTCACAGTGTTCAGCTAAAACTACAAGTTAGTGTAGTGAGACCTCTGCACAGTGTTCAGCTAAAGCTACAAGTTAGTGTAGTGCGTCCTCCTCACAGTGTTCAGCTAAAACTACAAGTTAGTGTAGTGAGACCTCTGCACAATGTTCAGCTAAAGCTACAAGTTAGTGTAATGCGTCCTGCTCACAATGTTCTGCTAAAACTACAAGTTAGTGTAGTGCGACCTCTGCACAGTGTTTAGCTAAAGCTACAAGTTAGTGTAGTGCGACCTCTGCACAGTGTTCAGCTGAAGCTACAAGTTAGTGTAGTGAGACCTCTGCACAGTGTTCAGCTAAAGCTACAAGTTGGTGTAGTGTGTCCTCCTCACAGTGTTCAGCGAAAACTACAAGTTAGTGTAGTGCGACCTCTGCACAGTGTTCAGCTAAAGCTACAAGTTAGTGTAGTGCGTCCTCCTCTAAAGCTACAAGTTAGGGTAGTGCGTCCTCCTCCCAGTGTTCAGCTAAAGCTCAAGTTGGTGTAGTGTGTCCTCCTCACAGTGTTCAGCGAAAACTACAAGTTAGTGTAGTGCGACCTTTGCACAGTGTTCAGCTAAAGCTACAAGTTAGTGTAGTGCATCCTCCTCAAAGTGTTCAGCTAAAACTACAAGTTAGTGTAGTGCGTCCTCCTCACAGTGTTAAGCTAAAACTACAAGTTAGTTTAGTGTGACCTCTGCACAGTGTTCAGCTAAAGCTACAAGTTAGGGTAGTGCGTCCTCCTCACAGTGTTCAGCTAAAACTACAAGGTAGTGTAGTGAGACCTCTGCACAGTGTTCAGCTAAAGCTACAAGTTAGTGTAGTGCGTCATTCTCACAGTGTTCAGCTAAAACTACAAGTTAGTGTAGTGCGACCTCTGCACAGTGTTCAGCTGAAGCTACAAGTTAGTGTAGTGCGTCCTGCTCACAGTGTTTAGCTAAAGCTACAAGTTAGTGTAGTGCGACCTCTGCACAGTGTTCAGCTAAAGCTACAAGTTAGTGTAGTGCGTCCTGCTCACAGTGTTCAGCTAAAACTACAAGTTAGTTTAGTGCGACCTCTGCACAGTGTTCAGCTGAAGCTACAAGTTAGTGTAGTGAGTCCTCCTCACAGTGTTCAGCTAAAACTACAAGTTAGTGTAGTGAGACCTCTGCACAGTGTTCAGCTAAAGCTACAAGTTAGTGTAGTGCGTCCTCCTCACAGTGTTCAGCTAAAACTACAAGTTAGTGTAGTGAGACCTCTGCACAATGTTCAGCTAAAGCTACAAGTTAGTGTAGTGCGTCCTGCTCACAATGTTCAGCTAAAACTACAAGTTAGTGTAGTGCGACCTCTGCACAGTGTTTAGCTAAAGCTACAAGTTAGTGTAGTGCGACCTCTGCACAGTGTTCAGCTGAAGCTACAAGTTAGTGTAGTGAGACCTCTGCACAGTGTTCAGCTAAAGCTACAAGTTGGTGTAGTGTGTCCTCCTCACAGTGTTCAGCGAAAACTACAAGTTAGTGTAGTGCGACCTCTGCACAGTGTTCAGCTAAAGCTACAAGTTAGTGTAGTGCGTCCTCCTCTAAAGCTACAAGTTAGGGTAGTGCGTCCTCCTCCCAGTGTTCAGCTAAAGCTCAAGTTGGTGTAGTGTGTCCTCCTCACAGTGTTCAGCGAAAACTACAAGTTAGTGTAGTGCGACCTCTGCACAGTGTTCAGCTAAAGCTACAAGTTAGTGTAGTGCATCCTCCTCACAGTGTTCAGCTAAAACTACAAGTTAGTGTAGTGCGTCCTCCTCACAGTGTTAAGCTAAAACTACAAGTTAGTTTAGTGTGACCTCTGCACAGTGTTCAGCTAAAGCTACAAGTTAGGGTAGTGCGTCCTCCTCACAGTGTTCAGCTAAAACTACAAGTTAGTGTAGTGAGACCTCTGCACAGTGTTCAGCTAAAGCTACAAGCTAGTGTAGTGCGTCATTCTCACAGTGTTCAGCTAAAACTACAATTTAGTGTAGTGCGACCTCTGCACAGTGTTCAGCTGAAGCTACAAGTTAGTGTAGTGCGTCCTGCTCACAGTGTTTAGCTAAAGCTACAAGTTAGTGTAGTGCGTCCTGCTCACAGTGTTCAGCTAAAGCTACAAGTTAGTGTAGTGTGTCCTGCTCACAGTGCTCAGCTAAAACTACAAGTTAGTGTAGTGCGACCTCTGCACAGTGTTCAGCTGAAGCTACAAGTTAGTGTAGTGCGTCCTGCTCACAGTGTTCAGCTAAAACTACAAGTTAGTTTAGTGCGACCTCTGCACAGTGTTCAGCTGAAGCTACAAGTTAGTGTAGTGAGTCCTCCTCACAGTGTTCAGCTAAAACTACAAGTTAGTGTAGTGAGACCTCTGCACAGTGTTCAGCTAAAGCTACAAGTTAGTGTAGTGCGTCCTCCTCACAGTGTTCAGCTAAAACTACAAGTTAGTGTAGTGAGACCTCTGCACAATGTTCAGCTAAAGCTACAAGTTAGTGTAGTGCGTCCTGCTCACAATGTTCATCTAAAACTACAAGTTAGTGTAGTGCGACCTCTGCACAGTGTTCAGCTAAAGCTACAATTTACTGCAGTGCGTCCTCCTCACAGTGTTCAGCTAAAACTACAAGTTAGTGTAGTGAGACTTCTGCACAGTGTTCAGTTAAAGCCACAAGTTAGTGTAGTGCGTCCTCCTCACAGTGTTTAGCTATAGCTACAAGTTAGTTTAGTGTGACCTCTGCACAGTGTTCAGCTAAAGCTACAAGTTAGGGTAGTGCGTCCTCCTCACAGTGTTCAGCTAAAACTACAAATTAGTGTACTGAGACCTTTGCACAGTGTTCAGCGAAAGCTACAAGTTAGTGTAGTGTGTCCTGCTCACAGTGCTCAGCTAAAACTACAAGTTAGTGTAGTGCGACCTCTGCACAGTGTTCAGCTGAAGCTACAAGTTAGTGTAGTGCGTCCTGCTCACAGTGTTCAGCTAAAACTACAAGTTAGTTTAGTGCGACCTCTGCACAGTGTTCAGCTGAAGCTACAAGTTAGTGTAGTGAGTCCTCCTCACAGTGTTCAGCTAAAACTACAAGTTAGTGTAGTGAGACCTCTGCACAGTGTTCAGCTAAAGCTACAAGTTAGTGTAGTGCGTCCTCCTCACAGTGTTCAGCTAAAACTACAAGTTAGTGTAGTGAGACCTCTGCACAATGTTCAGCTAAAGCTACAAGTTAGTGTAATGCGTCCTGCTCACAATGTTCTGCTAAAACTACAAGTTAGTGTAGTGCGACCTCTGCACAGTGTTTAGCTAAAGCTACAAGTTAGTGTAGTGCGACCTCTGCACAGTGTTCAGCTGAAGCTACAAGTTAGTGTAGTGAGACCTCTGCACAGTGTTCAGCTAAAGCTACAAGTTGGTGTAGTGTGTCCTCCTCACAGTGTTCAGCGAAAACTACAAGTTAGTGTAGTGCGACCTCTGCACAGTGTTCAGCTAAAGCTACAAGTTAGTGTAGTGCGTCCTCCTCTAAAGCTACAAGTTAGGGTAGTGCGTCCTCCTCCCAGTGTTCAGCTAAAGCTCAAGTTGGTGTAGTGTGTCCTCCTCACAGTGTTCAGCGAAAACTACAAGTTAGTGTAGTGCGACCTCTGCACAGTGTTCAGCTAAAGCTACAAGTTAGTGTAGTGCATCCTCCTCACAGTGTTCAGCTAAAACTACAAGTTAGTGTAGTGCGTCCTCCTCACAGTGTTAAGCTAAAACTACAAGTTAGTTTAGTGTGACCTCTGCACAGTGTTCAGCTAAAGCTACAAGTTAGGGTAGTGCGTCCTCCTCACAGTGTTCAGCTAAAACTACAAGTTAGTGTAGTGAGACCTCTGCACAGTGTTCAGCTAAAGCTACAAGTTAGTGTAGTGCGTCATTCTCACAGTGTTCAGCTAAAACTACAAGTTAGTGTAGTGCGACCTCTGCACAGTGTTCAGCTGAAGCTACAAGTTAGTGTAGTGCGTCCTGCTCACAGTGTTTAGCTAAAGCTACAAGTTAGTGTAGTGCGACCTCTGCACAGTGTTCAGCTAAAGCTACAAGTTAGTGTAGTGCGTCCTGCTCACAGTGTTCAGCTAAAGCTACAAGTTAGTGTAGTGCGTCCTGCTCACAGTGTTTAGCTAAAGCTACAAGTTAGTGTAGTGCGACCTCTGCACAGTGTTCAGCTAAAGCTACAAGTTGGTGTAGTGTGTCCTCCTCACAGTGTTCAGCGAAAACTACAAGTTAGTGTAGTGCGACCTCTGCACAGTGTTCAGCTAAAGCTACAAGTTAGTGTAGTGCGTCCTCCTCTAAAGCTACAAGTTAGGGTAGTGCGTCCTCCTCCCAGTGTTCAGCTAAAGCTCAAGTTGGTGTAGTGTGTCCTCTTCACAGTGTTCAGCGAAAACTACAAGTTAGTTTAGTGCGACCTCTGCACAGTGTTCAGCTAAAGCTACAAGTTAGTGTAGTGCATCCTTCTCACAGTGTTCAGCTAAAACTACAAGTTAGTGTAGTGAGACCTCTGCACAGTGTTCAGCTAGAGCTACAAGTTAGTGTAGTGCGTCCTCCTCACAGTGTTCAGCTAAAGCTACAAGTTAGTTTAGTGTGACCTCTGCACAGTGTTCAGCTAAAGCTACAAGTTAGGGTAGTGCGACCTCCTCACAGTGTTCAGCTAAAGCTACAAGCTAGTGTAGTGCGTCCTCCTCACAGCGTTCAGCTAAAGCTACAAGTTAGTATAGTGCGTCCTGCTCACAGTGTTCAGCTAAAACTTAAAGTTAGTGTAGTGCGACCTCTGCACAGTGTTCAGCTAAAGCTACAAGTTAGTGTAGTGCGTCCTCCTCACAGTGTTCAGCTAAAACTACAAGTTAGTGTAGTGAGACTTCTGCACAGTGTTCAGCTAAAGCTACAAGTTAGTGTATTGCGTCTTCCTCACAGTGTTCAGCTAAAGCTACAAGTTAGTTTAGTGTGACCTCTGCACAGTGTTCAGCTAAAGCTGCAAGTTAGGGTAGTGCGTCCTCCTCACAGTGTTCAGCTAAAACTACAAATTAGTGTAGTGCGACCTCTGCCCAGTGTTCAGCTAAAGCTACAAGTTAGTGTAGTCTGTCCTGCTCACAGTGCTCAGCTAAAACTACAAGTTAGTGTAGTGCGACCTCTGCACAGTGTTCAGCTGAAGCTACAAGTTAGTGTAGTGCGTCCTGCTCACAGTGTTCAGCTAAAACTACAAGTTAGTTTAGTGCGACCTCTGCACAGTGTTCAGCTGAAGCTACAAGTTAGTGTAGTGCGTCCTCCTCACAGTGTTCAGCTAAAACTACAAGTTAGTGTAGTGAGACCTCTGCACAGTGTTCAGCTAAAGCTACAAGTTAGTGTAGTGTGTCCTCTTCACAGTGTTCAGCTAAAACTACAAGTTAGTGTAGTGAGACCTCTGCACAATGTTCAGCTAAAGCTACAAGTTAGTGTAGTGCGTCCTGCTTACAGTGTTCAGCTAAAACTACAAGTTAGTGTAGTGCGACCTCTGCACAGTGTTCAGCTAAAGCTACAATTTAGTGTAGTGCGTCCTCCTCACAGTGTTCAGCTAAAACTACAAGTTAGTGTAGTGAGACCTCTGCATAGTGTTCAGCTAAAGCTACAAGTTAGTGTAGTGCGTCCTCCTAACAGTGTTCAGCTAAAGCTACAAGTTAGTGTAGTGAGACCTCTGCACAATGTTCAGCTAAAGCTACAAGTTAGTGTAGTGCGTCCTGCTTACAGTGTTCAGCTAAAACTACAAGTTAGTGTAGTGTGACCTCTGCACAGTGTTCAGCTAAAGCTACAATTTAGTGTAGTGCGTCCTCCTCACAGTGTTCAGCTAAAACTACAAGTTAGTGTAGTGAGACCTCTGCACAGTGTTCAGCTAAAGCTACAAGTTAGTGTAGTGCGTCCTCCTAACAGTGTTCAGCTAAAGCTACAAGTTAGTTTAGTGTGACCTCTGCACAATGTTTAGCTAAAGCTGCAAGTTAGTGTAGTGCGTCCTCCTCACAGTGTTCAGCTAAAGCTACAAGTTAGCATAGTGCGACCTCTGCACAGTGTTCAGCTAAAGCTACCTGTAGAAGGTTGGTGGTGTTTTCGTGATCTTATCTCTTCCGCAGGCAGCTAAATAAGCTACAAGTTAGTTTTTTGCTAGCTCTGCACAGTGTTCAGCTAAAGCTACCTGTAGAAGGTTGGTGGTGTTCTTATACTAGAGGCAGGCAGTTGATTTTGCTAGTTGCAGTATCAGTATCCTTTCACTACCGCAGGCAGCTAAATAAGCTACAAGTTATTTTATGGCGAGCTCTGCACAGTGTTCACCTAAAGCTACCTGTAGAAGGTTGGTGGTGTTTTCCTGATCCTATTTCTACTGCAGGCAGCTAAATAAACTACAAGTTAGTTTTTTGCTATCTCTGCACAGTGTTCAGCTAAAGCTACCTGTAGAAGGTTGGTGGTGTTATCATACTACAGGCAGGCAGTTGATTTTGCTAGCTGCAGTATCAGTACACACACATATATATATATATATATATATATATATATATATATATATATATATCCCAGCTTAGTGCAGCTACATGCCATTAGTATGTCTAGAAGGACAACAAGGAGAGGCAGACAGTCACAAGCCAATAAAAGAGGGCAATCAGCGCAAACAATAACTATTAAATGTGAGATGCAAGCTGAACACTATAGGATTCACCAACCTAAAGAATACATTAAATAATACAAAGTTAGTGCAGCGCAATAACAAATTAAAAGATTAAAAGTCCTTAAAATCTCATGGACAGTGCCAATAATCTTGATGGAACAAACACTGATGTAGTTCCGCTTACCGGACGTGATGGACCTCTAAATTATAGGAGGTCAAATAAGCCTGATTCACAAAGAATTGGTAACGTCCTGGATCTCTTAGAAAATACCAACATCCACCAGTAATCTCATACAAGCTGGAAACAGTGAGTCAAATCACTCTGTAGATTCCTTGTTAAAATCCTCAGTGCGGTGTATTGTAAAATATTCAGTGAGAATCCCCAAAAATAGAGAAAAGGAAGATCCTCTAAGTGTATACTGTTTAACAGTTTAATAAAAAATTCCAAAGCAGAGTTATATTAAAACAGCGCTACAGCGCAACTTGAAAAAACAAAGCAGTTCAATGCAGTAAGGTAATCCAGTTAGAACCCAGACTGTTCGCATCCGAACAGCTGAGAAGGCTGCGGGTGACGTCACAGGTAAACTCCGCCCCCGTACACGGCGTTACGTCCACACGGACTTCGTCAGCGAGGGTGGAGTTTGTGAGTCACCCTAGCTTCTAAAATAGCTGCCGCCTGTCACCAGGGAGTGTCGGATTTCCGGAAACGGAACCCGCTCAGCATATGCAAGGACCACTATATGGAGACACCAGCTCCGGACCTGGCGAATACCAATTAAAAAGCTAATGTAAAAAAAATTGAGAATAATGGACTAAATAGCTTCAGTAGTCTCAAAAACGTCTGTTACCATGTACAGATATAGCAGCTTTAAATCTATCACAAAAAATTCAATTTAGAAAAAGGGGAGTTAAATAAAAAACCTTCAATTCTATTTTTCTAAGCAGCATTCTCTTACAATAGGTATAATCTAAAATACTAAGTGTGAAAATATATATATAAAATATTGAAAAATTCATAATGATATGACACAAGAAACATTTTTTAACTCATGAAAAATTTTATAAACCATATATTCATAAAATAGATGTGTATGGCTAAAACCCAAAAATAACTGTTTATCTGACATAAAACAGTTGAGGTCGAACTCAACATTCAATCTTCTTGGAACAGCTACCCGTGTCTCATGTATCCATAGGGATTCTCTCTGGCTGAGCTGCCTAATAAAATTGCCACCTCTCCAGTGTTTTGTCAATTTCTCTATCCCCCAAAATTGGAGTTTTTTAGGATCTCTACATGCTCATCAATGCGAATTTCCATAGGTCTAGAGGTTCTACCGACATACTGGAGACCACATTCACACTGGAGCATGTAAACTACCCCCACAGTATCACAGGTAATTAAATTCCTACTTTGATACGTTTTATCAGTAGCAGTAGCTGTAAATTCTCTCCTCCTTTTGAGATTAAATTTGCATTGCTTACAAGCTGGACATTTTCCACAGGAATAAAAACCAGACATAAAATTAAAAATTCTATTTTTCCTGATCACAGGAGGATCCACCACCCCAGGGGCTATAATGTCCCTTAAGGTACATTATCCTTTTTTAGAATATTCCAGTGTTTTGTCACTTTCTCTATCCCCCAAAATTGGAGTTTTTTAGGATCTCTATTGTGACATAATCTAAAATGTTTAGACACATAATGTGTCTTGAGGCCTCTTTTAATATTATTTACATGCTCACATATGTGAATTCCCATAGGTCTAGAGGTTCTACTGACATACTGGAGACCGCATTCACACTGGAGCATGTAAACTACCCCCACAGTATCACAGGTAATTAAATTCCTAATTTGATATGTTTTATCAGTAGCAGTAGCTGTAAATTCTTTCCTTCTTTTGAGATTAAATTTGCATTGCTTACAAGCTGGACATTTTCCACAGGAATAAAAACCATAATAAAAGTGGTATAGCATAATCATACATAAAGACTATAGTATCACACTAAACAGCGCTAATGTTGAGCAGAGATAAACGTGCATGCGGCCAACTTCACATGAAAAAAATCCTTTTTACAAAAAGCGGTGATAAATTCAGAGTGTAGTTCAGACAGTGTCCACCAGGTGTTTGTAAAGTAGATTCTCAGTGTGCACCTTCCACCAGTCAATCAGATCCCACCATGTGATGACACACTCCCCTCAGGGGGTTAAACTCCCCAGAACTAGGTAGTATTAAGCCTTCAAGGGAATAACAACCAAGCCACAAGCTGCTGCTACCACCACTTCGGAGGATTCTCAGATGATCAGGGACCGAAATTAAATCAACAACAAAAGAAAAGCGCACATAGCGTAATCCTGTTTATTGAGTATAAATCCCGTCACATTACACAAACCCCCCCCTTCAATAAAGGTTTGTACATTAGCATTGCAATCAACTAAGCACATCATAAGAGGCGTTTATTTCACCGCAGTAGACAAGCCACCAGCTCAGCTATCCAGGAGCCGCTATCCACTTCCCAGTTTGCGGTGGAATGCAAACGTCACTTCCAGCGTCGTGTAAGCCACGCACTGACGCGTTTTGTCATATCCTGACTTCGACAGAGGGCGTGGCTACACGACAAAAGCGTGGGCTTAAATTGTACCATCTCTACCTCCTCAGCCAATCACAATGTAGACAGCGTGACGGCTGGTGCACGCTGTCTGCCAAAGTAAACACAGGCGGCTTAGTAGAGGAGGAGACGAGGGACATTTCACCACACTGCACTCCATATAGCATGAATACAAAATATGTATATCCAAACACCCACTAACCAGATAGGCTAGAACGTGGGTGTATACATAGTCACTACATATTATATTCTTCTTCATGGGGCTAAAACTTATATACATGTGCAAAATACCGCATATTGAACACACATGTGCAAAACTGTAAAATACAACATACGCGGTCTGCTAGATATCAGCACCAACTTCGTTAACATATATTAAATGGATTATTACATATAAAAAAACCCTAATTCAATATAGTCCCGTCATTTATACATTACTCAATAAAAATCATAGTATTTAACAGGAGATAAGATTATTGTCATAATCATATTTTCAATAAAAGAACCATTACAAAAAATATTTTTACACAAGATAATTAATACTCATTGCCACAGTAAAAAAAAAATCGTTAAAATACAAAACATTAATTACAGTCACAGATATAACTAAAACAGCTACATAGAACATACTTCCACATAGCTAGAGACAGCAGATGTATAAATTCTAAATACATATAAATTTTCCAATATAAATAAAAGGAAGCAGCATGCATTCACAGAGGAGCTGGAATAGAGCAGAACCAGTATAAATCAGTATAAAAAATAATCCATATAAAAAAGATCTATATAGAAAAATAATTCATATAAAAAATGATTCATATAGAAAATGATTCATATAAAGAGTGATTCATATAAGAAAAAAGAATCTCAAGGGTCAGTAGTCGCTTATGAAGCAGTTAATATCTAGATCCACCTTCAACCCTTTCGGCGATAATGTGTCTGCCAAAAAGATCCATTGGGTCTCTCTCTTAGATAAATCGCGAACAAGATTTGAGCCCCTCCATTTTGGTTTTAAGTGGTCAACTCCCCAAAATTTGAGGCCTGAAGGGGCCTGATTATGCTTTAATTTGAAATGGAGTGAAACATTGTGCTCTTTAAAACCTATTTTTATATTTGTTATATGCTCTGCAATCCTGACTCTTAAAAGCCTCTTAGTGCGTCCTATATAAATGAGCCCACATGGACATTGCAGAGCATAGACCACAAAGGGAGTATTACAAGTAATAAACTCATTGATGGCAAATTCTTTGTTATTAGACGTGGATATGAAACTTTCCAAAGCCCTCATTGGTCTATCAACTTCCCTACATGCGCGACACCTCCTGCAACTAAAAAAACCTTTTCTATCCCAAAAGTGGAGGGCCTAGAGGGAGGGTCCAACACCTTCCGCACTATTTTGTCCGCAATGCTCTGGGACCTTCTATAGATAAACTTAGGCCTACATGGTAAAACTGTATGCAACACTTTGTCCATACGCAAAATGTGCCAATGGGCATTAAAGATGTCTTCCACCTCCCTATATTGGGAGTAAAACCCAGAGATGAAGCTCTATTCATGATTGTCCATATTCTGAATGAATGGCCCTTCCTCTAAAAAAGAATCTCTGGGTTGCACCGCCAACTCCTAAATAATGGAGTCCAATGCTTCCTCATGATAACCCTTTTCCATAAACTTTTTCTTTATAGTTTGGGCTTGCAGTAAAAAGTCCACTTCTTCCGAACAGTTCCTTTTTACTCTAGTGAGTTGTCCCTTGGGTATATTTTTTAACCACTTAGGGTGATGGCCACTATCAAAGGGTAGGTAACTGTTGGAGTCTGTAGGCTTAAAATAGACCCTAGTTCCCAACCTATTCCCTTGTCTGAAGATACTTACATCCAGAAAATGAATATCGCTCTGACTAAACTCACTAGTCAGTCAGATAATATTGGCATTGGAATTGAGTTCCCTCAAGAATTCTTGTAAACTCTCACTTGACCCTTCCCAGATAAAAAACAGGTCGTCAATATACCTTTTGTATAGCAAAAGTTGGGTGCGGGTGGTAGAAAAAATCACTTTGTCCTCCCACTCCCCCATAAACAAATTTGCTATACTTGGGGCAAATTTGGCCCCCATAGCGACGCCTCTACACTGGGAAAAGAACTGGCCGTTGAACCAAAAGAAATTATGGCTTAAACAAAAATCTAGGGCATTCCTGATGAAAACTTTTTGGTTCTGTGGTAAATTCTCACATTGGCACAGGGCCCAGTTAAGAGCTAGAAGGGCATCATCACGTTGAATGATTGAATACAGGGATGCCACATCCGCAGTGACCAGATAAAGCTCTTGTTTCCCCATTAGATCAACCTGTTTTAAAATCTGTAGGAGGCTCTTAGTGTCCATAAGATATGCCTTGGTCTGTGTCACGCTACCTTGAAGAAAATGATCCAAGTATTGGCCCATCCTGGACGTGATGGAGCCAATACCGTTTACTATTGGCCTCCCGGGGGGGTTATTCAGATCCTTATGTATCTTAGGAAGGGTATAAATTGTAGCTCCATTTCAAATTAGAGCATAATCATGACCCTTCATGCCTCACATTTTGGGGCGTTGACCACTTAAAACCAAAATGGAGGGGCTCAAACCTTGTTCGCGATTTATCTAGGAGAGAGACCCAATGGATCTTTTTGGCAGACACATTATCGCCGAAAGGGTTGAACGTGGATCTAAATATTAACTGCTTCATAAGCGACTACTGACCCTTGAGATTCTTTTTTCTTATATGAATCACTCTTTATATGAATCACTCTTTATATGAATCATTTTCTATATGAATCATTTTTTATATGAATTATTTTTCTATATAGATCTTTTTTATATGGATTATTTTTTATACTGATTTATACTGGTTCTGCTCTATTCCAGCTCCTCTGTGAATGCATGCTGCTTCCTTTTATTTATATTGGAAAATTTATATGTATTTAGAATTTATACATCTGCTGTCTCTAGCTATGTGGAAGTATGTTCTATGTAGCTGTTTTAGTTATATCTGTGACTGTAATTAATGTTTTGTATTTTAACGATTTTTTTTTTACTGTGGCAATGAGTATTAATTATCTTGTGTAAAAATATTTTTTGTAATGGTTCTTTTATTGAAAATATGATTATGACAATAATCTTATCTCCTGTTAAATACTATGATTTTTATCGAGTAATGTATAAATGACGGGACTATATTGAATTAGGGGTTTTTTTTATATGTAATAATCTATTCAATATATGTTAACGAAGTTGGTGCTGCTATCTTGCAGACTGCATATGTTGTATTTTACAGTTTTGCACATGTGTGTTAAATATGCGGTATTTTGCACATGTATATAAGTTTTAGCCCCATAAAGAAGAATATAATATGTAGTGACTATGTATACACCCACATTCTAGCCTATCTGGTTAGTGGGTGTTTGGATATACATATTTTGTATTCATGCTATAATAAGTGCAGTGTGGTGAAATGTCCCTCGTCTCCTCCTGTACTAAGCCGCTTGTGTTTACTTCGGCGGACGGCGGGCACCAGCCGTCACGCCGTCTACATTGTTATTGGCTGAGGAGGTAGAGGTGGTACAATTTAAGCCCACGCTTTTGTCGTGTAGCCACGCCCTCTGTCGAAGTCAGGATATGACGAAACGCATCAGGGCGTGGCTTACATGACGCTGGAAGTGACGTTTTCATTCCACCACGAACCAGGAAGTGAATAGCGGCTCCTGGACAGCTGAGCCGGTGGCTTGTCTACTGCGGTGAAGTAAACGCCTCTTATGATGTGCTTAGTTGATTGCAATGCTAATGTACGAACCTTTATTGAAGGGGGGTTTTTTTGTGTGATGTGACGGGATTTATACTCAATAAACAGGATTACGCTATGTGCGCTTTTCTTTTGTTGTTGATTTAATTTCGGTCCCTGATCATCTGAGAATCCTCCGAAGTGGTGGTAGCAGCAGTTTGTGGCTTGGTTGTTATTCCCTTGAAGGCTTAATACTACCTAGTTCTGGGGAGTTTAACCCCCTGAGGGGAGTGTGTCATCACATGGTGGGATCTGATTGACTGGTGGAAGGTGCACACTGAGAATCTACTTTACAAACACCTGGTGGACACTGTCTGAACTACACTCTGAATTTATCACCGCTTTTTGTAAAATGGACTTTTTTCATGTGAAGTTGGCCGCATGCACTTTTATCTCTGCTCAACATTAGCGCTGTTTAGTGTGATACTATAGTCTTTATGTATGATTATGCTATACCACTTTTATTATGTTTTATGTATAATTTTAAATAGCTGCTCTTTTGCTTTTTTCCCGTGCCCTTCTTGCACACTAGCAAATTGGACGGTTTTATTTTTATTATATTCATCTTTTCCAATTGTTTTTTTGCGGTTGAGGCTGCATCTTGTCCTGGCGCTTAGTGGTGCAATTTAGGGCCCGCATTAACACCGTTTTGTCCAGGAATAAAAAACAGACATATAATTAAAAATTATACTTTCTCTGATTGCAGGAGGATCCACCACCCCAGGGGCTATAATGTCCCTTAAGGTAGGCGGTCTCCTGTAAACAAATCTGGGGCGAGCTGGGAGAGTTGGACCTAGTACATTATCATTTTTTAGAATATCCCAGTGTTTAAGAATGATTTTTTCTACGTTTTTGTATTGAATATTGTAATCCAAAATTATCCTATATTGAGGCACATTTTGGTCAATACTTTTACTTTTTTTAGAACCTGCTACCAAATCGATCGGTCAATGGTACCCACTTTAGCCAATTCCTCTGATATGTGTGCCTGAGTGTAACCTTTCTGTACAAACTTCTCCGCCATAACATTGGCTTGTGAGAAGAAATCGCCATCGAGAAAACAATTATGCTGAAGGCGAATGAATTGTCCTCTGGGTATGTTGAGCAACCATGAATTGTGGTGACAACTGTCTGAGGGAATGTAAGCATTCCGGTCTGTTGGTTTACAATAGTTCCTGGTTCTATAAGCACCATCATATTTCAAAATTTCTAAATCAAGGAAGGCTATGCAGGAAGCATCAGCATTCCAAGAAAGACGGATGTTTTTGGTATTGCTATTGAGCCTAGACATGAATAATTGGAGGCTGATAAGGTCACCCTCCCATATCATGAATAGGTCATCAATATATCTTTGGTAGCAGACCAGCTGTGCCGGTCTACTACCAAAAACAAATTCCTCCTCCCAGTGTGCCATGAAAATGTTCGTGACACTCGGCGCAAACAGAGCACCCATGGCAACACCGAGAGTTTGTAAGAAGAATTTTCCTCCATACCAAAAATAATTTCTGGCAAGGGAGAACTCTAGTGATTTCAAAATAAAGGACTGCAACTGGGAAGGGAGATCGGATTTGCCTAAAGCCCATTGTACAGATTGGATCACATCATAATGTCCTGGAGGTGCCTGGGGATCTTTATGGGTAAAAAATATATGATCGGTCTCCTACAGGCACTACGGACCAAGTAAGAGGCTACCTTTTTGTTCAATACACCACTCGTCTTACCTGAGGTGACTAATATTTCCAATTCATCCCTAAATTGAGTAAAAGGATCCCTCCCTAGTACCTGATAAGTCTTCCTATCGGCCAATAACCTGTCCATCTCCCCTGAGTAATAGGACTTACTCATGATAACTAATCCACCCCCCTTATCAGTGGGTCGGATGACCACATCTTTGTTCTTTTCTAATGTACTGATACCTTTTTTCAGGAAGGCGGGATCACCTATTTTCCTCACTTTCATGTCCTCTAGATCACTAGCTACCATATTTTTAAAGACTTCTACGTGTCTATGATCACTCTTTGGAGGGTTGAACACCGACTTATTGGCTAAATTGGAATGCGTGCCCAAACTGGCTGCGGAAGCCAATCTTTCTCTTGGTCTAGAAAGAAAATATCTTTTGATATTTAAAGTCCGTACAAACTTTTGCAAATTGATATATGTTTGGAACTTGCTAAGATTACGAACTGGGGTGAATTTGAGGCCCTTATCTAAGACCTTCAATGCATCCTCCGACAAATCTACGCCACTGATATTAAAAATGCCCATACCTAATGGGACTTTTGTCTTTTTTGTTTTGCGTCTGGCTCTTCTCCCTCTCTTTGTCTTCGTTTTCCCCCTTGTCTGTTTCCCAATGGATCTGGCCATTGGGGTTGGGGGTTCCCTAAAAAATGGTTCTGGTAATAACTGTCCTCCTGGGACAGAGGAGCATATCTGTTGTTCAAAGCAATAGGGGTCCTTTCCTGACAATAATCATATTGACTATTCTGAGGATATTGGTCAGAATATGAATGATAACCTCTATTGCCAAAATTGTTGGAACCACGTCCCCTGGGGGGACGTGGGGGTCTCCAAATATCCCCTCTATGTCCTGGGGCATAGGGGGGTAATTGGTGATGGTGAGAGGAAGAGTTACCTCTCCCTCGATTCCCACTGGTTTGTCTCCTGGGAACAACACCCGGAGATGGATACCCGTAAGAATGGGGAGGTTGAAAGGAAGATCTCAGAATACCTGATGGAAGTATATTAGAAGTAGGCTGGATAGGAATAGTAGAGGCAGATTCTTCTGATGTTGGCAATTTGGATTGCCATTTGAAAATATCTCCACTAGAGAAATCTTTAGAGTCCCTAATGAACTTGTTTCTTTTTTTCTCTTGTGCATCCTTATCCCACTTAATCATTTTGTTTTTTAATTCTCCTGATAATCTAGAGAATTCAGAGGAATTGTGCACCACTTCCAATGAACTCTTTAACTCTGTAATTTGTTGATCTAAAAGTAACATTTTTTTTCTCTTTCTAGTCAGGAGAAATTCAATAAGTTCCTGACCTTTACTGTTAAAAAACTGGTGCCATTCTAATATGGACTCCTCATCGATGAGGCCATCATTCGGGGGAGATCCCACCTCAGTCTCCTAGGTACCAATTTATTTTTAATGTAATGTTCAAATGACACAATGTCCCACCATGCTTTAATCTTTTTTTCAAACAGATATCCAAGCTTCCTAAAGCTGGTAGTAAGGTCACCTGGAAGATTAACAGAGGGGGTGTTAGAAAAGACATCATTCAATTTAACCTCTCTCTGTTCAAGAAAGGAAAAAACTTCCATGATTACAGCTGATAGGTAGGTGAACGAAACCAATGAATATAAAACTAAGGGCAATCAGCGCAAACAATAACTATCAAATGTGAGATGCAAGCTGAACACTATAGGATTTACCAACCTAAAGAATACATTAAATAATACAAAGTTAGTGCAGCGCAATAACAAATTAAAAGATTAAAAGTCCTTAAAATCTCATGGACAGTGCCAATAATCTTGATGGAACAAACAATGATATAGTTCTTCACAAGCACCAATGATATTCAAACCAATAGGAAAATGCGCTTACCGGACGTGATGGAACTCTAAATTATAGGAGGTCAAATAAGCCTAGTTCACAAAGAATTGGTAACGGCCTGGATCTCTTAGAAAATACCAACATTCGCCAGTAATCTCATACAAGCTGGAAACAATGAGTCAAATCACTCTGTAGATTCCTTGTTAAAATCCTCAGTGCGGTGTATTGTAAAATATTCAGTGAGATTCCCCAAAAATAGAGAAAAGGAAGATCCTCTAAGTGTATACTGTTTAACAGTTTATTAAAAAATTCCAAAGCAGAGTTATTTTAAAACAGCTCTACAGCGCAACTTGAAAAACAAAGCAGTTCAATGAAGTAAGGTAATCCAATTAGAACCCAGACTGTTCGCGTCCGAACAGCTGAGAAGGCTGCGGGTGACATCACAGGTAAACTCCGCCCCCGTACGCGGCGTTACATCCACACGGACTTCGTCAGCGAGGGTGGAGTTTGTGAGTCACCCTAGCTTCTAAAATAGCCGCCGCCTGTCACCAGGGAGTGTCGGGTTCCCAGAAACGGAACCCGCTCAACATATGCAAGAACCGCTATATGGAGACACCAGCCCCGGACCTGGCGAATACCAATTAAAAAGCTAATGTAAACTAGAAAAGGTACAATTTCTGGGGAAATTGTGAAAGTGTTCTTGCCTCTACAACTGGAGTGGGCGGAGTAACTGGGTGGAGTGGCTTGAGTAACTGTTGTGTGGTTGGAGTGGCTGGAGCTCCTGTGAAAAGCGTTAAAAAGCTTAATATTTTAAAAAGTATAAATAGTAGTAAAAAAGTTGAAGTCTCATCATTAGCTGAAAGAGCACAAACATTTGTTTTTTCAAAAATGATTTTTTTTTTCAAAAATGATTTTTTTTTTCAAAAGTGATTTTTTTTTCAAAAATATATATTTTTTTTCAAAAATATATTTTTTTTTTCAAAAAAATTTTTTTTTCAAAAATATATTTTTTTTTCAAAAATATATTTTTTTTTTCAAAAATATATTTTTTTTTTCAAAAATATTTTTTTTTTCAAAAATGAATTTTTTTTTTCAAAAATGAATTTTTTTTTTCAAAAATATATATATTTTTTTTTTCAAATTTTTTTTTTCAAAAATGAATTTGTTTTTTTTTTTTCAAAAATGAATTTTTTTTTCAAAAATGAATTTTTTTTTTTCAAAAATGATTTTTTTTTTTTTTCAAAAATATTTTTTTTTTCAAAAATGAATTTGTTTTTTTTTCAAAAATGATTTTTTTTTTTCAAAAATATATATTTTTTTACATGGGGCGGTCATAATGTTTTGGCTGATCATGGGGTGGTCATAATGTTTTGGCTGATCATGGGATTGTCAGCTTTTGTCACCTCCCACTCTAGTTTTGAACATTTCGCCATTCATTCCTATGGGACCAATTTTGCCGCAGAAACGACGATATTTCGTGGACCATTCGGCGAAACGTTCCACAAAGTAATAGCACACCAATCGGGAACAATCCACATGTTTCGCTATATTACTTGTCTCTGTAGTGTAAAAACTGTGGGAGGAGTCTACAAGCATTATCAAGTCTAGCAGATGAAGTCACATGCATTTGGGGTGTCTCAGCATCTTGTGTTTACAACCACTGTTTCCTAGCAATGCTCATGCCCTGTTTATGCTTCACAAATACTGCTCCATACACAATAGACAGAAAAATGATAGATTTAACAACTGTGCAGTAATTCAAATGGCCGTATTTTAAAAACTATACATCCTACAGCGAAGATCTTTATATTGTGAGAATCACAAGACCCAGACCTAGATTTTGATATATAGTATATCTCTGAAATATTAAAATTGAAGGCACGGTCGCAGTTTAGAAATTGCCCTTCAAATTTGAAGGGGCTAGAGTGTAGTTTTAATGAATGTCAATGGACGGGGTGAGTTGCAAACAAATGGTCATATTGTGAAAACTATCAGGACTATGGCTTAGCCGTGGACATGTTTAGTGGCAGCAGGGATAGCTGAACGTTTTGATATAAGATTTGTGTAGGTGGGCTTGAAAATGAGGGAGTGGCGGCAGTTTAGAAATCATGTTCTGATTTTTCAGCTTTTGTCATCTCCCACTCTAGTTTCCCCATTCATTCCTATGGGACCAATTTTGCCGCTAAAACAACGATATTTCGTGAACCATTTGGCGAAACGTTCCACAAAGTAATAGCACACCATTCGGGAACAATCCGCACGTTTCGGTATATTACTTGTCTATGTAGTGTAAAAACTGTGGGAGGAGTTAGGGTGGTAAATTTGGCTATAATAATAATATATATGTGAGATAACAGTAAGTGGTCTTGCTATGCAAGAACACTTAAATAGAGAGAATAATGGACTAAATAGCCTCATATATACAGAACATTTACAACTTAATAGTAGTCTCAAAAACGTCTGTTAACATGTACAGATATAGCAGCTTTAACTGTATCACAAAAAATTAAATTTAGAAAAAGGGGAGTTAAATAAAAAACCTTCAATTCTACTTTTCTAAAAGATTTCTATAAATTAAATATATGTACAATTACCTGTGTGCATCCGCAGCATTCTCTTACAGTAGGTATAATCTAATATACTAAGTTTGAAAATATATATATAAAATATTGAAAAATTCATAATGATATATAACACAAGAAAAAAATTTTAACACAAGAAAAATTTTATAAACCATATATTCATAAAATAGATGTGTATCACTAAAACCCAAAAATAACTGTTTATTTATCCGAGATAAAACAGTTGAGGTCGAACTCAACATTCAATCCTCTTGGAACAGCTGCCCGTGTCTCATGTATCCATAGGGATTCTCTCTGGCTGAGCTCCCTAATAAAATTGCCAGCTCTCCAGTGTTTTGTCACTTTCTCTATGCCCCAAAATTGGAGTTTTTTAGGATCTCTATTGTGACATAACCTAAAATGTTTAGACACTTAATGTGTCTTGAGGCCTTTTTTAATATTATTTACATTCTCACCTATGGGAATTCCCATAGGTCTAGAGGTTCTACCGACATACTGGAGACCGCATTCACACTGGAGCATGTAAACTACCCCCACAGTATCACAGGTAATTAAATTCCTAATTTGATACATTTTATCAGTAGCAGTAGCTGTAAATTCTTTCCTCCTTTTGAGATTAAATTTGTATTGCGTACAAGCTGGACATTTTCCACAGGAATAAAAACCAGACATAAAATTAAAAATTCTATTTTCCCTGATCACAGGAGGATCCACCACCCCAGGGGCTATAATGTCCCTTAAGGTAGGCGGTCTCCTGTAAACAAATCTGGGGCGAGCTGGGAGAGTTCGACCTAGTACATTATCCTTTTTTAGAATATTCCAGTGTTTAAGAATGATTTTTTCTACCTTTTTGTATTGAATATTGTAGTCCAAAATGATCCTATATTGAGGTGCATTTTGGTCAATACTTTTACTTTTTTTAGAATCTGCTACCAAAATCGATCGGCCAATGGTACCCACTTTAGCTAATTCCTCTGATATGTGTGCCTGAGTATAACCTTTCTGTACAAACTTCTCCGCCATAACATTGGCTTGCGAGAAGAAATCTTGGATATCTTTTTGAAAAAAAGAATAAAGCATGGTGGGACATTGTGTCATTTGAACATTACATTAAAAATAAATTGGTACCTAGGGGACTGAGGTGGGATCTCCCCCCGAATGATGGCCTCATCGATGAGGAGTCCATATTAGAATGGCACCAGTTTTTTAACAGTAAAGGTCAGGAACTTATTGAATTTCTCCTGACTAGAAAGAGGAAAAAAATGTTACTTTTAGATCAACAAAATACAGAGTTAAAGAGTTCATTGGAAGTGGTACACAATTCCTCTGAATTCTCTAGATTATCAGGAGAATTCAAAAACAAAATGATTAAGTGGGATAAGGATGCACAAGAGAAAAAAGAAACAAGTTCATTAGGGACTCTAAAGATTTCTCTAGTGGAGATATTTTCAAATGGCAATCCAAATTGCCAACATCAGAATCTGCCTCTACTATTCCTATCCAGCCTATTTCTAATATACTTCCATCAGGTATTCTGAGATCTTCCTTTCAACCTCCCCATTCTTACGGGTATCCATCTCCGGGTGTTGTTCCCAGGAGACAAACCAGTGGGAATCGAGGGAGAGGTAACTCTTCCAGGAGAGGTGGTGATAGGGCACCTCACCATCAATAATTACCCCCCTATGCCCCAGGACATAGAGGGGATATTTGGAGACCCCCACGTCCCCCCAGGGGACGTGGTTCCAACAATTCTGGCAATAGAGGTTATCATTCATATTCTGACCAATATCCTCAGAATAGTCAATATGATTATTGTCAGGAAAGGACCCCTATTGCTTTGAACAACAGATATGCTCCTCTGTCCCAGGAGGACAGTTATTACCAGAACCATTTTTTAGGGAACCCCCCAACCCCAAATGGCCAGATCCAGGGGATTATACCCCGACAGGAAACAGACAAGGGGAAAAACGAAGACAAAGAGAGGGAGAAGAGCCGGACGCAAAACAAAAAAAATCAGTACATTAGAAAAGAACAAAGATGTGGTCATCCGACCCGCTGATAAGGGGGGTGGATTAGTTATCATGAGTAAGTCCTATTACTCAGGGGAGATGGACAGGTTATTGGCCGATAGGAAGACTTATCAGGTATTAGGTAGGGATCCTGTTATTCAATTTAGGGATGAATTGGAAGTTTTAGTCACCTCAGGTAAGACGAGTGGTGTATTGAACAAAAAGGAAGCCACTTACTTGGTCCCTAGTGCCTGTAGGAGACCGATCATATATTTTTTACCTAAGGTTCATAAAGATCCCCAGGCACCTCCAGGAAGACCAATCGTTAACAGCATTGACTCTTGGAGGGAGGAGCCGGATGTGGGCGTCTAGTTGGATCTGAGGCTAATCCTGGGATGCCTGACATCTCTCCCCCAGCGATCCCGGCTCTGGCGTTCGGGTAGAGGCGGTTCATCCCCCCCTAGGTCCCCCGCAGGCTTCCTGACGCGGCGCCCACGATCCCCCCCCCCGCAGACCCCGGTAAATTATGAGAGGCGTCCTCGGGGCATCCCCGGAACGAGCGAGGAAAGGAGTTTTTCAGGCTGCCGTATGACACACTGAAGCATCTAAAACAGCTGACAGCTGCAACGGCATCTCCTCTGGGAGGACGAAGAGACTGCTCTAAAGTGAAAGCAAATAGTTTCAGATGACTAAGAAGGCTGGTAAGATCGCTCTAATTTAATCATGCTGAGGGGGTAAGTGTGTTGCCTCAATATTTTGCAGCAGGACCCCCCTATAGGCTGTATTGCTTTCCTGGCTTTTCTTGGATCACTATATATAGTAATAGTTTAAAAGAACTCGAACTGCTGCTTACTGGAAATGATGTGGGACTTTTTTTTTTTTGTTTGTTTGTTTTTTTTTTTGGGGGGGGATTTTATCTGTGGAAGTGCATACAGTTCCCCTTGCAAGGAGTGATTGCGGTGGAGTGAACTACTTATAATATAAGACGGTTTATAGGGGAGGAAGTCTATCGAAAACCTACTAGGAATACTGGACCAGGCGACCTGAACCGTTTTAAATTTATTTCACAATATATGTATCTCTATATTGCCAGTTTATTCTGAGGAGGAATAATCTGAGAATTCGCAAAACTTCCTCCCATATGGTTCATAAGTGAATTCCCCCCTGTAACATACCTATACTACACAGGCACACAGCAAAAGGAGTTATAGGCTGTATATTGGTAAAGGAACCAACTCTAAGAGGCTTTGGGGAATAGAACAGACCATCCCCTAAACCACCTGCCTAGGAAGCTACTGTTGCAGGTTGCATGGGGGGCCGGCCATGTGGTTTTAAAATTAATTTAAATTTACTGGCGGGGCGGGATTGGAAAATGGAATTATAGTCCATGACTCCCGAGGAGATCTGAGTAACCCACCGAGCAAGCAAGGCACAATCTGATCGATAAGACGGGTGTTTAGGAGCTCAAAACGGATATTGAAGAGTGTGATTACTGGACTTTCAGGGACTTGCAGGAGTTTAAAAAAAAAAAAAAGTGGGTCAAAGGGGATGGACTTACATAAATCACACAATCTAAGACACTTGCATAAACCACCCAGAAACCAATAAGTGTGTCCCCCCACTCTACATCAGTCATCTCCTGAGGGGTCTGGTTATACGACAGTTTGGCCGTATATGTTGTACACTTAATAAGCACCCTCAGGGAACTTACAGTGGAGGGATAGGGGGGAACCCAACCCAGAAGGTTGGGGAAGGAGAGAAGGCTGACGGGATACAAGGTGTGGAACATAATTCTGGCCAACCCCCGAATTGACCTCGGATACCGCTGATACTGGGAGTTTATCCGAAGCATAGCAGAAAGGGGGAAAGGGGGAAAGGAAAAAGGAAGGGAAAGGGAATAAATAAAGAAAAAAAAAAAAGAGAGAAAAGAGAAAGATAATGAGGGGAAAGTCAGGGAAGGGGGCTACAGCTAATCCAGCTAATATCACCAGAACAAGCGTAAGCCCAGGCGCCATTAGGAAGTATATGGTCCAGGATAGTGACAAGGTGAGCCCGGGGAAGGTTACCGGGTCTAAAAGTAAAACACCAGAGTCCGTACCCAAAATCAGCAAGCGAAGACAGCTGGCAGAGATGGGGACTAGTATCACAGGAGCCAAGATAATAGAAGAACCTCCAATAGACCCCCAGCAAAATAAACAACTGCCAACAAAGAGCGAGATGGCAGAAATGTTTGCCAGACTGGAAAACTCGATCAAAGGAGAAATCAAAACTGTACGTGAGGATCTGGGCCATACTCTAAAAAGAGTCGAAGAGCTGGAAGCAACGATCGACAGGCAGGGAACAGAAATAAAAAACATCAAACATCAGATGGAAGAGATTCAGAAAGAACAGAGAAACCTACGGTATAGATTGGAAGACCAGGAGAACCGTAACAGGAGGAAAACCTTGCGGATTAGAGGCCTCCCAGAGACATAGGGAGCTAAAGAGAACTTACAAGATAAAATGGATCAAATTTTTGGAGGCTTGTTAAATCCGTCAGACAACAGATCTAAGATCAAACTGGATAGAGTCCATAGGATAAGGAAGCCTGCCGAGATTAGTGTGGATGCCCCACGGGATGTAATTGTTAGGTTTCATAACTTCCAGGATAAGGAGCAGATTAAGGTCACCTTGAGAAAGAACCAACCAGCAAAATACGGAGAGACAAACTTACAGATTTTCCCAGACCTGGCAGCAGAGACGCTGACCAGGAGAAGAGGGCTTAAGCCATTACTGGCACAACTTATTCTGCATGATATCCAATATTCGTGGGGTTTTCCAGCCTGTCTGATAGGACGCAAAGAGGGGCGCTCAGCGACATTGCGATTCCCTGAAGAGACGCAAAAATTTTGCCAGTGCCTAGACATTCCATTGGTAGAAATCCCGGGATGGTGGGAAAGAACTGTAAATCAAGACAGCACAATGGAAACACCCACCTGGAAACCAGTCTATAAATGAAAAGTTTAGGATATGTGCAGCCTCTATTGTGATACAAACAATAAGATGACAGGAATAAATTTAATTTCATATAATGTAAGGGGTCTCAACTCGCCCATAAAATGTACGAACATAATGGGCGAATTGAAATTCCTCAAAGCAGAGGTGGTCTTCTTACAGGAGACGCACCTGTGTTTGGGTAAGAGTCAGAGAATTATATCTAGAGACTATCCGAAGTGGGTGTACGGGGACTCCCCAACTAGGGGTGCAAAAGGTGTTGCTATCGGTTTCGCTATAGACGTTAGGTTCACCCTGGAAGAGAGAATGACTGACCCAGAGGGACGTTTTTTGTTTATAAAGGGTTAACTCAACGGGGTCGACTGCACACTAGTAAATATTTATAGCCCAAATATCAATCCAGGTAGGTTCCTATTGGGTATTCTATCAAAGTTGGAGGGCTTCAAGAAGGGAAGGGTCATTATAGCAGGGGATTTTAATATATGCCTAGAGCCAGGTAAAGATAGTACGTCTTGTGCATGAGGGACTGGAGGGGTATGGCTGAATAAACTTAAAAAGAAGCTTCGTCACTGCCAGTTGGTAGATGTCTGGAGAATGCAGCATCCGAATGTAAGAGATTATTCCTTCTATTCCCCCGTGCACCCGATGTACTCCAGATTGGATCTCTTTTTGGTAGAACACCGGTACATAGAGGAAGTGGAGAGTACAAAAATAGGGCCAATAACGCTATCGGATCATGCACCCGTTAGCCTACAGTGGAAACTAGGTAAACGAAAAACACCTTTGTAATAGTTGGAGATTAAATGAGGACCTACTACATGACAGAGATATCGACAAAAGCATTAAAGAAGAACTAAAATTCTATTTTAAAACTAGCGTTGGAGAGACAACAGAAGCCGTAATAATATGAGGCCCATAAAGTTTACATCAGAGGTATTATAATGAAGGCGGGTATAAAAAGAAAAAGAAGGCAGGTCAGAGATAAGCTAGCCCTGCAGGGGAAAATCCAGGATTTAGAACAACAGCAAAGGATAACGGGGGACAGAGAGACACTGGCGTGCCTGTATAGGAGTAGAGAGGCGATGCGAGAGTTAATTAAACTGGAAAACCGCAAGGTATATAATTGCTTAAAAAAGGAAAGATATATAGGAGGTAATAGACCCGGTAAATTCCTGGCAAAGGCTCTAAGCAAAAAGAAAAGCAATAATTATATTGATAAAATAAAAACTAAAACAGGTGAAATAGCCTATGAATATATGGATATTGCGAAGACTTTTCAGGAATATTACGGGGGACTATATGCGATTAACAAAAACGATACTGTCGAAGAGAAGGAATTAAAACGTGAGAAAATTAAATATTACTTAAAAGACTGCGGTATGGCCAAAATATTAGGAAATTAACAAACCTCCTTAGAAGCCCCGTTTACCGAAGTGGAAGTGAGAAAGGCGCTTAAAGAGATGCAAGTTGGTAAAAACCCAGGCCCGGATGGGCTGACGGTGCTGTATTTTAAGAAATACCAGGACTGTCTGATACCAAAAATGTGCTCTCTTATGAACAATACCGGGGACATAGAGGAAATGAGGAAAGAGGCTTTGGCAGCAAATATAGTTATTATCCCCAAAGAAGGCAAAGACAGTACACTGTGCTCCAGCTATAGGCCTATTTCTCTTTTAAATGTGGATACAAAATTATTCGCAAAAGTGATTGCGGAAAGACTGAAACCCATAATCAGTAGGATTATACATCCAGATCAGGTTGGGTTTGTTCCGGGCCGACAGGGACGCGATAATAGCATCAAAACTCTCCTAGCGGTACAACAAATCAAACAGAGTGGAGTCCCAGGTCTACTCTCGTCAATAGACGCGGAAAAAGCGTTTGACAGAGTAGACTGGGACTTCATGATGAGCACACTAGATGATATTGGCCTCGGGAACAGGATGCGTAAATGGATAGGAGCATTATATTCCGGACCGACAGCGAGAGTGAGGATAAACGGTGTCCTGTCGGAGCCATTTGATATGTACAATGGTACAAGACAGGGGTGCCCACTTTCCCCGATGTTGTTTGTACTATCCCTGGAACCCCTTCTATCTAAGATTAGACTGAACCCGGACATAAGTGGGGTAACTATAGGTAAAGACGAATATAAGCTTGCCGCATTCGCGGACGATATTTTGCTTTACATAACTCGCCCAAGGATCTCCCTCCCGAATATCATGGCCACCCTATTAGAATATGGGAAGTTATCCAACTTCAAAGTTAACCCAAATAAATCAGAAACATTAGGCATTAACATAGATAAAACTAGAGACCAATCATACCAAAAGCATTTCCCCTTTATGTGGGGGAAAAAAGAGTTAAACTATCCTGGGGTTAAAATCACCACCTCACTAGAGACGCTCTTCCAAGTAAACTTCTTACTGCTCCTCAATGAGGTAAAGCAAGAACTCAATAGAATTTCACACGGACAGTTATCATGGGCGGGGAGAATAAATATCTATAAAATGGTCTTACTGCCAAAAATTACATATAAAATGCAAATGCTCCCAGTAACGCTCCCTCAAACCTACCTTAGAAAATTAGACTCAATGTTATTAAGGTTTATTTGGAGAGGAAAAGTACCACGATTAAAATACACACAACTGACAAAAGATAAAGGTAAAGGGGGGTGGGGAGCACCAGATGTCAGAAAATATTATGAAGCTATTGCTCTCGCCAGAGTAATAGATTGGGTTAAAGATAAAGAAGATAAACACTGGGTAAAAATGGAAAAGATGATTAGTCACACTAAGTTGAATAAAATAATTTGGACTCCACCTCACTTAAGGAAATTTAGCACGGAAACGCACGAGATTACTAGACATGCACTAAATATATGGGATAGGTTACACAAAAGGGAACACTGGGGGTTTAACTCCCCTCTAATATCACTTAAAGACTCAGAATATTTCACACCAGGGAAAGGGGAGTGGTTTGGAGGGTGGTTACTGGATGAGAACATTCAGCTAAAAGATGTAATGTGCCAAGATAAAATATGTACGCTCCAAGAGCTTAAAGAAAAGAAAAATCTACTGGTTATCAATACATGGCGATACAATCAATTGAGACACTTTGTTGACTCCCTACCGCAACCAATTAGATCAGTTAAGAACTTACTCCCATTAGAGAGAATGTGTATGGATAAGGATAGAAAGGGCGGGTTTTCCCAGATATACAAAATGTTAATAGGGCTGGGGACCATTGAAACCCCGGCTTTTGTGGAGAAGTGGGAGAAGGAATTAGGACGGAAGCTTACAGGCTCAGAAGTGACTTTGATATTAAGGAGAGTCTCCGCCACTTCGGTAAACTATAAAATGTTAGAGCTAAACTTTAAGTGTCTGACAAGGATGTATTTGACCCCGGACCGCTTGAACAAATTCCAAAATGTAACCCCACAACAGTGCTGGAGGGGGTGTAAAGAACCAGGGACAATGGCCCACATCTGGTGGCTCTGTCCGGAAATTAAGTTATTTTGGAGAGAAGTGAGGGAATTTATTAAAGATATTACTAGAATAGACATACCAGATGATCCATGGGTCTGCCTATTTCATATGAGCGAAATGCCCACTAAAACGCTTTTTCCACACCTTACCGATGCAGCTAAAAGCCTGATACCCAAGTATTGGCAAAGGAAAGAGAGACCCGGGATGAGGGACTGGTTTAATAAAATTAATGAGATCCAGGACCTAGAATACTTAAGGTTCAGTGAAGGGATGAAAATGGGGGCCCATGAAACAAAATGGAGTGCCTGGGTGGAATTTAAAGAATCTACAAGAGCCATTGAGATGTGGACTACCTAGGTTAAATCAGATAGTGAGCAGCCGATAAGGAGAAAGGAGCGCTAGGAGGCTAAATGAGAGGCAGAGGAGAGGAGTGTGGAGAAGAAAGGGGGTGGGAAAACAGGCTGGGTATGGTCTCGGAGAGGAGGGGAGGGGGGCAGAGTGAGGGGGGAATAGGAAGTGGGAGTTAAATGGAAAGATGGAAAGATGAGTAATAAATACTGTTTGGATAATTTTTCATGTGTTTATCGAAGGATCTACTAGGTTTTTTTTTTTAGCCACGATGATGTGATGAAAGAATGGGACAGATTTGAATTTTTTTAAAAAAATTTGAAAAAGTACTCCCAGAGAAAATACCTCGCTGATGTGGCAAAAAAACAAAACAAAAAAAAAAACGGCATTGACTCGGTCTCTGCGCGTTTGGGGCAATACATTGAATATTTTTTGAAACCCTTAGTATCTACCACCATGGCCTTTTTAAAGGATACTAAACACATTATCCAAATAGTTGAAAGCCTGCCGCTTAAGAATAATAGCCTTTTGGTGACAGCTGATGTTGGTTCATTGTATACGATGATTGGACATTATGATGCAGTCCAAACTGTACAATGGGCTTTAGGCAAATCCGATCTCCCTTCCCAGTTGCAGTCCTTTATTTTGAAATCACTTGCCAGAAATTATTTTTGGTATGGAGGAAAATTCTTCTTACAAACTCTCGGTGTTGCCATGGGCGCTCGGTTTGCGCCGAGTGTTGCAAACATTTTCATGGCACACCGGGAGGAGTTTGTCTTTGGTAGTAGACCGGCACAGCTGGTCTGCTACCAAAGACATATTGATGACCTATTCATGATATGGGAGGGTGACCTTATCAGCCTCCAATTATTCATGTCTAGGCTCAATGGCAATACCAAAAACATCCGTCTTTCTTGGAATGCTGATGCTTCCTGCATAGCCTTCCTTGATTTAGAAATATTTAAATATGATGGTGCTTATAGAACCAGGAACTATTGTAAACCAACAGACCGGAATGCTTACATTCCCTTAGACAGTTGTCACCACAATTCATGGTTGCTCAACATACCCAGAGGACAATTCATTCGCCTTCGGCGTAATTGTTTTATCGATAGCGATTTCTTCTCGCAAGCCAATGTTATGGCGGATAAGTTTGTACAGAAAGGTTACACTCAGTCACACATATCAGAGGAATTGGCTAAAGTGGGTACCATTGACCGATCAATTTTGGTAGCAGATTCTAAAAAGAGTAAAAGTATTGACCAAAATGTGCCTCAATATAGGATCATTTTGGACTACAATATTCAATACAAAAAGGTAGAAAAAATCATTCTTAAACACTGGGATATTCTAAAAAAGGATAATGTACCTTAAGGGACATTATAGCCCCTGGGGTGGTGGATCCTCCTGTGATCAGGAAAAATAGAATTTTTAATTTTATGTCTGGTTTTTATTCCTGTGGAAAATGTCCAGCTTGTAAGCAATGCAAATTTAATCTCAAAAGGAGGAGAGAATTTACAGCTACTGCTACTGATAAAACGTATCAAAGTAGGAATTTAATTACCTGTGATACTGTGGGGGTAGTTTACATGCTCCAGTGTGAATGTGGTCTCCAGTATGTCGGTAGAACCTCTAGACCTATGGAAATTCGCATTGGTGAGCATGTAAATAATATTAAAAGAGGCCTCAAGACACATTATGTCTCTAAACATTTTAGGTTATGTCACAATAGAGATCCTAAAAAACTCCAATTTTGGGGGATAGAGAAATTGACAAAACACTGGAGAGGTGGCAATTTTATTAGGGAGCTCAGCCAGAGAGAATCCTTATGGATACATGAGACACGGGTAGCTGTTCCAAGAGGATTGAATGTTGAGTTCGACCTCAACTGTTTTATCTCGGATAAATAAACAGTAATTTTGGGGTTTTAGCCATACACATCTATTTTATGAATATATGGTTTATAAAATTTTTCTTGTGTTAAAAAATTTTTCTTGTGTTATATCATTATTAATTTTTCAATATTTTATATACGGTATATATTTTCACACTTAGTATATTAGATTATACCTATTGTAAGAGAATGCTGCGGGTGCACACAGGTAATTGTATATATATTTAATTTATAGAAATCTTTTTAGAAAAGTAGAATTGAAGGTTTTTTATTTAACTCCCCTTTTTCTAAATTGAATTTTTTGTGATAGATTTAAAGCTGCTATATCTGTACATGACAGATGTTTTTGAGACTACTATTAAGTTGTAAATGTTCTGTATATATGAGGCTATTCAGTCCATTATTCTCCCTTTTTTTACATTAGCTTTTTAATTGGTATTCGCCAGGTCCGGGGCTGGTGTCTCCATATAGCGGTTCTTGCATATGCTGAGCGGGTTCCGTTTCCGGGAACCCGACACTCCCTGGTGACAGGCGGCGGCTATTTTAGAAGCTAGGGTGACTCACAAACGTCACTCTCGCTGACGAAGTCCGTGTGGACGTAACGCCACGTACGGGGGCGGAGTTTACCTGTGATGTCACCCACAGCCTTCTCAGCTTTTCGGACGCGAACAGTCTGGGTTCTAACTGGATTACCTTACTGCATTGAACTGCTTTGTTTTTTCAAGTTGCGCTGTAGCGCTGTTTTAATATAGCTCTGCTTTGGAATTTTTTAATAAACTGTTAAACAGTATACACTTAGAGGATCTTCCTTTTCTCTATTTTTGGGGAATCTCACTGAATATTTTACAATACACCGCACTGAGAAATTTTAACAAGGAATCTACAGAGTGATTTGAATCACTGTTTCCAGCTTGTATGAGATTACTGGCGGATGTTGGTATTTTCTAAGAGATTCAGGCTGTTACCAATTCTTTGTGAACCAGGCTTTTTTGACCTCCTATAATTTAGAGGTCCATCACGTCCGGTAAGCGCATTTTCCTATTGGTTTGAATATCATTGGTGCTTGTGAAGAACTACATCAGTCTTTGTTCCATCAAGATTATTGGCACTGTCCATGAGATTTTAAGGACTTTTAATCTTTTGCACTAACTTTGTATTATTTAATAAAAGAGGGCAAGCAGGCTCTGTGTCTAGAGGCAACAGTGCTGGTTGTGGAGACGGTACATCCTCTTTAGCACATGGCCGTTGGACACGCTTGGCCTTTTTTTCGGCAGCTGGCCGTGTTGAGCTGCAACATGCGGAAGACTTGGTCGAGTGGATGACCAAGCCGTCCTCATCCTCCTCATCCTCTCTCACTCATGCTCAGGGTACTTTGTCTGGCAAAGCAGCGGCCTCTTCCCTCGGCTCAATGTCATCAGTGACTCCTTCCCTAGCCCCACCATGTCCTCCTGAGGAGTCCCTTGAACTGTTTGACCACAGTGTTGGGTACATGCTCCAGGAGGATGCCCATAGTTTGGAAGGCTCTGATGATGATACTGAGCTAGATGAAGGCAGTAATGTGAGCACGGACAGAGGGGGTGCCCAAGAAGGACAGCAATCTGGCAGTCATGCTCCCCCTGCTGTAGCATACTGCCAGGTTTGCTCCAGTGATGAGGAAGGAGGGGATGATGCGGTCACTGACTCAACGTGGGTGCCTGATAGGAGAGAGGAGGAGGAGGAGGCGGCACATCACCAACGAGGCAGGATGCCCTCCAGGGGCCAGCCTAAGGGCAGCACACTGACTGCATCACACCCCAAAGCTCCGCATGTGCAGGGCACTGCAGTCTCTGTGCGTTATTCAAAAAGTTCTTTGGTGTCGGCCTTTTTTGAGACGAGTGCATCAGATCGCACCGCTGCTATTTGCAACATATGTCTCAAGCGTATCTCGCGTGGCCAAAACATCTCCCACTTGGGTACCACATGCTTGACCAGACATATGTTGACCTGCCATGCAGTTCGTTGGCAAGCATATCTAAAAGACCCACACCAAAGAACAAAGAGGACCTCTCCTTGCTCCTCATCAGCTGAGATCTCCAACCCCACTATACCTTCAGTCCTCTCTGAGACCTGCACTGAGAGGAATGAAGGTGTAGAATTAGGTGTGTCACAGCCAAGTACTTGTGGGCAATCTGCTTTCGGTACACCGACGTCAGATTGTACCAGGCAAATTTCCCTGCCCCAGCTACTGCACCGCCAAAAGAAGTTTGCTCCCAGCCATCCACATGCGAAGCGGTTGAATGCTAGCTTGGCAAAATTACTAGCACTTCAACTGCTGCCTTTTAAGTTGGTAGACTCTGCCCCCTTCTGTGAGTTTGTGGAATGTGCGGTTCCTCAGTGGCAGGTACCCAAACGCCACTTTTTCTCACGGAAGGCGATTCTGGCTCTCTACTGGCATGTGGAAGGCAATGTCCATGCCTCGCTGGACAGGGCGGTCAGCGGTAAGGTGCATATTACCGCTGACTCATGGTCCAGCAGGCATGGACAGGGACGTTACCTAAGTTTCACGGCACATTGGGTGACTCCGCTGGCAGCTGGGAAGGATGCAGGACAAGGTGCAGTAGTGTTGGAGGTTGTTCCGCCACCACGCCTCCAAAATGCCACTACTAATGATTGTGACACACCTCTCTCCTCCACCCCCTCCTCTTCTTCCTCCTCCATGGCCTCTTCCTGTGCTTTGTCCACGGAACCAGCGGTGCTTCGTAGGCGTTCAAGGGGCTACGCAAGTATGCAGGCCAAAAGATGCCATGCGGTGCTTGAGCTGGTGTGCTTGGGGGACAGGAGCCACACTGGGGCAGAGGTTCTGTCAGCTCTGCAGGGGCAGGTTCAGAGGTGGTTGACGCCGAGCCAACTTAAGGCAGGAATGGTGGTTTGCGACAATGGCACCAACCTCCTCTCTGCCCTCCGACAGGGACAAATGACCCATGTGCCCTGTTTGGCTCACATCCTTAACTTGGTGGTGCAGCGGTTCTTTGGCAGGTACCCGGGCTTACAGGATGTCCTGAGGCAGGCCAGGAAAGTCTGTGTGCATTTCCGATGGTCATATAATGCTAGTGCTCGGCTGGCAGACCTCCAAAAGGAGTTTAACCTGTCCAAAAACCACCTAATCTGTGACATGTCCACCAGGTGGTACTCAACGTTGGCCATGCTGCAGCGGCTGAACATGCAGCAGAGGGTCATCAATGAGTACCTGTGCGACTATGGCACCAGGACAGGGTCAGGAGAGCTTGCTTTTTTCCCCACGCCAGTGGGCCATGATCAGGGATGCATGCACTGTCCTGTCACCATTTGAGGAGGCCACGAGGATGGTGAGCAGTGACAGTGAATGCATCAGTGACACTGTCCCCCTCGTCCACCTTTTGGAGCACACGCTGCGTGGAATAATGGACAGAAGACAGGAAGAGGAGGACTTCCTTAGCTCTTAAGGCCCCCTTTATCCAGACAGTGTTCCTGCGTGCCCGCCGATCACACAGGAAGAGGACGAGGAGGAGGAGGATTGTGTCAGTATGGAGGTAGACCCTGGCACTCATCATCAACAGCAGTCTTTAAGGGATCAGTCCCAAGAAATACATGGACTTGTACGTGGCTGGGAGGAGGTGGCTGCGGACCATGTCGTCCTTAGTGACCCAAAGGACTCCGGACCAAATGCCTCAGCAAACCTACGCTGCATGGCCTCCCTGATCCTGCAAAGCCTGCGTAAGGATCCTCGTATTCGTGGTATCAAGGACCAATACTGACTGGCAACCCTCCTTGATCCACATTACAAAGGTAAGGTTGCGGACCTTATCTTGCCATCGCAGAGGGAGCAGAGGATGAAACATCTTCAGGAGGCCTTGCAGAAAGGTCTGTGCAACGTGTTCCCAGAGACTGGGAGGTTACAAACTCCTGTTTCTGGAAAACGTGTTGCTGAGGCTTCGGGCAGTCAAAGAAGGAGCGGTGGAGAAGGTGGCCGTCTGACGAATGTGTTCAGACAATTTTTTGGTCCGCAGCCCCAAGGTATGATCGGTTCCAGCAACCATCACCAGCGTCTGTTCTACATGGTGCAGGAATACCTAGGGGCAAGATCTGACTTGGACACCTTTCCCACCGAAAATCCTCTGGGTTACTGGGTCTTGAGGATGGATCACTGGCCAGAGCTTGCACAGTATGCAATTGAGCTACTGGCCATCCAGCATTCTTTTGTAACGCACATTCAGTGCTGCTGGAGGCCTTGTAACCGATCACAGGGTGCGTCTGTCCACCGACTCGGTCGATCGACTGACCTTCATAAAAATGAATCAGTCTTGGTACACCACCAGCTACCAAGCACCTGATGCTGATGTAACCGAATAATTTTTTTTGAAAATCTCAGATCCCTTCAAAGACTGCCTATGCTGATGCTGAGTGACTATCCTGAGTAATTATCCTCTTCCTCCTCAATGATCACGCTGATAGCTTGTAAGAACATTTTTGGTTCTGGGCGCCACCACCACTGATGCTTTATCACCAATCCTTGTTTCACAAAAAACCCAAATTTTCAAAAAACATTTGTCATTGGGACAAAAAATGAGGTGAAATCTTCTGAAGAGGAGCACAGACAGCAAAACAAATGTCACAGGGATGATAACCCTTCCCTATGTTTTCCAAAAAGCTTAAAATAGATTTTTTGGCTGGAGCTAAACACGGTAAAAATGTACCAGTTCAAAATTAGAGACAGATTCTACTTAACAACAAACCTACAGTCACTGTCTTGTTTGCACCGCCTGTATACTGCTGTTCAGAGTACAGAGCCTATATACTGCTGTTTCCTTTTTTAATTTGGGTGCGGGGTTCCCCTTAATATCCATACAAGACCCAAAGGGCCTGGTAATGGACTGGGGGGTACCCATGCCGTTGTCCTTCTGATTTTCATTCATATTGCCAGGACCCGACATTACATTAAAGCCGCAAGCAGTTTTAAATGACTTTTTTTTCCTTTAAAAATTACATTTTGTGCAGGGACTGTTCTAAGCATGGGAAATATGCGCCACTTTACAGGCACACTATAGACACCCCCCTGGTACAATAATTAAAGGAATATTTAACTTTTTTTTTTTTTACTTTAAGCATCATTAAAATCACTGCTCCCGAAAAAACGGCTGTTTTTAAAAGTTTTTTTTGCATTGATACATGTCCCCTGGGGCAGGACCCGGGTCCCCAAACCCTTTTTAGGACAATACCATGCAAATTAGCCTTTAAAATGAGCACTTTTGATTTTGAACGTTCGAGTCCCATAGACGTCAATGGGGTTCTAACGTTCATGCAAATTTTCAGTCCGTTCGCAGTCTATGTGTGTTTTCCTTCAAAAAGGACAGTTTGTTTGTGAGGAGGCAGGTATATTTCAAAACTACAATGTGAAATTAACAAGAGGCACCAACACCAAGCAATCTCCTTGAGATTAAATAATACAAGATAATAATGGTGTTGTGGTAACTTGACACACAAAACACACACAAAAATATTCTGAAGTAAAAAAAAAAAAACACGATCAGGCTTAAAAAAAATACAAACCTCAAAAAAAACATATATCTTTTTTGACAGATGTGACAAATCAAAATATATTGATGAAATCACGATAAATAATAAAGAAAGAAGTTTGTGAGAAGTCTGTGTAAATATCAGCAGCAAAACTACTTAATTCTTCTAGCATTATAAAGAAGAGAGTGCGCTGCATTAAACAATTTTAAACAGTGCAGCCTGACGAAAGTGCTATATCCATTCCGAATGCTAATTTTACCAGACCGAGCTGTTCCGTCTCGGAATTTCTTCTGAGCATGTGTGGCACTTTGTGCGTCGGAATTGTCCACACACGGTCGGAATTGATGGAAAATGTCCGATGGAGCCCACACACGGTCGGAATTTCTGACAACACGCTCTGATCGCACATTTTCCGTCGGAAAATCCGACCGTGTGTACAGGGCATTACTGTTATACTGTAATGTTATTTGTTTTATTGTTAACCATCATTTGCTTAGCAGGTACGCCATTCAGCTGCAGCACAGGTTTATTTATCTTGACAGCAACAGTGTTTGCTCCCACGATAAGTAAAGCCGTGACTCCAGGGCTGTCGGAGGTGATTTCCCCACCACAGTTAAAAAAAAAGAGCATATATGCCGAAGCATGGGGGCAGGGGTGGAGGGGCGATTTGTCCCTAACATTAGGGGCGGATTGCTCCCATGCTTCAGCATATATTATTTAGGCACAGATTGCATTAAAAAATGTTTTATTTTTACTATGTTTTATTGTATTTGCTTTGCAGGTATGGTAAGTCTTACTGTTATACTGTAATGTTACTTTGTTTTATTGTTAACCATCATTTGCTTAGCAGGTACGCCATTCAGCTGAAGCACTGATTTGTTGTTTTATTGTTAACCATCATTTGCTTAGCAGGTACGCCATTCAGCTGAAGCACTGATTTTTTTATCTTGACAGCAATAGCATTTGCTCCCACGATACGCAAATCAGCGACTCCAGTGCTGTAGGAGGTGATTTCACCGCTACAGTTAAAAAAAAATGTATGCATGTATGCCCATCTTTAGAAGTGGGTGGATGAAGGGCATTCTAATGGTGGGCATACCCACCGATCAATCTCTTTTTTTCATGCAGCCCACAGGCTGCATGAAAAAAACAACATTACAATGTATGCCCAACAAGGACCAGCAATGTACAGGTATGTAGCTTGATTTTGAGTGGCTATACCAGAATGATGTCTGCAGGTTTAGGTATTATCTTGGTATCATTCCTTTCAGCCAGCAGTCAGCTTTCATGTGAAAGCAATCCTAGTGGCTAATTAGCCTCTAGACCACTTTTACAAGCAGTGGGAGGGAACGTTCCCCCCTTTCCTTTGTTTTCCATGGTTTTCTCTAGCTCTCCTGTCCCAACAGGGAACCTGAGAATGCAGCCGGTGGTTCCGCCAGCTGACCATAGAGCTGATCAGAGACCAGAATGGCTCCAATCTTCTCTATGGCCTAACAAACCGGAAGCTACGACCATTTAATTACTTAGGTTTCGCCGGATATTAACAGCGCCATTGGGAAATTGTCAAAGTATTTTCTCACAGCAATCTAAGTGTGGTCAGATGCTTTGAGGGCAGAGGAGAGATCTAGGGTCTAATATTTTTTTCAAAAAAAGAGTACATGTCACTCCCTTTTGCTATCATAGGGGATATTTACATTCACTGGGATAACAATAAAAATGATTAAAAAAAAGGAAAGGAACAGTTTAAAAATATAATAAAAAAGCAAAATAATTAATAAAAAAAAAAAAGCACCCCTGTCCCCACGTGCTCACGTGCAAAGGCGAACGCAAGTTTTGGTCTGGTGTCATATGTAGACAGCAATTGCACCATGCATGTGAGGTATCAGCATGATGGTCAGATCGAGAGATGTAATTTTAGCAGTAGACCTCCTCTGTAAATATAAAATGGTAACCTGTAAAGGCTTTAAAAAAGGTATGTAGTTTGTCGCCGCTGCACATTTGTACGCAATTCTAAAGCATGTCATGTCTGGTATCCATGTACTCGGCATAAGATCATCTTTTTTATTTCATCAAACATTTGGGCAATATAGTGTATTTTAGTGCATTATAATTAAAAAAGTGTGTTTTTTCTGAGAACGGGGATATCACATGTGTGAGACTATTTGGGAGCCTAGCCGTGTACAGGACGCCTTCAGGCTTTCTAAGGGCGTAAAATGGTGATTTCACTTCCTCACTACCTATCACAGTTTCGGAGGCCCTGAAATGTCAACATAGCACAAACCCCTCACAAATAATCCCATTTTCAAAAGAAGACACTTCAAGCTTTTTGCTGAGAGGCATGTTGTGCCCATGGAATATTTGATATTTTGCCACAAGTTTTGGGAAAATTCAATTTAAAAAAAAAAATGATTTATTTATTTTTTACACAAAGTTGTCACTAAATTATATATTGTTCAAACATGGCATGGTTATATGTGCAATTACACCCCAAAATACATTCTGCTGCTTCTCCTGTGTACGGAGATACCACATGTGTAGACTTTTTGGGAGCTTAGCCGCGTACAGGACCCCAAAAACCAAGCACCGCCTTCAGGCTTTCTAAAGGCGTAAAATTGTGATTTTACTCCTCACTACCTATCATAGTTACAGAGGCCCTGAAATGTCCAGATAGCACAACAACCCCCAAATGACCCAGTTTTGGAAAGTGGACATCCCAAGGTATTTGCTAAGAGGCATGGTGAGTATTTTGCAGATCTCATTTATTTTTGAAAATGAAGAAAGAAAAGAAAAAACATTTTTCTTTCTTTTCTCAAAACTTTGTGACAAAAAACGAGGTCTGCAAAATACTCAACATGCCTCTCAGCAAAAAGCTTAGGGTGTCTACTTTCCAAAATGGGGTCATTTGGGGGGGTTTGTGCTATCTGGGCATTTTATGGCCTCCGAAACTGTAATAGGCAGTGAGGAGTGATCATGGATTCATGGTCCTGTACGACTGCCAAAAAATCCCACACATGTGGTATCCCCATACTCAGGAGAAGCAGCAGGATGTATTTTGGGGTGTAATTCCACATATAACATGTCATATCGGAACAATATATAATTTAGTGACAACTTTGTGTAAAAAAAAAAAAATAATAATTTTCCCGAAACTTGTGACAAAATATAAAATATTCCATGGACTCAACATGTCTCTCAGCAAATAGCTTGAAGTGTCTTCTTTCCAAAATGGGGTCAGGGCCTCAAAAACTGTGATAGGTAGTCAGGAAGTGAAATCACCATTTTACGCCCTTAAAAAGCCTGAAAGCGGTGTTTGGTTTTCAGGGTCCTGTACGCGGATAGGCTCCCACAAAGTCTAACACATGGGGTATCCCCATACTCAGGAGAAGCTGAATAATGTATTTTGGGGTGTAATTCCACATATAACCATGGCATGTGTGAGTAATATATCATTTACTGACAACTTTGTGTAATTTTTGGCATTTTCAGTCACTTGTGACAAAAAAATTAAATATTCAATGGGCTCAACATGCCTCTCAGCAATTTCCTTGGGGTGTCTCCTTTCCAAAATGGGGCAATTTTGGGGGAGGTTATACTGCCCTGCCATTTTAGTGCCTCAAGAAATTAGATAGGTAGTCATAAGCTCAAATCTGCGTAAATTCCAGAAAACGTACCGTAGTTTGTAGACGCTATAAATTTTGCGCAAAAAAAAAATACACTTATTGACATTTTCTTTTTTACTAAAGACTTGTGGCTGAATACATGTTGGCCTAAATGTATGACTAAAATTGAGTTTATTCATTTCTTTTTTATAACAAAAAGTAGAGAACATAGTTTTTTTTCAAAATTTTCGGAGTTTTTCTGTTCATATCACAAAAAATAAAAAATCACAGAGGCAATCAAATACGGTAAAAAGAAAGCTCTATTTGTGGGAAAAAAAGGACACAAATTTTGTTTGGGCACAGCATTACATGATCGCGCAATTACCAGTTAAAGCAGCGCAGTGCCAAACTGTAAAAAGTGCTATGGTCTTTGAGCAACCAAATCCTCCGGGGCTGAAGTGGTTAAAGAGACTAGATAGTTTGGGGGTGAGAATACTGGCAATTTTTTTTATAGTACAAAGATGTGTAGTCATCTGGGCCTAGGGCTTTAGAGGATTTCAAGGATTTAATTATGGATAAGATCACATGTTCTGTGCAAGGGGCATTCAAACCTTGTAGCTGTGTCTCTGATAGGGAGGGGAGAGACAGGGAGTCCAACCAAGAGTCTGATCTAAGGGACGGATCAGAGTCCGGATAAGACAGTAGGGCTTGGTATTAAGAGGTGAAGATTTGTAAAACCTTTTTAGGGTGTGAAACCACTTGTCCTTGTCTATTCTTCAGCTTAAACACATATGTCGCCAGCAGGGATTGATGAAGCTTACGGGAAAACATAGCTGGGGTTGAGTAACTATGGAGGAGGAACCAAGCCTTGAACCAGCGGAGGGATTTCTTTGTTCATTCAGATAAGATAGCGTCTAATGCCACTCGTTTCTGGTTAATTTGCCTCATTACCTCAGGGGAGTCAGATTAGTAATGGATGTTTTACAATTTACTTAGTTCTTGAGTGAGGGTGTTGATTTCAGCAGTTTTTTTGCCTTTTCCTGGTGGTGGCCAATTCTATCAGATGACCTCTCAGAACTGTTTTATGGGCTGCCCATAAGATTGGGGGGGGGGGGAGATCTCCTCTAAATAGTTAAATATAAAATATTGCTGTAGTCTATCAGTTATTTAGTCACCTTGTGGTTGTCTGAGGGGCAAGCCCTGTATAGGAAATATGAAAGGAGACCGCGTGGTGGTCAGACCTGGGGCAAGTGTGGATTGTGGCTGAGGTGGAGTTAGCAAGTAGGATAGGAGTGCTAAATATGTATTCCAGTCTGGAGTAGCTATCTCACGGGGTGTGAATAATGGGTAAATTCTCTTATGCCCTTATTCATAGCCATCCATTTGTCAATTAGTTGGTGTGACTCAAGTGATCTCTGTAATGATCTAGAAAATGTATTAGCTGTGCTCCCCACTTTGCTTCTGTCTAGCCTGGAATGCGCTACCAGATTGAAGTCCCCTCCTGACCAACATATGTGCTGAATTATACCTGTCTAGGATCTGAAAAAAATACCTTTGAGAATCAATTGTTGCATAGACATTTGTGATGGTTATTGCTCAACCTTGAAGTGTTTTTTAGTCATACATTTAGGCCAAAATGTATTCAGCCACATGTCTTTGTTAAAAAAAAGTCAATAAGCATATAATTATTGGTTTGCGCAAAAGTTATAGCGTCTACAAACTAGGGTACATTTTCTGGAATTTACACAGCTTTTAGTTTATGACTGCCTATCTCATTTCTTGAGGTGCTAAAATGGCAGGGCAGTACAACCCCCCCACAAATAACCCCATTTTGGAAAGTAGACACCACAAGGAAATTGCTGAGAGGCATGTTGAGCCCATTGAATATTATTTTTTTTTGTCCCAAGTGATTGAATAATGACAAAAAAAAAATTTACAAAAAGTTGTCACTAAATGATATATTGCTCACACAGGCCATGGGCATATGTGGAATTGCACCCCAAAATACATTTAGCTACTTCTTCTGAGTATGGGGATACCACATGTGTGGAACTTTTTGGGAGCCTAGCCACATACGGGAGCCCGAAAACAAATCACCGCCTTCAGGATTTCTAAGGGCGTAAATTTTTGATTTCATTCCTCACTACCTATCACAGTTTTGAAGGCCGTAAAATGCCCAGATGGCACAAACCCAACCAAATGACCCCATTTTGGAAAGTAGACACCCAAGCTATTTGCTGAGAGGCATGTTGAGTCCATGGAATATTTTATATTTTGACACAAGTTGTGGGAAAGTGACATTTTTTTTTTTCACAAAGTTGTCACTAAATGATATATTGCTCACACAGGCCATGGGCATATGTGGAATTGCACCCCAAAATACATTTAGCTGCTTCTCCTGAGTATGGGGATACCACATGTGTGGGACTTTTTGGGAGCCTAGCCACGTACGGGGCCCTGAAAATCAATCACCGCCTTCAGGATTTCTAAGGGCGTACATTTTTGATTTCACTCCTCACTACCTTATATGGTAAACGTTCCGCGCTACCCCAACTGTGATAAACCAATGTGAAATTTAAATTAGTGAAAATCAATCTTAAAGTGCATAAAAAACACACAAAATCGCAAATATATGAAACATAAATAATCCTGAGTGCTGCAACTAAAACACCTTGAACATGAGGTTTTGTACAGTGTAAAGAAAAAAGTTCAGTGCGCTACTCAAATTAAAACCAAATAGTAATGTGAATCTAATAAAATGAAAAAATTATAGTTCATATGGAAAATGATGGTATCATAAACCGGAGGTGTGATTCCTCTTTAAGTCTTCAGTAAATCTTCTATGAATCTTCTAAGACAGTGCAGAAATAGGAAAAGGGGGCTGCTTACCAGATTTGATGGATCCCCACCACAGAGATCATGCGAGCCTGAACAAACTCCTCTCGGGGTCAGGAACAGCTGGTCTTTGAGTAGAGACAGACTTCACTCCACGCCAGGTAGTTGAAATTTCAGAGGCAGCAATCAGGAACACTCTCCTCCATTACCTGCTCCAGCAAGACCACTCGTAGCAGGAAATAGTATATTTTAAAAGAAAAAGAGGCGATTCATTGCGTCCTCTCCCAGTAGATGCCTGTTTAGGAGAAAAGTAGCGTTGCGTGGAGCCATAGGACCTGACATCACCACACTCTCAGCTGATTTGGCGTCGGCTGTGTTTTTTAATTGCAACAGGGTTTTACCCTGCCAATGCTTTGATGTCAATTGTCCATTCACGGATTAAAGCATTTTAAACTACTGCACAATGAAGCGCCTCTTTTTCTTTTAAAATATATTATTTCCTGCTACGAGTGGTCTTGCTGGAGCAGCTAATGGAGGAGAGTGTTCCTGATTGCCGCCTCTGAAATTTCAACTACCTGGTGTGGAGGGAAGTCTGTCTCTACTCAAAGACCAGCTGTTCCTGACCCCGAGAGGAGTTTGTTCAGGCTCGCATGATCTCTGTGGTGGGGATCCATCAAATCTGATAAGCAGCCCCCTTTTCCTATTTCTGCACTGTCTTAGAAGATCCATAGAAGATTTACTGAACACTTAAAGAGGAATCACACCTCCGGTTTATGATACCATCGTTTTCCATATGAACTATAATTTTTTCATTTCATTAGCTTCACATTACTATTTGGTTTTAATTTGAGTAGCGCACTGAACTTTTTTCTTTTTATTCCTCACTACCTATCACAGTTTTGAAGGCCATAAATTGCCAAGATGGCACAACCCCCCCAAATTACCCCATTTTGGAAAGTAGACACCCCAAACTATTTGCTGAGAGGCATGGTGAGTATTTTGCAGCTCTCATTTGTTTTTGAAAATGAAGAAAGACAAGAAAAATTTCTTTTTTCTTTTTTCAATTTTCAAAACTTTGTGACAAAAAGTGAGGTCTGCAAAATACTCACTATACCTCTCAGCAAATAGCTTGGGTGTCTACTTTCCAAAATAGGGTCATTTGGGGGGGTTTTGTGCCACCTGGGCATTCCATGGCCTCCGAAACTGTGATAGGCAGTGAAGAGTAAAATCAAAAATTTACGCACTTAGAAAGCCTGAAGGCGGTGCTTGGTTTTCGGGGTCCCGTACGCAGCTAGGCTCCAAAAAAGTCTCACACATGTGGTATCCCCGTACTCAGGAGAAGCAACAGAATGTATTTTGGGGTGTAATTTCACATATTCTCATGGCATATTTGAGCAATATATCATTTAGTGACAACTTTGTGAAAAAAAATATGTCTTTTTCCCGCAACTTGTGTCACAATATAAAATAATCCATGGACTCGACATGCCTCTCAGCAAATTGCTTGGGGTGTCTACTTTCCAAAATGGGGTCATTTGGGGGTAGGTTTGAACTGTCCTGGCATTTTATGCACAACATTTAGAAGCTTATGTCACACATCACCCACTCTTCTAACCACTTGAAGACAAAGCCCTTTCTGACACTTTTTGTTTACATGAAAAAATTATTTTTTTTGCAAGAAAATTACTTTGAACCCTCAAACATTATATATTTTTTTAAAGCAAATGCCCTACAGATTAAAATGGTGGGTGTTTCATTTTTTTTTTCACACAGTATTTGCGCAGCGATTTTTCAAACGAATTTTTGGGGGAAAAAACACACTTTTTTAAATTTTAATGCACTAAAACACACTATATTGCCCAAATGTTTGATGAAATAAAAAAGATGATCTTAGGCCAAGTACATGGATACCAAACATGACATGCTTTAAAATTGCACACAAACGTGCAGTGGCGACAAACTACATACATTTTTAAAAGCCTTTAAAAGCCTTTAAAAGCCTTTATAGGTTACCACTTTAGATTTACAGAGGAAGTCTACTGCTAAAATTACTTCCCTCGATCTGACCTTCGCGGTGATACCTCACATGCATGATGCAATTGCTGTTTACATTTGGCGTCAGACCGACTCTTGGGTTCGCCTTTGTGCGAGCGCAGGGGGAAACAGGGGTGCTTTTTTTTATTATTTATTTTTTTTTGCTTTTTTATCTTATTTTTAAACTGTTCCTTTCATTTTTTTATCATTTTTATTGTTATCTCAGGGAATGTAAATATCCCCTATGATAGCAATAGGTAGTGACAGGTACTCTTTTTTGAAAAAAATTGGGGTCTATTAAACCCTAGATCTCTTCTCTGCTCTCAAAGCATCTGACCACACCAAGATCGGTGTGATAAAATGCTTTCCCAATTTCCCAATGGTGCTGTTTACATTCGGCAAAATCTAAGTCATGAAATACTCGTAGCTTCCCGTTTCTTAGGCCATAGAGATGATTGGAGCCATTCTGGTCTCTGATCAGCTCTATGGTCAGCTGGCTGAATCACCGGCTGCATTCTCGGGTTCCCTGTTGGGACAGGAGAGCCAGAGAAAACCATGGAAGACAGTGGGAGGGGGTCATTCCCTCCCACTGCTTGTAAAAGCAGTCTAGAGGCTAATTAACCACTAGGATTGCTGTTACATGAAAGCCGACCGCTGGCTGAAAAGAATGATACCAAGATGATACCTAAACCTGCAGGCATCATTCTGGTATAACCACTAAAAGTTCAGCAACATACCAGTACATTGCTGGTCCTTGTTGGGCATGTATTGTAATCTTTTTTTTCATGCAGCCTGTGGGCTGCATGAAAAAAAGAGATTGATCAGTGAGTATGCCCACTATTAGAATACCTCCCTTCATCCACCCACTTCTAATGATGGGCATACATGCACCATTTAAATATACCGAATCATGGGGGCATCCACCCCAAAAGTTAGGAGCAAATCGCTCCTCCGCCCCTGTTGCCCCCATGCTTCTGCATATATGCTGAAGTATGTAACTGTGGTGATGAAATCACCTTCGACAGCACTGGAGCACCGGCTTTACGTATCGTGGGAGCAAACGCTGTTGCTGTCAAGATAAATAAATCCGCGCTGCAACTGAATGGCGTACCTGCTAAGCAAATGATGGTTAACAATAAAACAAAGTAGACAATTTAGTAGAAAAACCTGCGCTAATGAGCAAGACAAAATAAAAATAAAAAATTGCTTGAAAAGTGCAATGTGCAGCTGCAACAAAATACTTCAAATATCAAATAAAGTGTAAAAAACTATCGGTGGCTTGGAAGTATCCCTATATTTTTCACCTCTCTACCTTGATATGACACACCTAAGGAACGTTTTATCCTCTTTATACTACTTGTCTTTCATGGACTGAATGTGGTGTTTTTCTAGCGATTGGGGGTCCGATCGCAATTTTTTGAACTTTCACTTTTATGTTTTTTCAGAATTATTCACAATTTTTGTCATGGAAATGTGTTTTAATTCATAATCTTTGTATGCTTTATTTTTTATTGTGTTATCTCTTTGCACTGGGATTTAAATTCATTACAGCTCCTGGGTAGTACTCGCAAGGAGCTTCTTAGTTGTAAATTTTCATTAGAAGGATTTATTTATGCTAGCGCACAAATTTAGTTTATATAATAAAACAAAGTAACATTACAGTATAACAGTAAGACTTACCATACCTGCAAAGCAAATACAAAAAAAAATAGTAAAAAACAAAACATTTTTTAACGCAACCTGTGCCTAAAATATATATATGCCGAAGCATGGGGGCATCCTCCCACAAAAGGTTGGAGCAAATCGCTTCTCCGCCCCTGCTGCCCCCATGTTTCGGCAAATATGCTGAAGTATGTAACTGTGGTGGTGAAATCACCTCCGACATCGCTGGAGTCACGGCTTTATGTATCGTGGGAACAAACACTGTTGCTGTCAAGATAAATAAATCCGCTCTGCAGCTGAATGGCGTACCTGAAAACAAAAAAAATGGTTAACAATAAAACACAGTAAACAGTAAAGTATAAAAAAATGACATACCTGAAAAGCAAACATGATAAATCATAACAACAAAAAAACATTATAGAATATAATACAGTAAAAAAGAGCAGAACAATAGAGAGCTTGGCAGGGACCACAACTGTCATGGAGCCGCTGCTGTCTACAGGTTCGTTTTCTGAGCCTGAATCTGACAGATGAGTCACTTCCTCTTCACTATCTGTCATGCTCAGAAACGTGTAGGCCTCTTCACTAGTGTACCTCAGATTTTCCATTTTGGGCTCTAAATTTAGTGATACACTAGTAAGACTCACAGGCAAAAAAGCTCCTGACTGTTAGCGACTGTATTAAAATGCTACCAAAAAACTGTTAGCGATCGCGAGGATCAGGCCTGACTCTTCAAACACTGCAGTTATGTGTTTAGTGTTTTGTAAGTGACATTGATCGATCGATACTGCACTTGGGTGGGCTGGGCTGGGTGGAGGGTCAAAATGCAGGTGCTAGCAGGTATCTGGGCTGATTCCACTAGCACTGTGTTTTTGGGAACCCTAAACTGCAGGGGACACTAGTATAGATCTGATCTGATCAGATATTGATCCGTTCAGATACTATACCACTAAGGGAGGTGTATGCTGTGTGCGTGGGTGTTAGCGGTATGGCACTAACCTGACGCTGCCTGGGGCAATGCAGACCCTAAAACTTAACTTATATCAACACCGGGCGATTTTGGGATTAAACCTTTATTAGGTAATAAACGGCGGGTGCCCTGAAACTATAATGAATAAATGAACTAACCAGCATCACCCGTAACAGTTATACGGTGATCACTGGTGAAAGAGTTAACTAGGGGGCAATCAGGGCGTTAAAACCTTTATTAGGTAGTATATGGGGGTCCCTGATGCTATAAAAAGCTGACGGCAAACCTATATACTTACCTCCATAACTAGCGTCACCTGTGACACTAATACAACGATCAGAAAAACGATTGTTTAGTTACACTGGCGACGGGGGGTGATCACGGGGTTAAAACTTTTTAAGGGGGGTTAAGGGGGTACCACTAACTGCCCTAACACTTATAACTGTCACAAACTGACACCAATGCAATAATCAGGAAAAAACACTGCTATTGGTGTCACTGCGACAGGGGATACAGGGGGGTGATCGGGGGGTGACTGGGGGGTGATGGGGTTTGAAAAGTGTGCCTGCGTGTTCTACTGGAAGTGTAGTGTTGGTGCAACTCACATTGATGTCTTCTCTCCTTGGTGCCGGAACGAAAAGACCGGCTTGAGGAGAGATGACCATCACTTCCTCCGCTTCTGTTTACATTACAGAAGCCGAGGAAGCATTTCATTCACCAGGAGCGATCGCAAGGAGGAGGCCACGAATGAGTGGCCTCCCCCCCACCTCATATCGCTCCTGATGAAAATCCGACCGCTGCACGCGGGCAGGCAGGGACGTACAGGTAAGCCCTTATGCCTACCCGTGCCATTGTGACGTACATCGGCGTGAGGCGGTCGGCATCTGGTTAAAGGCTTTTTGACGTTTCTGTGGGTAGTTAAAACCCCTCCCATTATGGGAAATAATGCAGAGCCCCATATTGAAAATGTAGAGCAACTACGCTTATATAGAGCAATATAGGTGACCGATAGGAAGGCAAATAAGAGCTGATGTATGTTCAAAATAAGGGACTCTCCTGACCAAGATTCATAGCTTACTCTATATGAGTGTCTCGAGAGAATCGTGAGGGCAAATCATTCATCAGAATTTAACTTAGTGCACGAGTGTCAGTTTAACTTCAATAGACATTGGAGTAGTAAGAAAAGCTCAGACCAGCGGGGATCAAACTCGGTCCCTGGATCACTGTTGGTTCCTCTGGTCCTGTTGGAGCGATGGAGTAGCCCAAATTGGGGTTGGGTGAGCAATAGAGGGGAGCCTTGGAGTGGTGTGAGGTCTAAGCAGACCTAACTTGACCAGCAAGTCCTTTCCTTTGGAGAGATTAATCATCGTGTAGGTAGTGCCATTATGAGGAACTGAGATTTTGAAAAGGAGGCCCCATCGATAACGGATCCTAGCAGATCGTAGGACAGATGTGACCTCTTTCATCTGTCTTCTCTTGTCTAGGGTTGCAGCAGAGCTATCAAGATAGTTTTGAATAGCAACCCCATCTAGTTGGATTAGGGGGATTGTTACGAGAGGCATGGAGGCTATCCTCTTTTACCAGAAAATCCATTGCATTGGTCATATTGTACATTACAAGCGCTTTATACACCTACTAAATGTGAGTGTTTCCTATTTTAATTGACGTATCAACATTTTTTACTGGTTTACACTATGCAGAGTTTTTTTCTCCCTTTTTGGCTATAATGTGTGACTGCATTAGTGGACCCAGCACATCACGCTGGCCATTTCCAAAGATTGCTGTTTTGTGTTGATCTCTGGACGGATGTACCATCTTCCACTCCGATCCTGACCACAAGCGTAGATGTTCCATGCATTGGTGTTTCACACCACATGCCCTACTGACTCATTGTGCATAAGCCCATTTGAGTCCTCTTACTCCTCTTACTATTAAAAAGGGGGTATGTATTTTATTTTATATTCTAATATTATGTAAAACATACCTTGGGTTGGATGAGTAAGGGACTAAGGTTTAACAATATCCCAAGTTGGTAGTCCACTGATTCAACTACATCTTGAATCAGTCCATCCTGCGCCCACAGCTGTGATCAATTTAGGGAATCCCTCCTGTATATAGAGCAGTGTCCGATCCCTGGCATTTCTCTCTCCCTCTCCAGGCTGGGAACCACTTTGTTTGTTTGCTCTATTGCGAAGCTGCTGCAGGTATGACCATCTCCTAATGGATTACAATTAGATTCATTGGAAAGCATAAGCATGCTTTTTCATGCAATATGTTGGATATGTTTTTTTACTCTTGTAGACTCTATGAATATATTAAAGATGTAGTTGAGTCAGTGGACTACTAACTTGGGATATTGTTAAACCTTAGTCACTTACTCATCTGGCCAAAGGTATGTTTTAAATAACATTAGAGTATAAAAGAAAGTATATACCCCTTTTCATATCTCCATAAAAAAAGATAATGATAATGTCATATTTTTTTATTGCTACAGATCCCTCTTATGGGACCATTTATTCTGAGAGGAAAACATTTCTCTGCTATATTCCATACCGCTAGGCTGGATAGTCATCATTTACAGTTATGCCATTTTATATGCATTGTTATTCCTATAAGGTAATTATACTTTTTTAATAATTTTTTAATTATGTTTTTTTTCTCCCCTTCCTTTTTTTTTTTTTAAGCAATTTACACCTATTAGAGAGAATAAAGTTCCCTTTTCGGTATATTAATGTATATCTACTCCCTATAGATACCTAATATTTTGTCTATACCTCAGAGTAAAAAAAAATCTCTAATGCCCCGTACACACGGTCAGATTTTCCAACGGAAAATGTGCGATTGGAGCGTGTTGTGTCCGACCGTGTGTGGGCTCCATCGGACATTTTCCATCGGATTTTCCGACACACAAAGTTTGAGAGCAGGCTATAAAATTTTCCAATAACAAAATCTGATTGCGTCAATTCCGACCGTGTGTGGCCAATTCCGTCGCACAAAGTGCTACATATGCTCAGAAGAAATTCCGAGACGGAACAGCTCGGTCTGGTAAAATTAGCGTTTGGAATGGATACAGCACTTTCGTCACGCTGCAATGTTTTAAATTGTTTAATACAGTGCACTCTCTTCTTCTTTATAATGTGAGAAGAATGAAGTAGTTTTGCTGCTCATATTCACACAGACTTCTCACAAACTCCTTTCTTTATTATTTATCGTGATTCCCTCAATATATTTTCATTTGTCACATCTGACCAAATTTCTTTTTTGTTGTTTTATTTTTGTTTTGTATTTTTTTCAAGGCTAATGTTTTTTTGTTTTTTTTGGGGTTTTACTCCATAATATTTTTGTGTGTGTTTTGTGTGTCAAGTTACCACACCATTGGTATCTTGTATTATTTAATCTCAAGGAGGTTGCTTGGTATTGGTGTCCCTTGTTAATTTCACATTGTATTTTTGAAATGTACCTGCCTCCTCACAAACAAACTGTCCTTTTTGAAGGAAAACACACATAGGCAAGTATAATTGAAACAAAAATTCCTTTATTAAGGGCTCAGAACCAAACAAAGAGGGAGGCAACACTAGAGAAACAGCAGAAATTGGCGAAGCCCTTGACCCCCAGGGCACACATCAATTCTTTTGCAGCAAAATTGGTGGCCTGAGGAGTCCATATCTAAGGGAGTGCAGTCTGGTCCAGAAGTCCCAGAGATCATGAAAGCAGCAGATGACATCTGTGTTCCCAGGCTGTGGTACTACAAGAGGCTGCATATTTTGCCAGACCAGACTGAGCCCAGGGCCATCACTCTCTGGTCTTCCTTCCATGCTTCCTTCCCGGCTGTGGCTCTGGTGTTGGAGATGTGGCAGGAGGAGGAGTAGGACCTGGAGGAGGAGGAGGAGGAGTAGGACCTGGAGGAGGAGGAGGAGGACTATGTGTGAGGTCACAAATGTGGGTAGCACATGTTATTTGGCCCCTCAACCCCTTATTGAGAGCTTCCAAAATTAAGATCTCACACAGGAGTCGTTGCCCCTCTTCCATCTGCATCATTTTGCAGGCAGTTATGCCAGCAAAATCCTCCTCCACACTGTGGGGTGTTCTGAGGGCCTCAGTAGCCTTCCAAAATAGGCCTATGGCAGCCTCCTCCAGGTTACTAATCTTCCTGCCACTTTGTCTTTGAAGGTGTAGGGGAGGGACCTGGATATCAGGCAGCCTGCTTGGCCCGGCCACCTCCTGGCTGAGACTTCCCTGTGTATGAAAAAGGGACATGGTTTTAGTTTTTGCTTCATCAATCACAATCATAAATTAGTACTCCAAACTAACATCTAGTTAACATAATTGATTGGACAACTAGCAATATTTAGAAGAATGCTATACCTGGTTCAAGCTGGACTCCTCCACATGTTGCTGTGTGGAAGTCCCAGGTTGGGCGTCAGAAGCCTTAGCTGGGGGGGAAGGAAGTGTGGAAGGAAGATTGGAGAGTGCTGGCCTGGGTTCAGTCTGACCTGCCAGAAAATGCAGCCTGTCATAGTACCACAGCCTGGGGACATAAATGTCATCTGCAGCTCCTGATCTCTGGGAATCCTGGACCTTCTTGTGCTTCCCTAGATAAGTGCTCCTCAGGCCACCAATTAGGATTTTCAAATAGGTGATATCTGCCATGGGGATCACCGTCTTCACATATTCCAACAAATTATCCAGCGCTGCCTTCCTCTTTGTTTGGTTCTTATATTCGGGGTGGTTTATCGCCCACAGACAGGGCAGCTCCCTGAACATATCTCTGAAGATTGGCATAAAGTCCTGATCTTTCAAGAGATCCATTTTCACTGCAAGACACAACACAAGACAAACCCTAATGTCAGCCTAAAGTCTTCTAAACTTGTGCAAATACAGGCCTCAATCTAAAAGCAGTATAAGCCCAATGTTAAATCTTACCTTCGCAATCACGATCGGCGCCTCCGTTACTAATTCTTCCGCTCACAGATCGTACATACTACGCACGCGTGTTACACTTTATAGACACTGCGCATGCGTGAAACTCCGCCCGCCCCTGACGTTCTTTATAGTCTATTCCCCGCCCCTTCTCGTTCGTCGCAGTAGGGAAGAGCACATGGCGGAGACACAGCAGGTGTCAGATAATTACACCAACGAGGAGGAGGAAAGCCTGGAGCCTGAAACATCCCGATCCAGAAGGAGACGATTTAAGGCATCAAATATGTCCTTTGGGGAGATGTTGGAGATGGTCGCAATCCTGAAGAAGGCCGACTATGACGGGAAGTATGGACCTTACACCAATGTCAGAAAGGCCAAGATCATGGCGAAAGTGGTCAAAAGTCTGCACCAGAATTTCGGGGTACGACGATCGAAAGATCAGCTCAGGAAGCGGTGGTCGGACCTCAAATTAAGAGAGCACGAGCAGTACAGAAAGATCCGGAGAGTGCTGCAAAAAAGTAAATAGTTGTGCTGTGTTCCTATTATTTTTATGGTTATTACGTTCGTGCTGCTCCATGTGCTTTTCTTAACTGGTATCCAGTTTAAAATGTCAACTTTCATGTTCATGGGCACATTATTCGTTCGTATCAAACATTTTTTGTTCGGCCTAGAAAACACCATTGTTTTGGCCATATGCATTTGCCCACATTTTTTAGGGCCTACTTGTGTGAAACTAATTTGGTTGTGTAGATGGGTTTTTTTTACTAGAATGAAATGCAAACTAGATTCTGTGTAAGGAGAGGACACTCAGCAGCTGTTTACACATCTGGATACTGGAGAACTAGTGTGGGACACAAGAACATCCATTTTATTTGGGGTCCCACACAGGTGCTCCAGTGTATACTATAGGGGTGTCTCCATCTGTGAAGCTTGTAGGAGGAGGAAGACGTGGTGGAAATTGGCACCACAACATGTGAGTGTCTGCAACCACAGGCTCAGGTAAGAGATGGATGCCGGCATATTTATAATACATGGTGTTTTTTGTTTTATATCTTTTTAGGTGATTGTGATGTTGTGGATCCAGATCCTTTCACCTCGGAAAGTGCACAGATCCTGATCGGGGAGATCATGGGGTGTAATAGGGACTTGGAAAACATCCAGAAAAACATCAATGATGTTCTTCAAGAAATGAAGAACATCATTGATGTTTTAGGGAGAGTTTAAAACACCTCCAAATTCCTTTGGTTTTTTGTGTGCTAAAAATTTTTGACATTTTTTGACAAATTTGAGAAAAGCCACATTTTGAAGATGCACACAGTGTGTCATCGTGTGCTATCTGCCATCACGGGAGATCAATGTAGGCGTTTTGGGGGTGCAACCCCTTCCTCAATAATAAAGTAGCTGTGAGGAAGGGGTTGCACCCCCAAAACACGTCCCTTGATCCCCCGTGATGGCAGGTAGCACATGTTGACATTCGTAAATTTGTGTGCATCTTCAAAATTTGGCTTTTCTTGGGGTGACTTCACCCCATCTGAACGCAATATCAAACACAGTTTGTAAATACTCATGTCTGATATTGTCTTCAAGTTCTACCAAATGTGAACTTTGTAAGTTCAAGATTTGTGTGTTTCTTGTTGGTTTTAAACATACCTGTTTTATCTTAAATGGACATTTCTACTTTTTTTGTGACACCAAAAATTGTTATACAACAAACATGTTGGTTTGTTTTAAAAACCTTTTCTAAATGCACATGTGATTGAGCTGGTATTAAAAAGATTGTTAATCAAGAATGTGTGGATTATTGTTTCAACGCTCCAACACTTTTGTGGTGCTCTAATTGGTGTTTTCTGTGACAATGGGTGTTATTTCCTAAGGGCAAATCCACTTTGCACTACAAGTGCAGTTTCAAGTGCACTTGTAGTGCAAAGTGTCTTTGCCTTTAGTAAATAACACCCTACAGTGCTTTGTAAGGTTACACAATCACGCCATTTTCAGGACTCACCACATTTCTGTCAGGGTCAGCTAAAACAAACACAAGCAGTAAATGTCACCAAAGATTTGAGTAGTTATTTGCTTTTTTTATTTGAAAAAGGTTTCAAACATTGTCTGGCATATTGATAGCCCCCCTACCCGCAAAGAATTCAAGGTATCTTAGACGGACATCACAGGCATTAAGGGGGGGGGCAAACCAGGACGGCCACTTTCAAGCGCCGTCAGGGTTGTTTCATTTTGAATTCCAGCCTCAGGCCCAACTGAGCCAGCATAGTTGGCAGAATGTTGCCGTAAAAAGTTGTGTAGAACAGCATGCCAGGATTATATGATTCAGTTTATACTCCGCCATATGTATGGGTGTAAGAAATAGGCAGGACCGGCTGGCCATGATTCCAAACATGTTCTCCACCACTCTTCTGGCTCTGGTCAGCCGGTAATTAAAAACCCCCTGGTCCAGGGTGAGGGTCCTCATCAGGAATGGCCGCATAAGATGGTCCCCCAGCGCAAACGCTTCATCCACAACGAAGACAAATGGGAGTCCTTCCACATTGTCTTCTGGAGGTGGCAAGTCCAAGCTGCCATTCTGGAGATGCCTGTAGAATTCCGTCTGGGCGATGACTCCACCATCGGACATCCAGGCATTCTTCCCCATGTCCACATACAGGAACTTATAAGTAGCCGACACCACTGCCAACATCACAATACTATTGAACCCCTTATAATTATAATTATAATAGTACGACCCCGAGCTGGGTGGTGGGACGATGTGGACGTGTTTCCCATCAATTGCCCCTCCGCAGTTAGGAAAGACCCACCGCTGGGCAAAGTGGGAGGCCACAGTCTGCCATTTCTCTGGCGTGGAAGGAAACTGCATTCAAACAAAAAAAAAATTTGGTCATTTTGCACATAAACAGGGAAAGCAGATTAGACACAAACATTCTTGGCCAACATCAAGATATCATTTATTTGAGGGTGTTTTTAAAGACCAAAGTCTAAGGTACACCTATCAGATTCCCCCCCCCCCCATGGGCCATTTCTAACATTATAGGGGGGGACTCTTGGACAGATAACCCTCTCCACTTCATTGTCAGAGATGAATGCCTAAATAATGGGTATTACTTTGAACAGCCCCTTCTTAGTTACACTATTGGTAGCCCACTGGACAGGTAAGAAGTGTCATAATACAAAGATATAAATACACATTGTACAAATTTGAGCACATTTGGACATTCTGCTATTACCTATCAAGATACTAATAATATACAGAAACTTTAAACAGTACCATTTGAAAGTATACAGGCAGGCCATTGCACTACATGCTTTGGGGAATTCATCCATAAATCTGACCACAAAAGAGATGGGTATAGTGTGTATGGGTTTGGCAAAGTCAGCAGATAGAGGATTGAGAATAGATAATTGGTATCAGCTGACTTAGCAGTTGGGGGGAGGGAGGGTTAAAAATGATTTGAGGACCCCCCAAAAAAAGCCTCTGGCACTCTGCCTGAATTTAAAGCACAAATCACATTTAAAAACATTTTAGGGGGTGTTTGGGGTAAAGCACTACTATGGAGCTGATAAAATACATTGTTAAGTGACTACATGAGGTGAATATAGGGCCAGGAGACCATGCTGGGGAGGTTAGTGAAGGCAAATATGTATGAAGGACAACAAAAATAATTACCTAAAAATCCAGCATGCATGAGGACAAAGGGGACATTCACAGCATATTACAATCATGGTAATTAGGGAATGAGGAAAGAAATACAATATATTAGCAAACATTAAATACAATAAAATGTGATATTAAAGGATAAAAATCTTACCTTCATATACTCCTTCTGCAGGACCTGTATGATGACAGAACAGGTCTCTGGGATAATGATCCCCAGGGCCTGGGGGGAGATGCCTGTCAAGAACTTCAAGTCCTGCAGGCTTCTCCCTGTCGCCAAGTACCGCAGGGTGGCGACTAACCTCTGCTCAGGAGTGATGGCTTGCCTCATGCAGGTATCCTGCCTGCTAACATAAGGGGTCAGCAAAGTCAACAAATGGTGAAATACGGGGTCCGTCATCTGGAGAAAGTTCCTGAAATAATCAGGATTATTCTCACGGATCTCACGGAGCAAAGGCATATGACAGAACTATTCACGCTGGAGCAACCAATTCTTGGTCCATGAACTCCTCCCCACCCTGTTCATGGACTGGACTTGTGTCAAGGTAAGGACCCCAACACCAAGCCCCCAAGGAGTACGTATACGCAACATGGCTAGAAAACGGTCGCCTGCTCAGAACGAAGTAACAGGACGCACTGAAGAACAGCAAGGCCTGTGAAGAGCCACCTGAAAAACAGTAACGAGCGGACAAGATCGCACTGAATAGTACAATACGAAATGACTGCATACACTGAAGAGCAGATACAAACCCACAAGCACAAACTGAACAGCAGAAAATGATCTGAAAACCACGAGTCTGAAAAAGCACGAATTGTCTCTCACCAAACTTTTACTAACACGAGATTAGCAAAGGAGCCCAAAGGGTGCTGCGCTTGGTTCTGAACTGGACTTTTCTAGTCTCGTCGTACGTGGTGTACGTCACCGTGTTCTTGGCGATCAGAAATTCCGACAACTTTGTGCGACCGTGTGTACGCAAAACAACTTTGAGCCAACATCCATCGGAAAAAAACCATGGATTTTGTTGTCGGAATGTCCGATCAATGTCCGATCGTGTGTACGGGGCATGACATTTTACAATAGTGACGAGTTAAATAAAGCTTTATTAAGATGGAGCCGGGTTTTTTCATTCCACCTGCTAAGTGATATTAATTTGTGTATATACAATTATGCCCTAGCCTCTATAGAGGGATAGGATGGAGATCTTGGGGCTGGTGGGTATCTGTATATATAGAGGTCTCCTGTGGCCCCTTGTGGGTGGTTGCACCTTCCTACTTCTTCCTTTTCTCTGTTTCTTCCCCTCCTTCCCTCCATGGTATGGGGCGGTGAGAAACATTAATGCAATGGGTGGTGGTACAACCACCTAATAATTATGTAAGATGTAATTGTTGATTTTGCATTCATGTAATCTAAACAAGATAATACATAAAGTCTATACCGATGGCTCCTGATGAAGAGGATAATGTCCAAGAAATGCATTAAGCCGTAAAGACTACTGTACATGTGAACATATTGTAATACTGATGTTGACTTTTTTATAATTTTTGGTATTTTACTATGATGTACCCTTGTTGTGTAACATGAAAAAAAAAAAACATATTAAGGTTGATTTACTAAAACTAGAGCGTGCAAAATCTGCAGCTGTGCAATGAAGCCATGTTAAAAAAAATCCAACAATTGGGGGTAAATTATGTGAACTGTTGAATTTTAGGAGCATATTCTTCACTATTAAATGCATTAATATAGTTTAATATAGTTTATGCACAGAGCAACATCTGGCCTTATGTAGATAAGTTTATTTTAATTTTGTTTCCTGTTGCCCTCAATGATTTATGTACAAAATCATTCATGTTTATTAGTATAAGAATATAACTTTATCACCACATAGACAATGTACTATATTGCATATAAATATTGTTTATTTTCTTCTACCAACTATTTAATTTGCATCTCAAAGTTCTTACTAATATTTAAAGACACTTGCTGTATTTGTTTACTGTTCTGGCAAGAGTTTTGTCTTAAAGACAGGCACATATTGTATTGTAAATGAAAATGTAACAAGAGAATAACTTGCTAAACCCACAACAGTAAAATCAGTCTGTGTATGCAGTTATACTCACTGTTGAAACTAAGGGGTTAATCCTCTGCATTATGTAAAAAGGCAGTTTGATCCTACCCCTTTTTTTCTTAGGGGAGTGCATGTGATCAGCACAGGGCCAATCAGCACTGTCCAGACAGAGGATCAGGGGTCTTGAAGCCTGATAAGACAACTGTGGGGGAAATGAAAACTCCTCCTACAAGCTTTACTAGGAGCTGATAGAAGTCACAAGTCTGCTATATACTGCTGATGAGAAAGAGTGTTTTTAATTTATATTTACTAAAACAATTGCATTTCCATGTTCTGTGTACTGTGGGAGACCAGATAATAGAAAATTGTTATCACTTACCGTAATTTTCCTTTCCTGGCCCATTCACACATCAGCACATAATGGGTTAACACTTCCTTTGGAGCAAGCCCGATGGCTAGATCACCACAATTTCTGCATTCCAGATGTGTTTCTGCATGAGTGTTTTAGATGCATTCTCAATGCATTTTGCCACTTTCCAGATGTGTTCCATAAAGAAACAATGCAACATTCTACTCTTGTTGACTGCACTAGAATGCGCTGTACTGGTGTGAACTAAGTAATTGGAATCAAACTTAAACACTGTCCATGCGTTCTTGATGCAGAATAAAAATGCACTGGACTGTATCTGGTGTGAACAAGTCCACTCTCTCATCCATAGGATCTCTGAAGGCAACCGAGTTATAAAAAGGCAAAGACACTTGCTGCACCGGACACTAGAGGGCAACATCCACCCCTGGACGTGCAGTGCATAAACATACAGCAGCCATCTTGTATGGATAAAGCTTAGGGAACCTGTTACTGTAAATTGGTCTTCTGACTAGGTCTCTGTCATCCTTCATCAACGAGCGCTTTATGCTCTATCATTGTGGGAAAAGACCATCCTCCATCAGCCAGCGATTTACGCTCTATCATTATGGGTGTTGTGGCGTGGATATTAGCAGCATACTTTCTGCTATACTGTAGCTGCCTTAATAGGGCTTAGAATTTTGCACAAACCACATCCTTGTGAGGCAACCTGTGCAATTTAATTTCTCTGGCACTGCAGACTGCATATAGGCCCAAAATGCACCCTGAGCTGGGTGAGGCATTTTCTATCATGCTGGCATAAACAAATGTGCCAATTTCCTGGATCCTGTCCCTTAACAGGGTAAGGGGAAACAACTCCTTTAGAGTGTATTGACCACATGCCTAATGAGAGTGACAAACTGCTTTGGTGTCATTGTCCTGGTCAGGCAATATAAAACCATGGAGTCCATAATAAAGAAACATTGGCCCATTTTACAGTCAGATAAAACTTAGAGAACTCCATATTACCAAAAAACCCAGTTTTATTTATAGGAAAGCCCCATCCCTCAGAAATAAATTAGTGCACAATGCCCTTGACCCCCCAAAGCAGATAAAAATAATAAAAAAACCTAAAGTAATTTTTCAAATGTGGGAAATGCCTACCGTGTAAAACGAGCAAAAAACAAACAGGAAAATAACAAAATTTAGATCAGCAACCAATGGAAAGGAATACAACATCAAAGAACTCATAACCTGCAATAGTACCCATGTGACCTATGTATTGGAATGTCTGTGCCACATACAATATGTGAGCAGGATGACGAGACAGCTACATGTAAGAATCAGAGAACATATCACCAACATAAAAAATGGATTCCACAAACACAGCGTCTCAAGACACTTCAAAAACCATCACAATAAGGACCCAACCTGTATGGTCTTTTACGGGATTGACAAAATCAAAGGACACTGGAGGGGGGACAAGAAAATTTAAATCTCACAGAACGAGACAAAATGGATTTTTTAGTTAGATACCCTCCAACCAGCAGGAATGAACATTGATGTCGACTTAAATTGTTTTCTTACTAATTTTTAGTACTACCAGTAATCACATATATAACGATACTAAGTTCAAACACATATAAAACCTCATCTAACAAGTAGAAGAAAAACAACTTCCATTAATTTAATAATGCCTCGAACCAATAATAACATCATACTAAGACTATGCCTAATATAAGTAATCATCATTCACCACTGGAAAACATGAAAAAATGCCCCCTAGATCTTCAATGAATGCTCCCGACTCCCGAGATTATTAAGAATATAATAATATAAGGATGATCCAGGAACATATACTAAGACCCAATATGTACACATATACAAGCTCAGTCTGACCCTTTCGTACTGTTTCTAGTACTGTTTCATATCATGGTTCCAAACTAATAAATCTATTAATATCCCCCTATGACAAATATCAAAAGGCCCCATCTCTCCCTCAAAGAACCTGTAATAATAAATCAAATATATTTTTTTTAAATTTACCTTACATCATCCAACTCAGTAATTTTATGCTACTTATACAGTATTACATTAAACATCACCCAACAGAATTCATACTTCCCAATCCCGAATTTTTTAACATACTTGCGGTTAGATTTCAAGGGGTCTGAGGTATAAAAAGCCTTTTATTTTTTTATTTTATTTTTATTTTTTGTGCCTAACTTTAAAGGCTTATATGCAAGTTATTGCCATAAAAAGTGTTTGTGCACCCGGGTCTTTCCACAGGGGACATGTATCAATACAAAAAAAGTTTTAAAAACTGACATTTTTTCAGGAGCAGTGATTTTAATAATGCTTAGAGTGAAACAATAAAAATTATATAGGAAGGAGAAAATTGCGCTAATTAAAGTCCATATATCAAATTGCAGGGCATAAGATAGTTCCAATTATTGCACAAGTGGTTAAATAGATTCAATAAGGGACACCCCAGGGATTAATCCACAGACAAGTGCACCGCCACCTCACAGAGAACATGCTTACCAGATAGCAAGCCAAATGGACAGGTGGCTTTAACCCAGCCCAGGCCTTTACTTTGCAGGAGATCACCAGGATGCTGTATGTATGCTGATAATCACTCACAGGTGGAGAACCATAAGCTCTGTAGCTCTGTAAACAATATGTCAAAAAAGGACCCAAAGAGAAATAAAATAGACCATAGCGTGATACTGTATTCAATAAGGGACACCCCAGTGATTGATCCACAGACAAGTGCACCGCCACCTCACAGAGAACGTGCTTACCAGATAGCAAACCAAATGGACAAGTGACTTTAGCCCAGCCCAGGTCTTTGCAGGAGATCGCAGGAATGCTGTATGCAGGATGGTAATAACTCACAGGCGGATAACCATAAGCTCCATAGCTCTATAAGCAATGTTGTAACAATTGGCACAAAAAGAGATAAGATAGACCATAGCGTAATACTGTCTATATCTTAATTTATTAAGTCAATTTAAAAGTTACACTTACATTTAGTAGGAATTAAAAACACATAAAATTAAGAAGCCGGCCGGCTACAGTTCAAGCTCCCGTCCTCCTCAGGAGACGGCGCAGTGACGTCAGCACGTTACCTCCTCATACGCGTTTTGTCACATATGACATTATCAATGGGGAACATTGATCTACTGTGAAGTAGCACATCTTTCTCATTTTTATAACAGTGCCACAGCAAAATAAATGACATTTCTAAAGGAAAAGATATCATTTAAAACTGCTTGCGGCTGTAATGTATTGTCGGATCCTGGCAATATAGTTTAAAATACCAAAAATACCAAAAAAAATGGCATGGATGTCACCACCAAAATCCATACTAGGCCCTTCAAGTCTGGTATGGATATTAAGGGGAACCCACACCCAAATATAAGATAAAAAGGATTTAGAGTTCCCGAGACCCCCAGGCACTATATACTTTGAACAGCAGCATATATACAATATGGCCTGCCCTATATACTCTGCAGAAAATTGGGCCTTAGGTGTTGGTGGTACCAGAACACTGTAAGCCCTCACAGTTACTCTTGTTGGGTGCAGGAATGGGCCCTGCTGTGAAATATTATATCAAGAATTGTAATTACATGCCCCTGTTAAACAGGGGCAGAAAAATTGGGTCTTTGGTGGTGGTGGTAGTGGTGCTATAACACTGTAAGACCTCACAGATACTCTTGTTGGGCGCAGGAATGGGCCCTGCTGTGAAATATTATATCAAAAATTGTAATTACATGCCCCTGTTAAACAGGGGCAGAAAAATTGGGCCTTGAGTGGTGCTGGTGGTCACCTAAACCAAAAATATCGTTGGAAGCTAGCATCATCAAGATTGAAGAGGAATAGGATAGTTAGCATAGGCAGTCTTCAAGGAACCCCACATCCATAGCAAATTCAATCAGTTACATCAGCATCAGGTTCATAGCTGCTGATCCAAGGCTGATCCATTTTTATGAATGTGAGCCTATCAATGGAGTCTGTGGACAGGCACACTCTTTGATCCGTTACAAACCCTCCAGCAGCACTGAATGTGCATTCAGAAAGCACGCTGGATGCAGGACAGGCCAGTAGCTCAATTGCATTTAGAGCAAGTTCTGGCCAGTGGTCCATCCTCAAGACCCAGCAACCCAGTGGATGTTCTGTTGGAAAGGTCTCCAAGTCTGCTCTTGCCCCTAGATATTTCTGCACCATGTAATGCTGACGCTGGACTGAAAAATTGTTTAAAGGCATCGGCCAGTCGGCCACCTTTTTCACCGCTCTTCCTCTGACTGAATGAAGTCTCAGCAATACGTTGTCCAGCACCAGGAAATGGTAACCTCCCAGGGTCTGGAAATGCATTGCACAGACCTTTCTTCAAGGCCTCCTAAAGATGTTTCATCCTCTGCTCCCTCTGCGAAGGCAAGATGAGTTCTGCAACCTTACCCTTGTAACGTGCATCATGAAGGGTTGCCAGCCAGTAATGATCCTTCTCCTTGGTACCACAAATCTTAGGGTCCTTTTGCAGGCTTTGCTGAATCAGGGAGTCCATGCAGTGTAAGTTTGCAGAGGCATTCGATTCTGAGTCCTCTGGGTCACTAAGGATCACATTATCCATAACTACCTCCTCTCAGCCATGTACAACTCCTTGGGTTTCTGGGGACTAAAAACCAACTCTTGAGGACTGCTGCTGAGTGTTATCCTCTACATCCATGCTGACACAATCTTCCTCCTCTCCCTCTTCTTCCTGTGTGTTTGGAGGACCCGCAGTAATGCTATCTGGATAAAGGAGGCCTTGAGAGGTAAGGAAGTCCTCCTCTTCCTCCCGCTGTTCTGCCTCAAGTGCCCTGTCCATGAATTGTGTGCTCCAACAGGAAGACTAGAGGGACAGTGTAACTGATGCAAGCATTGTCGCTGCTCACCATCCTTGCGGCCTCCTCAAATGGTGACAGGACAGTGCATGCATCCTTGATCAGTAGCCACTGGTGTGGTGAAAATAAGCCAAGCTCCCCTGACCCTGTCCTGGTGTCATACTTGCACAGGTACTCATGGATGGCCCTCTGCTGTGTGTGCAGCTACTGCAGCATTGCCAATGTTGAGTTCCACCTGGTGGGCATGTCACAAATGTGGCAGTTGGTGGGCAGGTTGCATTCCCTTTGAATGTCAGCCAGCCATGCACTGGCATTGTATGACCGGCGGAAATGACCACAGACTTTTCTGGCCTGTCTCAGGAGATTCTGTAAGCCCAGGTACCTGCTCAAGAACCACTGTAGCACCAAATTCAGGACGTGGGCCAAACATGGAACATGGGTCAAGTGTCCCTGTCAGAGGGCAGAGAGAAGGTTGGTGCCATTGTTGCATATAACCATTCCTGGCTGAAGCTGGCATGGCGTCAACTACCTCTGAGCCTTCCCCTGCAGAGCTGACAGAATCTCTGCCCCAGTGTGGCTCCTGTCCCATAGGCATATCAACTCAAGCACAGCATGGCATCTTTTAGCCTGACTGCTTGTGTAGCCCCTTGAACGCTTACGGAGCATTGCTGGTTCAGAGGACAAATCTGCAGAAGAGGCCATAGAGGAAGAAGAAGGGGAGGGGGTGGAGGAGAGAGCTGTGGCAGAATCACCACTAGCATTTTAGAGATGTGGTGGCAGAACAAGCTTCAACAACACTGAACCCTGTCCTGCATCCTTCTCAGCAGAGTTACCCAGTGCGCTGTGAAGGAAAGGTATCATCCCTGCCCATGCCTGCTGGACCATAAGTCAGCGGCAATATAAACCTTACTGCTGACCGCCCTGTCCAACGAGGCCAAAACATTGCTTTACACATGGCAGTATAGAGCCGGAATGGCCTTCTGTAAAAAGAAATGGAATTTTGGAACCTGCAACTGAGGCACAGCACATTCCACAAATTCACAAAATGGGGCAGTCAACCAGCTGAAAAGGCAGCAGTTGCAGTGCATGGCAGGTTGTCAATATGTCTGGTCAAGCATGTGGTGCCCAAGCGGCTGCTGTTATGGGCATACTTGATCCGCTTCAGACATAGGTTGCAAACAGCAATGGTACGATCTGCTGCACACGTGTCGGAAAAGGCCCACACCAAGGAACTTTTAAAAGTCAAGGGGGGGGTTTCTTGCTAGGGGGCATGACCGGATGCAGGTGTGAGCGGTTGAGTGTGAGCTCTCTCCCGGTCTCAGCCCTGATGCTGCATTAGTGTTTGTTAAGCTGGATAGGCTTCTCCAGCTTAATCCATGAATGCTCCGTGACTACCTGGTGTTCTTATTGTGCCTATCTACGATCCCTGCTGACTGCTGGTGTGAGGGGGGACAGCGAGCTGTCTGGTGGTGGCGATGTGCAGAGAAGCCCGGGGAGGACCCGCTGTGCTGCTGCATCGCGGAACGAAGCCCGGATGAATCGCGCCCGCTGTGGCTGACTGTCTGGGGACACTTTGGGGATATCGCGAGAGGTGAATGTAGCCCATGTTGGGCGGAGAAGTGAGCACCAGACAAGCCAACCGAGAGTGACGAGCGGTAAGAGCGGGGGGGTCCCGTGTGGAGGATCTCGGGGCTGGTTGTGCCCTCTGCGCTGTCCTCGAGTGAGGAGACTTGGAGACTGGAGAAAACTGCAATCTGCAAATGGGAGAAAGGTAAAGAAATGGACCTTTAGACAACCCTAAAGTATAGTGACTGTAATTATTGCTGCAGGGTGTCTGGGGGCTCATTTTCTCTCTGTCCCTGGGAGGATTGGACACTCTAACTGAGTAGGGACTATTCGATCATTTTTCTACCAGCCCAGGCTAAGTTTGCTATATAGCACCCTATAGTGCCCTATCTTGCCATGACTAGGAAGAAGGGGGAGGATCAGCAGCAGCCTCAGGAAAATCCACCCACACAAACTACCTGATCAGGTAAAGAGAAATAGAAAGGGAGCCAAAATGTATCCGCACTGGCAGCCGCAGCGAAACTGGAAAAATTCGCTCACAGCTCCTCGCAGTCCCCAGAGAGCAATAAGAGCAATAAGCCGCCCCCAGGGAAAATGTCATTGGGAGGTCCTGGGGACAGAAAGAGCCTGGGGAAAGGGGCTGATAATCCGTCGGCTAGCACGAGAACAACAAATAAAAAAAGCCCTGAGAGGGAACACCTGGGAATGTCTGTGGATACTACCTCTAACCTAATCGCAGCTAGTGAACAAGAGCCCACTTTAAAAGAGGTGCTATGTGCAATAAATGCTTGCAGGAGCTCGCTAAGTGGAATGTGCGAAGAGTTAAGAGTCCTAAAAGAAGAATTTTGTAGTATTAGACAAGAGTTTCAGAAAACAGCGGAGAGAATCAAAGGTGTGGAGGAAAGGGTTAATCAAGTAGAAGATATTGTATTTCCAATGCGGCAGGACTTTAAAAAAATGCAAGCCCATTTAGATGCCAACAAATTTAAATGGATGAATGGGAGAATAGGTCGCAAAGACAAAATGTGAGAGTGATGGGTCTCCCCGAGAAAAGTGAGGGCTCTCGTCCCAAAGAATTTATAGAAAAGTGGCTTAAGGAGAGTTTTGGGGCTGAGTCTTTTTCACATCTTTGTTCCATTGAGCAAGCCCACAGAGTGCCTTCTAGGTCAGCATACTCAGGAACCCACCCGAGACCGATGATAATGAGGTTTTTTAGCTACAAAGACAAGATGAAATTCTAATCTAGAGAAAAAGGGGATATTTTTTCAATGGTGCTAGAATATCGATATACCCAGATTACTCCCCGGACTTACAAAGGAGAAGAGCTGTTTTTTTGGATATTAAGCGTACTTTTATAACTATAATATACCATACGCTTTATTATACCCAGCGCGGTTGCGTATCGAGGCCTTAGGGACAACTCTTTTTTTTTTTATCTGTCGGAGGAGTCACAGACTGGCTTGTAGAGAACAGAAAGAACTTATAGAGATGAAATTGTTTACGTGTAAAAGAAAGTCTCTTTCATATATAGGAAAATTGTTTTTTTTTTTTTTTTCACAGCAGTAGGGGTTGGGAGGGAGAGGGGTGGGTTGGTGCAGTGAAGGATGAGAGTAATGTTAAGGTTGGTAATGGGAGTTTTTTGGCACTCGGGGTGATAGGGTCACAGGGAATGAGGGGGGGAGGGGGAGAGAAGGATGAGAAGGGATTGACAGCCAGGACAAATGAGTTTGAATCTAGAGTGGGGGATAGGGGAGTGGATGGACTGGGTTGAGGGGGTTAGAATGGTCACAAGAAATGCCCCTAGGGCACGCCAAGTTAGGCAATGGGGGGGGGGAAGGATTTATTTAAAGGATTGGGTATCACAGTTGTAATAAAAATGGCAAAAAGTTATAGAGCACTGTTAAAAAAGTTTAGGAAAGTGAAAGAAATAAAGCGCAAACACTTAAACCTCACAAGAATAAGAATGAATGGGAAAAAACCTTAGATAGTGGTGGGGGAGGGGGCGGGGGTATTTCCCTTCCAAACTCTCCCTGTTCCTTCCTCATAATATTAGCACTGAGTGAAGTAAGAAGGGTTATTGTTGATTTGATGCAAAAGGCCAAGTGGCTATGGGAAATAAGGGCACATGTGGTAAATTGGGGTTGTCAAAATAGAGGTTGGAGATTTTTTCTTTGTAGCTTTATATACAATAGCGCTGGGTTAGAACAGCGTCATCCTATGGTCGCGACTTTTCTATTACTAAGTAGGAGGTTAACTTCATGCTGGTTCTTATATTCCTGGTACTTTTCTTTTTTGTTATACATTTGAATGCAGCCTAGAACATTTGGTATAAGTTCCTGGAACATTAAGGGGATGAGTGAGCCTATTAAAAAAGCTACCGTATTTTCGGAATTGGAATCCTGTGCTACTGAGCTGATATGCCTGCAGGAAACTCACTTGACTCACTTTACTAATTATAAATAAAAAATTTCAGACACAATATCATTCAGTGTACTCCTCTTATTCAAGGGGAGTGAGCATTTTGGTCAGGAGGGGGTTGATGTTTTCCTGCAGGGATGTCAGTATTGATAGGTTGGGTTGTTTTATTGTTTTGTATTGTTTAATCGAGGGTAGGCCATTTGTCACAGCAAATCTGTATATCCCTCCCCCATTTAAGATGGAGATTCTGTCCCTGCTATTGAGATTTCTGGAGGACAAAAAAGATGTTCCGGTTATTATAATAGGGGACTTTAACGCTGTGCTGGATAGCAGGCTAGATAGGTTCCCGCCTGGGCCCAGTGGAGGTAGAGGGTCGGAGGGCAGGTTGGCACAGTTCCTTGAGGAGGTTGGGTGGTGTGACTTGTGGAGAGCTCGTAACCCTAGTAGTCAGCAATACTCTTGCTTTTCGGGGTCCCACCACACTCTCTCCCGCATCGATATGGCCATTGGTAATCAAGAAGTACAACCTTTAATAGGGAAAATTGAATATCGGCCAAGGGGGTATCCGATCACTCGCCACTGATAGTAACAATAACTGTACGGGATAATAGCGGCCATAGAATGTGGTCATTAAATCCAACATGGCTGGAGATAATAGGGAATAGAGACGAAATAAACATAAGATTGAGAGAATTTATTGAATATAATACTGGTACAGCCTCGGGGGGTGTGATCTGGGATGCCTTAAAAGCATATCTCAGAGGGCTTTAAACAGATATCAAAAATAAAGAAGCAAACAAGGGCAAGGGGAGAGCTTATTAGAGAAGAGGTCTTGAAGTCAGAAAGAAAGAATGTGTTAGATCCAACCCCGGAAAATCGAGAACTCTGGATAACGAAGCAACAAGAATATAAAATGGAAGAAATTAGAAGAGCAGAAAATAGGAAATCTTTCCAGAGGCATAGGAGCTTTGAGGAGGGGGAAAGAGTGGGTCTGATGTTGGCCTTGTTGGCCAGGACTAATTCACCCTCTTCAATAATTCCTATGATTAAGACAACTGAAGGAGAAATTTCATCAGATCCTCTGGTAATTAATGGAATATTTACAGAATTTTATAGCGATTTATATAAGTTGCGACACTGCCCAGAACGGGGAGAGATGGAGAAGTTCTTGGAAGGCACTAAGCTGTCGGTGTTATTGGACACAGACATGAATAGTCTGGATGCTCCAATAACATTGGAGGAACTTCGGCAAGCTATAGTGGATATGCCGAATCAGAAGTCCTCAGGCCCCGATGGATTGCCCTCTGAAGTTTATAAACAGTATGGGGAGGTGTTGGCCCCCGAGCTTTTGAAGACATTTAACTGGTCAGCTGCAGTAGATAGATTACCATCATCAATGTCTAAAGCTATTATAGTACTAATCCAGAAAGAGGGGAAGGACCAATTAGTAACATCATCATATAGACCAATCTCATCGTTGGGTACCGATGTCAAGATTTTGGCAAAAGTCCTGGCAACCAGGCTAAACAAATATATCTCTACCTTGATCCACCCGGATCAATCTGGGTTTATACAGAACAGGTCTACCAGTAAAAATATAAGAAGGACTTATTTGAATCTCCAGACTCCGGTAGAGAATGAAGGTTCCAGAGATGTCTTGTCCTTGGATATTGCCAAGGCTTTCGACACTCTGGAATGGGGGTATTTATGGTGGGAAATGGAAAGTTATGGGTTTGGCCCCCTATTCATTAATAGGCTTAAAATATTATATCAGCACCCCTGCGCTAGATTAAAAATAAACAACGTATACTCGGAACGGATCTCCCTTGAGAGGGGAACCAGGCAAGGGTGTCTGTTATCGCCCCTGCTGTTTGCCCTTGCAATGGAGCCTTTTGCGGAGGTAGTAAGAAACTCACCTGGTCTGCAGGGTTATAAAAGAAAAGGAGGTGAGGAAAGAATAGCGTTATATGCCGACGACGTTCTGTTATTTTTGGGTGACATGGGGCCATCACTAGTAAGGGCAATGCAGTTGGTGGAAGGATTTGGGAGGGTATCAGGGTTGATAGTCAACTGGGAGAAATCTACTCTTCCCCGACTGACTTGACTACTGGCTCTCTCCCTCAGGGGATACCCCGTTTTAGGGTGGTGGAGAAGTTCAAGTATTTGGGTATAGTTTTGGATAACAACCCATTATATTAGAGACAATCGAGCTCCGCTACTAGAAAAATTTAAAAGGAAGAAAGACATCTGGTGTCGGCACCCCCTTATCTGTAGCAGGCCGTGTAAATTTGGTTAAGATGATTTGGATGCCACAACTAATGTATATACTACACAACTCACCAGTTTGGATTGGGAGGGACTGGTTTGTAAAAAAAAAGTTCTCTCTTCCGGGAGTTAATATGGAGGAAGGGTCAGGCCAGAATTAGCCTTCAAACCCTGCAGCGCCTTACCGGGGAGGGGGGATTAGCGGTTCCTCATCCATATAGGTACTTCTTGGCGGCCCAGTGGCAACATCTGTGAACGTGGGGGAGAGGCGAATACCAGTGTAAAAATCATGTTATCAGGTAACCCGCACAAATCCTTAGCAGGGGCACTGGAAGCTGGGTCTTTAAGATGCGCACTTCCAACATATAAATTGGTTACCAAAGTCTGGCAGTTAATGAAGATTGAGATGGGATATAGGGGCCTCACGGAGTTTTCACCTATATGGCAGAATGGGCAGCTGCAAGAACTACAATCTATAGGAACAAACAGGCTGTGGGAAAGGTTGGGTATAAACAGGCTGGTTCAATTATTTGAAGGTAATATTTTAAAGTCTTTTGCGGACCTGAGACGGGAGTTTGGAATTCTAAAAGAAACATTTTATTTGTTATCTCCAGGTCAGGCACGCATTAGATAAACAATTTAAGACTAAGGCGATGGAATGGTGTAGTGCGTTGCTTCTTAACAAAGTGGTACGGATATCTAACCTTAAGGGCCTAATATCAGGAATTTATGATCAACTAACGGCCAGGGTGACGAGATCAGAACTACTTTCGCGCACCAGGGAGGCATGGGAGGCTGATGTGGGGGAGTTGAGGGATGATCAGTGGGAGAGAATCTTGGAGCTTGGCCCACTGGTGTCCCTCTCTCCGTCGCAGCGGGTTTCACACCTCCTGCTGGTGCACAGAGCCTACTTCACCCCCAAGAGGCTGCATAGATTTGGTCAAAGATCAGATGATAAATGCCCCAGATGCCTAGAGACAGGCGACCTGATACATATAATGTGGAAATGCCGAAATTAGCCAGGTATTGGACTGAGATCCTAAACATTATAGAAACTAGGTTTGGGATAAGACTGGAACAGGAGGCTAAGTCCTGTGTGCTGGGGCTAATTAGATAGAACATCGGGAATGGGCCTATAGATATTGCAATCGTACGATGCCTATACCAGGCGAGGAAACTGATTGCGAAAGCCTGGTTATCAACGGTGCCCCCTACCCCTGAAGAATGGGTCAGAACAATGAACTCAGTAGTAAGAACTGAAAGGACAATTTATACTAGAAGGGGAAGCTACAAGAAGTTCACAATGATATGGGGTTTATGGTGCCAGGGAATGAGCAATTAAATATGAAACCTCAATTAGGATATGAATTTAAGAACAAGGGAATAGGCGCATGGGGTTGTAAGCACCAAGTAGAGGTTTTTTAATTGGATAACAAGATTTGCCAGACTTAAGATAAGGTTATTTTAATAGAAGTAAAGTGCTTGGGGTGGAGGGTAAAGCATATGGCAGGGGTAAGAAAACATGTTAATGAAGAGTCTGGCTGTGTTATGGGTTACTAAAGGATATAAAGGTGTAATTTTTATACTGTTTATGATGAATAATGTATAATATGAAAAAGTAATAATAAAAAGGATTTGATTCAAAAAAATAAAAGTCAAGGGGGAGTCAGCAGCGCCCTGCACCTGCAGAGCAATAGGTGTGATGCAATAGGGTGGCTGCCCTTAAGCTGCCCCCTAGAGGACATCCTGCCTCATTGGAGTTGTGCCTCCTCCTCCTTTCTTTTCCACCTCTCTTCTCTCAGGCGCCCAAGTACAGTTAGTGACCTCATCATCCCCTCCCTCCTATCACTGGAGCAAACTTGGCAGTATGCTGCAGCTAAGGGAACATGACTGCCAGTTTCTTGTCCTTCTTGGGCACCCTCTCTCTCTAGGCTCACGTTATTCCTTTCCTCAACCTGGGAACCAACATCAGAGACTCAAATCGTTGTGCATCCTCCAGCAGCATGTACCCGACACTGTGGTCGAATAATTCTGGGGGCTTCTCCATGCATGATGGTGGGGCTATGGAAGGAGTGACTGTGGACAAAGAGCTGGTGGAATAGGCTGCTTTGGCAGCTGCATTGAAAGGCAAAAAGAGGGACTTTGATTGAGATAGATGACTTTGTGGAGGCAAAGTTGAAATAGATACAAAATTGTTTTATTGGTAACAAAACGTAGTAAAGAATAAGGTAATAACCACATATACATTCAGTACAGTATTTCATATAAACTCCACACACACATAACATACAGGTGTGGCATGGGAAAAAGGTTTGCATGAGTATGGTATAGTCAGAGCAGTTCAAAGGTACAAAACATAGGATGAATTTATATTATTACATATGATATAAAAACAGCACCAGCGACAGGAGTATGGGTGTAGCAAATAAAACCAAAATGAATGAATAAATAAATGTCAGAATTATTAATCTGCTGCAGACTGAAATTCAATGTGTCCATTACAGACACAGGTCAGCATCACTTGTGCCCGACGCGTTTCGTGTAGAGACACTCCTCAGGGGCAGATGCTAAAATATATCTGCAGAGTGTAAAGAAAAAAGTGGTGACATTAGTCTAATTCTAATTCGTAACAATAGGACAGATTGGCTCGTCCTAAATACTCACATAGGGTCCAAAAACGGTAAAATATTGCGGCAATGTGATCAACGTCCCAAAAAGAGCCTCCCCCGGGAACTGAGGTAATTGCCGGCGCGCACGGCAGGGCGCACGCAACGAAACCTCCCGATGACCCAAGGCACAAATTGCTGGTGCAAGTGAAAAGTTGCGGTGGCCTGAGAGGGCAACCTGAAGTGATATGAGAGGGTCTGGAAAAGGAATGTGAAAATGAGAATCAATAAAAATGTGAGTGAATGTGAAAAAAAAAAAAAAAATTGTTAGATAAATAAATAAATGAAAAATATGAAATATAAAGCTATAAAAATGAATAAAAAAATGGTAAAATGAATGGAATGTGGTGTGAAAAGGGGGTCTGTGTTGACTAAGTATGTGAACTATGTGAGCATTATTAATGTTGCGTGAAAAGGTGAAAGATTGGATGGTGAAAGCCAAAGTGAAACAAAAAAAGTGGCAACAGTGATAACAAAAATAAAATAAAACATAGTGACAGGCAATTGTGAATGACCTAGGGGGTGACTTACGTGTTGGAGCAGGGCTAAAAACAAAGGGAAGTGTTGAATGCGATGTGATAGCTCAGAGGTGTATCAGCAAGAGTGTGACAGGGGAGGCAGCTTATATGTACCCCGCACACGTGCACGCCGGCTCTTACCAGCGTCACGCTAGCGTGTGATAGGCAGGAAGGGGCTCCGGAGAGGGCGGTAAGCACCGCCCTCCACAGAAGCCCATATTCACTGCCAGGACAGCTAAGATATAGCACATAGCACAGGGATGGAGGCACACCGCATATGTGCCTCAATTAAAGTCCCAATTTTTTCCCCCCCTCTCCATTCGAGCTGCATTGAAAGGCAAACTACTTTGAGCCTGGGTGACAGAGGATGAGGAGGATAAGGACGGCTTTGTTATCCACTTCACCAAATCTTCTGCATGTTGTGGCTCAATAACAAGGCCTGCAGCAGAAAAAAAAGGACAAGCGTGCTCCATGACCACCTGCAGAGGATGCACCATGTTCATGACCAGCACTGATGACTGTAGACACAGAGGCTGCTTGCCCTGTCTTAGTGGCATGTGAGCATCACATCACACACTACACCACACACTACACCATATATATATAGACTGTGAGACTGTGTGTATGTGTGTGTGTATATGTATATAAATATATATATATAAATATATATATATATATATATATATATATATATATATATATATATATATATATATATATATTTATGGTCGGAGCCCTATGTCCGATATGGACATAGATAACACTTATAGTAAAGATAAGACTTACCATCGGAAATAGACCTGAAAGTGTGGACTTACCATAAGAAATGGACCTGAAAGTGTGCCTTGGTCTAATGGCCGGTATGCCAAAATAAGGGGGCATACCCTGGTTTAAGAAATGATTATTCTGTAAGAGAAATGAATGAAATGAATAGTTGAGAAATGCTGTGAAATGGGGATGGGAGGGTGGGTATCGCGCACAGGAAACCGACAAGCACCACAGGTGAGCGGGCTGCTTAAATACCCCCCGGGCTCCTCCCATAAATTCAGGCCACCATACTGGCCTTCCTACTTATGGTCGGAGCCCTATGTCCGATATGGACATAGATAACACTTATAGTAAAGATAAGACTTACCATCGGAAATAGACCTGAAAGTGTGGACTTACCATATGAAATGGACCTGAAAGTGTGCCTTGGTCTAATGGCCGGTATGCCAAAATAAGGGGGCAAAAACATTCAGGTAGGGTTATAATTTTTATTGGTTTTCAGTTATTTATTGAGCCAATTTTGAAAATGCCTGTGCCATCTCTGTTTGCGGATTGGGGATATACCGGGCGAAGCAGGCTGATTTCCACCTGCCTAGTCTTCTGATGATGTGGTCTGGAACCCCGTGGCGGGACGCTGCGGAGGCTGCTCCGATGCGAAAGGAGTGTCCGGAATACTGACTAGGGTTAAGGTGAAGATTGCGGAGAAGTATCCTTATGTGTTTCACAAACTGAGAGGCGCTTAAGGGCTTAACTGGGAATGGTAGAAGGGGACTGCTGTCTGGTTGCTCAGGCAGGAGTGACAGGAGTCGGTTGAGTACAGCGACTGGACACCAGCTGTTGTTGGTTTTGTAGAGGTGAATGTTCACTCCTGAGCCCGTTTGCTGGGTTTTAGAGACCTCGAGGTGCAGGATGAAATGGTCTTGGTATCGAAGCAAGTGCCGTCTGCATAGTACTTGGTCTGTGGGTTTGTTAGAGGTGAATTCGCCAGGTCGCAAGAACCCATAGTAAGCTAAATATACGGCTGCTTGTAAGACCGTGCTGGGGAGCAGACCGAATGGTGAAGTAGCCAGAATAGTTGACATGTCCCTAAAGATGGGCCCCGTAATGGGTAAGCGCTTGGTGCTGATGACTGGTTGTTGTTCCTGAATGCCCCTTAGGATGGCTCGTATAGCGTGTGATGAGAACAGTGAAGATTTCGTGGGGTCTTCAAGCGTCAAGAAATGTTGAATGCCGGCTAGGTATAGCCGAATGGTATTGTAGGATAAGGCCAGCTGCGTGTGACAGAGTGCAGTGAAGGCCAGTACCTGTTTGACATCTGTTGGTCCTTTACGGCAGGATGTGAGGAATTTATTGAACGCCTTCCAAGCTGTCTGGTAGGCTTTGAGTGTGTTGTGAGAGAGTGAATGATTGATGAGTTGCGTTGCTCTGTGTAAATGTTGAACTAGTCCAGGGTCAGTTGTGACCAGACAGGGATAGGGGCCGACATTGGTTCGGCATCGGGAACCTGTTCAAAAAAGGAGGTGTAATTAAAACGTGACAGTGCGTCAGCAGCTAAGTTGTATCTGCCGGGAATAAATGCACAGTGTATATTAAACTGACGCTGTAAAGACAGTTGTAACAATCTGCGCAGGAAGGACATGACTGCTAGGGACTTGGACCTGCCTCTGTTGATGATGTCTGCTGTGGCCTGGTTGTTGGTGGTGAAGACTACGGTTTGTCCTGTCCAGTGGTGGCCCCAGAGCTGTGCAGCTGCCACTATGGGATAAAGTTCAAAGAGGGCAGATGTTTGAGTAAAGCCGGGTATCAACAGTATCTGTTGAGGCCAGGGTCCTGAAAACCAATGGTGGCCAAAAATTGCCGCGAAACCTGTGGAGGCTGCAGCGTCTGTCACTACCTGGGGTGACAGGGGCGAAACCATGGGTATAAATAGGGATATGCCATTCCAGGCGGACAAGAATTCCTCCCACATAGATAGGTCCGCTATAGCTGCGGAGTCTAGATTTAAGAGCTGATCGGGGTCTTGAGTTTCTGACAGGAATCTAAGCAGGCGTGATACAAAGGTGCGGCCTTGTGGAATAATTCGCATGGCGAAATTAAGCATTCCCAGGAGAGATTGCAACTGTTTTTTGGTACAGCCCTTGGTGTGTGTGAATTCGTGAAGGACCGCCCTAATGCGTGTTAGTTTGTCGAGGGGGAGACTGGCTTGCACAGCGCAGGTATCCAAGCTGACCCCGAGAAAGGTGATGATGTGTGCTGGGCCGTCGACTTTGTGCTCGGCGATGGGAACATTGAGGTTTCCAAATATCACTCTGAGTTTGTCGAGGTCTCCTGGGGGCTTGCTGGGAGGTTCTATTAGTAAGAAGTCATCCAGGTAATGGATGACTTCTTGGCATTGACCCTTGTGTAACAGTATCCAAACAAGGGACTGAGCGAACGTGTCGAAGAGCCACGGACTACTCTTCGAACCGAAGGTCAGTTTTGTGGCAAAATAATATGCCTCCTTCCACTTGATGCCATGCCAGCACCAAAGGGATGGGTGGATGGGCAGGAGCTTGAAGGCATCCGAGATGTCGGCTTTGGAGAGCCAGGCACCTGTACCTGCTTTGATGATTGCTTGTATTGCCATGTCGACGGAGGAATATTTTAGAGAAAACTCTTCGGAGGGGATCAGGGAATTGAGACTGGGGATGTGGGAAGAATGAGGCGCAGACAGGTCGTACACCAAACGCAATTTATTCGTGAACTTGCCCTTGACAAGCCCAATAGGGCTGACTCTCCATGTGCTGAAAGGGGGGCAAGTGAAAGGGCCTATAACGTACTCTCGATCTACCTCTGCTTGTAAGAGCTGATCTATGGCTTGTTCGTCAATGGCTGCTGAACGAAGATTGGCACATTCGTGAGTACTGTGGGGTAGTGAAATGAGGCCGGTGTGAAAGCCTGCTGTGAAGCCTTGGATAAGGTAGGTGGCCAGGGGAGGGGTGGGATGTGAGGTGAGGTACAGTCCTAACCATAAGAGGTTGATCCGGCTTAGTCATGCCCTCTTGTGTTGTTTGACTTCACACAAATTTCTTGGGTGTGCTCTTTGGCATAAGGTGCAGATGTGGAGTAGGCGGCACTGGCTGAAGTTGCAGGACCCGTAGTTGTAGTTATTACAGATGGCTGCCCCTCCCACGGTTCGGACTGGGCGTCCGAATTTGTCTACCTGAGGCGTTGGTTCAGGGGGCGACTGACCCTGAATTGTACCCGAGGTAGAGGGAAACTCGAAGGGCCGTCTGATCGCCGCATTGGCGCACCAGGTGGCAGTGTGGGTGGAGGACTGACAAATCGCACACAGAGGTGAGCGTAAGCCGGCAAAGTGGCGGCAGAAGAGCTCTGTGTCCATGAGACTCCAATTTGTCGTAGTCTGGAACTGTGTGAGTCTGGCGGCGGCCTTAGCGGAAAAGGAACGGTGGTAATCATAAAATGCAAATCCTCCATACTTGTAGCCCAAGTCTACTACCGTATGGAGATACAAGTCCAGCTCTTCCCGTCTGCTGGGGGTGGCTGAGCATAGGACGTCTCTGAGCATGCCAAAGGCCAGGGTAAATTCTGGGACCGATAACTTGCGGTTCAATCTGGGGTCTTTGGCTTTAAGGACCACCGATATGTCACCCCAGGAGTAGGCCTTATTTTCTGCCAGATCGTGTACGGAAATAAGGAGAGAGGCCAGGTTGATGTCCCTGCCGTCCAAAATGTCCTTCCTGATACTGGTTGGGACCAGATGGGAGGGGTAGACAATGGGGCTCCAGCCTGAGGTACCTGCAGGAAGGGGTGTCAAGGTTTGAGTTGCGGTTGGGTCGGGGACAGCCGTGGCCGGTCGAGCCTCCAGGAGTGCCACCCTGGTTTGGACGTCTGTAACTGAGGTAGACAAGGATGACACCATCGTGTGTAATTGTGAGATAGCTGATGATATTGACTGGAGGGATGCCTGTTGGGTACTGGGTCCTGCTGCTGGTGGGGGAAAGAGGAGTTTGAAGAGCTCGCCTTTCCTCACTGTGGCGGGGAAGGGGACACCTCTGCGTCTGAGCTCTGCCATCAGTTTGGGGATAGTACATCCCCTGAGGGACTGCACGCTGCCACTCTCTGAGACCGGGGAAGGTGACAAAGGGGCCGTGAAGTCTTCGCTGCCGGCCTGAGACATAGTTGATCTGGTGAGAATCTCCTGTCTTGAGCTCTTATTTTCCGGTTGACTGTAACCTATTGGGGGTGACATGAATTTCAAGTTTTTTCTTTGATCCCCTGAGTCATACTTACCCGACTTATCCTCCCATTCTTTTATATATATATTTTTTTTTTTTACCTGGGGGGATATCGTCCAACCTGGTGCAGGGTGGACCTACTGAACTTTGACTGACCTAGAGGAAAATGAAAGGTGATAATTTGTGAAGGGATTGCTAACTAATTTGAAGCAACGATTTGTATGGTGCTTGCAATCTTGTGACAATGAAATGATTCGAAATGTTTGCCTTGATTATGAAATGAATGAACTCCATGACAGAGGTCCGGCCTGGTCGTGTCGTGACTGATCCGACCGTGAACCGGGCTCTGGAGCATGTACTGAAATGAGGCAACTGAAAAACATTGGTGCACACCGGGACGAATCGGTGCCTGTTTGATGCATCTGGATTCGAATCGGAGCGCAGTATGAAATGAAATGAGAGAAATGTTTACCTTGACCGAGGCTCGAATTGGTTGTGCCGTATTTTGCGACTGGCAACGAACCGAGCTCCGGTATAGGTATGGATACGGCCGAAACAAGTGAGGCATTCCGTGACGAATCGGTGCATCTCAGATGCGACTGGTTTCGAAACGGTGATGCGCTGTGGGAGTGAAATGGTAGTAATTGCATGACAGAGACACGGATCATTCGCCCGATATCTGCGACTAGCTATGATCCGGACTCTGGAGCATGTTTCAGAAATGAGGCCGAGCCCTGGGGCACGCCGTAACGAATCGGTGCATGGAAGATGCGACTGGATTCGAAGCGGAGCACGGTAAGTGCAGGTGTAACATATCGTTTGCCATGACGGAGGCGCGAATCGGTCGTGCGTTGTAGCGACTGACTACGAATCGGACTCCGGAGCATGTACTGAAATGTGGCCAATCCTGGGGCACGCCGAGACGAATCGGTGCATTTCCATGCGACTGAATTCATGTCGGAACGTAATACGTGGTAATGAAATGATAACCATGACAGAGGTACGAATGGCTGATAATAACGTAACTCTGGAGCATGTACTGAAATGAGGCCGTAACTACTGGGGCACACCGGAGCGAATCGGTGCATCTTTTAGGTGCGACTGGATTCGAATCGGAGCGCGGTAGGTGACTGAAATGAGAAATGTTTGAAATGATTTAAAATGTTAGAAATGAGTTTTGAAATGTTTCAGAAATGAGACATGATTGGCATCGAACTGACTTGATCCGATAGATTTGCGAATTGCGACTCGCTATGGCTGTCTACAGACGCATATTTAAAATTTCCGACATGCTAGAAATGAAGCAACGTCTGCGTCGCGGTTGTTTCTCAAGTAAGGCGAAATGGTAACATAACGATAGTACGAGTGATATACATTGCGGTTACGTTTGTAAAATGCGAGTGATACGGAAATTTGAAATCACGGTTTAGTGACATGATATGAAAACGTAAAACAAAGTCCGACGGGACCCTACCTGCGACAGCCAAGCCAGACGCGTGGTACGAACTACGAAACGGTAAACACGGACTTCGAAAGTCTTGAGCACGGAAATAACGAATACGGGAACTTGCGAGGCAAGAACTTGCGGACGCTGGTATTCGAATAGTCGGCCTAGTGACGTATATCGCGCACAGGAAACCGACAAGCACCACAGGTGAGCGGGCTGCTTAAATACCCCCCGGGCTCCTCCCATATATTCAGGTCACCATACTGGCCTTCCTACATATATATATATATATATATATATATATATATATATATATATATATATATATATATATATATATATATATATATATTAATGCGCCGCGTGAAGTGTATTAGAAACAGTATGCACTGTACCACAGAATGCACTGTAGATATAGGCTACACTAGATGCAGATTATACGGTTGTGGTCATAAGTTTACATACCCTGGCAGAATTTGTTTTCTTGTCCATTTTTCAGAGAATATGAATGATAACACAAAAACATTTCTTTCACTTATGGTTAGTGTTTGGCTGAAGCCATTTATTATCAATCAACTGTGTTTACTCTTTTTAAATCATAATGACAACAGAAACTACCCAAATGACCCTGATCAAAAGTTTACTTACCCTGGTGATTTTGGCCTGATAACATGCACACAAATTGACACAAAGGGGTTTGAATGGCTATTAAAGGTAACCATCCTCACCTGTGATCAGTTTGCTTGTAATGAGTGTGTTTGTGTATAAAAGGTCAAAGAGTTTCTGTACTCCTGACAGACCCTTCCAGTGCTGCACTGATGTTTTTGGTTTCTGAGTCATGGGCAAAGCAAAAGAACTGTCAAAGGATCTGCGGGAAAAGGTAGTTGAACCGTATAAAACAGGAAAGGGATAGAAAAAGATATCCAAGGAATTGAGAATGCCAATCAGCAGTGTTCAAACTTAAGAAGGGTAAAATGAGGGGTTCTGTTAAAACCGAACAACGGTCAGGTAGACCAACTAAAATTTCAGCCTCAACTGCCAGGAAAATTGTTTGGGATACAAAGAAAAACCCACAAATAACCTCAGGTGAAACACAGGACTCTCTGAAAACATGTGGCGTAGCTGTTTCAAGATGCACAATAAGGAGGCACTTGAAGAAAGATGGGCTGCATGGTCGAGTCACCAGAAGAAAACCATTACATAAGCAAATGCTACAAGGTATCTCACTTACAAAACCCCAAACAGCACAGAGACAAGCCTCAAACCTTCCAGCACAAAGTCGTTTGGAGTGATGAGACCAAAATTTAGCTTTTTGGCCACAACCATACATGCTTCATTTGGAGAAGAGTCAACAAGGCCTATGATGAAAGTTACACCATTCCTACTGTGAAACACAGAGGTGAATCACTGATGTTTTGGGGATGTGTGAGCTACAAAGGTACAGGAAATTTGGTCAAAATTGATGGTAAAATGAATGCAGTATGTTATAATAAAATACTGGGGGAACATTTGCATTCATCAGCCAGAAAGCTGCGCATGGGACGTGCTTGGACATTCCAACATGACAATAATCCAAAACACAAGGCCAAGTTGACCTGGCATTGGTTACAGCAGAACAAAGTGAAGGTTCTGGAGTGGCCATCTAAGTCTCTTGACCTCAATATCATTGAGCCACTCTGGGGAGATCTCAAATGTGCAGCTCATACAAGACAGCCCAAGAATTTACAGGAAATGGAGGCTTGCCAAGAGGAATGGGCAGCTTTTCCATCTGAAAAGATAAAGAGCCTCATCCACAAATACCACAGAAGACTTCAAGCTGTCATTGATGTTAAAGGGAGAAATACACGGTATTATGAACTGGGGCATGTACATTTTTGACCAGGGTAATTTGGGTAGCTTTTAAATGCTAAAAAGAAATAGTATATATATATTAATACATATAAGGACATATAAACACACAGTTCCTCTGAAGAAGTCATTTGACGATACGCGTCAGGATTGGAGCACGGGACGCTGCCACAGACCAGCAGTTTGAGACGAGCTTGGCGCTCGTGGATGTTTTACACTTTAGCCGTTTTTATATGTAAGTTTATTGGACTGGTTTTTTATATACAGTAATAAATTGAATCTATATACGGGATCACGCTATGTACGTTCCCTTCTTTTACATCGTACACATTTTTTACCTGACGAGCATTAAGGAGTTGGGAGCGGGGACAGATTGAGGACTGAAGATAACTTTTGAGGCATACGAGCTCGGCGCTCGTGGGTTGATGCCCACATTCATTTCAAACAAGTGAGTGTAATTCCCCCTTCTCTGTGTCTTGCTACCCCTCCCCTTTGTCTTTTTATATTCCACCTTGCACATTTAACCATCGTTATCAACTGTACAACTGGATTTCCATGCTTGCTGGCTATTTGCAACACAAGCTGTATACCTTACAGCAGTAAGGTAAGCGGCATGCGAACACGGAGGTGCCCTCACTGAAGAACCCCCCCTCTCCCTCCACTATTGGAACTGTTTTTCATTTGGGAGTGTTTTATTTGGTGGTGGGATTGATATTGTCTCACCTTTGTGGACTTGTCACTTACAGCTCTTTCAAGCTGCTACTTATGTGCTAGTGTGATACTAGCCCATACTTATTGGGACTCATTTTATGTTTCATTATTTGTATTTAAATTTTTTTGTGTTACTATTTTGCAGTGTTTTTCACTTATGTCAGCACTTTGATCCATTCAATATTTATGAGCTTAATTCTTGCTTGGCTTATGCACCCACTTGATATTGGTATACACACTCATCCTGAATTTCTTGTTTGCACTTCTCATTGATGCCAGCATTGCTTTCATGTATCATTATATATATATTATTTCTTTCTAGTATTTAAGAGCCCCTATATGTGTTTATATTTATCCTTATATGTATTATTATATATATACTATTTCTTTTTAGCATTTAAAAGCCCTTATATGTGTTTGGCTCATGCATTTAGGTCATCTGGTATATATATTCTTTATGCACTTTAGTTAGTCCCATCCACTTCCCTTTCCCCTTTGTTTATCACAGCGCAATCACCATCTCCTATATCTATGTTCAATTTGTCTGTTTGGATCAGTCTACAGGTGTTGCAGCAGTGTTTTTCTAGTATAGGCCTTTTTAACAGCGTAGGAGTTATCACTTTCACACTTATTTTAGTGCTTCACATTCACCTAATCATCTCATTCACTGTCCTACCATTCAACTTTTTTGAACGGGGAAACCTGCATCAAATTAGCATAGGTGCAAACCCAGCCTAAAAGTTTTAGTTAAGTTAAGTCTAAGAAAAGACAACCTGAGTTAATGAGTAGACTATAATAAGGGCCAAACCAGTATATTTAACTTAAACATGTATACTCCTAATTGATAATTTTAGGAGTATACACAATTTAGTTAAATATACTCACATTTTGTCAATTATAAGGTTAAAGTGGTTGTAAAGTATCCAAAATAAACTCCTTTGATAGGTTCTTTTATGGGGCAATAGTAATAGCAGTGTGTTTTTTTCAGCAATAAAATCTCTAAATACTTTTTCACAGCAGTGTCCTGAGCAGTCACATAGTTTTCTTAGGTCTTACTCCTAGCAGATGGACGCCTATGGAAATGACAGGGAGTGAGTGGGGGAGAGGTAGATGCGATCAGTCACACTGAAGACACAGCAGGATGACAGAGGGATGTAAACTGACCACACTATCATGAATTACAAGAAAAACAGAAATGGAAGGTGCGCACACCTAGTGCGTTACCAGGGATAATTTTATAATAAGAAATGTTTGTATAAAAATGGGTACTCACAAAATGCAACTGACAAAAGGCCATAAACACAGTGCATGAACATGCACAGAACACGGGATATAGCTAACGCCTTTCGGGGGCGCACCCCCTTCCTCCGAGCTAGGCTAGTGTGGGCTGCATCTACTAGCCTAGCTCTGAGGAAGGGGGTGCACCCCCAAATCGTGTTAGCTATACCCCATGTTCTGTGCATGTTCATGCACTGTGTTTATGGTCTTTTGTCAGTTGCATTTTGTGAGTACCCATTTTTATACAAAAAATTTAATTATCTCTGGTAATGCACTAGGTGTGCACACCTTCCATTTCTGTTTTTCTTGTAGTTCCTTTCAGATTACTCCATCTGAGGAGGGCAGCAAAACCTAGTTCTGGGATACCATAGATACCTTTCACACCACCATTTTTTTTTTAAACCATATGTTTATTCAAAGCTATACAAAATTATAGGATATCAAGTAGTTGTACATAGTAGTATACAATGTTCAGTTAGGTAGTCCGGGTGTGCAATAAAATGAACAATAGTATAAGTAATTGCTTCATGAGATTAGAAGTAACATTAATAAACAATAACCAAACATTAACACCTTAACAGAGGGGAGGGTGAGGTGGAATGTGTTCTACTGTAGTAGTCTTATTGTTTGGACTTATATTAGGGTATACCACTTCCAATCCGTGGGCGCTATGTGGGTAGAAGTCAAACAAAACAGTTTACAACCACTTTAAATCGGAGCTATGTCTTTTGGGAACATGAATTTTCTCGATTTCAGCTTTAACCTGCCCCAAAAACAAAGCTATACTTGGATTAATTTGGACTGAAGGGTATTTTGTGGATTTCTTCCTCAATAAATTGGGATTGTTTGTATCTTTCGCCACTGAACATAGTATAGTTTCCAAGTCAATACAATCAGTTAGGTCTAGGGGTTCATTCTCAGCCACTAAGTCATTTAAAATTTTGAGTACCCGAAAATTATGTTTGATATAATCCGTGGGGAGTGGTGGCTCGGAAATGAATTGTTCTTCTTTGTGATATAATTGTTTCACTAGAAGCTTATGTACAGAGAGATTCAGATCTTTATTGACCTCAAAATGGTCAAGGTTAGATTGTGGACAGAAATAAAGTCCCTTCAGAAGTAACCGTCTTTAAGGGTTAGTTAAGGTATAAGATGACAAATTAATAATTTCAAGGGACCCAGCCTGATGTTGGCTATCTATTTGCCAATCATTCCTGTCTTTCTGGCTGTGTATTGATCCAATATCCCAATCGTACACATTTGATTGGGGTTGGGACATTCTAAATTTGGTACAGAGGGAGTGGAAGAAGCTGATGCCCCCAAATTGATGGAGTTGGATATGCCATGGGGAGGGTAGATTCTACCAATCCTCCGATTGTTGCTGATGATGAAGGTTGTTGCCCTTGATTCTTAGATGTTAAAGGTTCCTGTTCCCCTTTAGGATGTGGCCTCCTTTTGGGGTCATTACTGGAATCTAAACATTCTTCTTCTTATTATTATGTTAATTCATTTATTTTTATTCATTTATTTTTATTATTTATATATTTGTTTTTCTTCTATTTTTATTTATTTATTTTTATTTCTAATTCATTATTATTCTTAGTTTATTGTTTAACATTTTTAGTTTTTCTAGTTCCATTTCTCCTGCTTTCTCTTCTTCTTTTTGGAACCCAGTTATTCTTCTATTGCAATTGTGCAGCGCCGGTCACCTTTGTCTCTCCGCTTTGCTTGGTCCTCCAGCGCTAGTGAGCAGGGCACCTGTACGCTGCATCTACGTAAGTGGGAGTTCATTCTTCCCTCTGTGTCGCTTGCACATCCACTTAATGGCGCATCCTGCCGCCATTGTGTGGGGGGATAAGGTTAGGTGGAGCTCTTTGTCTCCACCTATTCACATGATGCTGGGAAATGGGTGACCCTGTATGAGAGGCTCGGGTATAAGACCCTGTCTGACTATCTAGAGTGTGCAGCAGTTTTCCATGCTGCTGTCATTTCTTGAGCTATTTCACTGCTTTATCTTAAACAAGGTATGTTTTTCTTTGGTTTGACACACTTTTTAAAATTTACCCTATTCATTACCTACACTGATATGGTTTGGATTCCCCATTTGGATAACATAGTTTTATCATACTAATTATGTGGGGGTCTTGTGAGCCAAAGATGGACTGATGCCTCTGTGAGGTGAAACAAATATAGATAAGCTGCAAACACTAACCACGTTTCATTGCGTGCATAAACCAAAAAATTTAAATAAACGTGCCTGCGCTGAAAAAACAGATACTGTAAGTTGAAAGAGGACTCTAATCTGTGGAATCTAGTCCAAATTTGGTCTTTTGGTCCTCTGCATTGACATACTAGTAAAAGCCGATTTACTTATTGCTTACCAAAAGTTACTGGTCTTTCACTTTTACGTCTATTTCTGTAAACTGTCCCACATTTGTTTGAATATCTTAGCTTCCCAAGTCTGTTCTTCCATTACCCATAGAGGTTCCTGTTTTTTCAAAGCTTTGTTATAGGAACACCGGTATATTATTCATTGCTTTGTATATATTTATAAATGCTTTGTATATACATAGTCATATTTTTTAAATGGGTTACATTCACTGGCTTATAAAAGTTAGTTGGCAGGGAAATTTTCATGTTCCATCTTTTAATTTTAGTCATCTATCAGTGACAAAATAGTCTTGAATGCAAATGGATATTTTACAAGATAAAAGAGTTACATTCTGACAGACACAAACTGAAAAGCATAAGTTGCTATGGTTTTGAGGGTGTTAATACACATTTCCTTGATCATTCAGAAATAAGTTATGCATATCACTGATCCACCCTCTACTGCAGTTTTCTGGATGTACTGCTAGGACAGAGGCTGCATATCACAGAATAGCTAATTAAAGTCTACATTTCCAACCAGACAAATGCAGAAAGCCCTGTAAAATAAATAAATAAATGACTAAATAAATAAACTACACATTTTATGCAGAAATAAATAATACAGCTCAAGCTTTTGTACAAACATGACTATAGGCTGAAGGCTTTTTTTATTTCTTGAAAATAGACACAGAAAATTAAGGGTAAACCCGATTAAAGTGTATGTAAGTGCAGCAATTAATAGAGCTGCTTTTTTGATTGTGTAAACCTGTTAATTATAATTGTTACATTGACATATGATAGAACATTAGCCTAGTTATAAATTACACATCAATTTTGTACTTTATGACAGATCTTACTTTTATAAATAAGCCACTGCATTTAAAACTTTGCTTTTATTTCACATGGGGAAAGGATTGCCTACAGCATTTCTTCCGGCATTCACAATCAAAGTCTTTTTTTTATAGCATGTAGGGCAGATTTTTCAGTTTCTCAAAATCACAAAAATATATTTATAGGAACTTATTGAACATTAGATTTAGATGTTTTGTTATGTATATTTTGGAATCTGTAATATTTTATTATTCAGCGAGGATACAGTTTATTATAATAAAAGTATAATGTGTTATAATGTTTTTAAGTACAAAGAATGTTGTGAAATTACAATATAAACTTGAAAAAAATTAATATATATACATATTAGTAGAAATCCAGCATTTAAATAATATAAAACAATGTTGCAAAAAATTCAATTTTATTGATTTTTTTTAACTTAAAAATGAAAAGAGAACCCTTGATTTATACTCCACTGTGCAATAAAGCAAAACAGCCTCCCCACATTTTCCTTGTGAGTACATACTGTACAGGACCTTGCAGTTGTTTACACTACTTTTAGATCAGCATTAGGTACAAATAATTTATTACAAATTGGCTGGAAGTTTGCCCAGTCCTCTTATGTGAACTTTTACCAGGTATGAATGTTTTTTATCAAATGTTTTACCAGTGACTTAACAAGGGGCCCTTGCTATTTTGACTTCATAGGAACATACATTCAATACATGTATGTAAATGCATTTCTATCAAAACAGATATCACTCAGCTCAAGGATGGACAATTTTTGTACAAAGAAGATCAAACCACATAAAAAAAGAAAAACAGAGTGAAGATATAACCATGTGCATAACAGTCAGTCTTGTGCTATCCTACACTAAAAGGGATGATGCCACTCTCACGCAGAGTGTTATGTCAATAATACAAGATGTTCAGATCCTGATATCTGCTAGATCATATGGGAAGTCATGGAACTGTATCCTTGTGTTATGGTAGACTGCCTCCGGCTGGAGGTAGGAATGTTCGTGTACCTACAGTATCTGGGCAAAGTTAGGGGGAATACATCACAAGTTTATGTGATACCTTTTATGTTGTACTGTTTTCTATACCGGTAAGTTTGTGGCTGGTTGTTGCCCACAATGTGTGGCTTGTTATAACATGTATTGTATAAAACGAAATAAAAAAATAATTTTCAAAAAAAAGCTGTTCAGATCCTACATTTGTGTCAAATGTGTCTTTTGAGTCTGGTTTTCTGTGGCATATTCTACTAATAGATAAGGACTAGAGTACAACAAAGAAAGAAAAACTCCATATAGCGTAGTATGTCTCAGACCCTTAAACCTCATTCCCATGTGCATTTTTTGTCCAGACAGGATTCCTGTAAAAGAATCAGCAGATTATTTTGGCTGGAATCAAACATGGTTCTGGGCAACTGTAGCCACTCAGGCTGCACAAAGCAATGACAGGCTGACAGGAACTGCAGCTATCGACGTCTATTCGCATGTATCTACACATCCAGCTGTCACCGAATGCTAGGGATAGATGACCATCATGTGTAGATAGATGCAAATAGGGGTGAACATCTGTGGCTCCTGTCAGCCCGTCAATGTTTTGTTGAGGCTGAGTGACCGCAGCTTGTCTGGAAAAGACAGTGGATTTGTCAGGGCTGGGCTCAGCCCTTCCTATTCAAATCTGGCCGCTCAGCTGTCAGCTAATTGCCAGCTCCTATTTCTCCACAGTGACTCACCTATTGATGATATCCTGCTTTATCAGTCCTCATCAGTCCTGCCTACTTAAACCGTCCATTCCAGATGATCTCTGCCTTCGCCTTGGTCACATCTCTCCTGTGTTCCTGTTAAATACTTGCTTGGCTGACATTCCTTCTGGCTCCAGATCCTGTTTGCTGTTCTACTATGCTCATCTCTGGCTCCCTGACGTTTTGACTTGTCTGACTGTCCGTTCCGGTTCCGGAATTCTGGCTATGTTTTGACTACGTTTTCTCTGTTTACCTTTTTTATTATTATTACAAAAGTGTGATTTAACTGTACTTCTGTCTCAGTCTGATTCATGGTTTCTGACAGTAGGCGAAGGCCATGAATTCAGAAAATGCAGTCAAACATTTGTTGGTAATATTTTTTTCCAGATTGAAGGAGCAGTATCACAGCATGGATCAGTTTGCCATGGCATTACAAATGCTCCTGAATCGCACGGTTCACCTGGAATCTCCCACTGTGGCTGCTCCAGTACAACCTGTGTTGCAGGCTGTCCCTGCTACTGTCCCAGTATCTGTGCAAGCACCTGCCTCGAGTATTACCTCTATAAGAGGTATATCTGGTTCCGATCCACTTCCCCAGCGATTTGGGGGTGATCCAGTCCAATGCAGAGGGTTTCTCAACCAGGTTGAGATAGACTTTGAGATGCTGCCCCAGAAGCAAAGTAGGTTTCATGATATCTTTTATTTCTGAGAGAGTTCTGGCTTGGGCAAACCCTCTAATTGAGACGCAAAAAAACAGTTGTCTTGAGTTACCCTGAGTGTGTGACTTCTTTTGAAAGGATATTTGACATTCCCGCATGGCCCACTTCTGCTGCCAAGTGCTTCATGTCCATCAAACAGAGTACGAGAACTGTTACCAATTACACCATTGAATTCTGTACTCTGGCAGCAGAGGTTGCTTGGAACAATGAGGCCCTCGTGGCTGCTTTTTCTCATGTTCTATCGGACACATTCAAGGATGAGATAACAGCCCGAGATATACCCACTGAGCTGAAGAGGTTGATCACGTTTGCCATCCTCATTGACTCCAGATTTAGAGAAAGACTCCCTTTTAAGGAGCGCTTGTGGAAGCCTCCAGTACATTTGTCTCCAAACTTTGCAGTCCCACCCTTGCCTCCCTCACCTCCCATGCCTCCAGTCGGTCTGTGAAGATGAACCCATGCACTTGGGCTTCACGCGTCTCTCCATGGATGAGAGAACCCTTAGGAGGAGGGAGAGATTGTGCCTTTATTGTGGCCAGGCAGGTCATTTTTTGAAGTCTTGCCCTACCCATCCAAGGAACGCCCGAAGCTATGGAGGAGTATGTTGCAGATGCAGTTTCTCGAGGTTTTATCCGCAAATCCTCATCTCCTGCTGCTGCTGATTTCTTCTTTGTCAAGAAGAACAGTGGTGAACTGAGACCTTATATTGATTATAGGGGTCTTAATTGTTTCACGATTAGGAATGCTTATCCGATTCCGTTGATTATGGAGTTATATGACCGCCTCAAGGGAGCAATGGTTTTCACAAAGCTTGATTTGAGAGGGGCACACAATCTCATGAGGGTTAAGGAGGGCGACGAGTGGAAAACTGCATTTGATACCAGAACAGGCCATTATGACTACCTCGTAATGCCTTTTGCCCTTTGTAACGCCCCTGCAGTTTTTAAGGAATTTATTAACAATATCCTCCAAGATTTGTTGCAGTTATGGGTGGTAGTTTATCTCGATGATATCCTCATATTTTCCAAGTCCCTGGAGAGCCACCACACAGATGTCTGTCGTGTGTTTCAGAAACTAAGAGAGAATAATCTCTATTGTAAATTGGAGAAGTGAGAATTCCATCGTGAACAGGTTAAATTCCTGGGTTATGTCATTTCCACTGCTGGTTTTTCGATGGACACTGAGAAACTTTCAGCAGTCCTACAGTGGCCCCAACCCATGGGTTTTTCGTCCTCTGCAGCGTTTTCTTGGCTTTGCCAACTATTATCGAAAGTTTGTTTGTAACTTCTCGTCTCTGGTCAAGCCCCTGACTAATATGACCAGAAAGGACGATAACCCACAGAGTTGGTCTCCAGAGTCCTATAAGGCCTTTGAGAGTCTCAAGGCTGCCTTTGTTTCTGCTCCTGTGTTGGCACATCCTGATCCTACGTTACCTTTTATCCTTGAGGTTGATGCTTCTGAGGCTGGAGTTGGCGCCCTTATGTCTCAATGTCCTACCTCTGAGAGCGCTATGCATCCTTGTGGCTACTTTTCCAAGAAATTGTCACCTGTGGAGTGCAATTACGAGATTGGTGACAGAGAGCTGTTAGCGATCATTTTAGCCCTTAAAGAATGGAGACATCTCCTCGAAGGTACCACTGTGTCGGTTCTCATTCTTACTGACCATAAGAATCTCACATTTTTGTCTGGGGCTAAATGCCTCTCTCCCAGAAGGGCACAATGGGCTTTTTTCTTGTCTAGTTTCGATTACATTGTCTCATTCTAACCCAGTACTAAGAATGTAAAGCTGATGCTTTGTCCCGACATATTTCCTCCACTTCCAAGATGGAGTCGGCTCCAGTTCCTTTGATTCCTCCTGATCGTATTCTGGCTACAGTTTGCACCAGTCTCACTTCTTCTTTGGGTGACAAAATTCTTGCTGCCCAGGTCCATGCTCCTCTTGAAAAACCTTGTGACCGCTGCTTTGTCCCAGAGAGTCTTCGAACTGCCATGCTCCAGACTTACCATTCTCCCAAGGCTGCTGGCCACCCTAGGAAGAATCAACTCTTTTGGGCCATTTCTCAACAATTCTGGTGGCCTAGTCTATGTGCTGAAGCAACCGACTTCATAGCTGCCTGTTCCATGTGTGCTCAGAGTAAGACTCCACAACACCTTCCAGTGGGCCTCCTACAACCCATACCCAATGGAGAGAAGCCCTGGACCCACCTGTCTATGGATTTCATTGTGGAGTTACCCAACTCCCAGGGCAACACAGTTATCCTTATGGTGGTGGACCAGTTCTCGAAAATGTCCCATTGTATTCCACTTAAGAAGTTACCCACTTCTAAGTAACTGGCTTCCATTTTTGCTCGGGAGATCTTTCACTTACATGGGCTACCCAAGGTGATTGTCTCGGACAGGGGTTGTCAGTTTGTGTCCCGGTTCTGGCGAGCCTTTTGTGCACAATTGGGAATTCAGCTTGCTTTTTCCTCTGTGTATCTGTCAGGAAAGGTTCTCTCCGCTGGTAATATCTATAATTTGGCGTGCAGTACTGAGCTCCACCAGCAGGTATCTCCTGGCAGTTTGGAACTGTCAGGAGAGCCTTTCCCTGCTGGTATTATGTGATCTTTGGGCCGCAGTACTGGTGTCCACCAGCGGGTGGTTCCTGGCAGTGTGAGGCAGACACTATGCAATCAGGCATCACCTGAGTCTGATTGAGATGTGTATAAATACCCGGCAAGTGCACACACACCTTGCCCTGGTATTGTCCTTGTGCCCTGACCTGCAGCCTGTTTATCTGTTATCCTGATCCTGAACCCCGATTCCTGATTCCTGTATCCTGAACCTGTTTGTATCTGTTCCTGTATCCCTGGATCCTTGCCCTGCAGCCCGATTCCTTCCATCTTGTTCCATGTCTATCTACTCCTGGAGCCCCATCTGCTGATCTGCTTATGACCCTGGCCTGGTTTGACTATGATTTTGGTACTCCCTTTTGCTATATATGCTGGTTGATTTATTATCAATGTTGGGTTGTTCAGTTTGTTCAATCAGTTTGTATTGGTGGTGTGTTCACATTTATATGAATTTACTTTAATAAACTTACTTACTTTCAACTATTTATGTCTGGTTCACTCTGTTGCAGTCACACAGTTCTGGTCACATCTGGTTTATGGCAGTATCCCCCGCAGACTAACGGGGCAGCAGAACGAGCCAATCAGTCCTTGGAGCAATTCCTGCATTGCTATATTTCTGACCATCATAACAACTGGTCAGACCTCTTACCGTGGGCGGAGTTAGCTCACAATAGTGCCTTGAATTCTGCTTCCCGATTGTCCCAGTTTATGGCAAACTATGGTTTCCAACCTTCCATGTTGCCTGACTCATTTGTTCCACAGAGTATTCCTGCATTAGAGGAGCATCTCCGTGGTCTTCATTCCACTTGGGCACAAGTCCAGGAGACTTTGCGACATGCTAATGATAGGTACAGACTCCATGCTGACAGCAGCCGCCTGCCTGCACCTTCCTACCAGGTTGGGGACAGGGTCTGGCTGTCATCTCACAACCTCCGACTTCGTGTTCCCGCTCTGAAGTTCGCACCTTGGTTTATTAGGCCTTTCCATATTCTTCGCAGGATTAACCCAGTGGCTTACGCATTAGACCTTCCTTCTAATATGCGTATTTCTAATGTATTTCATGTCTCCTTATTAAAATCTTTGGTCTGCAACCGCTTTACCACCTCGGTGCCTCGTCCTCATCCTGTACAGGTTGAGAACCATGAGGAGTATGAAGTACAGTCCATGCCCCTGTCCTCCTCCATGATTTCCATAGAGGTTTTCCCCTCAAGCCTGGTGGTCCTCTGAGTGGAAGGGGTCATTGAGGAGGGGGTACTGTCAGGGCTGGGCTCAGCCCTTCCTTCTTAAATCTGGCTGCTCAGCTGTCGGCTAATTGCCAGGTCCTATATCTCCACAGTGACTCGCCTATTGATGATATCCTGATCATCAGTCCTGCCTACTTAAGCTGTCCAGTCCAGATGATCTCTGCCTTCACCTTGGTCACATCTCTAGAGACGCTCTCCTGTGTTCCTGTTAAAGACTTGCTTGGCTGACATTGCTTCTGGCTCCAGATCCTGCTTGCTGTTCTACTACACTCATCTCTGGCTCCCTAACACTTTGACTTGTCTGACTATCCGTTCCGGTTCCTGAACTCTAGCTATGTTTTGACTACGTTTATTCTGTTTACCTTTTTTTATTATTATTAAACAAGTGTGATTTAACTGTACTTCTGTCTCATGTCTGATTCATGGTTTCTGACATGATTAAGGCCTTTGTTTTGGTAATATTGTAATTGGTATTTTTTATGTGGTTTAAATAAAATGGGGGGGGGTCTGTTTTGCAGAAAATATATTTAAAAATAAACATGTTTACTTATGTGTTTTACCTGCTGTTGTTTTTTTTATTTTTTGCAAAAAGCGGGTGATGCAATTCTCCACCAAGTCACTTGCTACTACTGTATGCTCTCAATATCCTTTAGCTTTATCAACTGCTTTTCAGGTCTATAAACATTACACACACAGTTGATTGACTTAAGGGATGGTCAATCCCCTTCCTCTCTGTTTCCTCTTATGACTTTGCATTCATTTTCAGTTTGACAGAAGCAGCCAAAAAGTCCAAATGACAGCTTCGGACATTCTTGTTAGAGTCCTGTATACTCTGCAAACATGGGATCAATAAATATATAACAGCAAAACAAATATTTTATACAATGAATAAGAAGAATGATAAACTATTTATAACTAGGTTTATAAACTTGTAAATAATAATTAAAAAAAGATAACTGAACAAAACTATTAGAGTACCTGCAAATACTGTATAACATAGTTTATCTTCTTTGTCTCATATCAGATTGTATCTATCAGACCCCTTACACACTGGGGCGGTTTTCAGGTGCTTTAGCGCTGGAAATAGCCCCTGGTAAGCACCTGAAAACTGCCTCCCATTAATTCAAGTGTGACTTTTCACACTCCGGCGATGCGCTTGCAGGACGTTCTAAAAAATCCTGCAAGCAGCAACTTTGGGGTGGGTTGGGAGCACTGCATTTAGCTCTCCCAAAATGCCCTGCCCTTTGGAAAAGCGATTTGGAAGCGCTGAATCATAGGAGATTTTAACCCCATTCTTTGGGGTTAAAAGCGCCCCGCTATCGGTCAAAAAGCGTCGCTTTACCTCAAACGTGGCTGTGGCCCCAGTCTGAAAGAAGTCTTACCGTATATACTCGAGTATAAGTCGAGTTTTTCAGCACATTTTTTGTGCTGAAAGTGCCCCCTCGACTTATACTCGAGTCAAGCACTTTTCTGCAGCAAAAAATGTCATTTTCCGAACCAATTTTGAGGCCCCGTATCTCAGAGCCACTTTATGCTAGGAACCCCAAATTTAGTCTGCAAACCCTGTGGAACTGGTACCACAACATATCCAAAGCTGGGGTTCCTAGCACCAAGTGACCCCGAGAAACAGGGCCCCAAAATCGGTTCGGAAAATGTCATTCTCTGCTGCAGAAAAGTGCTTGACATTTTCTGAACCGAAATTTGGGGCCACGTATCTCAGAGCCACTAAGTGCTAGGAACCCCAAATGTGGTGTGCAAACCCAGTAGAACAGGTACCACAACATATCCAAAGCTGAAGTTCCTAGCACCAAGTGACCCTGAGATACTGGGCCCCAAAACTGGTTCGGAAAATGTCATTCTCTGCTGCAGAAAAGTGCTTGACATTTTCTAAACCGATTTTTGGGGCCCTGTATCTCGGGGCCACTTGATGCTTTGGATATTTTATGGTGCTAGTTCCACTGGGTTTGCACACCAAATTTGAGGTTCCTAGCACTAAGTGGCCCCGAGATACGGGGCCCCACAGTCAGTCAACTGACAGTCATCTGCAGCAATGTCATTTTGGGACCCTTTGGGTTCAGAGACCCCAAATTTTGGCTGCAGCTAGGGGGCATCTAGGAACCCTTAACTACCAAGTTTGAAGTTCGGGGGACCTATAGCTGCAAATGGGCACAGTGAGGTATGCAAATGGGCACAGTGAGGCTGCAAATGGGCATTGTTGACCCTCTTTTCCACTTACAGTAGCTGTGCATTTCTCACCCTCATCTTATACTCGGGTCACTAAGTTTTTCCCATTTTTTTGTGGTAAATTAGGGCCTCGACTTATACTCGGAACGACTTATACTCGAGTATATACGGTATATATATTTTTCATTTATATATATAAAAAAGCGTGAACATATACACATATACATACACACACATGCATCTACAGAGTTTAATATCTTACAATTTTAAACTTAAATAAGGATGAGAATTTGAGAAATAAAATTATCATTAAGAATTAGAAATTTGAGATCTAATTAAAATTTTAAAAAATACCAGATATTATATATTGAAAGAAGCAGGAAGTGAGAGTAGCACTAATAACAACGTTAAAGCAGAAGCTGAAATGCTGCCATCTTCTGAAATGAGTGTAGACGAAGACTCCATACTAAATATACTAGAAGAGCTATATCTAGAGGCACAACCCAACAATCAGTTTATGTCTGAACCAAAGGCCGGTCCTTCATGCGAGAGTGCAATAGCCCACACCTCTTTTAAAGCCAAATCCTCTTTTTTCCCCATTGGGCAAAGGGAAAGTTAATTTCTACGTTTTATGATGTGGTTTTTTAATACTTTTAAAACAAAGTTTAACAAACAGAATGTTAACCTGCCCCAATTTCTCCTTTAAACACGGGTTGGACCTATGGGTGTATGGATAGATCGATCGGGTAATCAAGAAACACACATGGGATGGTGACTCAAAATTATAATGGTTTACTGGGTTTGCATATATCTTATACACTTACAGAGAGAGAGATAAAAACCTCCCTCTTATTATCAGCCAATGAGATTGAAGCATAGACTTTATGAAAAAATAAGCATAAAACATCATAAATTGCATATTCTGCCTAGAGATATCCCTCAGGCTATATTTAAATATAAGTTTATATATATGTGACCACGTATGCTAGGCAATCTGCCAATTGTTTCAGACATGTGACCATTGTTTTATCACTTCATATATTGCTAAATGTCAGGCTAACCACACGTACATCCTGTTCAAGTACATAGCTTGCAAATAATCTTTGCACTAATTTTCTGCATAAGATAGCAAAATACATTTCTTCTTGTATAACATATCTTAAAGCAGCCAGAGGCGGCTCTTTAATTAGGCAAATTAGGCGATTGCCTTAGGCCTCGCCCCCCAAAAGGGCCTCGCGGGCCGCGGCCGTCTAATTTGCCTGACAGGACATAAGTGTGGGGACTCGGGAGTGGAAGGAAATATCCCCCCTGAGCCATGATCGTGTGTACATTCAAGCCGTTAAGGTGAGCGAGCGCTGCACGACTGACGCCAGCGCCGCCTGTGTGAGCTCATGAGCCTCCACGGACGGCTCTCGGCTCAGTCGGCTGCATCCAATAGCAGGCTTCACCGCCGCGGCGCCGTCCTCCTAGCCTTTCCCCCAAAGTCGGTGGCCCCAGTGCATGGCGGGAGTTGTAGTTTTTCACAGCACAAACAACAGACTTGGCCCTCTGGTGCCTGTGCTCTGCAGAGACTACAACTCCCAGATTGCACTGCAGCCTGCAAGGAGCTCAAAGACAACATCACTCGTCGCCAGCTTCTCATGCTGCCTTTAGTAGGCTAGGGGACCGAGGAACAGGTATAGTACATAGCTTGTTACTCAAAACTCCATACTACAAGATATATTAGCATGACAGTCTCAGGGTGTGTTGATCTGTAAGGCTGGCATTGAACATTTGCATTTTAAAGCATGGCTTGATGTGCTGAAGTCTTTTAAAATTCATGCAAAACACACAACACGTGAAAATATATATTTGGGCACAATAGCAAAACACAGTGTGTGCAATGAGAAATATAAGGTGACAACTCCAGGTAGGGAGTACCTTATTGTGTAAAGCCTAGACCTAAAAGATGTTTGGATTTCAGCACTTTTGTTAACGTAGTTATTTGATTATCAGATCAGACTCACTTTATGCTTTTACAGTCTTGTTTTGTAAATCTTATAGTATTTAAAAGAATGCAAACTTCAAGCTTTCCCCTTAGGCCCCTTTCACAAGTGCGGACCGTATGTCCGTATTTCATCCATCCGTTTTCGGATGAAATACGGACATACATGCATCCCTATGGGATAGCGGGTGTCAGCGGATGTACATCCGCTAACACCCGATGTTGTCCGGCTCCGCTCTCGTCCGATTCTGCGGACGGAAGAAAATCCTATTTTTCTATCCGTCTGCAGAGCGGATCGGATGAACACGGACAGACGGTCCGTGTTCCTCCGATCCCCCATATTGGAGAGCGGAGATCTGACAGGGCGGTCCCTGCACAGTGTGCGGGTCCCGCCCTGTCATCTGCCTGCTCAGCTGGGGAAAACGGAGCGATCCCCACTGAGCAGCGGATAAACACGGGGCGGATCAACATGGATCCGTCCCGTGTGAAAGGGGCCTTAAAAATAAATCTGTCAGGATAAATAGAAATATGGGTGCTGCCATCTCTTCTCTGACTTGTAGAATGTGCTTTTATAATGAATACAAGAAGTTTTCTATGATTTGACAAGGTGGAGAGGAGGGGTGAATGATGCCTTGTATTCACAAAATACAAAGTGTTTGAATGGCAGCAGTGCTGAGCAACCGTAAGTGTTCATTGTGCAGAGGGGAAGCTGCTTGAGCAAGACCTGATATATTGTGGGTATAACTGTATGTAGGCTTTCACCGTCTCCAGCAGCCCGTAAAATATGCAATAGGGATAATTACATTATGCCAAGCAGGACCAAGGGAAGTTGGCAATAAAGATAATTCCTGGGGTTTCAATTTAGGACTCTTTCAGTGTGCACCCTTACCCCCTTTTCCAATCTTCCCACTGTCGTCTGCTGGCCTAACCAATAAAAATCTAAATACTAACAACAACATACAAAGCCATCCACAGCTCGTCTCACAATCTCACAGGGGTCACATCTAAATAGTTCACCTGACTGTAATCTACACACCTGTTGTGATCAGAGGCAGCTCTCTAATTAGGCAAACTTTGCCTAACGTGTGTGAGAGGGAATGTCCCTGATCGGTGTCCCCAGGCTGGCAGGGTAAGCGGGTAAAGCCATGCAGGTTCCAGCCTGGGCCAGCTGTAATATCCCCTTCACACAGAGAACAGCTCATGATCACTACCCTCCTAGCCTTCTCAGAATGCTGGCACCAGAGCTGGAAGGAGGGGTGTCGGATTGCGAGCTGCACTATGCTCATTATGTGCGGTAGAAATGGCCTGAGCAGAGGTTGTGTCTGTGCACACTGCGTGCCTCCTCTCTGTAGCTGCAGCCATACCAGTATACATACAGGAGAAGGATGATCCTCCTAGGTTGGCCTGGCCGGATCGAGGCTTGCACAGTCTGAGCAGCAGTAGAGGTGGGTGGAGCAGGTTTAGAAAGTTCATCATACTGGACTGATCTGTTCAGCCCAGCCCAGCAGTCACCAGAGCTCTCCCCAGACCAGCTCACAAGCTCTTTATTCAGCTCTACACCCTGTCTGTGTGGCGGGATTATCTGTGGCTATGGCTCTAGTGTTTGGTGCCTGTCTGCACAGTCTAAGACCATCCCCTGTAACATAACCGCACAGTTTCTGACCATCTTCTGCAGCATGTTTGCAGTCTCTGACCATCTCCTGTATCATGTCTGCTCAGTCTTTAACCATCTCCTGTATCATGTCCGCACAGTCTCTGACTGTCTCCTGTATTATGGTGGCACAATCTTTGACCATCTCCTGTATCATATCTGCAGTCTCTAACCATCTCCTGTATCATGTCTGCACAGTCTGTGACCATGTCTTGTATCATGTCCGCACAGTCTCTGACCATTTCTAGTATCATGTCTGCACAGTCTGTGACCATGTCTTGTATCATGTCCGCACAGTCTCTGACCATTTCTAGTATCATGTCTGCACAGTCTGTGACCATCTCCTGTATCATATCCGCAGAGTCTCTGACCATCTCTTGTATCATGTCTGCAGTCTCTGGGAGGGGGAGCCTACAGAGGAGTCAAGAGCGGGAGCGCTGCCAGAACGGGGGTCACGTGAGGAATCAGATGTGTTTAGACTCTGGAGAGGATAATATAGGATGAAACTAGAGCCACAAGCTGAAGTCCAGAGAGGACCGTCTGACTGAGCCCTGCAAGGTGCACCTGAGAGGAGATCAGGGACAGTGCTGCAAGGATAGTCTGAGGGGGGTCACTGATTTAAGGGGGGAGTGAATACAGTAAGGTGTGGTGGCACTGATATAAAAGTCCCCCCTGGTATCAGTAACCCCCTTACCTTAGTGCATTCACTCTGTGGAAGGTGATCTCTGGTAACCAGAGCCCCCCGTACATCAGAGTTCCCCTTTACACTAGTCTGCAGCATTCCCTCTTACATCATGATCTGCAGCATTCCCCTTTACATCAAATTTCCCCTTGCACTGTAAGGGGGAATCCTGCCGACTCTGATGTGAGGGGGAACTCTGTGTTGGGTTATATTAACCTGACCTTCATGTAAATGAAGAAATACGGTTTTTGACTTTTGTTATAACTTAAACACATTGCTAGTAGCAGCTGCACAAATTGTATCTATATTTGTGTGGATGTAATAAAAAAAATATATATACATACCCTATGTTTAATGATATTTGATTAAAGGATAATTGGTTAGAGAAAATTATAGAAACTGTGAATTCATAGCTCATAGTATTTAAGGCTCTTAATGTAGGCGATTTATACCGTAAATTTTTTATCGATTGAATAATTTTTCCCATTATGGGTGTGAGTGGGGCCTCATGTCTAAGTTTTGCCTAAGGCCTCACAAAGTCTAGAGCCGCCTCTGAAAGCAGCACTCTAACATCCTTACACAGAATAATATCAAAAACGCTGACCCTAGTTTCATACCCATAGAGACTCTAAAACAAAACCAGGATATAATCATTCAAAGGGCCAATAAAGGTGGAAGTCTTGTGATTCAAAATAATATAGCCGAAGCAAGAAGACTTCTAGGGGACACGTATATTAAATTAAGAAAAGACCCTACGGTGGAATATACAAAGTAGCTTAAAATACTCCTAGATGAGGCACTATTAAAAGAAGTTCTGACAAAAAATTAATATTTCTTCTTATTTAATAGGCATGCCATGACCCCACACTTCTACCATATACCCAAAGTACACAAGAGCCTCACAGATCCCCCAGGCAGACCAATAATAGCAGGCATTTACAGTCTCTCTAGCAATATGGGTTGTTATATTGATTATTTTTTGCAAGATATAGTGATCAATCTGCCATCCTTTGTAAGAGATTCTGGCCAGATGTTCAAAATTCTGTCTAATTACAAATGGCTGCCCAACTATAGATGGCTCTCCCTGGATGTAGCCTCGTTATATACATTAATAGACCATGTATATGGCCTAAGAACAATGAATAATTTCCTGTTAAAGGATGACAGATTGAATCCTCTACAAGTGAAGTTTCTTTTGGACTGTGTAGACTTTTCTCTCACACATAACTATTTTTCCTTTCTGGGTAGATACTATCTGCAGACCAAAGGTACAGCTATGGGGGCCAGGTTTGCCCCCAGTTACGCAAACATTTTTATGGGCTTTTGGGAAGATGCCTACATATGGAAAAATAACCCTTTTGGGACAAACCTGGTCCTATATGCCAGATACATTGACGACATTCTCATAATCTGGGATGGGTCAGATCAAGACCTCTGTAACTTTTTGGAACACTGCAGGAACAATCCTTTCGGTATAGAATTTAACCATGTCATAGATGAAAAATCTTTGGTTTGTCTGGACTTAGAATTGCAAGGTGACCCAAATGGATATATCTTCTCCAAAACTCCAAAATTTTAAACCTAGTGGAGGTAACTCCTATTTACATGCTAAAAGTAATCACCATCCAAGATGGATACAGAATGTTCCCTATGGACAATTCTGTCGCCTAAAGTGCACATGTACCAAAAAAGAGGACTACTTGGAACAAAGCAAGCTTCTTACACAGAAGTTTAAAGAAAAGAGCTATGACGTTAGTCATATAGAGACAGCCTGCAACAAGTATCTGGCTCTCTATGATAACCCATTAGGTGAAAACAATAAAAAATCACGATGTCAAATTACCTCCAACAGTCAACAGGTTAGATTCTCCACTCAGTACACTAACAAGGCCTTTGAAATTCAGAATATCATCAAAAGAAATTGCAATATTCTTAAACATGACCCTGTGTTGGGTAAAATACTCCCTGATTACCCTAACATTGTCTTTCGTAAGCCCCGCAATCTAAGAAGCTTGGTGGCCCCAAGTAGGATAAATATATCCACAAATAAACCCACGAGTATTTGGTCAACAATATTCAACCAAAAAGGGAGCTACAAGTGCAGTGCTAAAAACTGTGGCACGTGCATGTACATTTGGCACAGAAAGAAGACCATAGTAGGGAGGGATTGAAGGGTCCATAAAATCAAACAATTCATCAACTGTGGAACACAATATGTAGTTTATGGTATTGTGTGTCCCTGTGATTGCTTATATGTCGGTCATACTCAGCGCCCAATGTGAGTTAGAATAGAACACAAATGTGGTATTATCAATCTAGGAGACAAATACCCAGTCCCTCGGCATTTCATAGAAGCTCATCAAGGGGACCCTGCAGGCATGAGAGTCTTTGGAATTGAGACCATCGGGGAGAGCTAGATGCTGGGAAGAGATACCAGAAGCTATGTAAGCGAGAGGCCTTCTGGATCTTCACCCTTGGCAGTCTTGCCCCAGATGGCTTCAATGAAGACCCAGAAATACACAAAATAGTGTAAAAACGTTATAGTGCTAATACAGGAAAATAATCTCATGTCTATTCTACCACTATTAATATAAGGAAAGATGGGTCTGGTATTTTTTAAAATTTAAACTGGATCTCAAATTTCTAATTCTTCTTTTCAATTTTCTTTAATAAAGGTTTTGCAAATTATACAAAATGGCATGAACAATCAGTCATCAATCATATTTTCTGTCAAATGACAAAAACGTGTTGTACAGAACACAAAGAAAAAGGGGGAAAAAAAAATAAAAAAAAAAAAAATAATAAAAAAAATAAAAAAAAGGGGGGGGGAACAGGTGGGTATTAGTATGCTCAGTAAACATAAGGACACTAATGTTGACCTATCCTTAAAGGGTCTAGAATAACATATCTTACACATTCCATATATCATTAGTGTTTATCAAAATGAAAAATAAAAATAAAAATAGAACTAAAAAAAAAATAGAAAAGAGAAAGAAGATAAATTTGCCCCGTAAGCGGAGTACTCTTAACTTCTTGATAATTTTAAATCAAGTTTTAGTACCTTTATTATATCTCAGTATCAGGGCCCTTGGCGCCAAAGGAGGTTAGGCCTTTAAAGTTAGTTTACCTTGTTCCTCCATCAGGGCCAAGAAAAGAGAGGCTCCATAGCATTCCACTTGTATCCACAAGTAGAGTCTTTTAAACATAGAAAGAGAAGAAAAAGGGGGGGAGACGAGAAATGATTTAAAGTAAGGTTAAGAAAAAGGAGGAGGATAGGCAGGAGAGAAAGAGAAAAAAGATAAAGGTCCAGAATCCAAAGAGGAAGCCGTTTCCCTCGGCCTGGGTCCCCCACCATACAGTTATTGAGATTATGGGGCTTGTAGGTATTTGATCCAGGGGGACCACACCCTGTCAAATCTGGCCTGTCTGTCTTTAAGGATACTGGCCAACTTTTCGTTGACCATGATCCAAGATATTTTATTCTTTACCAGTGCAAGGTTGACCACTGGAGTTTTCCATGCTCGTCCTATTGTGATTTTAGCTGCTGAAAAAATAAAGAAGATGAGAGTTTGGAGATCTCTAGGGGTCCCGTCCGGCAAGTCTGCAAATAGCGCTGTCTTAGGATTTTTAGGTAGATTTTGTCCTGTCACTGAGTAGACCAAGGTGAAAACTCTGATCCAGAAGCGCTGTATCTTGGGACAGGACCACCAAACATGTAACATGGTACCCTCCTGCCCGCATCCTCTAAAGCAAAGGGGTGAAGTTCCGGGGTACATCCTCGCCAGCCTCGCCGGGACAAGGCACCACCTGGACAACACCTTGTAGTTTCCCTCCACCAGGGAAGTGTTGAGTATTCCTTTATGCACCATGGTCGACCATTTCCCCCATATCTCCTTCTCTATAGTCTCACCTAAATCAGATTCCCATGCTATTTGGTATGAAGGTTTGGTCTGTTGGGTATTGAAGAGGGCATAGAGCTCAGAGATCCCTCCCCGTGACTCAGTTCTGCGTAAGCATTTATTTTCAAACAAAGTCCTAGTAGTTATGTCTATCAGATCAGTAGCTAGGGATTTGATGAAGTGAATGATTTGGTGTAGACGGAAAGATTCCGTCTGTGGCATCTGTAATGTCTCTCGAAAATAAGCCTGTTGCCTGATCCCTTTGTGGTCTATGAAGTGTGCTATCCTGTAAAGGCCTTTGTTAACCCACCACGTGAATTGCTGGGGATTCTGTCCTGGAGGAAAGTGTGGGTTATTGAGTATAGGGGCTACAGGAGAATAAGGAGATTTCAATGGGTGTATTTTGTTCACCGTGTCCCACAGACGCAGGGAATGGGATAAAGAAGGGCACAATATGGCCCGACGTTCTCTTGTCGGGAGCCACAGCAGGAGGTCTATTGTTAATGAGGGACTGGCCTGTGCTTCCAACCGAACCCAGTCTGGTTGGTATGTTGTAGAAAAAATTTGGTAAAGTTGTACCAGTTGAGCCGCCCTATAATATTTCATGAAGTGGGGAACTCCCAGTCCCCCCCTCCCTTTGGAAATATAAAGAGTGGAATGAGCCACTCTGCATCCCTTACCACCCCAAATGTATTTATATATTAGCGACTGAAGTTTTTTAAGGAATGCCAATGGTATCGGGATCGGTAATGATCGGAAATAGTAAAGGATTCGGGGGAGTACTGTCATCTTTATGGCTGCTGTCCTACCCATCCAGGAAAGATCATGTGGCTGCCAGTTCTTTAGTTCTTGTTCAATGGACTTAAAAAGCGGGATATTAATTATTAATATCAATTAACCTGAAATAATGTAGAGACATCCCGAGTGAGTTTAATTCCCAGGGAGTGCTTGTGTGCACCATTTAAAGGGAAACGACTGTTGTATTGCATCCCGTACCGGACCAGGAAGGTTTATGTCCAACGCTTCAGATTTAGATTGGTTAACTCGTAGACCAGAGACAGTTTCAAATCTATAGAGTGTAGCAAATAGATTGGGTAGAGTTGTAATCGGATCTGTTACAAATAATAACAAGTCATCGGCGAAAAAGGCACATTTATGAGTCCTGCCGCCACTAGGTACACCATGAATGTTGGGGTTGGCACGGATAGCCGCTGCCAGTGACTCGATCGCCAGAACAAAAAGGAGAGGCGAGAGAGGGCATCCCTGCCTGGTTCCTTTCCTTATCTGTATAAGATCCGACTTGTGTCCATATGCAAGAATGTTGGCCGAAGGATTAGAGTATAATGTGCAAATAAGGCTCATAAATTTAGGTCCGCAGTTCCACTGTTTCAATGTATGGAAGAGGAAGGGCCAGGGAATAGAGTCAAAGGCCTTGTGAAGGTCCAGTGACAGAAGCATTCCTTGCCTATCGCCCATCCCATCCCAATTAGAGCGTAAAATAGAAATCAGATCAGTGGCCCGTCGAATCTGGTCAGCAGCTTGTCGCCCCGTGACAAATCCCACTTGGTCTATATGGATATATTGTGCCAGAAATGTGTTAAATCGGTTTGCATAGATTTTTGTGAGTAACTTCAGGTCGCTATTGATCAATGATATCGGGCGATAGTTTGCCACTTCACTATGATCCTTGTCTGGCTTGGGGATCAGACTGATGTGGGCTCTATTAGAATCTGTATCAAGCTGCTCCCCGTCACGAAGGGCATTGAAGAATTTTAGTAGATGAGGTGCCAATAGTGGAGCAAATTTCTTATAGTAAGAGGCTGAAAAGCCATCCGGCCCCGGAGTCCTGGACGCGTTAGCCTGTTTTATTGCAGCCAATATTACTGTTACGGTGATGTCTCCCTCCAAGACCTCACGGTGAGAATCTGAGAAAGATGGTAGGGGCACGTCTTTAAAAAAGTCGTCCAGGGCTCTGGAAGGGGGGGCCTCCTGTGTAGAATATAAGGAGGTATAGTAGGAGTGGAACAATTTTGTGATGATTTGCGGGTTCTGTGTCAAGTTTCCATTAGGCTGTCTGAGTTTTGGGGGTACCGTCCGACGGGTCCTAGGCGTAAGTCTACGAGCCAGCATAGTACCAGGTTTATCCTTCATCGTATAGAAGGAAGCCTGGGTCCACCTAAGGCTTTTTTCGGCTCTAGTTGTCAGGCAGAGGTTTAATTCCAACCTAGTGGAATCTATTTTGTCTCTCAGGTCTAGGTCAGGGCGCTGTTTGTGCTGGGACAATAGATCATTTAATTCCCGTTCTTTTTCCTGTATTAATGAGTTAGAATGTTTCTTAATTCGGGACGCTATTTGTATGAGATATTCTCTAATTGTGGCCTTGTGAGCAGCCCAATTGGTCACAGGGGAAGTATCTTCCGGATCGTTCAATGAGAAATATTCCTTGAGGTGCTGCTCCACATCGAAACAGACGGAAGGGTTGCTCAGAAGAGAGTCATTGATTCTCCAGGGAGCTGGACCCCTAGTGTCTCGTAAAGAGTCACACGTGGTCCAAAGCAAGGAGTGATCTGACCAGGCTACGTCCCCTATTTTACTAGCCCGAAAAAGAGGAACACTTGTGGGGTTTGTGAAAAAGTGGTCTATTCTGGAGTAGGTATTGTGGACATGGGAAAAGAATGTGTAATCTTTCCTGGATGAGTTTAACTCTCTCCAGACGTCAATCAAGTTATGATAATGTAACATTTTGGCTAATTTAGATCCAATTTTAGGGAAGTGTCGTGGAGCCGATGAGGGCCTCCTGGTTTTGTCAAAAATAGAGTCTAGGGCCACTTTGGAGTCTCCTCCAAAGAGAACAACTCCTCCTAGGTCAGGGGACACAGTGTGCAGTAGTTTACGAAAAAAAGGGAGTTGGCCTGTATTGGGTGCATAGTAAGAAATTAAGGTAACGCGGGAGCCCTCTAGGTGACCTATTAATGCTAGGTATCTGCCCTCTGGATCACTAATTTGTTTCTCCAGCGAAAAGGAGACCCGTTTGGAAAAACATATTGCCACCCCCCCAGTCCTACCCGGGCCGTTCGCTAGGTAAAAGTTTTGGTAATAGTGGTGTAGAAATTTAGGATGATAGTTCGGAGCAAAGTGCGTTTCTTGAAGGAAAAGCACGTCTGTGTGTAGGGATTTGTAGTGTTGAAATGCCATTCTGCGTTTAACTGGAGAATTAAATCCCTGAACATTATGTGCAACAATTTTAAAGGGGAGGTCTATAGTCTGGTTCGCCATGGTGCACTCAAGAAGTAACAAACTCACTCACCTATGCCCCAGAGGACGGCCACAGGATTGTCCAACTGGCGAAGTTCACTTAGTGGTCAGGACCCAGGACCGAGGGACTCCAAGGGAGATATTTAAGAAAAGGAAGAGAGAAAGGAAAAGAAAGAGAGATAGAGAGTAGAGATGGAGTTTACAACCTGAATAGGTACTGTCCTACAAAATGAGGAAAACAATATTAGAACAAGTCACTTAGATTATTAATGATAGCTAAATTGTAATAACAAGGGGAAAGATAAAAAAAAAAAGGGGGGGGGGGTTGAAAGGGGGGTATAAGCCCCTTGTCGTCAGTAACAGCCTTGGGTTAGACCCAAGGCCAAGTTTGATCCCAGTCTCCTCAACAAGGAGGGAGAATAAAATCAAACAGGGCAGATGACAACCGCCACCGGCCATTAGAACACCCTTGAATCATTAACTGTAGAACCATAGTTTCTTTTTAACAAGGAATGGTAGTCCCTTTGTTGTTATACACAATATTAAAAGATAGTGATTGTTTGTAAGGGAGGGTTTACCTCTTTCTGTAACATAACTGTAAACTTAGGAACCCTCAATGGTTCTAACTGTGATTCTAACTGTGATCCCGCCCTAGGATCAATTAGGGAAATTAGTGACAAAGAAAAATTTTAACAGCATCCCAAAAGGGACCTTGATAACCGTCGTCATCAGGGAGGTTGAGCCGTGAGCTTGGCCTTGCTTCTTGTGGAGCGCCGCACCTGGGATATGGGGCTCTGCAGTGGCACGCTGGTTGGAGGTTTGGATTGTGGAGTATGGGGAGAGCCTCTAGGTTCAGTGGAGATCAGGCCCAGACTTCTCAGCAATGTTTTGCCATCTGGAAAGGTCGAGAAGGCGTGTTTCTTGTTACGGTAGGTAAAATTCAGTCGGAACGGGAAGGTCCAGTGATATTTTATGTTATTAGCAATGAGTGGTTTCAATGCTCTGCGTTTTTGTACAGTGACAGGCGAGATGTCGGCAAAAATCTGGATAGAGTGCTCTCTCAGGTGTAAGTCCGCGATCTCCCGTGCTTTAGCCATCACTCTTTCCTTCACCTCGTAGTAGTGAGGTTTTACAATGATATCTCTTGGTAGACCATCGGGTCGGGGAGCAGTCAGGGCCCTGTGAACTCGATCTAGTTCCATTCTGTGGGAAGGTATATCTGGAATAAGGTATGAAATCAGTTCCTTGACAATAGCCTCAGAGTCTGTGAAACTTTCAGGGATGCCACGGACCCGAAAGTTGTAGCGGCGAGAACGGTTCTCCGGGTCATCAATCTTGTTTAAGGCGTCATCGAGCCTTTTGTGGATATTCTCTATACAGTCAGTATTTTGGTTGGTCCTCGTAATAGTATCATCCAGCGTGTTTTCTAATTTTCCTATGCGGGTACCTAATTCTTGGAATTCACGTTTGAGGTCAGAGGTTATGCGTGTAGTGGCCTTTTCCAGGCCTTGATCAAGCAATGCAGAAAATCTGGCTAAAAGTATAGGATCTCCGGAGTATTCAGTGGGTGGTGGGGCCCCCTGCACATTGGATGTATAGCTAGGGCTGTTATCTGGGCTCCCCTGGCTGAATAGCATGTCCCCCAGAGCCATGTCCACATCAGATTGTGAGGAGAACATGTCCCGTTCTGGTGATGGTGAGGCTGCTTGGGAGGTTGCCTCATTTGCCTCCCCTGCCAAGCTGTGAAATAAGGTATTCTCGGGCTGTGTCTGCGGGGGGGCTGCTGTTTCATTGTGAGCCGTGCTGCTGCCGCCGCCATCTTGGTATTTAAGGCCCTCTCAGGCCTGTATCAGAGCGGCAGCTGGGGGGGCTAATCTGGCCTACCTCCACCTGTGGTGCTGGATCTCAGGGCTGCTGGTGTCCGAGGGCTGCACGTTGCAGGTTACTGGAAGCCCAGGTGAGGGGGAGCGGACGGGTCGGCGGGTAATGTAACTGAGGCCGCGGCTTCTGGCCTTCCCCAGTCCCTGCTCCAGCGGCTCTTGCGGCCCCCGTGGGGACAATTTCGGTTCCGTCCAGGCCGTGGATCGTGTCCCCCGGGGTAGCGGTAGTCTGAGCGGGTGTTTTTCACCGGCGGGCGGGATCGCTGACTGTCCGGGTGAGTGACGAACAGGCCGGTGTGGAGCGGAGCCGAGACTTCACACGTCCGCCATCTCAGCCTCGCGCATGCGCCCTTTCAAATTTCTAATTCTTAATGATAATTTTATGTCTCAAATTCTCATCCTTATTTAAGTTTAACCGGTTCAATACAGGGCATTTTCACCCCCTTCCTTCCCAGACCAATTTTTAGTTTTCAGCGCTGTCGCACTTTAAACGACAATTGCGCGGTCGTGCGATGTTGTACCCAAACAAAATTGACGTCCTTTTTTCCCCACAAATAGAGATTTCTTTTGGTGGTATTTGATCACCTCTGCTGTTTTTATTTTTTGCGCTATAAACAAAAGAAGAGCGAGAATTTTGAAAAAAACACAATATTTTTTACTTTTTGCTATAATAAATATCCCAATTTAAAAAAACCAAAAACAAATTTTTTCTCAGTTTCAGCCAATATGTATTCTTCTACATGTTTTTGGTAAAAAAAAATCGCAATAAGCGTATATTGATTGGTTTGCGCAAAAATTATAGCGTCTACAAAATACGGGATAGATTTATGGCATTTTAACCACTTGACAACTGGGCACTTAAATCCCCTTCCTAACCAGACCAATTTTCAGCTTTCAGTGCTCTCACATTTTGAATGACAATTACTCAGTCATGCAACACTGTACCTATATGAAATTTTTGTCCTTTTTTTCACACAAATAGAGCTTTCTTTTGGTGGTATTTAATCAGCGCTGGGTTCTTTATTTTTTTGTGCTATAAAAGAAAAAACACCGAAAAATCTGTATAAAAATACATTTTTCTTAATTTCTGTTATAAAATTTTGCAAATTAGTAATTTTTCTTCATATATTTTGGGCAAAATTTATACTGCTACATATCTTTGGTAAAAATAACCCAAATCGGTGGATATTATTTGGTCTTTGTGAAAGTTATAGAGTCCAAAAGCTATGGTGCCAATATCTGAAAATTAATCACACCTGAATTACTGACGGCCTATCTAATTTCTTGAGGCCCTAACATACCAGAAAAGTACAAATACCCCCCAAATGACCCCTTTTTGGAAAGAAGACTCTCCAAGGTATTTGAAAGATGCATGGTGAGTTTTTTGAAGTTGTAATTTTTTCCCACAATTCTTTGAAAAAATCAAGTTTTTTTACTTTTTTTTTTCACAAAATTGTCATATTAGCAGGTTATTTCTTACACACAGCATATGCATATCACAAATTACACCCCAAAGCACATTCTGCTATTACTCCCGAGTACGGTGATACCACATGTGTGAGACTTTTACACAGCGTGGCCACATACAGAGGCCCAACATGCAGGGGAGCACCTTCAGGCGTTCTGGAGCTCCCAGGCCAATTCTGACATTTCTCTCCTACATGTAAAAATCATCATTTATTAGCTAGAAAATTACATAGAATCCCAAAACATTATATATGTTTTTTTAGCAAAGACCCTAGAGAATACAATGGTGGTCATTGCAACTTTTTATCTCACACGGTATTTGCGCAGCAATTTTTTTAACACTTTTTTTTGTAAAAAAAACAGTTTTGTGCTTTAAAAAAAAACAAAACAGTAAAGTTAGCCCAAAATTTTTGCATAATGTGAAAGATAAAGTTACGCCGAGTAAATAGATACCCAACATGTCACCTTTCAAAATTGCACGCGCTTGTGGAATGGCGCCAAACTTTGGTACTCAAAAATCCCCATAGGCGGGCGCTTTAAAAATTATTACTGGTTACATGTTTTGAGTTACAGAGGAGGTCTAGGGCCAAAATTATTGCTCTCACTCTACCGATCGCAGCGATACCTCACATGTGTGGTTTGAACACCGTTTTCATATGTGGGCTGGACTTATGTATGCGTTCGCTTCTGCATGCGAGCACACGGGGACAGGGGCGCTTTACATTTTTTTTTTTTATTGTTCATTTTACTTTATTTATTTTAGTTTAATGCTTTTTTCCAAAAAAAAAAAATTTGACCACTTTATTCCTATTACAAGGAATGTAAACATCCCTTGTAATAGGAATATGGCATGACAAGTCCTCTTTACAGTGAGATATGGGGTCAATAAGACCCCACATCTCACCTCTAGACTGGGAAGCCTGAAATAAAAAAAATTAAAAAAAAGATCCTGGCTTCGATCGTAGCGGCGAGTCGGTAGAAGCACCGGAGGGCGGCGGGAGGGGGGCCATCCCCTCTCGCCTCCTGTAAGAACGATCAAGCAGTGGAACAGCCGCTATGATTGTTCTTATGGTGTAGGGAATCGCCTGCTGAAAAAGCTGATATCTGAATGATGCCTGTAGCTGCACCCATCATTCAGATATCCCTGCACAAAGTCAAGGACGTCGTATGACAGCCGGAAGTGGTTAAAACGCATTTTTTTCTTTTAACACAAAGTTGTCCATTTATACAATATTTCTAACACATAGCATGTACATACCAAAAATGTCACCCCAAAATAGATTGTCCTACTCCTCCTGAGTGCCAAATACCAAATGTATGAGACTTCCACAGCCTGGCCACATACAGGGGCCGAGTACAGCCGAGTATGGCTGAGCATGGCTGAGTATGGCTCGGTATGGCTCGGTATGGCTGAGTATGGCTGAGTATGGCTCGGTATGGCTGAGTATGGCTCGGTATGGCTAAGTATGGCTTGGTATGACTGAGTATGGCTCAGTATAGCTGGGTATGGCTCGGTATGGCTGGGTATGGCTCGGTATGGCAGGGTATGGCTGGGTATGGCTGGGTATGGCTAAGTATGGCTGAGTATGGCGGGGTATTGCAGGTATGGCTGAGTATGGCGGGGTATTGCAGGGTATTGCAGAGTACTGCGGGGTATTGCAGAGTATGGCGGGGTATTGCAGAGTACTGCGGGGTATTGCAGTGTACTGCGGGGTATTGCAGAGTACTGTGGGGTATTGCAGAGTATTGTGGGGTATTGCAGAGTATTGCAGGGTATTACAGAGTACTGCTGGGTATTGCAGAGTATTGTGGGGTATTGCAGAGTACTGCGGGGTATTGCAGAGTACTGCGGGGTATTGCAGAGTATTGTAGGGTATTGCAGAGTACTGCGGGGTATTGCAGAGTACTGCGGGGTATTGCAGAGTACTGTGGGGTATTGCAGAGTATTGTGGGGTAATGCAGAATACTGCGGGGTATTGCAGAGTACTGTGGGGTATTGCAGAGTATTGTGGGGTATTACAGAGTACTGCGCTGTATTGCAGAGTACTGTGGGGTATTGCAGAGTATTGTGGGGTATTGCAGAGTACTGCGCTGTATTTCAGAGTACTGTGGGGTATTGCAGAGTATTGCAGAGTACTGCGGGGTATTGCAGAGTATTGTAGGGTATTGCAGAGTACTGTGGGTTATTGGAGAGTATTGTGGGGTATTGCAGAGTATTGCAGGGTATTGCGGGGTATTGCAGAGTACTGTGGGGTATTGAAGAGTACTGCGGGGTATTGTGGGGGTATTGCAGAGTATTGTGGGGGTATTGCAGAGTATTGTGGGGCATTGCAGAGTACTGTGGGGCATTGCAGGGCATTGCAGAGTAGTGCAGGCATTGCAGAGCATTATGGATGACTGAGCATGGATGGATGGATGGCTGGATGTCACTGTGCATCGCTGTGGACACTACACATCCAGCCCATAGTGCTACAGCCATCCATCCCCCTCTCTGCTCACAGTGTACCGATCGGTACACAGGAGGGGAGGAGAGGAACCGCCGGTCTGTTTACGTGTGATCGCTCCGTCATATATATATATATATATACCGTATTTATCGGCGTATAACACGCACTTTTTTCCCCTTAAAATCAGGGGAAAGTCGCAGGTGCGTGTTATACGCCGATCCCCTGCGATCCCGAGCTGTCACAATTTTAAAATGGCCGACCGCGATTTGAAAATGGCGCCGCCGGCGCCGAAATACACCGAGCCGGTCCTCGGCTCTTTCCGGCGGCTCTCGTTTACTTTCGTTTACTTTCGGCTCCACTCGTAGTCCCGAGAGGAGCTATCCGAACCTACTCGGCTAGGTTCGGATAGCTCCGCTCGGGACTACGAGTGGAGCCGAAAGTGAACGAGAGCCGCCGGAAAGAGCCGAGGACTGGCTCGGTGTATTTCGGCTCCGGCAGCGCCATTTTCAAATCGTGGTCGGCGATTTTAAAGCTCAGGACAGGGGATCGAAGCGAAGGCTGCACTGGGAAAGGCTGCACTGGGGAAGGCTGCACTGGGAAAGGCTGCACTGGGAAAGGCTGCACTGGGAAAGGCTGCACTGGGAAAGGCTGCACTGGGGAAGGCTGCACTGGGGAAGGCTGCACTGGGGAAGGCTGCACTGGGGAAGGCTGCACTGGGGAAGGCTGCACTGACATGGCTGCACTGACATGGCTGCACTGACATGGCTGCACTGACATGGCTGCACTGACAAGGCTGCACTAACAAGGCTGCACTGGGGAAAGCTGCAGTGACATGGCTGCACTAACAAGGCTGCACTGACATGGCTGCACTGAGAAGGCTGCAATGATGGGCATTTAAATGTAAGTTTTTTTCCCTTCAACTTCCCTCCTAAAAATTTTTTTTCCTTAAAATTCCCTCCTAAATTGGGGTGCGTGTTATACGCCGGTGCGTGTTATACGCCGATAAATACGGTATATATATATATATATATATATATATATATATATATATATATATATATATATATATCTTACCTATATCTATATTTATCTATTTATTTTTATTCTTTTATACATATATATCTCTCTTTTAGGATGCACACGTATATGTGTGTGTATATATGTGCATATGCATACATGTGTATATTCCTATGGTTAATTTTAATATATATATATATATATATAAACTTATTTAAAATGGTTAGATTCTTCTTAAACAATAAAAATTAAATTAGATTAAAATTAACCATAGGGATATATATATATACCGTATTTATCGGCATATAACACGCACTTTTTTCCCCTGAAAATCAGGGGAAAATCGTGGGTGCGTGTTATAGGCCGATACCCCCCCAATTGTATGTGATCGGAGCGATCGCGGCAATTGCCGCGATCGCCGCCGACATACACAGCCGTGTGTAAATTTAAATACGGCTGCAGTGTCTCGGCGGAGCGGAGCTACACATAGCCGAGAGTCTTCGGGTTTTCTCGGCGCCGCTTACAGACCCGCCCATAGGGCGGAACTGGGCGGGACTGTAAGCGGCGCAGAGGAAACCCGAGGACTCTCGGCTATGTGTATCAGCGCTCCGCCGAGACACTGCAGTCTCGGCGCCATATTTAAATTTACACAGGGCTGTGTATGACGGCAGGGATCGCGGCGATCCCACAAAGCTGGACGGGGGCAAGGCTGCACGGGGGGGGGCAAGGCTGCACGGGGGGGGGGCAAGGCTGCACGGGGGGGGGGCAAGGCTGCATGGAGGCAAAGCTGCACTGGGGCAAGGCTGCATGGAGGCAAAGCTGCACTGGAGCAAGGCTGCACTGGAGCAAGGCTGCACTGGGGCAAGGCTGCATGGAGGCAAAGCTGCACTGGAGCAAGGCTGCACTGGGGCAAGGCTGCACTGGGGCAAGGCTGCACTGGGGCAAAGCTGCACTGGAGAAAAGCTGCACTGACATGGCTGCACTGACATGGCTGCACTGACATGGCTGCACTGACAAGGCTGCACTGGACACTGGGGCAAGGCTGCACTGACACTGACAAGGCTGCAGATGGACACCGATAACGTTGCATTGATGGGCATTTTAATGTAAGTCTTTCTTCCTTAAACTTTACTCCTAAAAGTTTTTTTCCTTAAAATTCCCTCCTTAACTTGGGTGCGTGTTATACGCCGGCGCGTGTTATACGCCGATAAATACGGTATATATATATATATATATATATATATATATATATATATATCTTGATTTTAATCCTTTTACTACGGATTTAAATAAAAATAGCATTGTCCGTTTGCACACGGTCTTGTCTTGATATCATACAACTACCTGAGCGTGTGCACCTTTCTGTCTCTATATATATATAGGGACAACCTTTGCAAATCTCTTGCTCATACTGTTATACATGTGTACACTAGTCCATTTAGCCATAGGCACATATTGTAACAAACCCCTGCTCGCTCGGTTCCACTCTCCCGACACTCCTCTGTGGCTATTGAATCAGATTGCAGATCGCAACGTCTGATGGTTCAGTCATCCGATGCTCCGGGAATCGAACTACAGCTATGTGCCGTTCGAATCCAGTTGTGATAGCTCAGAACAAACACCAGGCAGGCTGTATGTAAGTTCAAACAGGAATCTACTTTTTATTGATGCACACAACACACTTTTATACACAGCAGTTTGAACACCCCGCCCCCAGCAACCACTTTCCTATTGGTCAAATGTAAATTACACTCGAGTCTTCACTCAGGTCCTCATGTCCATGCAAATGAGGACATGAAACAGGGTCAGCAGGGATTGGTCCGATAGCTTGAATAGGAGGACTGATATGTGTAATGACACAGAGAAGCCCCAGGGGGTAATTAAAGTACATAAACAAACAGTCAAACACAGAACAATGCCTTCCTTCCAGACCATGGAGCCGTCTGGAGGGGGTTAGCCTTAAAACAGGGCAGCAGATCCCCCCCACTGTGTAATAGAATCAAAGGAGAAATACTTCAGTATTCTAAGCTTCATGACAATACTCCCCCCTGGAAAACAGTCCAACAGCCACAGTGGACCCTGAACAGGTCAACTCGAGGATGTTGGAAAAGTAGTCTTAAGGTTCCAACAGTATGAATCGGTCACACTGTAATATGGCAAATACAATTTCCCAAAGTCTGTGTCTCTTGGGGGATATGGACCTGAATCCAAAGTAACACCACCTCAAGGGTCCTCAGGCATACAGCTCACAAAGCGCACCGTTCCCCCAAATGCCAGGGCCCATGATCGGTCGGCAAGAGGCTAGCATTCAGTCCCCTCCAAAAGTCTCTGTCCCGGCTAGGTCTGTCACATTTCTCCCTTGTCAGTAGATGAATAACACAGGAGGAGTCCCCAGACGGATTTACTCTGAAGTTAGTCCATAGTTCCAGTCCCCTAATGCCTGTACCCACACAGTACCCCAAACAAATTGTTCCAAACAGAGCATTACTTACCCAGCCAACCTCTGCCTCTCTCAATTAACATGCCCGCCACTGGGGACAGGCCTGGACTGGCCCTTCTCCCTGGAGTCCTATCAGCCACTGGAGAGAAGACAGGGTGACTGGGCTCACTCCGTCATGCTGTTCCGGATCTGGGCCGACTGTCCAGCATCCCTTGAGTATACAAGTAGGGACTGAAGTCCCATCCACTTTTAGTAGGTGAAAATCCCACAGTGCTTGCAAAGCATGGCTGACATCCTCCTGTCTCAGTGTCGCACCATTTTCTGGGGTTGTGTCAGTGGAGACCAAAGTTCCATCCACTACTACAGGAACTCCCTCTTCTGTTAGTTGAGGGCAGAGGCCAACAGCACTCTGCCCTCTTGCCAGCACTTCTGCTGGGGACTCCACATCCTCCACTCTGGCTAACCATTGGGGCAGGAGGCTGGCTTCCTCCACTCCCAAACTGTGTAACTGCCATTGGGGAGGTGAGCCGGCTGCTTCCTTTTCCATTCCCTCATCTGGCTGTTGGGACGATATGTCTGTGGTACTGTCTCCCAGGTGCACAGATCTTTGCTGGGGAGAAAAGACCGTTTCCTCCACCCTGGCCAACTGTTGTGGAGGGACGATGAACACCTCCTCTCCCTTCTCCCCTTGTATCCTGATCTGCTGCTGGGAAGTGACCACCTCCTTCTCACCCTGAGCCTCCGGAACCGCCACAGATGTGGGGCAGAGGTCTTGGAACCTCTGTCCGATGGCCAGCACTTCACCCGGGTAGGTTCCTTGTGACTCCACAGATACTGCTGTTGGTGCTGGGCAGAGCACAGTGAAGTTTGGCCCTAATAACAGCTCTTCTTCTGCTGGAGGCTCGCCAGGTTGCTCTTCCTCAGCAGAAAATTCTATCAAATCCCCTGTCTCTGCAACTGGTGTCTGGGGATAAAGGTTCACCATATTCTGTCCCTGGAACCCAGAAGATGCTATCAGTGCTGGGCAGAGGTTAGCAGAGCTCTGCCCCGTTGTCAGCACTTCAGCTTTGGGGATAGCGATCTCCAGATTTTCCACTGCCGATTCTCTGGCATTCTGCTGGACAGGCACATTCCTCCATCCAAGATCATCCAATGCAGAAACAGGTTCATCAAGGTCAGTCAGCACGTGCTCCATCCGCCATAAGACCTCCGTGTCCATAGCTGCAGGGCCAGGTTGGCAAAGCACACTGTTACTCTGCCACATTGTCAACTCTTCAGCCAGGATTTCAGAGTTGTCAACTGGTATTTCCTGATAGTCCCAGACAAAGGGAGCCCCACCCTTCTGCTGAGTAGAGTCTAGCAGCTGTCTGTAGGCGATCTCCAGCTCCCATTCCTGAACGGCCAGAAACTCCAAATCTTCCTGTGCCCAGTGCACTTCCGAGACATTCAGTCTTCCCTCTCTGTGCTCCATTATTTCCTCAAAACGCCACTCCTGATCACTCCCAAAGTCAGGGTCCCTGGACAGCCTCCAGTACAACAATCTCAGGCCATCGTAGTCAAAGCCTTCCGTGGGACTGTCATCCACTGTCCACGGGCACACTTGGGCTACATACCACTGGAGGGCTCTGTAGCTCTCGTCCAACCACATTTCTGCCCGGATCAGCCTGCTTAACTCAGCTGTCCACTCCTGGTTCGGCTGTTCCCCCAATAACAGCATTCGCACTTTATACTGCGACCAGTACTTTACATGGATGGAGGGGAGAACTTTTCCCTGGTTTCGCTGCTCATGGGCTAGCGCTTCCTTCCAAAGTTCTCAGCGGATAGAATCAAACCATCCCAGCAGGACCTGCTCTGATACTGGTCCTCTGTGCTGTATCTGCATCTCTCGCAACCTCCTTCTGAATTCCTCTTCCATGGTGACTGGTATCTGTACCACTTCTGTCCTGCTATCTGGACCTTGGATCCAGGTGATGGTTTGGATGTGTTCACGGCAAGGAAGCACGATCCCACCACTCCCTCCCGGCTCTCAAGTAAGTCTTTCAGTGTGGCTCTCCTGCAGGCTGGTTTGGAGTGTCCCAGTAACTGGAGAGCAAATCCCACGGCTGCCAACCAATGTAACGAGCCCCTGCTCGCTCAGTTCCACTATCCCGACACTCCTCTGTGGCTATTGAATCAGATTGCAGATCGCAACGTCTGATGGTTCAGTCTTCCGATGCTCTGGGAATCGAACTACAGCTATGTGCCATTCGAATCCAGTTGTGATAGCTCAGAACAAACACCAGGCAGGCTTTATGTAAGTTCAAACAGGAATCTCCTTTTTATTGATGCACACAACACACTTTTATACACAGCAGTTTGAACACCCCGCCCCCAACAACCACTTTCCTATTGGTCAATTGTAAAGTACACTCGAGTCTTCACTCAGGTCCTCTTGTCCATGCAAATGAGGACTTGAAACAGGGTCAGCAGGGATTGGTCCGATAGCTTGAATAGGAGGACTGATATGTGTAATGACACAGAGAAGCCCCAGGGGGTAATTAAAGTACATAAACAAACAGTCAAACACAGAACAATGCCTTCCTTCCAGACCATGGAGCCGTCTGGAGGGGGTTAGCCTTAAAACAGGGCAGCAGATCCCCCCCCACTGTGTAATAGAATCAAAGGAGAAATACTTCAGTATTCCAAGCTTCATGACACATATCCAAGGAAAATTCACTATCATTAAAACTTTAAAAATGTATTATATAGCATAGAATAATAGTTATAATAATTATATTAATACTTCTTTGGATACTCTATGCCAATTTATTTCTGCTATTACATATGTGTGTACATACTCTGAGCATATGTGCATGTATGCGAGTTTAGGATTACTGTCTTAGCGGTATAATATATCGCTATTCCCTATCACAAAGACATGTGTAAATATATTGATGTGCGTGTGTCCACACACACATCTATTTTATATATTTGGTTATTTTTGTTTTCACAATTTACTATGACTCTGTATAGTCACTTCTGGTTTACTAAATATGGCCGTTCGATATCCTTTATTGCCAGACTTGATGTCTGAATGGAGAGGCGATTGCACTGGCGCACCTGTCCATGTTAGTCCTCTATATTCCATTTCCAACAATATGGCGGTTAGTGTTTACCATCGTAAACACGTTGGTCCCGTGCGACAGCGGACGCACAGGAAGTGACGTCAGAACTGCACTTCCGCCCTGTGGACCGCAACAGGAAGCAGACAGTGTGGTGTGCGTTTCACCCGCCGCTACAATGCACCTCAGCCTGTATTCCTATAGAGGTAATGCCTGTGATAGACACCGGGACCTATACAGCAACAAGATAGAAGACAGCTTCACCCCAGGACTAATGGTAGCCAACATCACAACAGATGTGCCTGATAGAGGTAAAGTTGTCATTACTGTTACAGTCACTATTACCATGTTTGCCCTATGTATAGCCCTCTGAGCTTTCCCATCCGCAGCTTGTGATTAGAGACACACGCAGTTGTATGTATGATGCAGACTTATTCCCAGTGCGGTGTATGCACTGCCCATGTACACACACGCATATGTGTGTGCATGTGTGCCTACATGTATATACATGTGTGTGGATGCTTGGGGGTGTATATACATATGTATATCTAAACTTAATCCATATTGAAATTTAATCACAGGTATTTGGCTATAGTCCGCCTCCCTTTTAGGACCACCCATCTTTTTTTGGGGAGGAGTTTTGAGGTAGATCTGTAGCTGTGAGAGAGCGACATTGCTAGGCTCTGATGAAGAAGGAATCCCTTCGAAACGCATCAGCCAGCAGCGGTTCATATGTCCACTCCCCAGGACCCAGAGACTGCAATCAGTAGACAGACTGCCATATGTCAAAGACCTTTCTAAGCGTTAATGTCTCCCACTTTTGTGAGTAGTTTTCATTATGTTTTCTGAATAAATGTACTATAAGATAATGCACTAGGCTGGTGCGCCCTCTTTTCTTTGTGTTTTTGTCTACTACTAGGATATCCCTATCCTGGAGGGCAGCAAGGCCGAAAGCTAATATCCAATTTGATCGTTTGATCATCTAGCCAACACACCTGTGCGCAGGAGTATTTGTTTCTTTTGTAGTTCTATGCACCTAAAGCTACCTGAAGAAAATTGGTGGTGTTCTGATCCTATTAATACCACAGGCAGGCAGCTACAGTATTATCTGAAGAAAATTGGTGGTGTTCTTCTGATCCTATTAGTACCACAGGCAGGCAGCTACAGTATTTACAGTTAGTGTACTGTGTCCTCTGCACAGTGTGCAATTAAAGCTACCCGAAGAAAATCTGTGGTGTTCTTCTGATCCTATTAGTACCACAGGCAGGCAGCTGCAGTATTTACAGTTAGTGTAAAGTTAGTGTACCTGAAGACAATTGCTGGTGTTCTCATACTAATAATACTACAGGCAGGCAGTTGATTCTGCTAGCTGCAGTTCAGTATATATATATATATATATATATATATATATATATATATATATATATATATACATCCTAGCTTTGTGCAGCTTCATTTTACTGCTTGACAAGACATATGTCGACCTGCCATGCAGTTCGTTGGCAAGCGTACCTAAAAGACCCACACCAAAAAACAAAGTGGACCTCTCCGTGCTCCTCATCAGCTGGGATCTCCAACTCCACTATACCTTCAGTCCTCTCTGAAACCTGCACTGAGAGGAATGAAGGTGTAGAATTAGGTGTGTCATAGCCAAGTACTTGTGGGCAATCTGCTATCGGTACACAGATGTCAGATTGTACCAGGAGAATTTTACTGCCCCAGCTGCTGCACCACCGAAAGAAGTTTGCTCCCAGCCATCCACATGCCCAGCAGTTAAGTGCTAGCTTGGCTAAATTGCTAGCACTTCAACTGCTGCCTTTTCAGTTGGTAGACTCTGCCTTCCGTGAGTTTGTGGAATGTGCGGTTCCTCAGTGGCAGGTTCCCAAACGCCACTTTTTCTCACGAAAGGCGATTCTGGCTTTCTACCGGCATGTGGTAGGCAATGTCCTGGCCTTGCTGGACAGGGCGGTCAGCAGTAAGGTGCATATTACCACTGACTCATGGTCCAGCAGGCATGGACAGGGACGTTACCTATCTTTCACCGCGCACTGGGTGACTCTTCTGGCAGCTGGGAAGGATGCAGGACAGGGTGCAGTAGTGTTGGAGGTTGTTCCACCACCACGCCTCCAAAATTCTACTAGTGTTGATTCTGCCACATCTCTCCTCCACCCCCTCTTCTTCTTCCTCCATGGCCTCTTCCTGTGCTGATTTGTCCTCGGAACCAGTGATGCTCCGTAGGCATTCAAGGGGCTATGCAAGCACGCAGGCCATAAGATGTCATGGGGTGCTTGAGCTGGTGTGTTTAGAGGACTGGAGCCACACTGGGGCAGAGATTCTGTCAGCTCTGCAGGGGCAGGTTCAGAGGTGGTTGATGCCACACCAGCTTAAGGCAGGTATGCTGGTTTGCAACAATGGCACCAACCTTCTCTCCGCCCTCAGACAGAGACAACTGACCCATGTGCCCTGTTTGGCTCACGTTCTTAACTTGGTGGTGCAGCGGTTCTTGGGCAGGTACCCGTGCTTACAGGATGTCCTGAAGCAGGCCAGGAAAGTCTGTGTGCATTTTCACAGGTCATATAATGTCAGTGCTCGGCTGGCTGACCTCCAAAAGGTATTTAACCTGCCCAAGAACCGCCTATTCTGAGACATGCCCACCAGGTGAAACTCAACGTTGGCTATGCTGCAGCGGCTGCACATGCAGCAGAGGGCCATTAATGAGTACCTATGCGACTATGGCAGCAGGACAGGGTCAGGGGACCTTGTTTTTTTCCCCATGCCAGTGGGCTATGATCAGGGATGCATGAACTGTCCTGTCACCATTTGAGGAGGCTACGAGGATGGTGAGCAGTGACAGTGCATGCATCAGTGACACTGTCCCTCTTGTCCACCTGTTGGAGCACACGCTGCATGGAATAATAAGCAGGACACTTGAGGCAGAACAGAGGGAGGAAGAGGAGGACTTCCTTACCTCTCAAGGCCCCCTTTATCCAGACAGTGTTTCTGTGTGCCCGCCGATCACACAGGAAGAGGATGAGGAGGAGGATTGTGTCAGCATGGAGGTGGAGCCTGGCACTCAGCATCAGCAGGAGTCTTCAAGGGATCATTTACAGTCCGAAGAAACCCTTGGACTTGTACGTGGCTGGGAGGAGGTGGCTGCGGATCATGTCGTCCTTAGTGACCCAGAGGACTCTGGACCGAATGCCTCAGCAAACCTACGCTGCATAGCCTCCTTGATCCTGCAAAGCCTGCGGAAGGATCCTCGTATTCGTGGTATCAAGGGGAGGGATGATTACTGGCTGGCAACCCTCCTTGATCCACATTACAAGGGTAAGGTTGCAGATCTTATTTTGCCGTCGCAGAGGGAGCAGGGGATGAAACATCTTTGGGAGGCCTGGGAGGTTACAATCTCCTGGTCCTCCTGGACAACGTGTTGCTGAGGCTTCAGTCAGTCACAGAAGGAGCGGTGGAGAAGGTGGCCATCTGACCGATGCGTTCAGACAATTTTTTAGTCGACAGCCCCAAGGTCTGATCGGTTCCAGCAACCATCGCCAGCGTCTGACTCACATGGTGCAGGATTACCTAGGGGCAAGATCAGACTTGGACACCTTTCCCACTGAAAATCCTCTGGGTTACTGGGTCTTGAAGATGGATCACTGGTCAGAGCTTGCACAGTATGCAATTGAGCTACTGGCCTATCCTGCATCCAGCGTTCTTTCGGAACACACATTTAGTGCTGCTGGAGGCTTTGTAACTGATCACAGGGTGTGCCTGTCCACCAAATCGGTCGATCGGCTGACCTTCATAAAAATGAATCAGTTTTGGATCACCAGCTACCAAGCACCTGATGCTGATGTAACCAATTGATTTTTTTTTAATGTGAGATCCCTTCAAGACTGCCTATGCTGATGCTGAATGACTATCCTGTTATGCTGAGTCACAATCCTCTTCCTCCTCAATTTTCATGCTGATAGTTTGTAAGAATATTTTTAGTTCTGGGCACCGCCACCAGTGGCCAAGGCCCATTTTTTCTGCCCCTGTTTAACAGGGGCTTATAATTACAATTTTTGATGCAATACTTTGCAGCAGGGCTCATTCCTGCGCTCCAACTAGAGTATCTGTGAGGGGTTGCAGTGTTGTGGCACCAGCACCAGTGCCCAAGGCCCAAATTTTCAGCCCCTGTTTAACAGGGGCGTATAATTACAATTTTTGATGCAATATTTTGCAGCAGGGCTCATTCCTGCGCTCCAACTATAGCATCTGTGAGGGGTTGCAGTGTTGTGGCACCAGTGCCTAAGGCCCAATTTTTCTGCCCCTGTTCAACAGGGACATGTAATTACAATTCTTGATCTAAAATTTCACAGGAGGGCCCATTCCTGCTCCCACCAAGAGTAACTGTGAGAGCTTACAGTGTTGTGGAAACACCACCACCACCACCAAAGGCCCAATTTTTCTGCCCCTGTTCAACAGGTGCATGTAATTACAATTCTTGATATAATATTTCACAGCAGGGCCTGTTCCAGCTCCCACCAAGAGTAACTGTGAGGACTTACAGTGTTGTGGCACCACCACCACCAAAGGCCCAATTTTTCTACCACTGTTCAACAATGGCATGTAATTACAATTCTTGATCTAATATTTCACAGCACGGCCCATTCCTGCGCCCACCAAGAGTAACTGTGAGGGCTTACAGTGTTGTGGCAACACCAACACCTATGGCCCCAATTTCTGCAGAGTATATAGGACAGGCCCCTACTTTCAAACATCCAACTTACAAATAACTCCTACTTGCAAACGGAAGGAGACAACAGGAAGTGAGATTAAATCTACCCCTAGAAAGTGCAATTCTCTCCTGCAAGAGTTAATATGGGAAAAACGTGTTTCCTCTTCACTGATGCTTTATCACCAATCCTTGTTTCACTAAAATCCCCAAATTTTCAAAAAACATTTGTCATTGGGACAGAAAGTGAGGTGAAATCTTCTGAAGAGGTGCACAGACAACAAAACAAATGTTACAGGGGTGATAACCCTTCCCTATGTTTTCCAAAAAGCTTAAAAATAGATTTTTTGGCTGGAGCTACACTTTAGAAATGTACCAGTTCAAAATTACAAACAGATTCTACTTAGCAACAAACCTACAGTCCCTGTCTTGTTTGTACCGCCTGTATACTACTGTTTAAAGTACGCCCCACGCCTTTCCTTTTTTTAATTTGGGTGCGGGGTTTCCCTTAATATCCATACAAGTCCCAAAGGGCCTGGTAATGGACTGGGGGGTGGGGGGTACCCATGCCATTTGTCTCACTAATTTTCATCCATATTGCCGGGACCTGACATTACATTAAAGCCGCAAGCAGTTTTAAATGACTTTTATTTCTTTTAAAATGTCATTTTGTGCAGGGACTGTTCTAAGCACGGGAAACATGCGCCACTTTACAGGCATACTGTAGACACCCCCCAGGTACGATATTTAAAGGAATATTTTTACACTTTTTTCACTTTAAGCATCATTAAAATCACTGCTCCCGAAAAAACGTTTGTTTTTAAAACTTTTTTTTGCATTGATACATGTCCCAGGGTCCCAGGGAGGACCCTGGTCCCCAAACCCTTTTTAGGACAATAACTTGCATATTAGTCTTTAAAATTATCACTTTTGATTTTGAACGTTCGAGTCCCATAGACTTTAATGGGGTTCTAAAGTTTGCACGAACTTTCGGTCCGTTCGCAGATTCTGGTGCGAACCGAACCGGGGGGTTCAGCTCATCCCTAACCAAGAGGTTCAAGATAGTGTCCTTGCAGACAATCATTGCAATACCTCAGCAGAAAGATCAGTTAGTGTCAGTCGACCTGTCTGATGCATACTTCCATGTACTGATCAGTGTGGAACACCAGAGATATCTGAGATTTGCAATGGCTGGATGTCACTTCTAGTTCAGGTGACTGCCATTGTTAGAGTCGGCACAGCACCAAGAATCTTTTCGAAGATCTTGTTGGAAGTGGCGGCGGTTAGTTTGTCTTTTGGGATAAGACTCTACCACTACTTGGATGACCTTTTGATTGTCATACGTTCAAGCCCATACGTTCAAGCCCAGGACATGGGATAATTATTCTAACCTCAGATGCCAGTCTCCGCTAGGGAGCCCACTGTCTGAGGAGACAGGTGCAAGCCCTTTGGAGCCCAGTGGAATACAGATTCTAGCATTGAAAGACTTTCAGGATCTTCCCCAAGAGTTCCTGTGTAAAGTTGATTATTGACAAGACAGCAGTAGCCTACACTGCCCACCAAGAGGACACAAAAAGTCTTCTTCTGTTACAACTCACAACAGAAACTTTTCACTGGGCATTTACAGAGAGCTATTTACAGATAGTTAAAGCAGAGTTCTACCCAAAAGTGGCACTTCTGCCTTAAAGCCTCCTGTTTGTGAAACTGAGCTTTTGGGGAGGAGGGGGGAGCAAGTACCCAATTTTGACAGGTACCTGCTCCCACTTTCGTTCCAGTCACCTTAGGCGATTGGAAGTTCTGCTTCCAAAATCTTCTGGGACATATGACAGCTCCTAGAAGACTTCAGGGCCAGTCACAGAGCGCAGCGTCACTCAAGAGACTTCTGACACAAGCAGCTTCCTTTCTGCTCAGTGACACCCGAAGCTCAATGTCCCTCAAACACAAAGCAGTGGCATCAACAAAAACTCACTGCCTTCTTCACCCAGCTGGCCAAAAGAGGGAATCAAGATGGCAGCGCTACCTCTCTTACACTCATATCCCAGATGCCTCCTCTCCTACTGCCGAGATTTTAAAAGCTGCCTTTGCTTTCCCTCACTCTCCATTGGCCAGACTTCTCAGGGACAGACCAGCTAAAGCACAGATGAGACTGGATGACAGCCAGCAGGAGATTGAGGCGATCCTTTTATATAACAAAGGGCACACACACCATGCTGCAATCCTCCATAGCCACCTTTCCTATATCAAACCAGCCAGTTCTGGACACAACCATGAAGGAGATGCTCATATCTCTTCAGAGTTCCCTCCATGCAGATTTTGCCTCCCTTACCTGTAAATTTACAGTTGAAATACATTATGTAGGAGGAGAGAGTACACCATAAGGAGAATGAATTAGGTGACGTCACAAACACCATTATTGACCCTGTTGATGCACATGAAGATGGTTTAAAATATTACAGGTGGCAAAAGGCGAAATTGGAGGAATCTAAAAGACAGGTCCTGCAGGAATAACAATTTGTGATAAGATTTGTGGAGTGCCTGAAATGTTTCAATCTTAGAAGACATCAATGAATAAATGTGGAACGGTAAATATAGTATGACAGACCACTGATAATTTTAACACTGCACCTGTTATGAACAAGGATAGAAATCTCTGCTGTTAGACAACTTTTTTCTGTGATGATAACATCTACTATCTTTTGCAGCTTTTAACAATGGCAGCTCACACTAATGGCCCGTACACACGGTCGGATTTTCCGATGGAAAATGTCCGATCGGAGCATGTTGTCGGAAATTCCGACCGTGTGTGGGCTCCATCGGACATTTTCCATCGGATTTTCCAACACACAAAGTTGGAGAGCAGGAGATAAAATTTTCCGACAACAAAATCCGTTGTCGGAAATTCCGATCGTGTGTACACAAATCCAACGGACAAAGTGCCACGCATGCTCAGAATAAATAAAGAGATGAAAGCTATTGGCCACTGCCCCATTTATAGTCCCGACGTACGTGTTTTACGTCACCGCGTTTAGAACGATCAGATTTTCCGACAACTTTGTGTGACCGTGTGTATGCAAGACAAGTTTGAGCCAACATCCGTCGGAAAAAATCCTAGGATTTTGTTGTCGGAATGTCCGACCGTGTGTACGCCCTATAAGTTTTATTCTGTTTAGAAAAACGAATGTCATGGAAGAGTTTAATTCCTAATGTAGCTCTTAACCAAAACCAAAAATGTAATATATTGAAGCTTACAGTAGATGTAGTGGCTGCATGAGTTTTTAAACATTTGTAAATTGTTACCCCAACACTTCATATACCCGATATGTGCCTGCTGTACCATGTAGTTGCATGATAAAGTATTTGTTCTCTTTGTAGTGCTTCCTTTATGTGACATCCCTGGTGTTCCAGCTAGTCCCCTTGCTTTCCAATAAAAACTGACCACACTAAGCAGGAGAGCACTCCGTGGTTAGTTCTTTAGCTATGCTGGGAGCTAAGTATGCTCTTCTACCATTATCAGACTTGTCCTGACATGCCCCTGCTGCACAGCCATTCACTGGGAAGCTCAGTGGCCTGCTTCTTCTCCCCCAGCTCTTATACAGCTGAGAACAGAAGAAATGTGATCACTTGTAAAATAGGGAAAAAATGTACTTATAATGGGTTTTTTTTATTTATCCATACACAAATGTTTTGCCTTTCATTTCTATTTTAAACTGAATGGGTTGTTTTACAAAGTGATCGTTTACAATCACTTTTATTTTCAAGTGTTTCCTTTTATTTTTACCCAGTATTCCTAAATAATACACTTCCTGTCCTAGGACTGCTTTACTCACTCATTCCACTGTATCTATGGAGGGTACCATGGTTGCCAATCAAATTGGGCTTGACACATGCCTTTCTACTATCATTTCCATTGCAGGTGAAAAGGAGGAAATATTTCGCACAACTTGGCCGGGTCAATTTCTCATTATTTCATGATGTGCTTGCTGCATGTCTGCCCCTCACAAAGCTGTCATTCTTCCTCATGTTCTAAGGTTGTGAGTCATGGAGCTATAAAGACATGAAGTGACCTTTAGCTCTGTTCTAGGAGCATTTAAAGTTAAACTCCAACCAAAAACAACAAGATAAAAGGGAATAGCCAATGAAAAGATAAAATAAAAAAAACAGCTGTTGCTGCAATATTCACCTTTAGTTCAGAGATTTCCCCTGCAGTATTTTTTTTCATCCATTAAATGTCCTCAGTCTAATGTCATTCATCATTCAACCTACTTTTTCTGAGCCCAGGTCTCCCTGGACCACATCCATCCAGTGAGTGGACAGTGAAGCAGAAGCAGCAAGGTAAAGCGCTCATTCACCTATCTGTCACTCTGCTTTCTGTTCCTTTCACCATGCTTCATGTCAGCACATGAATCAGAAGAAGACATTGAAGTGCATAAATTCCTCAGTGTGAAAATATCAAGATGCTGTAGATACTATTCATTCTGGTAAACTGCAGTGTGCAGTTAAAATTGTAACATCTATGTGTATACATATATTTCCATATATATTTACACAATATATTTTATAATGTGCATGTTTTTTGTTTGGCATGCTTGCGCTTAAAAAACAAAAAACAAAAACCTTCATAGTCTTTTTTCTTTCCCTACATTTTATCCTAAAAACAGTTCCTTCTTCATAGTCATTTTTCTTCCCCTGCACTCAAGTCACTTTCTACTACATAGACACCTTCACAATCCAGTAATACATGGAATTGTAGGCCGCACCTATCCCTCCTTCAATACCCAATTTATATTTAATAAATAAATACACTCACGACGTACTTGGAATATAATTGGCCGAGGCACGTTTATTGGGGTAAACTGTAAATAACTTGGGGGCGTGTCCAAGATGGCGCTGGGAGCAGACGTGTGTTAGCTGAGCTCCCGTCTCCGGCCATCAACCCTACAGCTATCCTAGTGTGAAGGATCGCAGAATTGGACCTTATCGCTCCTGGAGGCTCTGGTGAGTGGACTGGGCAATGCCCGCGGGCAGGAAATCGAGCCAGTACAGGTACACTAACACTCCGGTGAGGACCCGCTCTGCCCCGAGATCCGCTGCACACGAGGCGTCCAAGATGGCGTCGCCGTCGGCCTCCCCTCCTGACGGAGCTATACAGGCGGGCTCTGCGGCTTTTGATGCCCTAATGCTGGCCATAACTACTTGCCAGGCAACTCTAACCACTAAAATTGAACATGTACAGACGGAGACTGCCCTCATCCGCAGAGACATGGACAAATTCAGGGACCGGGTTACCGAGGCGGAAAGACGGGTGTCAGACGTAGAGGATACACAGAGGGAGCATCATGCGGATATTCAGGCCCTGAAACTAAAAGTCAAACACCTCGAAAATAGAGCTGAAGACGCGGAGAACCGCAATCGGAGGAGCAATCTGAGGATACTTGGCCTTCCTGAGGGGGCTGAGGGGGCTGATCCGGTCGCATTCATGGAGGACCTCCTGCCTAAGCTGCTCCCCAGGGCTGCCTTCTCTCCCCACTTCTCTATAGAGAGAGCCCATAGGATGCCAGCGTCTAGGGGACCTCCGGGAGCCCCACCGCGCACCTTTATATTCAAGCTTCTGCACTACAGAGATCGGGACACGATTCTCCGCGCAGCCAGGGTACAAGGAGACCTAAAGGTTGGTGATGCAACCCTGCTTATATTCCCGGATTACTCAGTGGAGACCCAACGCCGCCGCAAATCCTTTGATCAAGTCAGAGCTATGCTGAGACAAAAGGGCGTGAAGTACAGCATGCTCTTTCCTGCTAAGCTACGGGTCCAGGATGGGGAGAGAGTACAATTTTTTACATCGCCCAGGGATGCTGCAGCGTGGGCTGAGACTCTTCGCCCCTAAACCCCGTTCACATTGCTCTGTCCATGTGCTGCCGCTCTGACTTAACCCTAGGCTTGGCCCCCCACATGTGCTTGCTGAAATGCGAGACTGATCCTTTCTGATACCATCTCATACAGGTGCATATGCACCATACAAAGTTTGGGAGGACTAAACTTAATGCAGCAGCTCCCCCTGGAGGTTGGTTTGGGCTCCCAGGGTCCACCTTGACTCATCGCACCAATCGGGGGAGGCCATGTGACGTGGTCCAGAGTGAATCAGGGACACCCCCCCTCTGGTTCTCCTTACCTTATGAAGGTGGGGGGTGGAGGTATCCTCTTGGATTGATGGTGACCCTGGAACTCGTTAAATAATCTGGTCTTTGCTTGGCCACGTGTTCTCCCCTGCTGTGGATGGCTCCTACGGCCGGAAAGACTAACCCGATCCGGGACTCACTCCCCCTCCACTGGTCAAGGTGACATTCCTCTGGATTCGGTGTGATGGCGTGCCCCCCCTTCTCTTGTCTCTCCTCTTCTACGGAGGAGACCTTCCCTTGTTGATGTTTGGAGAGGGGTGGGGGTGGGGGGTTACGAACCCTGTCTCTAGACTTGTCTGTCCAGGACTTTCTAGACATAGTACCTCCTGTTACAATGGGGAGGCATGGTGTGGACCCAAGCTATAATTCATTGTTGGCAGGGGTAGTCACATGGTACGCAACTTTGGAAGTTTAAGTAAGCGCCCCCTGGGGACCCGGGTGATTCACACTAAATTATCCTTGCCGGATAACAAGAAGCTAATTTGCCGGTGACAGGCTGAGCGCCGTTTGCACATTGCCCTCACGATGGCTCTAAGCCTTCCCCCTTTTTTGTTGGATGGGAATGAGGCCCCTCTTACCATGTTGGGGGGAGGGGCGGGGTGGGGGGGGGATGTTTGGTTTAAATTGCCTGCAGTTGCAGACCCATTTATGTTGTTTGGTTTATTTTGTTTTTATATGTTTTTTGCTCACGACAGTGCTACAGGCAGACTACCTGCAAATCATTCCATGCCGCTTAGAGTCCTGGTTTGGCCTACCCGGGCCCGGACCTCTGGTCAAGGAGCTGGTACCTCCCATTGATCCTAATATAATTCTGAACCGCACAGATGACCTCCCTTAGACTGCTCTCCTGGAACACATGGGGCTTGAATTCTCCGGTGAAGCGCTCATTGGTCTTTCAGTTCGTTAAAACCTACCGACCCCACGTGTGTGTGTTCCAGGAGACACATTTGGTGGGAAAGAGGACCTTTAGTCTCAAAAAACCGTGGGTGGGGTATCATTATCATGCGACATACTCCTCCTTTTCAAGAGGAGTAAGCATATTACTCCAAAGCGCTACGTAAACTGCTGGCGCTATATAAATACTGTATAATAATAATAATAATAATAATATTAATTCTCAAGACACTCCCCTTCAAGCTCCTTGGCCTGGCTCTGGACCCGGGGGGTAGATATGTGGTGTTACATGCCCTGCTTCACAATGTTCCATGGGTTATTGTGGGCCTATATCTCCCGCCCCCGGCCTCCCTTCAAATACTGAATCAAATAACTGCGAAAATAGCGGAATTTGCTACGGAGAACGTAGTAATCTTTGGAGACTTTAATCTGGTACCGGATGCAGGTCTGGATAGACTGACCCCCACTGGTGCGACCTCGCAGGGGCTTGCAGAGTGGGCGGCCACCTATGGTATGTTTGATCTATGGAGATGGAAGCACCCACGGGAAAAGGCGTATACCTGTCACTCAGCGTCGCACAGAACCTTTTCGAGAATTGATTTAATTTACGCGGGGGGTTCTGTCCTGCCTAGAGTTCGTGAAATTGCAATTCTCCCCCGGGGAATCTCGGATCACGCCCCGCTTCTCCTGGATCTGGATGCCTCGGTGGTCCCGTCTGACAAACTCTGGCGCCTGTCGTGGTATTGGATCTCGGATGTGGAGGTGGTCGATGTATAGACAGGAATTGGAGACATACTGGGTGGAGAACGAGGGGTCTGCTTCGGCGGCCTCGGTCTGGGATGCCTTTAGGGCGTTCACTAGGGGACAGTTCCAGACCATCATCTCAGGGGTTCGCAGGGACAGGAGAAAGGAACTTACATGCCTAGAGGAGGAGGCAGGAAGGCAAGAGGCTCTCTACGTCAGCTCCCCTGACCCTCAGACATACGGGAGACTGCAGGAGCTTCTGAGAGAGACCCTCATGGTACGAACGTCACTAACCCAAAAGAGACTCTTGTACCAAAAACAGAGGATATTTGAGCAGGGTGAGAGGACAGGTCGCCTCCTGGCGTGGCTCTCTAGAGAACACTCGGGGGGTTTGTCGATAGGACAAATTTGTGATGATGGGGGATCTGTGCTCACCTCCCCAGGGGACATTAATAAGGAATTTGCCTCCTATTATCAGAGCTTATACCGCTCCAGGGCGGATTATGACCCTGCGGAGCTGACCGCTTACTTGGACAATATTGATATACCGACCCTTACCCCTACCTATGCTAATAAACTAGACGCTCCCATTAGTGTTGAGGAAATTCTAAAAGCATTAAAAATGATGCAGACGGGCAAAACCCCTGGCCCGGACGGCATTCCAGTCGAATTTTATAAAATGTATGCAGAACAGCTGGCCCCCAAAATCCAATCCTTACTGTCAAAGTCTATGGCTGCGAAATCTATTCCTGACTCTATGTATGAGGCGGTGATTGTCGTCATTCCCAAGGCAGGAAAGGACCTGACCTTATGCTCGTCCTACCGCCCCATCTCTCTACTTAATGTAGATACTAAGATTCTCTCAAAAGTCCTTGCCAACAGACTAAATATGGTGATTACGGCCCTAATTCATCCAGACCAGACAGGCTTTATGCCTGGCAGGGGAACAGACATTAACATTCGAAGACTGCACACGCATATAGCTCTGGCGGAGTCGAGGGGTTCGGGAGTGGTGGCCTCACTCGACGCGGAGAAAGCGTTTGACTCCGTCGAGTGGGGCTACCTATGGGCAGTCCTCTCTAGGTTTGGCTTTGGGCCTAAATTCTTGACATGGCTCCGACTACTGTATGCCAGACCTACGGCTCGCATCCGCACGAATGGCACCCTCTCGGACAGATTCTCCCTCGAGAGGGGCACGAGGCAGGGGTGCCCACTCTCCCCAGCCCTCTTTGCTATGGCACTCGAGCCGCTAGCTATCCTACTTAGAGCAGATGAAACGGTTAAGGGGATACAGGTGGGAGCTGTCACCGAGAAAATCTCGCTGTATGCGGATGACTCCCTCCTGTATCTAGCGGATGCCTCGAACTCCCTGCGGGCAGCTCTGGCCCTTTTCGACACATTCGGTCGATTTTCGGGCATTCGCATAAATTGGAACAAATCGGTGCTTTTTCCCCTCTGCAGTTCCCTACCACTTATAGACACCAATACTCCACTGAAGTGGGTGAGAGAGTTCACATACCTGGGAGTACGTGTGGGGGGGGAGTTAAAGGAGTACCTGGACAGGAATGTTTACCCATTATTGCCTCAACTGCAACAAAAGTGCTCCACTTGGAGATCTCTCCCTCTGTCCCCGGTGGGTAGGGGGAACCTATTGAAAATGATCTATTTACCAAAATTTCTATATTACTTTAGACAAACCCCAGTTTTAATACCTAAATCCTTTTTTCATAAACTAGAGAGCGTTGTGATCTCTTTCATCTGGGCGGGGAGAGCGCCAAGAGTTGCTAAGGCTATATTGTACCTTCCTCTTTCGGGGGGTGGACTGGCTCTGCCGAATTTTTTAATTTATTACTGGGCGGCTGTCCTAGTGACGGTGAGGTGGTGGTTCTCGCAGCCCCGCCAAAATCCAGCTGTTACATTGGAGGCGGCGGTTATGGGTTCCTATGCGGCACTCTCCAATCTCCCGTATAGAGGAATAAAGGCCACTCCTGCAGTTACAGGCCCCATGAAAACCACCATTCAGGTCTGGAGGTCCTCTAGGGCAGCTTTATTACAACCAGCCACTGTATCCCCACACACCCCATTGTGGGCCAATCCTATGCTCCCGCACCTCTTCACTGTCCCGGACCTGGCGACATGGGCAAGGCGAGGCATCACTAAATTAAAACAGGTGATGTCACGGGGGAGAGTTCTGTCATTTAGAGAGATGCAACAGGCCCATAATCTACCAAACTCCTTCCTTTTTAGATATATGCAGCTGCAGCACGCCCTCAGGGCCCAGTTTCCTGATCGAGTGGCGCTCGAGCCGGATTCAATCGAGCGCCTCTTGGTCTCCGGGATGCTGGAGAAACCCCTGTCTTCTCTCTATTTGTACTTAACAGTGGCCCACGATGTTAAAACTGACAGAACCAGAATCAAATGGCAGATGGATATTCCATCGCTGGGGGAGGAGGAATGGGAGGAGTGCCTGTCCACGTTTATCCCGTCCATGATTGCAGCCAAAGATAGATTTACTCAACTAAAGTTTATCCATAGAGCCTACTACACGCCCCAGAGACTAGCACAAATATATCCTGAAAAGACCCCCACCTGTACTAGATGCGAACTAGAAGTGGGAACATTTTTTCACATGGTCTGGTCCTGTCCCAAGCTCCGCCCATATTGGAGCGCGGTGGCAGACAAGCTGGGGGTGGTGTGTGGAGCCGAGGTACCAGAGGATCCCTCGATCCTACTACTCAGTCATTTGGAGGACATAGAGGGAGACCGATATATTAAACAATGCTTAACATACTCCATATTCTATGCAAGGAGAGAAATACTCCTTAATTGGAAGAACAAAGAGGCCCCTACTAAAGGTGCATGGGAAGCGGCGGTAAACAATGCACTGCCGCTATACCGCTTAACCTATGAGAGCAGGAACTGTCCTCAAAAATTCGACAAGGTGTGGTCGAGCTGGATAGATGCATGTGGTTGACCCCAGGTGTTGGGGGGGACCGCAGGCGTCTATTTTTTTCCCTCCCCCCTCCCCCTAGTCCGGGAGATGGTGGGGTTGAGTGATCAATAGCACACTAATGGTGTATGTAAAGATTTTCTTAAATTATCCCATCAAGGAAAAGTTATATGAAGATAACACATTTCTCATCCTGTACAGGCTTGGGCCCCCGGTTATGTCTTTGCTCAAGATTATGCTTACTATATTAGCAGATGGAATGGAGGAGTTTATGTTTCTTACATGTACTGCTATAAGTTTGTAGTCTGTTGATTCATGTCGGATCCTCAAATAATGCTGACATTGTTTGTACTGTCTTAAATGTTTAATAAAATAAAAAAACTTTACTGTAAAAAACTGTAAATAACTTAAATCAATTCAATCATTTTATTAATTCATAAGATTCTCACTTGTAAATAATAAATATAAAAAACCCAGTCTTCAGGACTCAAGCAATACCTTATATCAAAAAACAATTCCCCCTTTTAACTTTGAAGGGTGACAAAACCACATAAAGTGCCTGTGACAAGGGTGGGGGGGATGGGGAGATTGTTGCTGTAATCTGACCAGCTGTGAGGAGATTCCCATGGAGGACCCCTTTATATAACCTTGCCCCACTTCCAGAATGTTCCCATTGGTCATGTGACCTTGAACCTTCCTGGTAGGATCAATGACATTCCCTACCTATACTCCAATGTTACCTGACCCTATTTTCCCGTCTGACCTACTGTACATTTTTCTCAAAGTGACATTACTTTTTTTTTTTTTTTTTCTATAAATAAATATTATATCTGTCCGGGGGGGAAGCAGCATGTCCATGCTGTTCGGGCCATATTCTTTAGCCCTCTCAGGGCATGGAAATGTAGGCCGCACCTATCCCTCCTTCAATACCCAATTTACCTTTAATAAATAAATACACTCATGACATACTTGGAATATAATTGGCCAAGGCACGTTTATTGGTGTAAATTGTAAATAACTTAAATCCATTCAATAATTTTATTAATTCATAAAATTCTCACTTGTAAATAATAAATATAAACTGCTCAGTCTTCAGGACTCGAGTAATACCATATATCAAAAAACAAGTCCCCACCAGCCGGGATTGAATGATCAAGTCCGGCCTACCCCACCGCCATGGCCAATTCGACGCTATTCTGAAATCCCACATTGAAAATGTCTAAACCTATATCGGACAGATAAACTCCATCTGCCCTGTATAAGCCTTCATAACTTTCTCTCTAAATCCCTATGTCTATATGAAAAATCACCGATAAGCGGCATGAATTTTTCCATGGATCTGTTTACCCGACGCCTGATTTTTTTTCCATATTTTTAAATTGAGCATCTTGAAGCCATATTAGTCTTGGGACTATTTCTGAAATAGTTGTATTCGGGCAGACAATTTAAATGTATGTAGATCCTGTTTCATCGCAAACATAAGGTCTAGGGTTTTAGCTCTACCCACACCATTTCCTCCCAAGTGGATGATTAGAATATCTGGGACTGGCCACAATTCCAACAATCTAGAGAGAGAAAAAGACAAATTTAACCATTTCAGACCACAAATTCCTCTCCAAAAAACGTGTAATTTCTGAGGATCCATTGACAGATTAGGTGTATAACAATGCAACCTGGATCTTTTGTTGGCCCAAAATATAAAGGAGTCCAAATCATTCTTCTATTACCTATAAGAGAAATTAAAGAGAGAGATCAGGTCTAACATATATGTTAAATCACTGCGAATCCCATCTTTCTATTATTTTATTTATTGCTGCATCAAGGCCCATTTTTGCAGCTTTGGTTGCTGCTCCAATCCTAAATGAATGTCATGTGAAATTAAATGCTTGTAGCCTTAACTTCAACATGCATTTTTTGAGAACCATGTTAAATTGATATCCTGTAAGGGGTGACCCATTCAAATGAACCAAAAAACGGCCTTCACCGGTCTAATTGTAAGGTACTCCTTTACTGTTCTTAATGGATAAATTTCCACTGCTCCGCAACTATAAAGAGTAACCCATACACCCATTCCTGATCTGTCTGTTTTAGAATGTGCAATGAATATATTAAGTCCTGCCCTGTGAGCCAATACATGATGGGTCAGCAAGCCAGACACCGATTTTTTGCTTCTGGGTAACAATTCCGGTATTCTCATAGCGTCAAAAAATGCTAATACAAAAGCGGTTTTAAATAATATCAACTTAAAACCAGAGAAGCATACCATTTTTGTAACTCTACAAATTTCCTTAAGCAATGAGACAGAGATGGGCCTTCTAGTATCTGGGAGAGAATTCTTCTTTTTGTAACCTATCATGGTTTGATTTATAGAGAAGAAAGATGTACACTAAGGGTTGAGCCGAACACCCCCCTGTTCAGTTCCCACCAGAACATGCGAACAGGCAAAAAAATTTGTGAACACCGTTAAAGTCTATGGGACACGAACATGAATAATCAAAAGTGGTAATTTTAAAGGCTTATATGAAAGTAATTGGCATAAAAAGTGTTTGGGGACCTGGGTCCTGCCCCAGGGGACATGGATCAATGCAAAAAAAGTTTTAACCACTTGAGCCCCGGACCATTATGCTGCCTAAGGACCAGAGGTCTTTTTCCAATTTGGCACTGCGTCGCTTTAACTGCTAATTGCACGGTCATGCAATGCTGTACCAAAACAAAATTTGCATCCTTTTCTTCCCACAAATAGAGCTTTCTTTTGATGGTATTTGATCACCTCTGCGGTTTTTATTTTTTGTGCTATAAACGGAAAAAGACCGAAAATTTTGAAAAAAAATGATATTTTCTACTTTTTGTTATAAAAAAAATCCAATAAACTAAATTTTAGTCATACATTTAGGCCAAAATGTATTCGGCCACATGTCTTTGGTAAAAAAAATGTCAATAAGCGTATATTTATTGGTTTGCGCAAAAGTTATAGCGTCTACAAACTAGGGTACATTTTCTGGAATTTACACAGCTTTTAGTTTATGACTGCCTATGTCATTTCTTGAGGTGCTAAAATGGCAGGGCAGTACAAAACCCCCCCAAATGACCCCATTTTGGAAAGTAGACACCCCAAGGAAATTGCTGAGAGGCATGTTGAACCCATTGAATATTTATTTTTTTTGTCCCAAGTGATTGAATAATGACAAAAAAAAAAAATATTTACAAAAAGTTGTCACTAAATGATATATTGCTCACACAGGCCATGGGCCTATGTGGAATTGCACCCCAAAATACATTCAGCTGCTTCTCCTGAGTACAGGGATACCACATGTGTGGGACTTTTTGGGAGCCTAGCCGCGTATAGGACCCCGAAAACCAATCACCGCCTATAGGGTTTTTAAGGGTGTAAATTTTTGATTTCACTCTTCACTACCTATCACAGTTTCGGAGGCCATGGAATGCCCAGGTGGCAGAAACCCCCCCCCAAATGACCCCATTTTGGAAAGTAGACACCCCAAGCTATATGCTGAGAGACATATTGAATCCATGGAATATTTTATATTGTGACACAAGTTGCGGGAATGTGACACATTTTTTTTTTTTGCACAAAGTTGTCACTAAATGATATATTGCTCACACAGGCCATGGGCATATGTGGAATTGTACCCCAAAATACATTTAGCTGCTTCTCCTGAGTATGGGGATACCACATGTATGGGACTTTTTGGGAGCCTAGCCACGTACGGGGCCCCGAAAACCAATCACCGCCTTCAGCGTTTTTAAGGGCGTGAATTTTTGATTTTACTCTTCACTGCCTATCACCGTTTCGGAGACCATGGAATGCCCAGGTGGCACAAAACCCCCCCAAATGACCCCATTTTGGAAAGTAGACACCCCAAGCTATTTGCTGAGAGGCATGGTGAGTATTTTTCAGCTCTCATTTGTTTTTGAAAATGAAGAAAGACAAGAAAAAAGATTTTTTTTTTCTTTTTTCAATTTTCAAAACTTTGTGACAAAAAGTGAGGTCTGCAAAATACTCACTATACCTCTCAGCAAATAGCTTGGGTTGTCTACTTTCCAAAATGGGGTCATTTGGGGGGGTTTTGTGCCACCTGGGCATTCCATGACCTCCGAAACTGTGATAGGCAGTGAAGAGTGAAATCAAAAATTCACGCCCTTAGAAAGACTGAAGGCGGTGCTTGGTTTTCGGGGTCCCGTACGCGACTAGGCTCCCAAAAAGTCCCACATATGTGGTATCCCAATACTCAGGAGAAGCAACAGAATGTATTTTGGGGTGTAATTTCACATATTCCCATGGCATGTTTGAGCAATATATCATTTAGTGACAACTTTGTGCAAAAAAAAAAAAGTGTCTCTTTCCCGCAACTTGTGTCGCAATATAAAATATTCCATGGACTCGACATGCCTCTTAGCAAATAGCTTGGGGTGTCTACTTTCCAAAATGGGGTAATTTGGGGGGGGTTTGAACTGTCCTGGCATTTTATGCACAACATTTAGAAGCTTATGTCACACATCACCCACTCTTCTAACCACTTGAAGACAAAGCCCTTTCTGACACTTTTTGATTACATGAAAAAGTTATTTTTTTTTGCAAGAAAATTACTTTGAACCCCCAAACATTATATATATTTTTTAAAGCAAATGCCCTACAGATTAAAATGGTGGGTGTTTCATTATTTTTTTTCACACAGTATTTGCGCAGCGATTTTTCAAACGCATTTTTGGGGGAAAAAACACACTTTTTTAAATTTTAATGCACTAAAACACACTATATTGCCCAAATGTTTGATGAAATAAAAAAGATGATCTTAGGCCGAGTACATGGATACCAAACATGACATGCTTTACTGCACAAACGTGCAGTGGCAACAAAATAAATACATTTTTAAAAGCCTTTAAAAGCCTTTACAGGTTACCACTTTAGATTTACAGAGGAGGTCTACTGCTAAAATTACTGCCCTTGATCTGACCTTCGCGGTGATACCTCACATGCATGGTGCAATTGCTGTTTACATTTGACGACAGACCGCCGCTTGCGTTCGCCTTAGCGCAAGAGCAGGGGGCGACAGGGGTGCTTTTTTTTTTTTTCTTTTTTTTTTTTGCTTTTTTATCTTATTTTTAAACTGTTCCTTTCATTTTTTTTTTTTTTTATCATTTTTATTGTTATCTCGGGGAATGTAAATATCCCCTATGATAGCAATAGGTAGTGACAGGTACTCTTTTTTGAAAAAATTGGGGTCTATTAGACCCTAGATCTCTCCTCTGCCCTCAAAGCATCTGACCACACCAAGATCGGTGTGATAAAATGCTTCCCCAATTTCCCAATGGCGCTATTTACATCCGGCAAAATCTAAGTCATAAAATGCTCGTAGCTTCTGGTTTCTTAGGCCATAGAGATGTTTGGAGCCACTCTGGTCTCTGATCAGCTCTATGGTCAGCTGGTTGAATCACCGGCTGCATTCTCAGGTTCCCTGTTGAGACAGGAGAGCCAGAGAAAAACACGGAAGACGGTGGGGGGGGGCATTCCCTCCTACGGCTTGTAAAGGCAGTCTAGAGGCTAATTAGCCACTAGGATTGCTTTTACATGAAAGCCGACCGCTGGCTGAAAAGAATGATACCAAGATGATACCTAAACCTGCAGGCATCATTCTGGTATAACCACTCAAAGTCGTGAATGGCGTACCTGAAGACAAAAAAATGGTTAACAATAAAGCACAGTAAACGGTAAAGTATAAAAAATTGCATACCTGAAAAACAAACGTGATAAAACATAATAACAATAAAACATTGCAGAATAGAATACAGTAAAAAATAGAGCAGAACAATAGAGAGAGAGAATAGAGAGAGAGAGAGAACAATAAAACGACAACAATTTTTTTTTATTTTATATATTTTTTTTTTTTTACACTTTTTTTGTAACTAACTTTTATAACTGTAACCGGTTCCAGGTTCGGGTCTCTCAAAATGCGATGGCATCTTGGGAGACCCTCTGAAAGTGTGCCTAGTCTGTGCAATGCTGTACCCTACGCTAATACTCAACTAGTGCATGGTAGCGTTCAAAACATTCACCAATGCAAAGACCAGGATTGTCAGGACAGGAGGGACAATAATAGCGGGTGTCACGCCTATATCCGCGCTTGCTGCAGACACGACATCTTTTTTGGGGGGGTTCGTTGGGTAGGGGTACTCGGGAGGACATAAAAATGCCTCTCATGCAGCCGACTGCATTTGGTTGGGGATGTGAATGGGGGAAGTATGGGCGCTGCAGAAGTGGTGGGTTCCCAATTAGGATTGGCGAATGCAGCAGGAAGGGCATTATGGGCACGACGGGCCTGTGTTTGTCTTCTTGGTGGCAGCAGGACACTACTTGTGCTTGCCACCTCACCAGCTTGAACTGCACTTATGGGACTTGCCACGTCACCAAGTGTTACTGCAGTGCTGGTTTGACTACGACCGGGGTGTACTAGGCCGCTGGTTCTTGCCAGTTCAATAAAAAGCTTCCAAAAAAACTGTTAGCGATCGCAGGGATCAGGCCTGACTCTGCGAACGCTGCAGTTATGCGTTTAGTGTTTTGTAAGTGACAGTGATCGATCGATACTGCACTTGGGTGGGCTGGGCCGGGCGGAGGGGCAAAACGCAGGTGCTAGCAGGTATCTGGGCTGATCCCGCTAACACTGCGTTTTTGGGAACCCTAAACTGCTGGGGACGCTAGTATAGATCTGATCGGATCAGATATTGATCCGTTCAGATAGTATACCACTAAGGGATGCGTATGCGTGGGTGTTAGCGGTACTGGCGCTAATCTGACGCTACCTGGGGCGACGCATATCACCGCCGGGAGATCGGGGGGCTAAACCTTTATTCGGTAATAAACGGCGGGTGCCCTGACACTATACAAAATAAATGAACTAACCAGCGTCACCTGTAACGCTTATACGGTGATCAGTGGTGAAAGGGTTAACTAGGGGGCAATCAAGGGGTTAAAACATTTATTAGGTAGTATATGAGGGTCCCTGTCGCTATAAAACGCTGACGGCGAACCTAAATATTTACCTCACTAACTAGCGTCACCAGCGACACTAATACAGCGATCAGAAAAATGATCGCTTAGTGACACTGGCGACAGGGGGTGATCAAGGAGTTAAAACTTTATTAGGGGGGGTTAGGGGGTATCCTAGACCTAAAGGGGGCTAATACTCACTGTCCCAACACTGTAACTGTCACAAACTGACACCAATGCAGTAATCAGAAAAAAAAAAAAAAACTGCTGGTGTCAGTTTGTGACAGGGAGGGGGGGGTGATTGGGGGGGATCGGGGGGCGATCGGGGGGGTATCGGGGTGTTTTGTGTGCCTGGCATGTTCTACTGTGTGTGTAGTGTTGTGCACTCACAGTGAAGTCTTCTCTCCTCGGCGCTGCAACGGAAAATACCGAGCCGAGGAGAGATGACATCATTTCCTTTGCTGCTGTTTAGCATACAGCAGCAAAGGAAGTGATCTGATTGGCCGGCGGCGATCGCAAGGGGGGGGCCATGAATGGATGGCCTCCCCCTCACCTCCGATCGCCGGGGGACAAAACAGGACCGCCTCGGGCACCGGGGGGTCCGATCGGACCCCCCACCCGCGGGAGGCAAATCACGTACATGTACGTGATTTTGCCTGCCCGTGCCGCCCTGCCGACGTACATCGGCGTGAGGCGGTCCTTAAGTGGTTAAAAACAGCCGTTTTTTTTGGGAGCAGTGATTTTAATAATGCTTAAAGTGAAACAATAAAAGTGTAATATCACTTTAAATTTCGTACCTGGGGGGTGTCTATAGTATGCCTGTAAAGGGGCGCATGTTTCCCGTGTTTAGAAAAGTCTGACAGCAAAATGACATTTCAAAGGAAAAAAAGTCATTTAAAACTATTAATGCATTGCGGGTCAATACACAGAGAAGTTTATTGATAAAAACGGCATGGGGATTCCCCACAGGGAATATTCTTCTCTTCGTCTTCTTCTCTTCATCTTCTTCTCTTCATCTTCTTTTCGGGCCGCTCCGCATCCATGATGGCATAGAGGGAGGCTCCCGCTGTGTGACGCTTCTCCTCTTCTGACGGTTCTTAAATAATGGGGGGCGGGGCCACCCAGTGACCCCGCCCCCCTCTGACGCATGGTGACCTGGCGGGACTTCCCTGTGGCATCACGGAGAATGCCACAGGGAAGTCCCGTCATGTCCCCGTGCGTCAGAGGGGGCAAGGTCACCGGGTGGCCCCGCCCCCTGTTATTTAAGAACCATCAGAAGAGGCGAAGCGTCACACAGCGGGAGCCTCCCTCCATGCCATCATGGATGCGGAGCGGCCCGAAAAGAAGATGAAGAGAAGATGAAGAGAAGAAGATGAAGAGAAGAGCGGGAGCCTCCCTCCATGCCATCATGGGTGCGGAGCAGCCCGAGGAGAAGAAGGGAAGAAGATGCCGACACCGCTGAGGAAGATGCTGGATGAGAACACCGGAGGAAGAACCAGAAGAACCAGAAGAAGAAGAAGATGGAGGAAGAAACCAAAGATAGAAGAAAGAAGAAGCATTTAAATAAAGGAATTGTCAAAAACTGTTTCTTGTCATTTTTAACATTTTTGACAGTTTTTTAGTGAAATGGTAGGGGTACTTTTGTACCCCCTTACCATTTCACACAGGGGGGAGGGCTGGGATCTGGGGGTCCCCTTTTTAAAGGGGGCTTCCAGATTCCGATAAGCCCCCCACCAGCAGACCCCCACAACCCTGGCCCTTGTCCTCATCAACATGGGGACAAGGTGTTTTGGGGGGCTACCCCAAAGCACCCTCCCAATGTTGAGGGCATGTGGCCTGGTACGGTTCAGGAGGGGGGGCGCTCTCTCGTCACCCCTCTTTTCCTGCGGCCTGCCAGGTTGCATGGGGTTCCCCTTAAAATCCATACCAGACCTGCAGGGGCTGGTATAGATTTTGAGGGGGACCCCACGCCATTTTTAAAAAAAATTTTGGCCGGGGTTCTCCTTAATATCCATACCAGACCTGAAGGGCATGGTATGGAATTTAGGGGGACTCCCCACGTCATTTTTTTTTTAAAATTTTGGTTCGGGGTTCCCCTGTGGGGAATTCCCATGTCATTTTTATCAATGAACTTCTATGTGTATTGTCAGACCAGCAATTCATTAATAGCCGCAAGTAGTTTTAAATGACTTTTTTTCCTTTGAAATGTCATTTTGCTGTCAGACTGTTCTAAACACGGAAAACATGCACCCCTTGGCAGGCATTCTATAGACACCCCCCAGGTATGAAATTTAAAGGGATATTACACTTTTATTGTTTCACTTTAAGCATTAATAAAATCACTGCTCCAGAAAAAACTGCCATTTTTAAAACTTTTTTTGCATTGATCCATGTCCCCTGGGGCAGGACCTAGGTACCCAAACACTTTTTATGACAATACCATGAGTATAAGCCTTTAAAATTAGCACTTTTGATTTCTCTCATAGACTTTTAAAGGGTGTTTAATTTGCCGCGAACACCCCAAATTGTTCGCTGTTCGGCAAACTTGCGAGCAGCCGATATTCGAGTCGAACATGAGTTCGACTCGAACTCGAAGCGCATCCCTAATGTACACTGAGGAAAACCTTGCAATTTAAAGAAAAATGACACCCCTGCCAGTATCCTAGCGATCTGGCTATAGGATAGCTCCGCCTGCATCAGTGTACATAAAAATATTTGAATGTTTGTTTCTGAAGGAGATTCGAACTGCATCTCAAATTCCCTGATGAATTTATTCCACCTCTGTCATGCAGCCATGTATTCGGCCCATGTACTAGTAGCCACTGAATTCTTGATTGACTGCATCAGAATTCCTAGATCAGGTTCCAAAGATGTTTGGGACATACCTGCCCTTCCTTGTCCACATTTGGCAGAAGCTGCCGGAATTTTCATATCTGCAATCGAGATAATGCTTCCGCAATTTGATTATCCTTACCTGGAACGTGTCTTGCTTTTACCCAGATATTAAAATGTAAACATAAAAATACCAGATACCTAAGTAATTTAACTACCAGAAGGGATTTTGTTGATAGGCAATTTACTGCGTATATTACTCCTTTAATATCGGAATTAATTAAAATTATTTTATTGGCAAATTTATCACCCCATATTTCCAACGCTACAACCAACGGGAATAGTTCAAGTAGAACTATGCTCTTGGTGGCTTTTATTTGAATCCATCTTTTTGGCCATACACTACAGCACCAGGGATTGCCCCATATTGCAGCAAAACCGAAAGATCCAGCTGCATCCGTGTATAATTCCATCTCTGATGAGCATACAAATTCTATTTGAAAAATGAATGCCCGTTATACAAGTCAAAAAATTTCATTCATGTCAGGAGATCCTCCTTAAGATTTGATGTTAACCTAATGTGAGAAAACAGAGATTTAAGCCCTGACATAACTATATATAACCTTCTAGAGAATATCCTGCCCACCGGCATAACTCTTGTTGAAATGCTAACTTCCCTAATAAAGATTGAAGCTCTTTTAATAAAATCTTTTTTCTTCTTAACATCCAAGAAATGGTAGTTTTAATATCGTTAATTTTATTTAAAGGGGTTGTAAAGGTATACATTTTTTCACCTTAATGCATTCTTTTGATAATACCGCCGCCCCCAGCCCCCCGTTTTACTTACCTGACACCTCGAAACTCGACCGCTCGCTCCCGACCTCCATTCAGCCGATCAGCCTGGTTGCTGATTGGCTATAGTGGATGGATTGAAAGCAGCGCAGCCATTGGCTCGCGCTGCTGTCAATCACATCCAATGACGCGGCGCGCTGGGGGCGGAGTCGAGTGGTACAGCGAGCGGCTATAGCCGCCGGCTGTATCACGGGAGCACGCCCGCAATAACTAACCACCATGCGAGGGAGCTCGCATTAAGGTGATTAGTTATTGCGGAGAGGAGCTGAGACAGCCGCCGAGGGACCCCAGAAGAGCAGGTTCGGGGCCACTCTGTGCAGAACGAGCTGCACAGTGGAGGTAAGTATAACATGTTTGTTATTTAAAAAAAAAAAAAAAATTACCTTTACAACCCCTTTAATGGCAGATGGAATTCTAATAATTCTGTGTCTATTTTTATGCTTAGGAATTCGATGGATGTGGAGGGCAACACAGTTTTTTCTTTAGCAAGGGGAACTCCTAATTTTTTTGTGATTATGCTAAACAATTCCAGCAAAAATAGACAAATTGGAAATTGGGCAGGGCCAATAAATAGGAAGTCATCCAAGTAGTGTAATATACCCTTATGACCAGATTCAAATGAAACCACCCATTGAATGAAAGATGCAAATTTTTCGAAATACGCACATGAAATTGAACATCCCTTTGGGAGGCACATGTCATAGTAAAATTTGTCTTCGAAACCCATGCCAAGTGAATTGTAAGAAGCTGGGCTAATTGGAAGCAATCTAAATACTGCTTTAATACTGCTTTACTGGTTTGGGGTGGGGGGCCTGCGGGGCGCCCCCCTGCTCCAAATCGCCCAACCCCATGTTGAGGGTATGCGGCCTGGTACGGTTAAGGAGGGGGGCGCTCGCTCGTCCCCACCTCCTTTCCTGACCAGCCAGGCTGCGTGCTCAGATAAGGGTCTGGTATGGATTTTGGGGAGACCGATTTTTCAGCGTAGGGGGGTTCCCCTTATAATCCATACCAGACCTAAGGGCCTGGTATACCCCTGGGGGGAACCCACGCCAGTTTTTTATTTAAAATTTGGCACGGCATTCCCCCTCATGATTCATATCAGACAGCTGTCAGCACTGCCTGTCACGTCATCGCAAAAGGAAAAAAAAGTTTTCCTTTCTCAATGAGCGAGCCAGCTCGGCGCTGGCTCCCGTGACGGGGCTAGAAGGTGTCAAATCTCGCTGATAACAGCGGCAAGATTGACACAAAATCGCGGTCACCTACTGTAAATGATTTATTAGGCAAAATGAGTTGTAATCCTTTTTTGGGACAATTCCTAATGGAGTTACGCTAAAATTTTTAAATGGAGGGAAATTAAATGGTCCCGCTATTCTACCCTCTTTAATTCCTTTATCCAACTTTTCTTTAACAATGTGTGGAAATTGTAATACTGATTTTAAATTATTAACCAATTTGCATCCTATACCTTTAAAAACTGGCAAAGGAAAACCTCTGGAGAAACCAGCCTAAACCACCAAAGCTTTTATATGCTTCAAGCACATGCTCAAGGTGTTGAAAAAGACTGCTACAGTATTCTGGGTGTTTTTCTCCTAACACACTGGCATAAATGCTAAATGCCTGTACCCAATTATGAAAAGACCTTGCCACGGGTCTACGCCTATCTTCCTCAGGTTTATCCTCAGATTTTTTGCAGACTTGTTAATAAACTCTTTTGCTGAGGGCAGTAAGGACAAAATGTCAATGAACTGCCCTTTCCATATTTTTTCTTTTACCTGAACAGACAGGTGATACCCGAGTGGTGACATTTCACATGGTAAAATCTCCTTTAGGATTCAGAGACTGAAGAATTATTAATATTCATTTCAGCTGGGAAAGTATTAATGCTATTGGTGTTAATTGCTGAAATAGAAGAAGTACTATTAGTATTAGAAACTGCTCCACGCATATTCCCGGATTCATTAACCCATACGTTAGAGTAATTAACATTATCATTGTTATGAGTGTTAATACTGTCAGCCTGTTAATAGAAACCATTATATTATTTAAAACCTGTGCCAACTCACCCTAACCACTAGATGCCGCTATTGCATTAGCTTGCCTAGGAGAACTCAGCAGCTGCTGCTCTCTTGAGCTTCCAGTGGTCACAGTAGGTATCACTTGTTCTTGTGTGTGAGGTAATCCTGAATGACTGTCACTCTGAGTGGAAGCTACTGCCTCCTCAGCCATCACAGTGGATGCTGATACCTGAGCCCACCTTCCTCTGTACCTGGGAGATGAAGGCGATAGTGTTCTCCTCCTCCTCTTCTCTCTGAGGCTGGTTCGTTGGGTCCCTGCCCTGGAAGCCGCCTCTTCTGGCGGCGCCGTGTCTGGTTCCCCTAGGTCTGGGGGGGACGATGTGGTGGGCAGCACTGATTTTGCTCCCGGAGACACGGGCTGTGAGTGACAGGTCTGCCTCTTCTATTAATTAAGCCAGGTACCTCTGTCACTGCCAGTCCTTTCTCTTCAGGCACCTTCAGGCACCTGTTCCTGCCACATGTCCTCTTCTCCCCCCAGGCATCTTCTCAGCCATTCTTCACCTCCTCTGTCCCCTGCTCACTCCAGCATTTGGCGCATTAGAGTCCCTGTGGTCAGGACAGCACAAAATATAATAGCTCAATTGAGCTGAGCTTGTTGCTGTAATCTGACCAGCTGTGAGAAAATTCCAACGGAGGACCCCTTTATATAACCTTGCCCCACTTCCAGAATGTTCCCACTGGTAATGTGACCTTTGAACCTTCCTGGTTGGATCAATGACATTCCCTACCTATACTACAGTGTTACCTGACCCTATTTTCCGCCTGACCTACTGTACATTTTTCTTAAAGTGACATGACTTCTTTTTTTTATAAATAAATAAATATTATATCTGTCTGGGGGGCAGCCACATGTCCATGCTGTTCGGGCCATATTCTTTAGCCCTCTCCCCTCTCAGGCCATTCTGAGGCTTTTTCAACTGGCATTTTGCTCCTTCTGTTAGAATAGATATACGGTACCTTTTAGGTTCCAGAAGAGCTACAGGGGAAAAAAACATTCTCTTAGTTGTAATAATTTCCTCCAGTGGCTGGTCACTTGGTTTAGCAGCAAACATAAGGTAGTGAATCATATAAACACTTTTGGTTGCTATGGCACTCAAGCACAGCTTCAGTTACCTTATTAGCTTGTAGGAAAAAAATCAGCCTTTCAGCATATGAGAATTTTAATCATGGTCTAAAAACATTAAAATAAAAATGAGTATGTTTGAAAACATGTGCACTGAATTTCAATCTCTGACTTTGAAACTCAGAGTTTTGACCTTGAGTCCTGGTTCACACTGATGTGGTGCGGGAAACGTAGCGATTCTTGTGTGTTTCCTGCACTGCATAGCAATCGCATTGTGTTCATGTGTTCTGCTGCGTGTGTCAAATAGCAAAAGCACCCATGCAATCTGGTTCAAGTGCAAACAAAAAACGGAAAATTTATATCAAATACTTACCGTAATTTTCCTTTCCTGATGGACTCCATGGCAGCCTACGTATGGGTTAATCCCGCCTCTCATACCTCATAGGACCCCACTCCCATAAATCTTTGCTTCTAGACAGAGACTGTGTTCCGTAACTTAGCCTACTCCAGCAACTGGGAGGGAACTCCTGCTGCCATGGAGTCCATCAGGAAAGGAAAATTACGGTAAGTATTTGATATAAATTTTCCGTTTTCCTGACAGACTCCATGGCAGCCTACGTATGGGAAATAACTAGCCATACACACCCGGGTGGGCAATTGCTGGTTAAAGAAAAAAAGGTTTAATTGGCACCATCAACAGATAATACGTGCAAACCAAAGTTAACCGTAGACAAAGAAGCCGGTTCTACACAATAGTGTGTCATAAAAGTGTTAATTGATGACCATGAGGCCGCTTTACAGATTACATCTGGAGACACATGTCGGGATGCTGCCCATGATGTAGAGACGCTCCTGGTAGAATGAGCGGTTACCGCCTCCGGAGGAGCCAAACCCTTAGACCTGTATGCCCATTGGATAGCTTGAACGATCCATGATGCGATGGTTCTAGAGGAAGCCCGTAAACCCTTGTTCTTGCCGTGAAAAAGCACAAACAGATAATCAGACTGGCGGAAAGAAGCTGTGGCTTCTAGGTATTGTTTCAGAACCTGCCCAACATCTAGAGGGTGAACATTAGAGTCCTCAGTGGATCTGAAAGTAGGGAGGACAATCTCCTGATTTTCATGGAAGATGGTTGTTACTTTAGGATTCGATCCTAACATGGGGATCAAGACTACCCGGTCTGGGAAGAAGGTAAGAAAAGGTTCTTTGTATCCTAGGGATCCAACTTCAGAAACTCTCTTGGCCGATGTTATGGCCACTAGAAAGACCACTTTGAGAAAAAGCTCTCTAATTGATGACTGATCCATATGCCGTATCTCCTTTTCTGAGAAGAAATCCAAGACGAGAGGGAGATCCCATTTAGAGAATCTTGGTCTTTTCTGAGGCCTAAGCCTTATTGCTCCCTTGAAGAACTGCCTAGTAAGGGGGTGTCTGGCCCATGATACGCCTGTGAAGGCTGAGATTGCCGAGACCTGGACCCGCAAGGAACTCACCGATAGGGACAGATCCAGGCCAGTTTGTAGAAAACCTAAAATGTCCTGAATCCTTGGATTACTACAGGATCCATTGGTGGAAATCACATAGTCCGCAAACTTCGCCCAAATCCTCTGATATACTCTGTTGGTGCCCGCTCTTCTGGCATTCAACAATGTAGCAATAGCTGTACTAGGACAACCTAGAGCTTCCAACCTTCTCCTCTCAACCACCAAGCCATCAGATGGAGCTGGGATGGGCAAGGGTGAAGAGACGCTCCCTGCAGCAGGAGATCTGGTCTGGACGGGAGAGGGACCGGTTCTCGGTAACTGAGCTGCATCAGGAGAGGAAACCATGGCCTGTTGGGCCAAAACGGGACCACTGCCAGTACCTCGACATTCTCCCACCTGAGCCTCGAGAGGAAACGAAGAATGACTGGAACTGGGGGAAAGGCATAGGCCCTGTGGAATTTCCACTGGTCCGTCAGGGCATCCACTCCGAAGGCCTGGGGACAACGACACCTTGTGTAATATTTCCCCAGCTTGAAATTGCATGGGGATGCGAACAGATCCACTTCCGGCATCATCCCTAGAGACAGGAGCCAATCGAAAACTTCGGTGTGGAGGGACCACTCGTTGTTGTCCAGGGTGACTCTTGAAAGGAAGTCCGCTTGGACATTTTGAATTCCTGGAAGATAAACAGCGGATAGATTTGTTAAGTACATCTGGGCCCAGGACATGATCGGGCTTACTTCCCTCAGTAAGGCGAGACTGCGGGTGCCCCCCTGTCTCTTGATGTATGACACTGCGGTCGTGTTGTCCAGTCTCAGGAGAACTGAGGCTCCTGATATCAGATGGAGAAAAGCTTGAAGGGCACGGAAGGCAGCTCGGAGCTCCAGGACATTTGAGACTATCCCTTGGGATGGGAAGTCCCACCTGCCTTGGGCTATCTCCGTCAGACAGAGAGCGCCCCAACCTCTGTTGCTCGCATCCGTTGTCACTGTAATTCAGGAGACAGGAGCTATGGAGTGACAATTGAGGAGGTTTTTCCGTAGCAGCCACCAAGGGAGGCTCTCCCGCATGGAGGTGGTTACCCGCACCAGATGGTCTCGAGACCCTGGATCCCATTGCTGGAGAAACCCCATTTTCCATTGCGCCCACTTCACCATGGGGGCTGTGGCTACCATAGTGCCGATTATTTTGAGACACTGAGAGGCTCTGAGGAGAGTTGCTGACAATGCTAGGCGAATTCTCTCTCGAATTACCGGAATCTTCTCCAAAGGAAGAGAGATGGTGCTCTCCACTGTGTTGAATAGGGCCCCGAGGAATACTAGAGTTTGTGTCGGAACTAGGTGACTTTTCTCCCTGTTCAATAGCCAACCGAACTCTGTCAGAGTAGATATGACTTGGTCCCGATGTGACAAAATCTGTTCCCTGTCCTGAGACAGTAGGAGTAGGTCGTCCAAGTAATGGTGTAACCGAATGCCTCTTACTCGGATTAGAGCAACTACCGCCAATAAGAGCTTCGAAAACACTCGAGGCGATGTTGTGAGCCCGAATGGGAGACAAGTGAATTGGAGATGCCTCTGGCCTACTGCGAATCGGAGATACCTCTGGAAATCTTTTGCGATTGGCACATGAAAGTAGGCGTCTTTCAGGCCTATGGAGACCAGCCAATCTCCTGGTTGAACTGTTTGTCGGATTGTCAGCAGGGTTTCCATCTTGAATTTTTCCTTCTTGATGAAGGAATTTAGATGTGTCAGGTCGATTACTGGCCTCCAAGAGCCATTCTTTTTGAGGACCATGAAAAGGGGGGAATAAATTCTAAGAAATTTTTCTTCTGATGGAACTTGAATGGCGGCCCCTTGGGCAATCAGGGATTCTGTATAAGATAGAAGAATTTGTCTTTTTTCTCCTGAGAGCGGAAGGACCGTAGGCACAAACCGGTGACTGGGTGGATTGGTGAAAACCCAAGTGTGACCTGAGGAGACCGTTTTGACGGTCCAGTAATCTTGAATCGAGGCTGCCCAGACGTGCTGATACCGGAGTAAACGAGCCCCTACTTGCACTACCTGGACAGGCATCATATCAAAAGGACTTGGAAGTGTCCCGACCACTTGACGGGGCTGACTTTGAGGATTTTTGGCCTGAAGGCTGGCCTCTCCTCCAGTTTTTCCTAAACTCCCGACCAGGTCTGTAGCGACGAGCATCTCTAGCGCGTTCTGGTTCTTGTCTAGGTTGAGTCCTTCTTTGGTTAAGGATACGACGGTCCTGGGGTAAGAATCCTGACTTGCCCCCAGTAGCACGGGAGATAGCAGAATCCAGTTTATTTCCGAAGAGAGAGGAGCCTTCGAAAGGAATCCTGCACCAGGCCTGTTTAGAGGCAGGGTCTGCAACCCATGGGCGTAACCAGAGGGCACGTTTTGCTGTAACTGATGAAAGCATGACACGTGCCACGAGGCGAATAATGTCGATGGATGCTTCTCCCAGGAAGACCGAAGCCAGTTTCAGCTCATGTATTGGAGAGCTCTTGAATAAGTCCTCAGACACACTTCCTAGAGCTGCACCCACATCATCCGTCCAGGACTCCATGGCTTTTGACAAAGCTGCGAGGGCCAGAGCCGGTTTACAAGCCATCCCTGCCGTGATATAGATACGTTTTAAGTCCGTATCAATCTTCCTCTCCAAACCATCCTTGAAAGAGACGGTATCCTCTAGAGGGAGCGTAACATGTCTCACCAGCCTCATGAGAGCTGCATCAACAAGGGGGGCTGATTCAAGATTTTTTACCTCATCATTCTTGAAAGGATACATCTTCGCAATCTTGGAAATTAAAGAGTTTTTCCTATCAACTTTACCCCATTCATCCAGGATAATTTCACCCAGTTCACCCAGGAAGGGGAAGTTCGGGCGATCCTTCTTAAGGTGTTTAAAGTATTTCCTCTGTTTAGAGGGTGCTTCTACTGGTTCCTCCCATCTCAATGCGTCTTTAACCGCTCTGACTAGTTGGGGAACCAGGGAAAAGTCAAAACCTGCACCAGGTTCAATTATCTCTGCTTCGCTGTCCGATGAGCCGCTAAAAGAGAGACTATGATGAGATGGGCCTGGAACTTCGGACTCCATATCTTCAGCAACTGGAGTTATAACAGAAGGAGGAATTACTGCTCGGTCAAGATCTGCTTTATTAAGAGATTCTTGGACCACCTTCCTGACCAGAGCCTCCACTTGCTGGTCATCAGCACCTCTTTCCTTTGTGGCTCTTGAAAAGCACAACTCACAGAGAGATTTACCCTCTGGGACCTGAGTTTTACATCCCCAGCAAGCTTTCCTCTCAGGGCGGCTGGAATGGCGGGGGGAATGATGGCTAGATTTAGACCTTGACCCCTCTTTGCGGTGTCTGGAAGATGACCTAGTACGTCTAGAACCTGACGTAGACTGGTGATGATGAGACCTAGACTGGTCTTTTTCTTTATGTGCCGATAGCTGTGGTTCAGACCTAGAAGGGCTGAAGGGGAAGAAAATAATACCTTGTTCCTAAATAGTACTCCAAACAATACAGGCAGAATGAAAAATTTAAAAATACTTCATCCTACCTGCGGTGTAAGGGTTGGCCACTAGGGGGCGGTGAGACATCCATGGCGACAGAAACAAAGGACTGCAAACACAATCAATAAGAAACCAATAACTACCTATGTATACTTTCACTTTCTCTTTCCCCTATTTGGAGAAAGAGACCTAGACACAGGAAGGTACAACAAAGCTCCTTACCTCAGAAGCCAGAGAGATGGACACAGGGAAGCCGCTGCCTGAGCGAAAGAGCATCCCAAAGCATAGCTGTATGTGACAGCTATTTGAATCTGCCGCCTGTGATGACGTCATCGCGGCCACAGCGTCCCTACGCTGTGACCGACGCCGCTCCACGGCGCTCGCGCGCATGCGCAGTTGCCGTCATCGCGCGCAGACTGCGCAGGTGCGAACCAAGCCTCGATCTCAATCGAGACTTCGCAGCTGCGCAGTCGGAGCGGGGAAGCGGCGGACTGGAACGCAGATGCGTCCCAGCCGCCATGGCCATAGGAAAAAGGCATTTCGGACAAAACAAACACACACAACAGGCTGCCAAAAAAATTCATAGACAGAAGTATACATTACCACGGCACCTGAGGGGATCCATCCTGGAATGGGAGCAAGAGGAGCGCTCACCGCACGACCGGGGTAATAATGAGGGAGGCCTCCCGCTAATAGCTGGGACGATTGGCCGAGATGCCGCTCCCCAGCCAATGGCCGGTATAATCAGCTCTTCAGGCATCAGAGTGAACCCCGTATGTCCGCCCTGCTAATAGCTGGGGACGCTGGACTCCAACAAGACACCGCCATCATCAAACACGTGCGAACCACCAGGACTGGATCCACAAAACTTCATAAGGTAAGAGATACACTTGGTCCTAGGAGGAGGACAAAAAAGGAACACAGTCTCTGTCTAGAAGCAAAGATTTATGGGAGTGGGGTCCTATGAGGTATGAGAGGCGGGATTAACCCATACGTAGGCTGCCATGGAGTCTGTCAGGAAAAAAGCTTTCTGCACCGTTTGCATTTGGTGAGATTTGAGCTTTTTAAAATAAATGGCTCACATCACACCGCATAGATTCTCTTGTGATTTGCACAGGAATGCATTGTGATTCCTGTGTGGATCACATGTGGCGTGCAGTGTGAACCTAGGCCCAAAATCAGAGTTTTGTTCTTATTCATTTTTTTTAGAATAGTCTCAGAGCTGTTCTGTAGCATAGAACATAACAATAATAGTCTTTTTTTCCAATTATTCCTGCAAATTCTGTATAGATTTTTATGTTTGGTCCTCTCTAAAATGTCATGGTTGGTCATATTCTGATGAATATGTTGTGAGATATTTATCCCTGTCCATGAAAACATTATTAATATCCTTACCTGTCATTTTTTTTACCATATTTGGGTTAAATTTAAACTTTTTTAGGGCTCATCTTTCCTTTCTTGACAAATTCTGTCTCATTTTCATGGTCTTCCTTTTTTAGATAACAGGTGTAACTAATTGTGTCTTCACTAATTTCACATGCATGCTATACAACCTAGAAAAAAGGTGGTGTATATTTACTCTTATGTTGCAGATTTTTCAGACAGATCTTCCACCTCCATCTGACTTATTTTACTTTCCCTCTTGAAGCATTGAAATAGTCTAAAGCTGGCTATGCATGATCAGGTTTTTTTTCTTTTAGCCAGCGAGTTGAAAAAACTGACTGACCTGATACCCCCACTTACACATTCAATGTGGATGGGGGGATCCTCCCCACTGTGTCATTGTATTCTAATGGTGGGGAGATTTACCCTCCATCAGAATACACAGGTTATAACTACAGCCTATTGTCTGTGGTACTGATTGAGCAAAAATATACCAAAAGGATAGCTGAACAGAAGTTGATCAGTAGGTCGACTTTTGTTCAACCACATTGGCCACACATGGATTAAAATTTAGCCAGTCCCTGTTGAACTGGCTGGATTTTGGTCCATGTATGGGCAACTTTAACCACTTCAGCCCTGGAAGGATTTACCCACTTCCTGACCAGGCCATTTTTTGCAATACGTCACTGCATCGATTTAACTGACAACTGCGCGGTTGTGAGACGTTGTACCCAAACAAAATTGATGTCCTTTTTTCCCCACAAAGAGAGCCTTCTTTTGATGGTATTTTATCACCTCTGTGGTTTTTATCTTTTGCGCTATAAACAAAAAAATGAGCGACAAATTTGAAAAAAAAAACACAAAAAAATACAAAACAATACAAATACAAAAAAGGTAAAAAAACAAATTTCTTCCTCAGTTAAGGCCAATATGTATTCTTCTACATATTTTTGGTAAAAAAAAAATCCCAATTAGCGTATATTGATTGGTTTGGGCAAAAGTTATTGTGTCTACAAAATAGGGATAGATTTATGGCATTTTTATTATTATATTTTTTTTGCTAGTAATGGTGGTGATCTGCGGTTTTTAGGGGGACTGTGACATTGCAGTGGACAGATTGGACACTTGACACTTTTTTGGGACCAGTGACATTTATACAGCAATCAGTGCTATAAAAATGCACTGGTTACTGTATAAATTATACTGGCAGGGAAGGGGTTAACACCAGAGTTGCACAAAGGGTTAAATGTTCCCTAAGGAGGTGCTTTATAACTGTGGGGGGAGTGGACTGACAGGCAGTAGAGAGAGACTGCTCTTCCTAATTACTAGGAATAGACAATCTCACTCTACTCCCCTGACAGAATAAGGATCTGCTTTGTTTACATTGGCAGATCCCCATTCTGCCTCTCTGTCAGCAATTGCGGGTGGCCGGTGGACATTGAGTCTGCGGGACCCGCTGATTGGCTCCCCCACTAGCTAACACGCACCTGCCCACAGATCACCAACATACAATGATGGCGATTCGCGCAGGAGAGCCAACCTGCCATAGTACAACTGCGGCGGTTGGTTGGGAACCAGTTAAACTTGTAATTTCATCTGCCTACTTTCACTTTGATCATTCTCCAGATACCCCAGATACCCCAGATATTGAGGGGCACTAAAAGAATTGGAGGAGCAAAACATAGTGTGCAGGGTTCCAAAAGGGGAGGAAGGTGGGGGTTTTTACTCACATGTTTTCGTAGTACAAAAACCCTCAGGGAAGTAAAGACTGATCCTGAACCTAAAACCCCTGAACCAGTCTGTAACGTACAATAGGTTCCGTATGGAATCAATCTTTACGGTCAGAGAATTACTACCCCAAAATTGCTACGTGGCATCTGTAGACCTCAAAGATGCCTACCTCCATATTCCTATTGCAGAGGTCTCCCAGAAGTTTATCTGTCTAGCGGTAAGCGTAAAAGGAGAAACAATTCATCTACAATTTCAGGCTCTCCCATTCGGCCTATCCTTGTCGCCCCAAATTTTTACGATGGTCATGGCGGAGGCCATGGCTTTTCTGCATCTCAAAGGAATATCAATAATTGCCTATCTGGACAACTTACTCCTCTTTGCGGCATCCCTGGAACAGTTAATCAGAAATCTGGAGCTAACAAAGGGGGTTTTGAGAGGTCTGGGGTGGCTGTTAAACCTCGAAAAGTTCAGCTTGGTTCCATCTCAGCACATTATCTACCTGAAGTACCTGTTAGACTCCACTCAGCTGAGAGATTTTCTCCTGGAAGAAAAGTTACAGAAACTAGACAATGCAGTGGCTTCTCTTCAGAGCAGCCTGCGGGTCTCTATAAGGACTGCAATGTCAGTGTTGGGTCTGCTAACCTCAACTATCCCAGCGGTACAGTGGGCAGGGCTGCATTTTTGTCCTCAAATAGCCATCACCTTGAAACAATAGGACCACAGTCAGGAGTAGGGATGAGCTTCGCGTTCGAGTCGAATTCATGTTCGACGCGAACATCGGCTGTTCGATCGTTCACCGAATTATGAACGTTATGGGCCGTTTGTGCCAAATTCGTGTGGCGTGTCACAGCCCATAATTCACTGCTGCATCGCAGTGCATTGCTGGCTGATAATTGGCCAAGCATGCACTATGACCCGCATGTTTGGCCAATCACAGCGCCGTCAGTAGAGAGAGCTGTAATTGGCCAATTATGGCTCAGGGGGTTTAGAACACGCCCCACACTATATAAGGCCGCCTGCACGGCAGCCCTGTGTAGTGTGTTCCAGCATGCTTAGATAGACAGAGAGACAGTGTCATTTCATTTGAGTTAGCTAGATTAGGCAGGACAGTCAGTGAGTTAGCTGCACTTACAGTGTATTGTGTATATATATGCATCCCAGGTGTTCTGTATATATATATATATATATATATATATATATATATATATATATATATATACACACTGTATTCAGTTTAGCTAGATCCGTTTCTGTTATTTTCCTAATGACAGGCAGGCTTGTCTTGTTACAGTAATTACAGCTACCTGAAGAAAATTGCTGGTGTTCTTTTGATCCTATTAGTACCACAGTCAGGCAGCTAGACTATTTACAGTTAGTGTAGTGCGTCCTCCTCACAGTGTTCAGTTAAAGCTACAAGTTAGTTTAGTGTGACCTCTGCACAGTGTTCAGCTAAAGCTACAAGTTAAGGTAGTGCGTCCTCCTAACAGTGTTCAGCTAAAGCTACAAGTTGGTGTAGTGCGTCCTCCTCACAGTGTTCAGCTAAAACTACAAGTTAGTGTAGTGCGACCACTGCACAGTGTTCAGCTAAAGCTACAAGTTAGTGTAGTGTGTCCTCCTCACAGTGTTCAGCTAAAACTACAAGTTAGTGTAGTGCGACCTCTGCACAGTGTTAAGCTAAAGCTACAAGTTAGTGTAGTGCATCCTCCTCACAGTGTTCAGCTAAAACTACAAGTTAGTGTAGTGCGACCTCTGCACAGTGTTCAGCTAAAGCTACAAGTTAGTGTAGTGCGTCCTCCTCACAGTGTTCAGCTAAAACTACAAGTTAGTGTAGTGCAACCTCTGCACAGTGTTCAGCTAAAGCTACAATTTAGTGTAGTGCGTCCTCCTCACAGTGTTCAGCTAAAACTCCAAGTTAGTGTAGTGCGACCTCTGCACAGTGTTCAGCTAAAGCTACAAGTTAGTGTAGTGCTTCCTCCTCACAGTGTTCAGCTAAAACTACAAGTTAGTGTAGTGCGACCTCTGCACAGTGTTCAGCTAAAGATACAAGTTAGTGTAGTGCATCCTCCTCACAGTGTTCAGCTAAAACTAGAAGTTAGTGTAGTGCGATCTCTGCACAGTGTTCAGCTAAAGCTACAAGTTAGCGTAGTGCGTCCTCCTCACAGTGTTCAGCTAAAATTACAAGTTAGTGTAGTGAGACCTCTGCACAGTGTTCAGCTAAAGCTACAAGTTAGTGTAGTGCGTCCTCCCCACAGTGTTCAGCTAAAACTACAAGTTAGTGTAGTACGTCCTCTGAACAGTGTTCAGCTAAAGCTACAAGTTAGTTTAGTGTGACCTCTGCACAGTGTTCAGCTAAAGCTACAAGTTAGGGTAGTGCGTCCTCCTCACAGTGTTCAGCTAAAGCTACTAGTTGGTGTAGTGTGTCCTCCTCACAGTGTTCAGCTAAAACTACAAGTTAGTGTAGTGTGTCCTCCTCACAGTGTTCAGCTAAAGCTACAAGTTAGCGTAGTGCGTCCTCCTCACAGTTTTCAGCTAAAATTACAAGTTAGTTTAGTGTGACCTCTGCACAGTGTTCAGCTAAAGCTACAATTTAGGGTAGTGCGTCCTCCTCACAGTGTTCAGCTAAAGCTACAAGTTGGTGTAGTGCGTCCTCCTCACAGTGTTAAACTAAAGCTACAAGTTAGTTTAGTGTGACCTCTGCACAGTGTTCAGCTAAAGCTACAAGTTAGGGTAGTGCGTCTTCCTCACAGTGTTCAGCTAAAACTACAAGTTAGTGTAGTGCGACCTCTGCACAGTGTTCAGCTAGAGCTACAAGTTAGGGGAGTGCGTCCTCCTCACAGTGTTCAGCTAAAGCTACAAGTTGGTAAAGTGCGTCCTCCTCATAGTGTTCAGCTAAAGCTACCTGTAGAAGGTTGGTGGTGTTTTCCTGATCCTATCACTACCGCAAGCAGTTAAATAAGCTACAAGTCAGTTTTTTGCGAGCTCGGCACAGTGTTCACCTAAAGCTACTTGTAGAAGGTTGGTGGTATTTTCCTGATCCTATCACTACCGCAGGCAGCTAAATAAGCTACAAGTTAGTTTTTTGCAAGCTCTGCACAGTGTTCACCTAAAGCTACCTGTAGAAGGTTGGTGGTGTTTTCCTAATCCTATCACTACCGCAGGCAGCTAAAAAAGCTACAAGTTAGTTTTTTGCGAGCTCTGCACAGTGTTCACCTAAAGCTACAATTTAGTGTAGTGCCTCCTCCTCACAGTGTTCAGCTAAAACTACAAGTTAGTGTAGTTTTAGCTGAACACTGTGCGTCCTCCTCACAGTGTTCAGCTAAAGCTACAAGTTGGTGTAGTGCGTCCTCTGCACAGTGTTCAGCTAAAGCTACAAGTTAGCGTAGTGCGTCCTCCTCACAGTTTTCAGCTAAAATTACAAGTTAGTTTAGTGTGATCTCTGCACAGTGTTCAGCTAAAGCTACAAGTTAGGGTAGTGCGTCCTCCTCACAGTGTTCAGCTAAACCTACAAGTTGGTGTAGTGCGTCCTCCTCACAGTGTTCAGCTAAAGCTACAAGTTAGTTTAGTGTGACCTCTGCACAGTGTTCAGCTAAAGCTACAAGTTAGGGTAGTGCGTCCTCCTCACAGTGTTCAGCTAAAACTACAAGTTAGTGTAGTGCGACCTCTGCACAGTGTTCAGCTAAAGCTACAAGTTAGTGTAGTGCTTCCTCCTCACAGTGTTCAGCTAAAGCTACAAGTTGGTAAAGTGCGTCCTCCTCATAGTGTTCAGCTAAAGCTACCTGTAGAAGGTTGGTGGTGTTTTCCTGATCCTATCACTACCGCAAGCAGCTAAATAAGCTACAAGTCAGTTTTTTGAGAGCTCGGCACAGTGTTCACCTAAAGCTACTTGTAGAAGGTTGGTGGTGTTTTCCTGATCCTATCATTACCGCAGGCAGCTAAATAAGCTACAAATTATTTTTTTGCGAGCTCTGCACAGTGTTCAGCTAAAGCTACCTGTTGAAGGTTGGTGGTATTTTCCTGATCCTATCACTACCGCAGGCAGCTAAATAAGCTACAAGTTATTTTTTTGCAAGCTCTGCACAGTGTTCACCTAAAGCTACCTGTAGAAGGTTGGTGGTGTTTTCCTGATCCTATCACTACCGCAGGCAGCTAAAAAAGCTACAAGTTAGTTTTTTGCGAGCTCTGCACAGTGTTCACCTAAAGCTACAATTTAGTGTAGTGTGTCCTCCTCACAGTGTTCAGCTAAAACTACAAGTTAGTGTAGTTTTAGCTGAACACTGTGCGTCCTCCTCACAGTGTTCAGCTAAAGCTACAAGTTGGTGTAGTGCGTCCTCTGCACAGTGTTCAGCTAAAGCTACAAGTTAGCGTAGTGCGTCCTCCTCACAGTTTTCAGCTAAAATTACAAGTTAGTTTAGTGTGACCTCTGCACAGTGTTCAGCTAAAGCTACAAGTTAGGGTAGTGCGTCCTCCTCACAGTGTTCAGCTAAACCTACAAGTTGGTGTAGTGCGCCCTCCTCACAGTGTTCAGCTAAAGCTACAAGTTAGTTTAGTGTGACCTCTGCATAGTGTTCAGCTAAAGCTACAAGTTAGGGTAGTGCGTCCTCCTCACAGTGTTCAGCTAAAACTACAAGTTAGTGTAGTGCGACCTCTGCACAGTGTTCAGCTAAAGCTACAAGTTAGTGTAGTGCTTCCTCCTCACAGTGTTCAGCTAAAACTACAAGTTAGTGTAGTGTGACCTCTGCACAGTGTTCAGCTAAAGCTACAAGATAGTGTAGTGCATCCTCCTCACAGTGTTCAGCTAAAACTACAAGTTAGTGTAGTGCGACCTCTGCACAGTGTTCAGCTAATGCTACAAGTTAGCGTAGTGCATCCTCCTCACAGTGTTCAGCTAAAATTACAAGTTAGTGTAGTGCGACCTCTGCACAGTGTTCAGCTAAAGCTACAAGTTAGTGTAGTGCGTCCTCCCCACAGTGTTCAGCTAAAACTACAAGTTAGTGTAGTGCGTCCTCCCCACAGTGTTCAGCTAAAACTACAAGTTAGTGTAGTACGTCCTCTGAACAGTGTTCAGCTAAAGCTACAAGTTAGTGTAGTGCATCCTCCTCACAGTGTTCAGCTAAAACTACAAGTTAGTGTAGTGCGACCTCTGAACAGTGTTCAGCTAAAGCTACAAGTTAGTTTAGTGTGACCTCTGCACAGTGTTCAGCTAAAGCTACAAGTTAGGGTAGTGCGTCCTCCTCACAGTGTTCAGCTAAAGCTACAAGTTGGTGTAGTGCGTTCTTCTCACAGTGTTCAGCTAAAACTACAAGTTTGTGTAGTGTGTCCTCCTCACAGTGTTTAGCTAAAGCTACAAGTTAGTTTAGTGTGACCTCTGCACAGTGTTCAGCTAAATCTACAAGTTAAGGTAGTGCGTCCTCCTCACAGTGTTCAGCTAAAGCTACAAGTTGGTGTAGTGCGTCCTCTGCACATTGTTCAGCTAAAGCTACAAGTTAGCGTAGTGCGTCCTCCTCACAGTTTTCAGCTAAAATTACAAGTTAGTTTAGTGTGACCTCTGCACAGTGTTCAGCTAAAGCTACAAGTTAGGGTAGTGCGTCCTCCTCACAGTGTTCAGCTAAAGCTACAAGTTGGTGTAGTGCGTCCTCCTCACAGTGTTCAGCTAAAGCTACAAGTTAGTTTAGTGTGACCTCTGCACAGTGTTCAGCTAAAGCTACAAGTTAGGGTAGTGCGTCCTCCTCACAGTGTTCAGCTAAAACTACAAGTTAGTGTAATGCGACCTCTGCCCAGTGTTCAGCTAAAGCTACAAGTTAGGGTAGTGCGTCCTCCTCACAGTGTTCAGCTAAAGCTACAAGTTGGTGTAGTGCATCCTCCTCACAGTGTTCAGCTAAAACTACAAGTTTGTGTAGTGTGTCCTCCTCACAGTGTTTAGCTAAAGCTACAAGTTAGCGTAGTGCGTCCTCCTCACAGTTTTCAGCTAAAATTACAAGTTAGTTTAGTGTGACCTCTGCACAGTGTTCAGCTAAAGCTACAAGTTAGGGTAGTGCGTCCTCCTCACAGTGTTCAGCTAAAACTACAAGTTAGTGTAGTGCGACCTCTGCACAGTGTTCAGCTAAAGCTACAAGTTAGTGTAGTGCTTCCTCCTCACAGTGTTCAGCTAAAGCTACAAGTTGGTAAAGTGCGTCCTCCTCATAGTGTTCAGCTAAAGCTACCTGTAGAATGTTGGTGGTGTTTTCCTGATCCTATCACTACCGCAAGCAGCTAAATAAGCTACAAGTCAGTTTTTTGCGAGCTCGGCACAGTGTTCACCTAAAGCTACTTGTAGAAGGTTGGTGGTGTTTTCCTGATCCTATCATTACCGCAGGCAGCTAAATAAGCTACAAGTTATTTTTTTGCGAGCTCTGCACAGTGTTCAGCTAAAGCTACCTGTTGAAGGTTGGTGGTATTTTCCTGATCCTATCACAACCGCAGGCAGCTAAATAAGCTACAAGTTAGTTTTTTGCAAGCTCTGCACAGTGTTCACCTAAAGCTACCTGTAGAAGGTTGGTGGTGTTTTCCTGATCCTATCACTACCGCAGGCAGCTAAAAAAGCTACAAGTTAGTTTTTTGCGAGCCCTGCACAGTGTTCACCTAAAGCTACAATTTAGTGTAGTGTGTCCTCCTCACAGTGTTCAGCTAAAACTACAAGTTAGTGTAGTTTTAGCTGAACACTGTGCGTCCTCCTCACAGTGTTCAGCTAAAGCTACAAGTTGGTGTAGTGCGTCCTCTGCACAGTGTTCAGCTAAAGCTACAAGTTAGCGTAGTGCGTCCTCCTCACAGTGTTCAGCTAAAACTACAAGTTAGTGTAGTGCGACCTCTGCATAGTGTTCAGCTAAAGCTACAAGTTAGTGTAGTGCTTTCTCCTCACAGTGTTCAGCTAAAACTACAAGTTAGTGTAGTGCGACCTCTGCACAGTGTTCAGCTAAAGCTACAAGATAGTGTAGTGCATCCTCCTCACAGTGTTCAGCTAAAACTACAAGTTAGTGTAGTGCGACCTCTGCACAGTGTTCAGCTAATGCTACAAGTTAGCGTAGTGCATCCTCCTCACAGTGTTCAGCTAAAATTACAAGTTAGTGTAGTGCGACCTCTGCACAGTGTTCAGCTAAAGCTACAAGTTAGTGTAGTGCGTCCTCCCCACAGTGTTCAGCTAAAACTACAAGTTAGTGTAGTGCGTCCTCCCCACAGTGTTCAGCTAAAACTACAAGTTAGTGTAGTACGTCCTCTGAACAGTGTTCAGCTAAAGCTACAAGTTAGTGTAGTGCATCCTCCTCACAGTGTTCAGCTAAAACTACAAGTTAGTGTAGTGCGACCTCTGAACAGTGTTCAGCTAAAGCTACAAGTTAGTTTAGTGTGACCTCTGCACAGTGTTCAGCTAAAGCTACAAGTTAGGGTAGTGCATCCTCCTCACAGTGTTCAGCTAAAGCTACAAGTTGGTGTAGTGCGTCCTCCTCACAGTGTTCAGATAAAACTACAAGTTTGTGTAGTGTGTCCTCCTCACAGTGTTTAGCTAAAGCTACAAGTTAGTTTAGTGTGACCTCTGCACAGTGTTCAGCTAAATCTACAAGTTAAGGTAGTGCGTCCTCCTCACAGTGTTCAGCTAAAGCTACAAGTTGGTGTAGTGCGTCCTCTGCACAGTGTTCAGCTAAAGCTACAAGTTAGCGTAGTGCGTCCTCCTCACAGTTTTCAGCTAAAATTACAAGTTAGTTTAGTGTGACCTCTGCACAGTGTTCAGCTAAAGCTACAAGTTAGGGTAGTGCGTCCTCCTCACAGTGTTCAGCTAAAGCTACAAGTTGGTGTAGTGCGTCCTCCTCACAGTGTTCAGCTAAAGCTACAAGTTAGTTTAGTGTGACCTCTGCACAGTGTTCAGCTAAAGCTACAAGTTAGGGTAGTGCGTCCTCCTCACAGTGTTCAGCTAAAACTACAAGTTAGTGTAGTGCGACCTCTGCCCAGTGTTCAGCTAAAGCTACAAGTTAGGGTAGTGCGTCCTCCTCACAGTGTTCAGCTAAAGCTACAAGTTGGTGTAGTGCGTCCTCCTCACAGTGTTAAACTAAAGCTACAAGTTAGTTTAGTGTGACCTCTGCACAGTGTTCAGCTAAAGCTACAAGTTAGGGTAGTGCGTCTTCCTCACAGTGTTCAGCTAAAACTACAAGTTAGTGTAGTGCGACCTCTGCACAGTGTTCAGCTAAAGCTACAAGTTAGGGTAGTGCGTTCTCCTCACAGTGTTCAGCTAAAGCTACAAGTTGGTAAAGTGCGTCCTTCTCATAGTGTTCAGCTAAAGCTACCTGTAGAAGGTTGGTGGTGTTTTCCTGATCCTATCACTACCGCAAGCAGCTATATAAGCTACAAGTCAGTTTTTTGCGAGCTCGGCACAGTGTTCACCTAAAGCTACTTGTAGAAGGTTGGTGGTGTTTTCCTGATCCTATCATTACCGCAGGCAGCTAAATAAGCTACAAGTTATTTTTTTGCGAGCTCTGCACAGTGTTCAGCTAAAGCTACCTGTTGAAGGTTGGTGGTATTTTCCTGATCCTATCACTACCGCAGGCAGCTAAATAAGCTACAAGTTAGTTTTTTGCAAGCTCTGCACAGTGTTCACCTACAGCTACCTGTAGAAGGTTGGTGGTGTTTTCCTGATCCTATCACTACCGCAGGCAGCTAAAAAAGCTACAAGTTAGTTTTTTGCGAGCTCTGCACAGTGTTCACCTAAAGCTACCTGTAGAAGGTTGGTGGTGTTCTCATACTACAGGCAGGAAGTTGATTTTGCTAGCTGCAGTATCAGGATATATATATATATATATATATATATATATATATATATATATATATATACCAGCTTAGTGCAGCTATAGGCCATTAGTATGTCTGGAAGGCCAACAAGGAGAGGCAGACAGTCACAAGCCAATAAAAGGGGGCAAGCAGGGGCATGTATTTACAATTCTTGATCTAATATTTTACAGCAGGGCCCTGTGAGGGCTTACAGTGTTGTGGCCACAACAACACCTAAGGCCCAAATTTCTGCTGAGTATCTAGGGCAGGCCCCTACTTTCAAACATCCAACTTACAAACGACTCCTACTTGCAAACGGAAGGAGACAACAGGAAGTGAGATGAAATTTACCCCTGGAAGGGAAATTCTCCCCTGTAAGAGTTATTATGGGAAAAAAAAAACCAAATTTTCAAAAAACATTTGTCATTGGGACAAAAAGTGAGGTGAAATCTTCTGAAGAGGAGCACAGACAGCAAAACAAATGTCAATGGGGGGGGGGGGGGGGTGATAACCCTTCCCTATGTTTTCCAAAAAGCTTAAAAACAGATTTTTTGGCTGGAGCTTCACTTTAAAAATGTACCAGTTCAAAATTACAAACAGATTCTACTTAACAACAAACCTACAGTCCCTATCTTGTTTGCACCGCCTGTATACTGCTGTTCAGAGTATATAGGGCCTGGTGGCCCCACGCCTTTCCTTTTTTAAATTTAGGTGCGGGGTTCCCCTTAATATTCATACAAGACCCAAAGGGCCTGGTAATGGACGGGGGGGTACCCATGCTGTTTGTCTCTCTGATTTTCATCCATTTTGCCAGGACCCGACATTACATTAAAGCCGCAAGCAATTTTAAATGACTTTTTTTCCTTTAAAAATGACATTTTGTGCAGGGACTGTTCTAAGCACGGGAAACATGAACCACTTTACAGGCATACTATAGACACCCCCATGTACAATATTTAAAGGAATATTTCACTTTTTTTTTAACTTTATGCATCATTAAAATCACTGCTCCCGAAAAAACGTCAGTTTTTAAAAGTTTTTTTTGCATTGATACATGTTCCCTGCTGCAGGACCTGGGTCCCCAAACCCTTTTTAGGACAATACTATGCAAATTAGCCTTTAAAATTAGCACTTTTGATTTTGAACGTTCGAGTCCCATAGACGTCAATGGGGTTCTAACATTCATGCAAATTTTCGGTCCGTTCGCAGGTTCTGGTGCGAACCGAACCGGGGGGTGTTCGGCTCATCCCTAGTCAGGAGTCATTAGACACCCTAGTGAGTATCCCACCTCAGGTAAAAAGATCCCTCTGGTGGAGGAGGAAAGCAGTGAACCTGTCACAGGGTTGTCTGTGGGTCATTCTGATCACCAGGATAGTGACCACGGATGCAAGCGGCAAAGGCTAGCAAAAGGCTGGGGCGCACACCTAGGAACCCTGCTGACACAGGGCACCTGGGAGGGTGAGGAGCTCAAGATGTCATACAATAAGAAGGAACTGAAAGCCCTCGTGTTGGCACTCAGGTCCTTCTGGAAGGAAATACAAGGCCACCACATTCAAGTCCACTCAGACAACTCCTCGGTGGTCGCATATATAAACAAGCAAGGTGGCACGAGGAGCGGAGTTCTGTTGGTTCTGAACTAGGCCGAGGACAATGCTCTGTCCCTTTCGGCGGTTTATCTAAAAGGGGAAAAGAATGTAGTGATGGGACAGGGGAAGAAGCACTAGGGGTGATTGCTCTAACACAGAGCTGGAATTTCGCAAAATGCTATGCCTTCCTGCTACCGGTCTTGCTGCCGGCAGTTCTGAGAACATTTCAGAACACCTCTTTGGATCCTGGTGGCACCACACTGGTCCAAAAGGTTCTGGTTCTCGGTCCTGAAACAGCTAGCAGTAGAGCCCCATGGTTCCTACCAGTCTCTTCAGATCAGACCTTCTCTCACAGGGTACAGTATTTTGTCCCCGGTGCATCAGTGGAACCTCAGTGTTTGGCTACTGAGGGGAAGTTGATAAAAATCCAAGGTGTTTTCAGAAAGGCTGGTTTCCTATCCGAAAAGTTTGTATCCGGATGCGCAAAAAATCACACATGCTCGGAAACAATTTGACGCATCCTCAGAAGCATTGAACTTCATTTTCTCGGCTCATCGTAGTGTTGTATGTCACCGCGTTTTTGACGGATGAAAGTTCAGAGAACTTTTGTGTGACCGTGTGTATGCAAGGCAAGCTTGAGCAGAATTCCGTCAGAAAAACCATCCAAGTTTTTTCTGACGGAAATTCCGATCATGTGTACGTGGCATAAGAGTAACTTAAATTTTTCTGCATCACTTCCCATTGACACAGCTAGATGCTAGATATGCAGATTTAAAGGCTTGAAGCCCTTGGGTAGCAGTAAAAAAAGGGGCAAGATCTGTCTCCCACTTCAGAAAAGGAGTTTTTTTTAACAAACACCAGTTTGTCTTGTAAGATGATATAAAGTAGTGAAATACTTTCTAACTTTAGTGCAGAGGAAGTGTAAAATTGAAACATCAAGGTTTAAATAGATGAATCACTATCAAAAAGTCAAGATAGATAGTAGGAAACTGAACATATTTTTACAATTCTGCATTGGGGAGGCCAAACACTTTTTCCCTTAAAAGCTTTTGAGGGTGCGGTCAGTATATAATTCTTTTAGTATAGTAATACCTTTTTTAATTCCAATATTTAACAGATACATTAGACAGGGAACAAGAGAGCTGACAGTTGGCTCTAAAAAATGGTATCGGGATGATGGCTGCAGATGCAGTATATAACCGGTATGGCCACTTGAAGTCTAGAGACGTACCAGGTACATGACTGGTTGGCAAGTAGTTAAATTGAAGGTAAAAATAAATCATATGTTTAGGGATAAGATACTTTTCCTGTCTTCAAAAGTGCGTATACTAAGGGACATATGGATGTACCAGATTGCGTAGCTGTAAAAGAGTGATCTGTGCCCATGGTGGCATGCGACCAAAAGAAAGGCTGTCTGGGCTTAACTGGATTTAAGAGAATATTACAAAGGGGAGGGCATGTTGAAGAGAGATAGAATACTTCTGATAACATTTCCACCATATCGCCAAAGTGAATAACATAAGAGCAAGCTAGTAGCTACATACATTTCAAGATATCATCATTATGAAGAGAACAAGACCATACCAAAGAATATGGATGCATGGAGTAAAGGGAGCCCATTTCATTCTCCCACCATCGATTAGGAGCGTATTGACTGGACAAAGAAGCAATGGTATGAAAGCGCGTAGCATAATAGTATTTACTGATATCAGGAGCTCCCAATCCCCCATGCATTCACAAAGAAAACAACACAGAATTGGAAATAAGATGAGAATTATTAAACCAAAAATGAAACCACCACTGAAGAGATTTGAGTTGTGTCATGGGAGTAGGAACAACTAAAGTTTCAAAGAGATACTTTGAGAACATTCATCCCTTTAAGCAAAGAGATAGGACATCCCATTGGTGGAGAGAGCAAATTATCATGAAAAAAGGGAGGTAGTTACAGAGTACAAAGTGTAATAGGAAGGGGTCAAATTAACTCCTAAGTACTTGAGGGAATTGGAACACCAGCAGTAGGGATAAACAAGTTGAAGATGGGCAAGGAAATCAGAGGGGACATGAATAGGTAATTGTCAGAAACCATGAAATCAGACAGAGACAGAAGTACAGTTAAATCACACTTGTTTAATAATAAAAGTAAATAGAACAAATGTAGTCAAAACATAGCCAGAGTTCAGGAACCAGAATGGATAGTCAGACAAGCCAAATGTCAGGGAGCCGGAGATGAGTGTAGTAAAACAGCAAGCAGGATCTGGAGCCAGAAGGGATGTCAGCCAAGCAAGTCTTTTAACGGGAATGCAGGAGAGCGTCTCTGTGATGTTGACTAAGGCGAAGGCAGAGAGCCTCTGGGCTGGATGGCTTAAGTAGGCAGGACTGACAAGCAGGATATCATCAACAGCTGGGTACCTGTGGAGAGATAGGAGCTGGCAATTAGCCGACAGCTGAAGGAAGGGCTGGGCAGTAAAGACTCTGTTTTGGTGGCGTTAACCTTATAGCCAGATAAAGCCCAAAAGGAGGCTAACAAGGCATACAGCAATGGGAGAGAAGTAAGGGGACTGGTTAATGTCAGCAAAATATAATCAGCAAAGATGGGACCGTATGGCCTCAGCCAGGTGCTCCAAACAATGAATGAAACATAAGGGGACAACGGACACAGATGTCTGGTGCCATTGGTCATAGGGAACAAAGGTGACAAGAAGGAACACATTTGAACCTGGGCTGAGGGTTAAGAATATAAGGCAGGTAGCGCTTTAATAAATGGGTATTAAAAACCATAGGTTAGCAAACAATCTGTCAATGGCATGGAAACATATTCAACAGGTCAATAAGGTCTATAGTACGCTGAGTATTATTCCCAACATGTCTGGCGAGCACAAAACCCAACTGATCCTTAATAATAAATTTAGGAAATAGCTGATTCAGTTTACGGGTTTTGTTCTTAAAGCTTATTTTTTTTGCAAAATCTTTATTTATGTAGGACAAAGTAACATGTCATATCAAACATTTCTATATAGATAAAATCATGAACCAAAATACATGTATAACATATAAGGTACAGGCAATCAAACTAAATAAGAAAAATAAGTAAAAGAAAAGCAAAACAATGGTGAACATTTTGCCAAGTAGTAGAAGGGCTTTCCCCAACGGGGATTCAGAAAAGCCCAAGTGACAATGACATCGGGGGAACATAATCTTAGACACACATAAAGGTATACAAAAGAGCCTCTACTTGATAGCCCAGCCGCTAGCACAAAGTCAGTGAACGCTATCAATGATTCTAAGATGAATACAGGGTCACCTAGCTGGTGGTAGGCACCAGGAAGGGGGGCCAAATAGCCTCCGACTAACCTCCTCTGGCACACCACACAAACCAGGTGTGCCTGAGGCGAATGCAAAATGCTCAAGCGGAGAAACTGTGCCACTCTCAAGCAAGGAGGCCTCCCCTCCAGCGATAAGGCACTGGGGCCTGTAGTGCAAATTCCTTAAAGCTTAATTGATCTAGCTGAAGTTAGAAGCTAATTGGCTACCATGCACAGCTGCACCAGATTCTGAGTACTCAAGTTTTAGTAAATATCCCCGTCAGTGTAGTTAGAAATGCAGTGATATTAGCTTCAAAGGGTTGGGGAGTCTAAGCATCATCTCATCATCTTTTAGGCCCCTTTCACAGGGGCTGCCTGATCAGTTTACCTTGTCAGTTTTTCAGGCAGACCTGATTGGACCTTGCACTCTCCCTTATGGAGCGGCGGATGTCAGCAGTGACATTTCCACTGACTTCTGCCACTATCTGATCCGATCCTGTCTGAAAAACCCAGACGGATGGCGGTCCTATTTTCCATCTGTCTGGTGGATCGGATAGGATCGGATGAAAACGGACAGGCGGTCCGTTTTAACCAGATTTCCCCATTGAGGAGAGCGGGACTGTGTCCCTCTCTGCTCTACACAGTGAGCAGAGTCGGACCTGTCATCTGCCTGCTCAGGGGGGATCAGTGGAAAGATCCCCCACCGAGCAAGCAGAGTCCTTCAGGCGGAGGCGCCCATGTGAAAGGGGCCTTCAATTATATACAGTAATAGTGATAGCCAGAACACCCCGGGGTTCTGTTCTATACCAGAATTCCAGAACAGGGAAGAAGTTCTGACCAAAGCCCTGAACCCTATTACTGCCCTGGGGGACATGTATCAATGGGAAAAAAAAAGACTTTTAAAAAATATTGTTTTTAAATGAGCAGTGATTTTAATGATGCTTAAATTGAAACAACAAAAATGAAAAATTGGCAAATGCAGGATTGGATTCTGCTCTTAAAAATTATGTTACACAGGTGCAGAAAATTTGGGCTTTGAGTGTTGGTGGTGTCTCCCCACCGAAACCCTATAGAGGTACTCTTGATGAAATCAAGAATTGGCCTTGCTGTAAAAAATTCTATGCACCTGTCAAACAGGTGCGGAAAAATTGGGCCTTAAATGTTGGTGGTGCCTGCACATTGTAACCCCTCACAGTTACTCTTGGGGAGCACCGAACTGAACCCTGATGTAAGCAGGTCAACGAAGTCTGTGGACAGACGCACTCTTTTATCTGTCACAAAACCTCCAGCAGCACTGAACGCCTGCTCAGAAAGCACGCTAGATGCAGGGAAGCCCAGCAGCTAAATTACATACTGGGCATGTTCTGGCCATTTGTCTATTCTCATGATCCAGTAACCCAGTGGAACATCTACTGGAAAGCTCTCCATGTCTGTTTTCGCCCCTAGATAATATTCCACCATATGATGCAGACACTGCCGATGGGATCTTGAAGCTGACAGCCCTGGTTGCTGAGGACTAAAACATTTTTTAAATGCATTACTTAGGCAGCCCCTTCTGCACTGCTCTTCCTTTGACCAACATAAGACTCAAAAATACCTTTTCCATTAGACTGTAACTTACCAGAGTCTTGAAAGGTGTTACATAAACTCCTCTTTAAGGCGTCCTCAAGATATTTTGTCCTCTGCAAGGGCAGGATGAGTTCCAGACTTGATGCTACAAATTCTCAGGTCCTTTCATAGGATTTGAATAATAAGGGAGCACATGCACAGTAAGTTTATGGAGGCATGAGAATCAGAGACCTCTGTGTCGCTGAGTATTACACTATCTGGAACTGCCTCCTCCCAGCCACATACTACTCCCAAGGTTTCTGGGGACAGAAAACTATCTCTTAAAGATTGACGTATATATTCAATGCCCCCACAACTGCCATAATACTCCTCCTCCTCCTTCTCCTCTTGTGTGTTCTGTGGCCTCGCAAGAATGGTGTCTGCATAAGGTGAGCCTTGAAAGGAAAGGAAGTCCTCCTCTTACTCCCACTGTTCTGCCTCAAGTGCCCTGTCCATAATGCTATGCAGAGTATGCTCCAGCAGGAACAAAACAGGGATTGTGTCACTGATGCATGCATTGTTACAGCTCACCATACTTGTCGCCTCCTCAAAGGGTGACACTACATTGCATGCATCCTTTATCAGCAGCCATTGGTGTGGGAGAAAAAAGCAGAGGTGCCCTGAGTCTGTCCTTGTGCCATACCCACACAGGTACTCGTTGATGGCCCTCTGTTGCATGTTCAGTCATTGCAGCATTGCCAAAGTTGAGTTCCACCTGGTGGGCATGTCACAAATCAGGCAGTTTGCACACAGATGAAGTTCCTGCTGAATTTAAGGCAACTGAACACTGGCTGGGTATGACGTCAAATGGCTACAGACTCTTCTGGCCTGTCTTAGAAGATCTTGTAATCCTGGGCAGCTGTTTAAGAACTTTCCCTGCTGAAGAGGGGAGTGAAGATTAGTGCCATTTTCACACACTGCCATTCCTGGCTCAAGCTGCTGTGGCGTTAATCATCTCTGGGCCTGCCCTGAAGAGCTGAAAGAAACTCTGCTCCGGTGTGGCTCCTGTGCCCTAGAAAGACCAGCTGAAGCACTGCATGGCATCTTTTTAGCCTGACTCCTTGAAAAGCCCTTTGCATGCTTAGGGGGTTCTGGTGGTTTATAGGACAATTTAGCAGAAGATGGCAATGAGGAGGAGGAGGTGGAGGAGGAGGTGGTGGAGATGACAGATCGTGCATCATCACCACTAGCTGTATGGAGACATTGTGGCAAAAGAAGATCCAGCACTGAGCCCTGTCCTGCATGTTGTATATGTTGTAATATGTTCACCGATTTATGTGGGACATTATATGTATGTACACATACAGTCAATATTGACCAGGCCAGAATTCAATTGACTGGTTGATTTGTCCAACTGAATTTTAACATATCAAGGGGACAGCTGAAGACTCTTTGATGTGTTGATCTTATGCAAGTCTACCTAGGTGTGTGAGGTGAGGTATGGTCTGGAAACCTAATTGAACATTTCAAAGGGTACATTGTTTAAAGGACCATAGAAGAAGTATTTATTGATGGTAATTAGACTTGAGGGGGTAACAATAAGATCAAAGAGTATTTTGGGTTGACCTGGCAGAAACTCCCTCCTAGTGGACTAGTATTTCATAGAGGACATTCAAGCTGGCATATAGTTTTGGGAGTGAGGCTCGTCTGTGTATGAGTGAGGCTTGTCGGTGTATGCACACTCGGACCTAAGACATGGGGTTCTGAATTATATCTCCTCTGTCGGATTTCTTTGTCATCTGTGGACTTTGGACTTTGTTCTGTGTTGGAAGTCAATAAAGTGCATCTCTCTGGAAGAATTGGGTTGCTGCGGAAGAGTACTTACTAATTAATTATCATACCCACTCTACATCATATCACCCAGAATATATTAATATACTCGATCACTACACTGGTGCCGTTCATGTGACCAGAAGAGCATTTTCGGACTTACTAACAGAAGTCGTGGTGACAACAATCCTGTGAGGTGGACAGAAGTCTGATGAAGAACCAAGAGCTGTGCTGTGACTCTAATGTCTGGTTGTGACATAAGAGATTCTGATCTACAAAATTTAACAAGTTCGGAACCCCAGAATTATTCTCTGGAGACTGGAAACAACAAAAAAAGGGCTGTGTCGTGTACCAGAAGACCTGAACTGGAAGCTGAAGGAGTAACTAATGCGGTGAGTAAAATATTTCCTTTTTTTTAATTATTAGTAATATAGTCAAAATGCTTACTCAGTGTGAAGCTAGTGTCAGTTCTGATTGTTAACAGATGGGTATTAAAATGTATTAAGCGCCATGGCGGTCCTTATGAAATTGCAGAAAAATGTAAGCAGACGTGGACGATGATGAAGGAATTTTTAGAGAAAAATGTTTTTGATAGCAAAATTTCAGAAAGTAAAAGAAAAGGTTGTATTATACAGGGCTTGTTATCTTGCTGTCTAACAATGGAAAGTTCTTTGAATTATAAGGTTGAGGAAATTACCCAGTTACAGAAGGCAGTTGATAATAGCAACAATGTTTGTGAGAGGTTACAAAACCAATCAGACACCGAGACAGTAAATTTAAAATTGCATGCGGTTACGATTGGAGAAGCTTTACTTGAGAAATCTAAACATTGTGATGAATTATCAGAGGAAAATTAGAATTAAAATTAAGAATTATGGAATTAGAGAAGAGATCTCAGGAATGCAGATATGCATCAAATCTTGGATTCAGCAATCTGCAGCAAACAGAACCTCATATTAAATCTGATAATTCATTACCAGCTGCCCCCACTGTGACTACCACAGTTTTTAACAATAATAATAATACAGGTGAAGTTCAGCTTGTAATGAAGCCTTTGAAATCAAAATTATTAGACGCAATTCTTAAAGAAATAGGAATGGTTCCATACCATGATTTAAACAGATTTTTAAAATGGTTTTGTGACGTGCAGCAAGTCAGAGATATGTACAATCTCAACCCATCTGACTTAGAAAGAGTTTTGCAACATTCTTTAGGAAATGGTCTTTGGATGAGAATTAAACAGATCTGTACTCAGCCTCTGAGGACAAGGGACATATTACTGGAATTATTATGTGTTTTGTATGGTGTACGTTCTGATGTTACCATTCATGGGAAGATCCAACAAATGCAAAATGAATCTCCCTATGAATTGTCACACAGGATAGCAACTATTATGGAATTATTGGTCGGTAATAATCTTGCATTTGAGCGTGGGGGCTTGATACATATGAGTATGTTTCTAGATGCGTTGCATGAAGATATCAAACAAAATATTTTATTAGTTACCCCAAATCCTCATGATTTAAAAAACATATTGTTGAGAGCAGACCATTTATGGAGAAAGTCAAATGAGCAGGCTGTCAAAATTGATTTAGCCACATTGTTTAGGACAAATACTGAACATAAAGATCAGAAGATAATATCCTATGATAACACCCAGAGAGGACACTCCGGGTCAAACATAGGTGATATTAATATGAAAAACAGAGCTGAACAAAATAATAATAAGAAAAGGTCCAAGACTTGGATACCGTTTTCTCAGTTAAAACAGAAATATGACCAGCTGAAAATTGAGTATGACAAGATGAGAGGGGAACGTGATAAATTATTAGAGCAGTTGAAGGGGGTACAGGGTGTCATGAATGTACAAGATGTATATTCTCCAGATCTGTTTTTTAATGCAGATGACACTTCTCTAGCAGTGGGGGGTGAATTAGCTCCAAACTGTAAACGTGTAAATAGTGTTTTGTTTTAACTTCAAACAATGTTTAAGGACCTTGCTAATTAGTTTTGTTGGAGAGTTTTTTTCTTTCAGGGATGTCTGAAGATGCTTGCATGTGAATAGCAGAAGTCTGAAATTGAATAGTGGGGGAGAATTATGGGAGAAATGCTGAATAGACAATATATCACTATACATGGAATTATAAAGCATTCATGGACTCTCTCGAAATTCATCAAGCAATGGACCTTTTTTTCTTTTTTCTTCAACGCCCTAATTTTTAATTTTTCTCCCTTTTCCTGATATATTTTGCTTTTTATTTTTTATTTTTGTTTGTTTTATTTCTTGAACTTTATCTTAAAACCAAAGAGAGGCATTTTAACCTAAAATAATTTTCATAACATCTGTACATATTACATAATGCGTATTGATCAATATATTTGACATCTAAGGTGAGATGCTGCACAATGGCTTGGCATAGCATAAATTTTAGTATGTTGGGTGGATTTCCTAAATTTATAAGAGGGGTGAGTGAAATTCATCACTCTAGTCATGATTTGAAACTTTGTTGATTCAGTTGTTTATAATATGCTAAAGGCTATGACATATATGGATGGAAAAGACCTTTCTACCTTTCATGGTGAAGATACTGGCAAGAATTTCCACTGCCGCTTTGTCTGGATAGAAGATCTGATAAACACTGATGTCAAGCTGATTCTATCTGAACCATCGTGTGGGGGTATATGTATATGTTGGTATACCATTCAAGTGTAATAGTGGACTGAATGATCCAAGTAACTGCTTTATTGAAGGCAATGAGGGATCGCCTACAGCAAATTACAAAAGCAAATTGTGACTGGCAATCAACAAAGATGGACTCCTGAATGTCAAGCGCAAGAAAATAGTTTGAAGCACAGTTTTTACTGCCATATCCAAACCTTTTGACCTTGAAAGTGAGTGCTGGTGCATTGATGGTTCTTCTTACTATAAAGATGAAAGTAGAGTGTTTGCGTAAAAGCATCTTTAAAAATGAAAAGCTTGAGCCTGGAGATGAGAGAATCCTGGACTTATGTGGATTGGAGCTCCCAGAGCATACCAAGTTTACTTTCAGTGAGATGGTGAGAGATGTGATGAAGTCAGACCGAAGAATCAGCTCGTCTTTGCACAATATTCAAGATCTTGATGTGATATAATAAGGCCTAACAGCTATATGGGCCACTGATGTTTACCAAATCCTTTTCTAGTCATGGTCTAAAAGTTATATTATCTAATAACTGTTTCATGGGGATATTTTAGAGGCTGGTGAAGAGAGATGTAACCAGTTTCAACTTCATTTTTTATATGAGCCATTGTAAAGCATCCAGTACCTTAAATCATAATGATATTTTTTGTTGTTTGATTTATGGGTCAGTTCTAGTAGTTAGAACCGACCCAAGTGGGGGTATATGTTGTATATGTTGTAATATGTTCACCGATTTATGTGGGACATTATATGTATGTACACATACAGTCAATATTGACCAGGCCAGAATTCAATTGACTGGTTGATTTGTCCAACTGAATTTTAACATATCAAGGGGACAGCTGAAGACTCTTTGATGTGTTGATCTTATGCAAGTCTACCTAGGTGTGTGAGGTGAGGTATGGTCTGGAAACCTAATTGAACATTTCAAAGGGTACATTGTTTAAAGGACCATAGAAGAAGTATTTATTGATGGTAATTAGACTTGAGGGGGTAACAATAAGATCAAAGAGTATTTTGGGTTGACCTAGCAGAAACTCCCTCCTAGTGGACTAGTATTTCATAGAGGACATTCAAGCTGGCATATAGTTTTGGGAGTGAGGCTCGTCTGTGTATGAGTGAGGCTTGTCTGTGTATGCACACTCGGACCTAAGACATGGGGTTCTGAATTATATCTCCTCTGTCGGATTTCTTTGTCATCTGTGGACTTTGGACTTTGTTCTGTGTTGGAAGTCAATAAAGTGCATCTCTCTGGAAGAATTGGGTTGCTGCGGAAGAGTGCTTACTAATTAATTATCATACCCACTCTACATCATATCACCCAGAATATATTAATATACCCGATCACTACACTGCATCCTTCCTAGTAGGGATGAGCCGAACACCCCCCTGTTCGGTTCGCACCAGAAATTGCGAACAGGCAAAAAATTTGTTCGAACATGGAAGTCTATGGAACACGAACATGAATAATCAAAAGTGCTCATTTTAAAGGCTTATATGCAAGTTATTGTCATAAAAAGTGTTTGGGGACCTGGGTCCTGCCCCAGGGGACATGGATCAATGCAAAAAAAAGTTTTAAAAACGTTCGTTTTTTCGGAAGCAGTGATTTTAATAATGCTTAAAGTGAAACAATAAAAGTGTAATATTCCTTTAAATTTTGTACCTGGGGGGTGTCTATAGTATGCCTGTAAAGGGGCACATGTTTCCCGTGTTTAGAACAGTCTGACAGCAAAATGACATTTCAAAGGAAAAAAAGGTCATTTAAAACTACTCGCGGCTATTCATGAATTGCCGGTCCGACAATACACATAAAAGTTCACTGATAAAAACGGCATGGGAATTCCCCACAGGGGAACCTCGAAACAAAATTTAAAAAAAATGACGTGGGGGAGGGGATCCCCCTAAATTTAGGGGGATCCCCCTAAATTCCATACCAGGCCCTTCAGGTCTGGTATGGATATTAAGGGGAACCCCGGCCAAATTTTTTTTAAAAAAATGGCGTGGGGTCCCCCTGAAAAGCTATACCAGACCCTTCAGGGTCTGGTATGGATTTTAAGGGGAACCCCACGCCAAAATTTTTTAAAAAATTGGCGTGGGGTCCCCCCAAAAATCCATACCAGACCCTTATCCGGGGATGAGGGGGGGATGAGAGAGCGCCCCCCCGAACGGTACCAGGCCACATGCCCTCAACATTTAGAGGGTGCTTTGGGGTAGCCCCCCAAACCACCTTGTCCCCATGTTGTGGGGGTCTGCGGGCAGGGGGCTTATCGAATATGGAAGCCCCCTTTAACAAGGGGACCCCCAGATCCCGGCCCTCCCCCCTGTGTGAAATGGTAAGGGGGTACAAGAGTACCCCTACTGTTAGGTACCTGGTAGTAGAGCCTGACTTGTAGGAGAAGACCTCTCATACAACACTGGTTCAGGAGCCACTGGAGTGGGAACAGTGATCTCCTGAGCACAGTGGGGTAGGAGTGCCTGTAGAGCAGAGTCTCTGATGCTGAAGTGATGAGAGATCCCACAGGGATGGCTGGACTGCAGATCAGGTGGAGACTGGAGACAGCAGGCTGGAACACTTAAGATGCAGAGATCACTGGAGCTGAAGCTGAAGGTGCAACAGCAAGGACAACAGCAGGCACAAGGCGGGTCAGACGGTCCGGGTCAGTAGGGATATGAGACAGGCAAAACAGCAGGCACAGGCAGAGTCGGTAGGCAGGCAGAGATCGGCAACAGTATCAGGCAGGTAGTAGAAGAGTAGTCAGGCAGGCCGGGTCGGATTGGAGCGGGGCGGATGGTCAAACAAGCCGGGTCAGATGGGTAACAAACAATCAGGTTCAGGTTAACAAGAATCACGAAGCTGAGACGAAGCAGCAATGTGCCAGAGGCACAGGGGAACTTTTATGTGCACTTTGGCGCCAAACTGGCGCTATCGTGAACGCGCACACGCCCGTACGCGCGCACGTGCACACGCGCGCGCCCAAGCGCTGCGTACCCGCGCGCGCCCTAGCGCCGCGCTGACGCCCGGGAACAACTGGAACTTGCTGAAATGTGCGTAACAGAGCGCGCTGGCGTATAGGCGCATGCCAACGCCCCAGTCCGGCGCCAATGGTACCCTGACACCTACCATTTTACAAAAAAACTGTCAAAAATGTTAAAAATTACAAGAGACAGTTTTTGACAAATCCTTTATTTAAATGTGTAACGAGCCTCTGCTCGCTCGGTTCCACTCTCCTGACACTCCTCTGCGGCTATAGAATCAGATTGCAGATCGCAACATCTGATGGTTCGGTCATCCGATGCTCCGGGACTAGAACTACAGCTATGTGCCATTCTAATCCAGTTGTGTAGCTCAGAACAAACACCAGGCAGGCGGTATGTAAGTTCAACCAGGAATCTCTTTTATTGAAAAATACAGCCTCTTTTATACAGTAAAAGAGGAGGTGTATACCTCCTGCTCATATTACTCTGAACATACACCTGTGACCAGAAACCTAATTAACATGGGCTAATTAACTAATCCCTTTAGACAGCCTAGATGACTCAGACATGACCTTTAGGCCAGACTGGCCATCTTGTAGCTCAGAAAACCCAATCAACATTATCACAATAGCAGAGTTAATTAACACAAACAACAATGGGGATCTAATGACTCTTAGATCCCATACTAGAGACTTATTTACAATACACATTCTAGCAGGCAACAGACAGACAGGTGGCTGGAATTGACATCAGCATCTCCTAACAGTATTTGTCCCAGCATTATGAATCAGCCAGTATTTCTAATATGGCAAATCCAGGGTCCCCAGAGTCTGTGTGTCCTGGGGGACCAGGACCCGAATCCACAGTAATACCACCTCAAGGGTCCCCAGGCATACAGCTCACAAAGAGCACCGTTCCCCCAAATGACAGGGCCCACGATCGATCGGCAAGAGGCTAGCATTCAGTCCCCTCCAAAAGTCTCTCTCCCGCCTAGGTCTGTCACAAAATGCTTCTTCTTTCTTCTTTCTTCTATCTTCTATCTTCTTTCTTCTATCTTCTATCTTCCTTTGGTTTCTTCCTCCATCTTCTTCTTCTTCTGGTTCTTCTGGTTTTTCCTCCAGGGTTCTCGTCCGGCATCTCCTCTGTGGTGTCTTCTTCTCTTCATCTTCTTCTCCGGGCCGCTCCGCATCCATAATGGCATGGAGGGAGGCTCCCGCTGTGTGAAGCTTCTCCTCTTCTGACGGTTCTTAAATAACAGAGGGTGGGGCCACCCGGTGACCCCGCCCCCCTCTGACACACAGGGACTTGACGGGGACTTCCCTGTGGCATTCCCCGTGATGTCAGAGTGGGGCGGGGTCACCGGGTGGCCCCATCCTCCGTTATGTAAGAACCGTCAGAAGAGGAGGAGCGTCACACAGCAGGAGCCTCCCTCCATGCCATCATGGATGCGGAGCGGCCCGGAGAAGAAGATGAAGAGAAGAAGACGCCGCGGAGGAGAAGCCAGATGAGAAAACCGGAGGAGGAACCAGAAGAACCAGAAGAAGAAGAAGATAGAGGAAGAAACGGAAGGAAGAAAGAAGATAGAAGAAAGAAGAAGCATTTAAATAAAGGAATTGTCAAAAACTGTCTCTTGTCCTTTTTAACATTTTTGACAGTTTTTTTGTGAAATGGTAGGGGTACTTTTGTACCCCCTTACTATTTCACACAGGGGGAAGGGCCGGGATCTGGGGGTCCCCTTGTTAAAGGGGGCTTCCAGATTCCGATAAGCCCCCGCCCGCAGACCCCCACAACCACCGGCCAAGGGTTGTGGGGATGAGGCCCTTGTCCCCATCAACATGGGGACAAGGTGTTTTGGGGGGCTACCCCAAAGCACCCTCCCAATGTTGAGGGCATGTGGCCTGGTATGATTCAGGAGGGGGGGCGCTCTCTCGTCCCCCCTCTTTTCCTGTGGCCTGCCAGGTTGCGTGCTCGAATAAGGGTCTGGTATAGATTTTGAGGGGGACCCCATGCCATTTTTAAAAAAAAATTTGGCTGGGGTTCCCCTTAATATCCATACCAGACCTGAAGAGCCTGGTATGGAATTTAGGGGGACCCCCACGTCATTTTTAAAAAAAAATTTGGTTTGGGGTTCCCCTGTGGGGAATTCCCATGCCATTTTTATCAATGAACTTTTATGTGTATTGTCGGACCGGCAATTCATTAATAGCCGCAAGTAGTTTTAAATTACTTTTTTTCCTTTGAAATGTCATTTTGCTGTCAGACTGTTCTAAACACGGGAAACATGCGTCCCTTTACAGGCATACTATAGACACCCCCCAAGTATGAAATTTAAAGGAAAATTACACTTTTATTGTTTCACTTTAAGCATTATTAAAATCACTGCTCCCGAAAAAACGGCCGTTTTTAAAACTTTTTTTTCATTGATCTATATCCCCTGGGGCAGGACTCAGGTCCCCAAACACTTTTTATGACAATACCATGCATATAAGCCTTTAAAATTAGCACTTTTGATTTCTCCCATAGACTTTTAATGGGTGTTCTGCGGCTTTCGAATTTGCCGCGAACACCCCAAATTGTTCGCTGTTCGGCGAACTGGCGAACAGCCGATGTTCGAGTCGAACATGAGTTCGACTCGAACTCGGAGCTCATCCCTACTTCCTAGTTGCAAGCAGAGTTACCCAGTGTGCTACGAACAAAATATATCGTCCCTGACCATGCTTGCTGGACCATGTGTCAGCAGTAATGTAGACCTTGCTGCTGACTACCTTGCCCAACGATTCCAAAACATTGACTTCCACGTGATGGTACAGAGCTGGAATAGCGACTGGGAACCTGCCATTGTGGTACAGCACATTCTGCTAATTCAGGGAAGGGGGCAAAATCCACCAGATGGAAAGGCAGGAGTTGTAAATCTAGAAATTTGGTCAAGCTGGAATTTAGACGCTGGGCATGTGGGTGGCAGGGAGTGTATTTTTTTTTCGCTGCAACAGCTGGGGCAGAGAAATTTGCCTGCTATACTCTACAGCTGGTGGTGTGCTGCTGGCAGACTTCTTGCAAAGACCTGTGACACCCTTTGCTATACCATCATCCCTGTCAGTGGAGGCTGCTATGAGGTCATGATATATGGCAGGAGTAGACATGAAAGGGGAGGAGCGAGGAGAAGAATCGTGCCCCTTTTGTGAGACTTTCAGGTGCTCTTGCCAACAGCCAATGAGTGATGGGAGGTTAAATGCCTTTTTCAAGTATGTGGAACCTAAGTGGCTGGTGTTTTTGCCACGTTGATCTGAGTCAGAAACCATGAATCAGACTGAGACAGAAGTACAGTTAAATCACACTTGTTTTAAAATAATAAAAAAAGGTAAACAGAGTAAACGTAGTCAAAACATAGCCACAGTTTAGGAACCAGAACGGATAGTCAGTCAAGCCAAAATTTCAGGGAGCCAGAGATGAGTGTAGTAGAACAGCAAGCAGGATCTGGAGCCAGAAGGAATGTCAGCCAAGCAAGTCTTTAACAGGAAAACAGGAGAGCGTCTCTAGAGATGTGACCAAGGCGAAGGTAGAGATCATCTGGACAGGACGGCTTAAGTAGGCAGGACTGATGAGCAGGATATCATCAACAGGTGAGTCACTGTGGAGAGATAGGAGCTGACAATCAGCCAACATCTGAGTGGCCAGCATTGAGAAGGAAAGGCTGAGCCCAGCCCTGACAGTACCACCTCCTCAATGACCCCTCACCCCTTGGAGGACCACCAGGCTTGGGGGGAAAACATCTATGGAAATCACGGAGGAGGACAGGGGTATGTATGTCCGAGGATGAGACCCAAGAGCGTTCCCCCAGACCGTACCTTTTCCAATGCACCAGGTACTGTATGCGCCCATGGAACCTACAGGAGTCAACAATGGAATGTACTTCATACTCCTCATGGTTCTTAACCTGTACAGGGTGAGGACGAGGCACCGAGGTGGTAAAGCGGTTGCAGACCAAAGGTTTTAAAAAGGAGACATGAAATACATTCAAAATATACATATTAGAAAAAAGGTCTAATGCGTAAGTCACTGGGTTAATCCTGCGGAAAATACCGAAAGGCCCAATAAACCGAGGTGTGAACTTCAGAGAGGGACCACGAAGTTGGGAGTTGTAAGATGACAGTCATACCCTGTCCCCAACCTGGTAGGAAGGCGCAGGCAGGCGTCTTTGGTCAGCATGGAGTCTGTACCTATCATTAGCATGTCGTAAAGCCTCCTGGACTTGCGCCCAAGTGGAACGAACATCACGGAGATGCTCCTGTAACTCAGGAATACTCTGCGGAACAAATAAGTCAGGCAACTATTGTGAGCAAACTCTGCCAACGGTAAAAGGTCTGACCAGTTGTTATGATGGTCAGAAATATAGCAATGTAGGAATTGCTTCAAGGACTGATTGGCTTGTTCTGCAACCCCATTAGACTGCGGGTGATACGCAGAGGAGAAAACAAGCTGAATTCCCAACTGTGCATAAGAGGCTCACCAGAACCGGGACACAAACTGACTACCCCTGTCTGAGACAATCACCTTGGGTAGCCCATGTAAGCGAAAGATCTCCCAAGCAAAAATGGAAGCCAGTTCCTTAGAAGTGGGTAACTTCTTAAGTGGAATACAATGAGACATTTTCGAGAACCGGTAAACCACCAAAAGGATAACTGTGTTGCCCTGGGAATTGGGTAACTCCACAATGAAATCTATAGACAGGTGGGTTCAGGGCCTCTCTCCATTGGGTATGGGTTATAGGAGGCCCACTGGAAGGTGTTGTGGAGTCTTACTCTGAGCACACATGGAACAGGCATCTACGAAGGTGTAATAAAAGATAAAAGAGATTTCGCGCATAAAATCTATCATAAAAATGTGTTTGGATCTACAATGATAAATAAATAAACATTAACTGTGGAACGAATAAAGTGCATCAATAAAAAACTTGAATAAAAATAAATACAAGTGGCCCAATGACAAATCATAAAAATGTCATATATGTGCAAAGGTGCAAAACCTGTGCTGAAAATCCAAATGTGTAAGCCAACAAATACAAATGAATGGCAAAAGCCAAATCGCATGAATGTGCAAAAATGCAAAAAAACTGCAAAAAAACTGTGCAGCAACTGCAAGCAGCGTGATATAAGATATTGCAAAATATAAGACTATAAGAGAGAGTTCACAAAGATGACAATATATAGTCCATAATTCATGATGTTGACGGAAGAATCATAATAATGGTAATGGTGATCTTCATACAACAACTGACGGTTCAACTAGGCTCTCTAAACTCTCACCTCAGAATAGGAAAAAACAGGCATCAATGTAGATCTTTCCTTGTTGTAACGACAAAAATCACAGGATGGTGGCGTTCCCCTCTGCTTACTGTCAGGCACCTATCAAAATAAACTGGGAGTATTTCCACCTAGGCTTGTGACAGCCCGGTGGGAGGAGGGGGAGGAGAGAGGAGGCCTCTGATGGTGTAGTATTTCAAAAGTATATTTTATTGGGTTAAAAGCAAAGTGGTCTCTTACATGAAAAACAGTGTAAAATCACATAAAACAAGAAGGAGCGGCGTCCGAGGCGCCTCCTTACGTGACTTCCGGTATAGTCAGCTCTCTGCCACGCCCTACGCGTTACGTCACCGCTCGTGACTTCAACTGGGGACGTAAGTTGAAGTCCCCAGTTGAAGTCACGAGCGGTGACGTAACGCGTAGGGCGTGGCAGAGAGCTGACTATACCGGAAGTCACGTAAGGAGGCGCCTCGGACGCCGCTCCTTCTTGTTTTATGTGATTTTACACTGTTTTTCATGTAAGAGACCACTTTGCTTTTAACCCAATAAAATATACTTTTGAAATACTACACCATCAGAGGCCTCCTCTCTCCTCCCCCTCCTCCCACCGGGCTGTCACAAGCCTAGGTGGAAATACTCCCAGTTTATTTTGATAGGTGCCTGACAGTAAGCAGAGGGGAACGCCACCATCCTGTGATTTTTGTCGTTACAACAAGGAAAGATCTACATTGATGCCTGTTTTTTCCTATTCTGAGGTGAGAGTTTAGAGAGCCTAGTTGAACCGTCAGTTGTTGTATGAAGATCACCATTACCATTATTATGATTCTTCCGTCAACATCATGAATTATGGACTATATATTGTCATCTTTGTGAACTCTCTCTTATAGTCTTATATTTTGCAATATCTTATATCACGCTGCTTGCAGTTGCTGCACAGTTTTTTTGCAGTTTTTTTGCATTTTTGCACATTCATGCGATTTGGCTTTTGCCATTCATTTGTATTTGTTGGCTTACACATTTGGATTTTCAGCACAGGTTTTGCACCTTTGCACATATATGACATTTTTATGATTTGTCATTGGGCCACTTGTATTTATTTTTATTCAAGTTTTTTATTGATGCACTTTATTCGTTCCACAGTTAATGTTTATTTATTTATCATTGTAGATCCAAACACATTTTTATGATAGATTTTATGCGCGAAATCTCTTTTATCTTTTATTACACGGGTTGAGTGTTATGTGTACACTTGTCGATTTCGCTGCAGTCATTTTAGATATCATCATAAAAATCACCCACTTTAAGGATCTGTTCTTTTTACCCATTTTTGCTTGTCACTACATTCACTTTATCTCATCTTAGCGCGAGGGACCATAGTAGTTTCATCTACGAAGGTGGTTACATCAGCACATAGACTAGGCCACCAGAATTGTTGGGTAATGGACCAAAAGAGTTGATTCTTCCCAGGGTGGCCAGCAGCCTTAGGAGAATAAGTCTTGAGCACGACAGTACTGAGACTCTCTGGGACAAAGCAGTGGTCACAAGGTTTCTCAGGAGGAGCATGTACCTGAGCAGCAAGAATTTTGTCAAAGGAGAAGTGAGACTGGTGCGAACCGTAGCCAGAATACGATCAGGAGGAATCACAGGAACCGGAACCAACTCCATCTTGGAAGCGGAGGAATATTGTTGTGACAAAGTGTCAGCCCTTACATTACATAGTTACATAGTTAGTCAGGTTGAAAAAAGACAAAAGTCTATCCAGTTCAACCTTAAAAACAATAAATAAATAAAATATAAAATATCGTACAATCCAATATACCCAATTTTATACCCTCAGTTGATCCAGAGAAAGGCAAAAAAAAACAGCAGAGCATGCTCCAATTTGCTACAGCAGGGGAAAAAATTCCTTCCTGATCCCTCAAGAGGCAATCAGATTTTCCCTGGATCAACTTTACCTATAAATGTTAGTACCCTGTTATATTCTTAGTACCGGGTAAGATTGAGACAATGTAATTGAAACTAGACAAGAAAAGAGCCCATTGCGTCCTTCTGGGAGAGAGGCGTTTAGCCTCAGACAAGAATGGGAGATTCTTATGGTCAGTAAGAATGAGAACCAGCACAGTGGAACCTTCAAGATGTCTCCATTCTTTTAGGGCTAAAATGATCGCTAACAGCTCTCTGTCACCAATCTCGTAATTGCACTCCACAGGTGACAATTTCTTTGAAAAGTAGCTACATATCGCTCTCAGAGATAGGACGTTGAGACAGAAGGGGCACCAACTCCAGTCTCAGAAGCATCAATCTCAAGTTTAAAAGGTAATGTAGGATCAAGATGTGCCAACACAGGAGCAGAAACAAAGGCAGCCTTAAGACTCTCAAAGGCCTTAATGGACTCTGGAGACCAACTCTGTGGGTTATCGTCCTTTCTGGTCATATTAGTCAGGGGCTTGACCAGAGACGAGATGTTATGAATAAACTTCCGATAATAGTTTGCACAGCCAAGAAAATGCTGCAGAGGATGTAAACCCATGAGTCGGGGCCACTGTAGGACTGCTGAAAGTTTCTCTGGGTCCATTGAAAAACCAGCAGTGGAAATAACATAACCCAGGAATTTAACCTGTTCATGATGGAATTCGCACTTCTCCAATTTACAATAGAGACTGTTCTCTCTCAGTTTCTGAAGCACACAACAGACATCTGTGTGGTGGCTCTCCAGGGACTTGGAAAATATGAGGATATCGTCGAGATAAACCACTACACATAACTGCAACAAATCTTGGAGGATATTTTTAATAAATTCCTGAAAAACTGCAGGGGCGTAACGAAGGCCAAAAGGCATTACGAGGTACTCATAATGGCCTGTTCTGGTATTAAATGCAGTTTTCCACTCGTCACCCTCCTTAATCCTCATGAGATTGTATTCCCCTCTCAAATCAAGCTTCGTGAAAACCGTTGCCCCCTTGAGGCGGTCAAATATCTCTGTAATTAGCAGAATCGGATAGTCATTCTTAATCATGAAACAATTGAGACCCCTATAATCAATACAAGATCTCAGTTCACCACTCTTCTTCTTCACAAAGAAGAAACCAACACCAGCAGGAGACGAGGAATTGCAGATGAAACCTTGAGAAAGTATGTCTGCAACATACTCCTCCATGGCCTTATCCTCCAAAACCGACAAAGGGTAAACCCGGCCACGAGGGGGTATGGCACCAGGTTGAATGTCAATTGCGCAATCATACGACCGGTGTGGAGGCAAACTACCGGGTTGTCCTAAAATGGCAGTACTCCTCCGGCAGGAAGGAGAGTGAAGAGGTGCACAGGACCTTGGTTACCTTCTGGAAGCATGTCTTACTGCATTGTGGCGACCATAAGAGAGACTCAGCACGGAGCCAATCAAAAAAGGGGTTGTGACTCTGAAAACCAAGGATAACCAATAACCAGCGGAAACTTAGGTGAGGAAATAACTTGGAATTGGATTATCTCATGGTGAAGATCCCCTATGGCCATGGACAATGGAACAGTCTCATGAGTCACAAGGGCAGGCTGTAGAGGTTTTCCATCAAGAGCCTCAATGGCAAGTGGAGTGTCACGCAGCGGCATCGAGTATTTCGATACAAAGGCAGCATCAATGAACAGGCTGCAGCCCCAGAGTCGATTAGAGCCTGTATCTCGATGGATGACTCAGCCCAAAAAAGGGTAACCGAAACCAGGGGCTTATCCTTCGAGTTAACTGGGGACGAAACAACGCCACCTAAGGTCTGTCCATGACAGGACCTCAAGGTTCGGGCGTTCCCTGGACGGGTAGGACAAGACTTCAAAAAGTGACCTGCCTGTCCACAATAAAGGCACAAGCTCTCCCCCATCCTAAGGGTTTTCTCATCCGCAGAGAGATGTGTGAAGCCCAAGTGCAAGGGTTCATCTTCACAGACTGACTCGGTACCAGGAGGCATGGGAGGTGAGGGAGGCAAGGGTGGGACTGCAAAGTTCAGAGACAAATGTACAGGAGGCTTCCACAGGTGCTCCTTAAAAGGGAGTCTTTCTCTGAGTCTGGAATCAATGAGGATGGCAAACGTGATCAACCTCTCCAGCTCAGTGGGTATCTCTCGGGCTGCTATCTCATCCTTGATGATATCCGATAGACCATGAGAAAAAGCAGACACATTGTTCCAAGCAACCTCTACTGCCAGAGGATTCAATGGCGTAATCGGCAACAGTTCTCGTACTCTGTTTGATGGACATGAGGTACTTGGCAGCAGAAGCGGAGCGTGCGGGAACATCAAATACCCTTTTAAAAGAAGTCACAAACTAAGGGTAACTCTAGACAACAGGTTTTTGTGTTTCCCATAGAGGGTTTTTTCAGCCAAGGCTCTCTCAGAAAGCAAAGATATCACAAAACCTACTTTGCTTCTGTCCATGGGAAATGCCTGGGGCAGCATCTCAAAGTATATCTCAACCTGGTTGAGAAACCCTCTGCATTGGACTGGATCACCCCCAAATGCTGTGGAAGTGGAGCAGAACCAGACATACTGTACCTCTTATAGAGTTAATACTTGAGGCGAGTGCCTGCACAGAGACTGGAGCAGCAGCAGGGACGGCCCACAGTGGGAGATTCCAGGTGAGCCATATGACTCAGAAGCGTTTGTAACGCCATGGCAAACTGATCCATGCGGTGATCCTGCTCCTCCAATCTGGAAAAAATATTACCAACAAGTGGATTGACTGCATCTTCTGAATGAATGGCCTTTGCCTATTGTCAGAAACCATGAATGAGACTGAGACAGAAGTACAGCTAAATCAAACTTGTTTAATAATAATAAAAAAAGGTAAACAGAGTAAACATAGTCAAAACATAGCCACAGTTCAGGAACCAGAACGGATAGTCAGAGAAACCAAAACTTCAGGGAGCCAGAGATGAGCGTAATAGAACAGCAAGCAGGATCTGGAGCCAGAAGGAATGTCAGCCAAGCAAGTCTTTAACAGTAACACAGGAGAGCATCTCTAGAGATGTGACCAAGGCGAAGAGATCATCTGGACTGGACAGCTTGAGTAAGCAGGACTTACGAGCAGGATGTCATCAACAGGTGAGTTACTGTGGAGAGATAGGAGCTGGCAGTTATCCGACAGCTGAGCGGCCAGCTTTGAAAAGGAAGGGCTGAGCCCAGCCCTGACAATCTGCTTGCGGCAGAGATTGCAAATTGCAACAGTATGGTTGACTGCACATGTGCTAAAAAAGCTCACACTGCTGAGCTCTGGAAATTGGGCCAGGAGATAAGAGCTCTACAATATGATGGAATAGGGTGGCTGCTCTTTACTCTTCCATGATGTCTGCCTCTGGGGGACATCCTGCCTTGTTGGGATTGTGCATTCCCCTAACTTTCCTCTTCTGCTCTACCAGGCACCCAAGTAGTGTAAGTGACTTCATCATCATCATCAGCTTCATCTTAATCACTGGAGCTAACTTTGCAATACACTGCAGCTGGAGGAACATGACTGCCAATTTTTTGCTTATTACATAGTAGTTACATAGTTAGTAAGGTTGAATAAAGACACCAGTCCATCCAGTTCAACCTGGTGAGTGTGGGTGCGTGTCTACAATTATCCCTATTTATTTAAGTTAGCCATATAGCGCCATCAATTTACGCAGAGGAAACCCATGCAGGCACAGGGAGAACATGAAAACTTCAGGCAGGTAGTGTCGTGGTTGGGATTCGAACCAGCGACCATTTTTACTGCTAGGCGAGAGTGCTAACCACTACACCAGCGTTCTCCCCTCTCTGTAGGCTCATGTTACTCCCTTCCTCAACCTCAGAGCAACCATCAGAATCAAGTAATGGCTGTGTATCCTCAAGAAGCAAGTGGCTGATGCTGTGTTCAATTAGCACCTATCATAGCCCCACCTCCATGCACAGGAGGCACCTATTCAAGTGACTCCTCCATGCATGATGGTGGGGCTATGACAGGAGTAGCTGTGGACAGGGAGGCAGAATAGGCTGCTCTGGTAGCTGCGGTGGACTGCAAACTAGTGTCAGCTTGGGTGATAGAGGATGAGAATGGTTTAGTAAGCAAGTCCAGCACCTCCTCTGCATGCTGTGGCTGAAAAGCACGGCCAACATCAGTAAAAAGAGACAAACGTGCCCAGCCGCATCCACCTTTGCCTGTGGATACAGATGATGCTGGCCCCCTAATAGTGGCATGGCCTCCCAGACATGATGGGGGGAGCTTATTACACAAATTTATTAGATAATAGGAAATGGGTGATTTTATGCACTTTATTTAATAAAATGTGGTGTTTGGTGCACTATACAGTGTGTACAATTGGGGACTGCCGCTGAAACAAATTGAAAACTAAAAAAAAATAATAATAATAATAATAAAAAATGGGGAACACCAGCGTCACAGTAAGACAAACTGTGACAACTGACCACTTAAAAAAAGGGGGTAGTGCCGGTTCACACTGCGACGACTTGTCAGGCGACTTAGCCACCTGACAAGTCACCTCCCGTTCTGTACAATGGAACCGTTGCGTCGCTCCGACTTAGAAAAAGGTTCCTGTACAACTTTGGGGGCGACTTGAGGCGACTTGCATTGACTTCTATACAGAAGTGGTTTTGCAAGTCGCCGCTCCGGTCGTGTCCAGGTCACCTGAGGCAGTCGTGCTGCAAGTCGTGCTGCCTCAGTGTGAACCGACACGTAGGGGAACAACAACAATAATAATAAAAAAAGGATGCAGTGACGAAAAAAAAGAAAATGAAATGTGGTGCTTGGTGCACTGTAAGCGGTATACAATTAGGGACTGCCGCTGAGTGAAAAAAAAATAAATAAAAAAAAAAAAATATATATATATATATATATATATATATATATATATATATATATATGTATATTAATAAAAAAAGGGGGAACACCAGCGTCGCAGTAGGACAAACTGCGGCTGACAATTTGAAAAAGGGAGGCAGGGGAACAAACACCCCCTCCCCAAAAAATGGATGCAGTGACAAAAAAAATGTAATGCTGTTAAACACTGCACTACAATGACACTACGCTATACTCACACTACACTGCCACTACACTGCCACTCTACACTAACTAGCTTGCTAACTTTATTCTCACTGAGCTCTGCTCCATCTCCAACTTCACATTGTAAAAAGTTCAATGGGAAGGAACCTTCTATAGTGTGGGGTGGAACTATGAGCATTGAGCCATGATTGTGCAAAGTCATCATGACTTTGTCCAATCAGGGCTCTCACAGTACTATGTTTCCTGCAGTCAGGTGCATTGTTTCAGCCAATCAGGGCTGTTAAATTGCATTGTGCAGCGCACAGTGCATTTTGGGGCGCTTAGCGGGAAAACATCCCGTTGAGTGCCCTGCAAATTCGGGTGTTCTAAGAACACACAAATGGGCGCTGTTTTGGGCCAAACTGATGCTCAGCCCGCACAGTTCGCTCAACACTATATAGTAAATACAGTAGCTATAATAAGCTGCAGAGGAATTTTCTAATTCTTTAGAATAAAATGTTGTTTGTCTACAGGGTATATAAGGTGCAAAATGTTTGTTTTAGCCCTTTGGGTTTTAACTCTTTGGGCCAAAAATGTCCCATCTATATTATCTGTAGAATAATAAGTGAGTTTTTTAATGCCTAGAATATTTATTAAGTTGCTCATATAATAAGGTATGTAACTCATGTCTAAGTTTAAGTTATGTGGAAGATACAATGTGAGTAAGAGACATTTTATTTTGTCTTTCCAATGTATTGATTTTGGAAAGAAGATGATTAATATGCTGGTTTCTTCTGCCTTTTACCCCTTGCACAGAGTTTTAAAATAATATTATGCATATATGCTTTGTGAGCATTACCAAAGTACAAAAGGAACAGAAACAGAAGGAGCATCAAGGGGCATAGCGACCACGCTAGTGTACGTCCTCATGGTGACAGAGCTCCTCTCTAGCACTGGGCTAAACTGAGGATAGTGGTGCTTCCATCAGCTGCCAGGTATCCTGCCATGCTCCCTACAAACTAGGGCACATCCCAAAATGGCCCACAGGGGAGAAGAAACCCCATGTCCACAAACACAGAGCTTTTTGCTCTGGTGTCTGCAGGACTACAACAGGATGGCAGCAGCCTACTATCTCCCATTTCAGGCAACAGACAGGAACCACATTCTACGATCTGCCTGCGGGTCCCTTGGATCACACTCCACTCTACAGCCAACTTCTCCAGGTGCTCCCACACCTACTACCAGATGCCCAGCCAAATCAAAGCCCAGGGTAATGACATCTCAGGAGTGCAATGCAAAGGTGAACACAAATTGTTTTTTTAGAGGTTACCAGGAAACTTATAGACCCTATCAATGGTTTGCCAACTACCAACCAGCCTATCATATGGAAAAAAAAGAAGGACTGGGTCCAAAAGGATTCTTCAATGAGGAGCAAGCAGTATAATCAAAAATTCATTGTTCATTTGAAAAATTCCACATAAAACAAAAGAAATGTAACCTCCACTACATTAATAGTTTGAAATATGACAACATTGTCAAGACACAGGTAGCTACCACAGACATTCAACCTACACACTATACATTGACCAGCTGGATGGTAAGCTTCTCCTAATAGGGAATCAATTCACAATGCTGAAATAAATGTGGGCTAAGTAGGTAATCAGTATGGAGTTTCCACTGGGGGGAATAGCAACTCCTCAGCTGCATGCAGGGTGAAATGTAAGAGTGTGATGCAGACATAGACAATTCCCGCTGATGTAGGATGAAAGTCACCAGTGATTGACTCACTATAGAAATTGTGGCAGATCCTAGTGTTCAAGTGTGGGGCGGATATACAGTATCTCACAAAAGTGAGTGCACCCCTCACATTTTTGTAAATATTTTATTATATCTTTTCATGTGACAACACTGAAGAAGTTACACTTTGCTACAATGTAAATTAGTGAGTGTACAGCTTGTATAACAGTGTCAATTTGCCGTCCCCTAAAAATAACTCAATACACAGCCATTGTAGTCTAAACCGCTGGCAACAAAAGTGAGTAAAGCCATAAGTGAAAATGTCCAAATTGGGCCCAATTAGACATTTCCCCCCCCTGGTGTCATGTGACTCATTGGTGTTACAAGGTCTCAGGTGTGAATGGGGAGCATGTGTGTTAAATTTGGTGTTATCAATCTCACTCTCTCATACTGGTCACTGGAAGTGCAACATGGCATCTCATGGCAAAGAACTCTCTGAGAATCTGAAAAAAAGAATTGTTGCTCTACATAAAGATGGAAAAAGCAGGTGAACAAATATCTGCTCTAACTAAAAAAGAACAATAAAAGCAGCCAACATAGTTTGTAGATTTTATCAAACACAAAAATATAAAGTCAAAATGCAGCGCTTAAGTGAAACAAATATACACATAAATGTGATAGTCCTCAAAAATCAATGAGAAGTAAAGATAATGTGAAGCCTCCACCAAACTTCAGTGTGCAAAGGACAAGCACACCACACCCACGTGCTATCAATCTGCTTACCAGAAAGATATAAAAAGCAGGCGATGTGATTATATGATGCAAAGGGTCAACAGTAGATCCGAATGGCACAGTCCATCATGGGAAGGCAGATCATGGAAATAGTCAGGTCATCACATATCAGAAGAACTTCAGAACTCACATAAAAGATGGTTAATTGGTGCAATCACCAGCAGGATAAAACCGAGTAAGAAGAAAAACAACAATAGTGAAGCCCGTAAGGTAAAACACACGTAGTTTGATGTAGTCTACTTACAGGCTGGCCGATGCAAGTACGCTGTGAGCCGTGGAGTATTCTTGTTCTGTGATGATCTTTACTTCTTACCTGTAAGTAGAATACAATAAACTACGTGTGTTTTACCTTACGGGCTTCACTATTGTTGTTTTACCTTAAAAAAGAACGTTAAAAAAGTACACCAGGGGTGGGCGACGCAGGTGGAGTTTCACGCATGTGCAGTGTGTATAAAGCTATGTGTCGTACATACCTTCTGTGCGCGAAGGCTAGAGGAACTGAATTTGTGAGCGTCCAAAACTAAGGTAAATTTTATTAACTTTGTATCAGCCTATACTGCTTAAAGATTGAGGCCTAAGTTGTAAGTAAGTAAGTAAGATTATGAGAGTTTAGCCTAACATTAGTGTTTTTGTCCTGTGTATTATCTTTGACAGAAAACATGAATACTAAGTTTAAGGACTCTAAATTGCTGACTCAATTTATTGAGAAATACAGGGAGATGAGGAATCTATGGGAGGTCAAACACCCTGCATATTATATTAAAACAATAAGGAAGTAAATGCTGGAGAAACTTGTCATATTTGTGCAGACTTTCATCCCAGAAGCAACCTTTAAGTTTGTGTAAAATAAAATTGGGATCTTGCGAAATATGTATATGAGGGAGCATAACAAGATCCAGATTTCCCTGAGACCAGGAGCATCAGCAGATGATGTGTATGTACCCAGGCTGTGGTACTATGATAAACTACATTTTCTTGATGACCAGACTGAAGCTAGATCATCACTTTCAACCCTTCCCGCCACTCTTCCCTCCACCCTTCCCTCCACCCCAGCAGAGGCTGATGAGGAGCAAGCTGGGCCTTCCATCCTGGAAGAACCGGATGTGACCATCTGGAGCCAGGTATATTATTTTTAGACATATTTAGTATCCTAATATTAAGAATGTTAACTACATGTTATAACTGATTACCTATTAAAGGATTTTTTGTTAAAAATGATGTATACATATCAATTGATAGTAGTGGCCAAAAATGTTTGTCACCAGCTTTAAAAAATGCTGGTGTCAGATTGATACTCTTTTATATGTATTAACATTGAGCTGAAAATCATGTGTCATTGATGAACTAAAAACTCAAACTATGTCCCTTTTTTATACACAGGATGAGATCAGCCAGGAGGAAGGTGTGGAAAGTGTCATCCAGGAGAAGTCTGGGCCCAGTGTCATCCAGGAGGAGGCTGGGCCCAGTGTCATCCAGGAGGAGGCTGGGCCCAGTGTCATCCAGGAGGAGGCAGGGGTTAGTGTCAGCCAGGAGGTGGCCGGGCAATCGCAGGTTCCTCCCCTCCGTCTTCATAAAAAAAGGTCCAGAAAGGGGACGGTGACAGAGGAGGCATGAGAGAAGAGACAAATTTCCTCAAGAGTCCCCCCGAAGCTGAAGAGGCCTATGGCTCCTATATAGCCAGCAGGTTGCTCGAAATGGAGAAGGGACAACGCCTCCTGTGTGAAAAACTATTTTCTGATGTTCTGATGAGAGAGGTAGCTGCTTTAATGATTTGGGTTTCCAGGTATCTGCCAGTAGTAAGTTCTTAAGTGACGATGTGGAGTTGCAGGATCACTCGACATCAGCCCACATCTAGTCTGTTTCTATGAAGAACCAGCTTTTAAGTTGGGACAGATGAATCACTACCCAATAATCACGCAAATCTACCATGCCCATACCACCTGCAAACCTGTGCTTTAGAAGTTGGGTGTGGGAGCTGCGGGGTTTCATATTTTGCCACACAAATGCTTTCAGGATTTTGTTAAGCGCCATTATGTGTGTTGTTTTGATAGGTATAGGGAGCGTTCTAAATAGATACAATATTTGAGGCAGCATGAACATTTTAAAAATGGCGAGATGCCCTGTCCAGGAAAACTCGCACTTTGACATTTTTTGGGCATCTTTTGATAGCTTGTTTATAAGAAGGGAGTAGTTGATATCTGTTAGTTGTGAGATGCCCGACACTAATCGGAGACCTAAGTAGGGGATTCCATCAGTACTCCAGGTATATGCATAGGAAGCTTGGAGTTTGTTGCGAAGAGTTGGATCAATACCTAGGTCTAGTATTAAGGACTTAGTATAATTAACTTTATAATAAGATATTGTACTAAAGGTTGTAAGAACGTCGCGTGTTGCTGCTAAAGAGATGTACAAGTTTGTTAGAAAAATGATTATGTCATCTGCAAAGAGGTTTATGACATGGGAGTTTATCTGAAATTTGAAACTAGTGATTTGGGGTGCTGTTCTTATTGCTTCTGCTAGGGGTTCGATTAGTAAATTAAAGATAGATGGGGATAAGGGGCAACCCTGTCTGGTTCCGTTTGAAATTGAAAATGGGCGGGACAACATGTTGGAGGTATACACTTTTGCAGAGGGTGTGGAATATAATTCCAATATAGCCGATAATATAGGTCCGGTACATCCAAATTTCTTGAGGGTATTATTCATATATTGCCAATGGATACGGTCACATGTCTCCTCGGCTTTCAAGGAGAGGAGCAGAGAAAGCACCCGACCAGTCCCGGCGTGTTGGATCACACCTATGACTCTTCTTGTTGCATCAGATGCCTGGCGTCCAGTAATAAAGCTTGTTTGGTCTGGCTTAATAAGGGTTGGCAGAATAGGGGTTAATCTGTGGGCTATAATTTTCACATATAATTTGAGGTCTGTATTTAGTAATGAAATCGGTCTATAATTTGCTGGACAGGTAGGGTCTTTTCCTGGTTTTGGTATCGTAACTATATATAAAAATAATGATAAATGATTCACTAGTGCCTGCCCTCCCTCCAAGTGAAATCAGATAGCAGCGCTAATTATAAAAATGTGCATACATATGTGACTTAATCACAAACCAGCTGAAAAGTGACAACCTCTTAAGTGTCATATAAATAATGAGCAAAATTATTCTAATGTGAAAAAATTAAACAGTGTATAAATTGGTAACATAAAAGTCCAATAAAGTAGTGACGTAGTGATATGTGTGATGCTTCACAAATAATACAGATCTTCAGTGAGCAAAAATCTTCCACCACACCGCTGTGCACTGAAGATCTGTATTATTTGTGAAGCATCACACATATCACTACGTCACTACTTTATTGGACTTTTATGTTACCAATTTATACACTGTTTAATTTTTTCACATTAGAATAATTTTGCTCATTATTTATATGACACTTAAGAGGTTGTCACTTTTCAGCTGGTTTGTGATTAAGTCACATATGTATGCACATTTTTATAATTAGCGCTGCTATCTGATTTCACTTGGAGGGAGGGCAGGCACTAGTGAATCATTTATCATTATTTTTGTATTGTTTTAATTTAAGCAGCAGCTGTCAGTGAGGGGTAGGTCTGTGAGCGCAGCGTTTGGCACATAGGAGAGGGCGGTATTCCTGTGTACCATACCAAGTGACATCGTAACTATATATGCCTGTAACATTTCTGAAGGAAATGAGGCAGAGGTCATCGCAGCCGCAAACACCGGGGAGAGGTTTGGAGTGATCATTTCTTGGAATTGTTTATAATAATCATTTAATAGACCATCTGGTCCTGGAGATTTCCCTAATGGTAAAGAACGGATAGCTCTACTTATTTCTTGAGGAGTTATGGGTGCATTGAGAGCTTGTAAATGATCGTTTGTAAGAGTAGGAAGTTGAAGGGAGTCTAGAAATGATTCAATATCAGGGTCTTTTGGTTGTGGGGTATCGGGTTCATCTTTTAATTTATAAAGGGAGCTATAGTAGGATGCAAAAGCATCCGCCATTTCCTTTGGGTTGGTAATTTTCCGTTTAGTGTGTGGGTCTGTTAGGTATTCGATTTTGGATTGGAGTTTTTTGGCTTTAAATCTATTTGCCAAAAATTTGCCTGTCTTATTGCCTGAAGAATAGTGCGCTAATTTAAGGGCTTTAAGATGTTTATCATATTGTTCCACTAATAGTAGTCGTAAGGTTGTGCGAAGTTTAGACAAGGTTAAAGCCGAGGAGTGGGTTGGGTTTGTTTTGTTGATAGCTTCTAGGGCACGTATATCTCCCAGTAGTCTATCAAGCAGTGACCTCTGCCTCTTAATATGTGAACACATCTGTATGAAAATACCTCTTATGAATGCTTTAGAAGTGCACCAAATAGTAAATGGGTTAGGGACTGACTGAGAATTTAGTTGAAAAAACTCTTGAAGATGCTTATTAATATCAGAAACATTCTGGGCGAAATTGAATAGTTGTGAATTAACTCTCCAAATATATGCAGGGTTGGGTGTGTGCTCCTCCAATATTGATATGGAAACTGGGGGATGGTCTGACCATGTGATATCGTGAATATTGGAGGAGCACACAGCCTGAAGAAGCACCTTGTCTACTAGGTTCATATCTAACCTAGAGTACGAATTGTGGTGTGCTGAGTGGAAGGGGAAATCACGTTCTTCAGCATGTTGGCACCTCCAAGTGTCGTAGATATCTTCCATGTGGAGTAGCGGTTGAAGTGCTGAAGGAGGACGTTTGGGTTTGGATGACATATCCAAAAAGGGGTCGGCGGTAATATTAAAGTCTCCGCATATTATTAATGATCCTTGACGAAGCTTTGAGATTCTGTGAAATATTTTTTTTGAGAAGCAAAGCTGATGCGTATTGGGAGCATAGGCACACACTATCATGTAGGATCTATTATTGTTATCACATATGAGGATCAAATACCTTCCCTGTGGGTCACAGATGGAGTCATGTAAAGAGAAGGCTACGGAATTTTAATCGCAATGAGGACTCCTTTTCTTTTGTGAGGTGCCGATGCAGTAAAGATATGAGGGAACTATTTGTGACTTAAAGTAGGCGAGGCCGAAGCCTGAAAATGAGTTTCTTGTATACAAATTAAGTCACTTCCTAGGTTAATAGCTTCCTTCCAGTGAGATGCTCTTTTTGCAGGGTGATTAAGCCATCATACATTGAAAAAAGTCACTTTAAGGACCATATGTGTAGAGCAGTTGCGATGCTTATTTTACGTCTAATCAGCAGAGCCATGACTGTATGTAGACTGGTATGGACTTCTGTGGAATTAGCAGACGGTACATCCTTTTGTTGTCTTATTAAGATCTCCTGTAGAGTGCCAGGCCGAAAATCCTTAAGAGGTAGAAAAAACAAAACAAAAACAGAAAAAAGAGAAAAAACAGAGAGAAAATAACAGCCAGTTAGTAAAAACATGGGCGATTCCAAGTGGAATCCGACTGCAGTAGTTCTGCACAAAACTTGTGGAGGGAACAACATGGGGAGAGGGTTCCATCTGACCGGGGCGGTCTTAATGTATTATCTGTGTTAGGTTGGTGATCCAGAGGCGACCAAGTTGCGTGTCTCTTTATGTTTATGCTTGTAAGAGACAGTTTTCCAGTCCTCCTGGGTATTTATTTTGGTAGGTGGTGAGTGGTAATTGGTATTCTTGCTCTGGAAAAATGTCCCAAGCACGGAGCAGTGCCAGGCCTTTACCTAATGATGTTATCACAGAAGTGATGTTGTTCTGAATGATGGTGAGCTTTGTTGGATAGCCCCAGCGATAAATGATATTATGATTCCTGAGAGCTTTTCGTAATTGGCAGGAGTGACTTTCTTTTTTGCAGTGTATACTGGGAGAGATCTGCATATATTTGTAGGCGAGAAAATTGCTCAGGTAATTGGGATTTTTGCGAAAACTGGCCATGAGCTGATCTTTAACATGATAGAAATGTACTCTCATTATGACATCTCTAGGGATGTCATCAGGGAGGTAGGAGGGTTTCGGCAATCAGTGAACTCTATCGATTATTACTTTGAATGTTTGGATGGATGATAGGGTCGCATGGATCAGATCACATGCATATTGATTCAATTGAGCATTTTGTACAGATTTGGGGACACCTCTAAGCTTCAAGTTGTTCCGCCTTATGCGGTCCTCGATGTCTACGCCATTGGCTTTGGGGCTTTCTAGTTGGTCATCTTGGTCATTATGTGCATCTATTAGGGTGTTGTGGGAGGTTGCAAATTCAGCCATTTTATGCTCAATGTGATCTATTCTTCCCCTTAGCTCCTGTACGTCAGCTTTTAAATTCGTCACACACTGCATCATATCTGCATTTAATGAAGCCCACAGGGATGCCAGCATATCTTTAAGTATGGCTTCAGAGATAGGTTGATTAGTAGCAGGGAAGGAGCTGAACGTGTCTGATAACTCCTTGGTAATATTAGCAGAGTTACAGATGAGGCTTACCTCTATAGGAGAAGAGTCAGCAGATAGTCTGGGCTTGCACTTTGCAGGACTCTGCGTAGTAGGTGTTGATGCCGCTGGTGACCTGGGCTGGGATGCTTTGGAGGCTCCCACTGAAGCAGGGCTCTGTGCAGAGTGAGAGGATCCGCTGGACGAGGCCAGCGAACAGCCACTGGTGCCATTTTGGGCGCGTCTGCTCCATGGGGAGAAAGAAATGCAGAAGTTTCTTTGTGCCAACGGGCTCCTTCTTCTGCTTACCCAACACCAAGTGTGCCAGGGCGCTGTGCCAGGTGTCCGGTGATGTTTATGGATCGATACGCCACCTCTGTTTGCTGTTGTCCCCGGTTGTCTGGAGGAGCTGCTCTCTCAAGCGTCCATCCATCCGCGCGGTAGCCACACCCCCCAGGGAAGTGACGTTTTGACCATCTTCCCCTCTCTCATCTCCATGTCAGGACACAGGAAGGATCTGATCACCTCCGCTGCTGCCAACAGCTCCGGTAAGCGGCAGGGGGCACCAGATCGCAGCGGGAGGGGGGCCTCTCTCCCGCCGCTGATAAAAGTGATCTCGTGCAAATCCACCACAGAGACCACTTTTATCTTAAACCAGACCGCTCACTAAAGAAGAGGATACCAGGGTTATGGCAGCTAGCTGCTGCCATAACAATGATATCCACCTTCGAAATACTGACGTATAATGACAGTGGGCGGTCCGGAAGTGGTTAAAGCAGAAGTTCATTGGTTGATGTTAACAATAAAAAAGATGACCACCATCTGGCTTGGCTTAACCCTTTTCTTGCCACTAACATTAAAACTAATTTGGTAGAAGTGGAGGGTTTTACACACACTCCCAGTAGCTGTAGTCACCGGGAGTGTGTGTATATCTGACAAGTCGATTATTGGCTGTCAGATGGAAGTACTATGGCAGCTGGGCATCTGCCTGATCACTTCCAAACACCCCTGGTAATGGCTGCTCCCCTTGCGCACCATGTATCCCTGCACATGGCCATTGGCACACCCAGGAACAGCACATTACATAGTTACATAGTAGATGAGGTTGAAAAAAGACACAAGTCCATCAAGTCCAACCCATATGTGTGATTATATGTCAATATGGCATTGTATATCCCAGTATGTTGCGGTCGTTCAGGTGCTTATCTAATACTTTCTTGAAACTATCAATGCTCCCCGCTGAGACCACTGCATGTGGAAGGGAATTCCACATCCTTGCCGCTCTTACAGTAAAGAACCCTCTACGTAGTTTAAGGTTAAACTTCTTTTCTTCTAATTTTAATGAGTGGCCATGAGTCTTGTTAAACTCCCTTCTGCGAAAAAGTTTTATCCCTATTGTGGAGTCACCAGTATGGTATTTGTATATTGAAATCATATCCCCTCTCAAGCGTCTCTTCTCCAGAGAGAATATGTTCAGTGCTCGCAACCTTTCCTCATAACTAATATCCTCCGGACCCTATATTAGCTTTGTTGCCCTTCTTTGTACTCGCTCCATTTCCAGTACATCCTTCCTGAGGACTGGTGCCCAGAACTGGACAGCATACTTTAGGTGCGGCCGGACCAGAGTCTTGTAGAGCGAGAGAATTATCATTTTATCTCTGGAGTTGATCCCCTTTTTAATGCATGCCAATATTCTGTTTGCTTTGTTAGTAGCAGCTTGGCACTGCATGCTCTACTAGGACCCCCAGGTCCTTTTCCAACCTAGATTCCCCCAGAGATTCTCCCCCCAGTGTATGGATTGCATTCATATTTTTGCCACCCAAATGCATTATTTTACATTTTTCTACATTGAACCTCATTTGCCATGTAATTGCCCACTCCATTAATTTGTTCAGATCTTTTTGCAAGGTTTCCACATCCTGCGGAGAAGCTATTGCCCTGCTTAACTTAGTATCATCCACAAATACAGAGATTGAACTGTTTACCCAATCCTCCAGGTCGTTTATGAACAAATTAAATAGGATTGGTCCCAGTACAGAACCCTGGGGGACCCCACTACCTACCCCTAACCATTCCGAGTACTCCCCATTTATCACCACCCTCTGAACTCGCCCTTGTAGCCAGTTTTCAATCCATGTACTCACCCTATGGCCCATGCCAATGGACCTTATTTTGTACAATAAACGTTTATGGGGAACTGTGTCAAATGCTTTTGCAAAATCCAGATACACCGTGTCTACGGGCCTTCCATTATCTAGATGGAAACTCACCTCCACATAGAAGGTTAATAGATTGGTTTGGCAAGAACAATTCTTCATGAATCCATGCTGATTGCTGCTAATGATACCGTTCTCATTACTAAAATCTTGTATATAGTCCCTTATCATCCCCTCCAAGAGTTTACATACTATTGATGTTAGGCTAACTGGTCTGTAATTCCCAGGGATGTATTTTGGGCACTTTTTAAATATTAGTGCTACATTGGCTTTCCTCCAATCAGCTGGTACCATTCCAGTCAGTAGACTGTCAGTAAAAATTAGGAACAATGGTCTCGCAATTACTTGACTGAGTTCCCTAAGTACCCTCGGGTGCAAGCCATCTGGTCCCCTAGATTTATTAATGTTAAGTTTCTGAAGACTAATTTTAATTCTGTCCTCTGTTAACCATGGAGGTGCTTCCTGTGATGTGTCATGAGGATAAACACTGCAGTTTTGGTTACTGAAGCCCCCCGATTCCCTCGTGAAGACTGAGCAGAAGAATAAATGCAATACCTTCGCCATACCTTCGCCATCTCCCCATCCTTTGTAACTAGATGTCCTTCTTCATTCTTTATGGGGCCAATGTTGTCTGTCCTCCCTTTTTTACTGTTTACATAGGTAAAGAATTTCTTGGGATCCTTATTGCACCCTTACATTTCTTGTTGCATTCTTTAAAAAGTCTGAATGCTGATGATGATCCCTCAACCTTGTATTTTTTGAATATCTTCTCCTTTGCTTTTATATGCATTTTTACATTGGAGTTAAGCCATTAAGGACTTTTGTTCGCTCTTTTAGATGTATTACTCAATGGGATGCATTGGCTAATGCCCTTATTTAATATGCTCTTAAAGCAAACCCATCTCTCCTCCGTGTTCTTTGCTCCTCCCCTTATTCTTCTTACTGACCCAGAAGTGATTTACAGTATAAATCGTCACTTCTGGGTCCCCCTTTCACTTTCTCCAGTCTGTATGGCTGGGGCAGAAGCTGATGGAATGCGATCTGCATTCCATCAACCTCACTGGAAAACAGGTGATACATTAGGTGACAAGTTAATCAAAAATAAAAATTTATAAAAAAAAAATTACAAAAAATTATACCCAAGCAATAACAATCCCCCCAAATTGTTTTGAGGCCCCCACCCTCACATATACGCACATACAAATGTAAATGAATGCATCAAGGGCATCTACGCACAAAAACCCTGATTGCCCTATACATGTTACATATTGTCATGCACGGTGGAGTGAGAGCAATAATTAGAGTTAATGGCTTTTAAAGCATCACCTATGGAAAATACAGGGTACTAAATTTGTTGCCATTTCCGGGGTGCAATTTTATCTATTTACTTGGCTCAACCTCATCTTTTATATTTTACCAAAAAAAAAAAGGAAAATATCTGTTGTGTTTATGCTCTAAAATTAACATACTAATGCCCTATACACATGATCGGACATTCCGACAACAAAATCCATGGATTTTTTCCAACGGATGTTGGCTTAAACTTGTTCTGCATACGCACGGTCACATAAATATTGTCAGAAATTCCGAACATCAAGAATGTGGTGACGTACAACACGTACGACGAGCTGAGAAAAATGAAGTCCAATAGCCATTGTGGCTTGTCTGCTTGATTCCGAGCATGCTTGGAATTTTGTGCGTCGGAATTGTGTACACACGATCGGAATTTACGAGAACGGATTTTGTTGTCGGAAAATTTGAGACCCAGATCTCAAATTTTGTGTGACAGAAATTCCAATGGAAAATGTCCGATGGAGTCTACACACAGTTGTAATTTCCAACAACGAGCTCACATCGAACATTTTTTGTTGGAAAATCCGATTGTGTGTACGGGGCATAAGTGTATGTTTTACTGAAACTTTGCATTTTCTAAAACCGTAATATCATCTAACATACACTATTTTATGCTCTAGGGTGTCTGCTTTCAGAAAATATATAATGTTTGATGGTTTTAAGTAATCTTCAGGGCTAAAATGATGTTCTAAACGTGTGCAAAAACACATAAACGGCTCTGACCAGGAAAGGGTTAAAGGAGATGTAAAGAATTTTTTTCCCCAAATCATACTTACCTAGGTGGATGCAGCATCGGTCCGATGCTACATCTGTCCCCCGGCGCCTCCACACTGAGAACCGAGCGATCGAACACCGCCGATCACTCGGTTTTTGGAGCTCCGTGAACAGAGAGCTGTAGACTGTTAGTCACAGCTCTCTGCTCTTCTCCCTCCTTGCTCATTGGAGCGCTGAGTTGTGGACGGGGCAGAGGCTAATATGGGTGTCAGTCCAGGCACCTGGCGGATCCTGACTCCGTGGTCAGGATGATACGGTGCATGGACTGACATTGGTAATGTCAGCAGAGAGGGGACTTCAGTCCTCTCTCTGCTGAAAATGGGTCACAGGAGTGCAAAACGAATTGCACTCCTGTGATCAATAGGAGAAGTACAGCCAAACGAGCTTTGGCTGGACTTCTCCTTTAAGTCTAAGGTTACCGGTTTAGAAGACATGTCATTCCGTAACAAGCTTAAAATCCAGGGAATCCCTGAATCTGTTTATGTCACTACTATTTTTTTTAAATTAGCAACACTCCCCTCTGACACCACCAACTGTGGAAGGGAGTTCCATATCCTTACCACTCTGACAGTAAAGAACCCCTTACACAGTTTAAGGTTAATCTGCTTCCCTGAGTGGCTGCGTGTCCTCTTAAGCGATCTGGGACTAAATAGTTTTCTTCCTATGCTAGACTCACTATTGAGAGATTTGTATATTGCGGTCATATCTCATCTTAAGCATCTCTTCTCTAGGGAGAATAAGTTTAATGCTTGTATTTATTCCTCATAGCTTAGGTTCTCTCCAGTTTCAGCACATCCTTCTTGAGGAAAGGTGGCCATAACTGGCATACACAAGATGTGGCCAAATCAGAGTTTTGTAAAGTAGTATGCCGCGTACACACAATCTGATTTTTCAACGGGAAATTTTGGATGTGAGCTTGTTGGTGGTAACTCCGACCGTGTGTATGCTCCATCAGGCATTTGTTGTCGGACTTTCCGCCAACAAATGTTGGCTAGCATGCTCTCAAATTTTTCGCCAACAAATGTGTGTTGTCAGACTTTCCGATTGTGTGTACACAAGTCCGTCGGTCAAATTATGAAATCTCTCAAGTGCATTCTCTTCTTCTTTATAATGGTATAATAATGAAGCTGCTTTGCTGCTGGTATTCACAGAGTTCTGACAAACGTATTTCTTTTTTTTTCTAGTGATCTCTAGAATAATATATATATATATATGTATATATATATATATATATATATATATATATATATATATATATTGGTGATCTGCAGAATAATGTGTTTGTGGTTTTTTTATAGTGATCTCCAGAATAATATTTTTTTAGGTTTTTTTATAGCGATCTCCAGACAATTTTTTTATTTGAGTTTTGTGTGTCAAGTTACCACAACACCATTATTATTCTTTGTTAATTTGACATTGTATTTTTTGAAATGTACCTACGCACAAACAAACTATCCTTTTTGAAGTAAAACACATAGCCAAGTATTTGTCAAAACAAAAATTTTTATTTAATAGGGAGCACAATGTCATAATAAAGCGGAAGGCAACAATGGAGAAACAGTTTGTCAGAGGGTTAACACAGTCAGAGCCTGTCAGTATCGGCGCGTCCCGGTGCGCCTGCGCGGTAGAGCTACACATCAGCACGTACGGGCACACGATCGGCGGGTACGAGCGTGAGACCCGAATGGGTTAGCACACGTGCACGTACAGCGGGACGTCCCCTTGGCGGGCCTATATAAAGGCAGCTATGCCTTGTGCTCATTGCTGGTTTGTCTTCTCAGCTTCCAGTGTTCCCGTTTATCCTCTGCATACCTGTTCCTGCCTATTGTGACCCGGACCGTTTGACTACTCTGCTTATCCTCTCTCCAGTGTTTGACCCTCGGCCTGATTAAGGACTTCTCTGCTTATCTTCTCTCCAGTGTTTGACCCCCAGCTTGATTAACGACTCTTCTGCTGATCCTCTCTCCAGTGTTTGACCATCGGCCTGCTAAACGGACTTGTCTTGCTTAAACCTGTACTATGATTACCTGGTGTTTGACCCTCGGCCTGCTCAAAGGACTTGCCTTGCTTCAACTTGTGCTTGCTACCACGATTACCCGGTGTTTGACCCTCGGCCTGCTAAAGGACTTGTCTTGCTTAACCCTGTGCTTCTCCTCAGCTCTGTTCCTGGTTCCAGGTCAAGTGTTGGAGTCCCTGCCAGCCTTCTCTCCAGCTTAGCAACCAGTCCATACTACACGGGTTCTACACGTCTAGTGACACCTTGGTGACCTGCACACCTGCTGGCAACCCGTGCCTCTCCGTGCCTGATACCCTCTGTACCACCTTCAGGGGTATCTCGCACCTAGTTGCTAGGGGAGTCGCTCTCAGCATTCCGGTCTTGGTGAGTACCTGACACAGTTGGAATTGGTGAAGCCTTTGTACCCCAGGGCAGACATCAATTATTTGACTGTCCAAATTGGTAACCTGAAGAGTCCATTTAATAGAGAGCACAATACGGTCCAGAACTCTGAGAGATCGGGAGCAACAGCAGATGACATATATGTCCCAAGCCTGTGGTCTTCCAACAGCCTGCATTTTTTCAAATTGGAAAAATTCTGTGAGCCACAATGATCTTAAGCCTTGCTTGTGCTACCTCCAGCTGCATGCACTTATCACGCTTCATATAACGTGCATAGGATAAATTTACAAGTTATGACCCCCCAAAAAAAAGCACTCAGGATATCTTCGGCATGATGTTGGATTATTGTCACAGCTGAACACCACCTGCACGCATTGTTTTATTATCACTGCTGGACATTATTTGCACGCACTATTTAGAGTGCCAAAGAGAACTGTTTTTCATTATTTATTATTTATAATTTTTTTTCATTTAAACAAGCAGGATACCTTATATTGAGCACTAAGCACTTTTTATGTTGATTAAGACACTATGTATGGTGTAACAAGCACTATTAAGCACAAATTTATGGTGTAACAAGCACTTGTTTTTTTCACACCTTGTTTATTTATTCAACATTCATATTATTTGTATTTAATATTATCGCACTAGTAAGCACAGAGTTTGTTATTATTAATTTTGTTTTTGGGGTCACCCAAGCGCAGTGCATAACTTGTAAATTTAGCCTGCATTTTTTCTGCCAGACCACACCGAACCCAGGCCATCAATCTCAACACTTCCTTCCAGACTTCCTTCCATGCTGCTGTGGTGGGTGGGGTGGCTGTGTTGTTGGTGAAGGTGGTAGAGGAGCATGGTCCAACTCACAGAGGTGTGTTTGGCAGGTGAGTTTGCCCCTCGTCTCCTTGTTTAGGGCCTGCAGAATTATTTCCTCACATATAGTGTGCTGGGCCTCCTCCATTTGTTTTAATTTATTGGCTGTGATGCATTCAAACACCTCCTGGCCATCAGGGGCCGTGCTAATTGCTGCTGTAGCATGTCTTAGAAAAGCAGCCGTGGCCTCCTCCAGGTTCCTTGACTTTCTGGTCCATTTGGTTTGAGGGCAAAGGGGAGGAACCTGCGATTCTGTCAGGCAGCTTGCCATGGCCTCCTCTTGGCTGAGGCTTTCCTGTGTATGAAAATGCTACATAGTTTTAGGTTTTTGGTTATCAATGACACACAATTTTGAGCTCATGACTGTTGCAAATTGAATGTTAACAAATAGAAAAGACTATCATTCTGGCAGCAGCATTTTTCAATCTTGTCCCAATCATTTTTGGCTACTACTGTCTATTGATATGTAAACCACTTTGTTAAATCAGAAATTTGTGATCAATAACATCTAGTTAACATCATTCAATTTTTGACAAGAAATATGTTCAACAATGCTATACCTGGGTCAAGCTGGGCTCCCCCACATCTTCTTCCTGGGTGGAAGGCCCAGGTTGGACCTCAGGAGCCTCAGCTGATGTTGAAGGAAGTGTTGAGAGTGATGGTCTGGGTTCCATCTGGTCGGACAAAAACGTAGGCTGTGGTAGTACCACAGCCTGGGGACATATATTTCATCTGCTGCTCCTCCGGATCTCGGAATCCTGGACTTTCTGAAGAGCTTGGTATGGAATTTAGGAGGACCCCCAAGCCATATTTTTTTTAAATTTTTGTTCGGGGCTCCCCTGTGGGGAAATCCCATGCCGTTTTTATCAATGAACTGTTATGTGTATTGTCGGACCGACAATTCATTAATAGCCGCAAGTAGTTTTAAATGACTTTTTTTCCTTTGAAATGTCATTTTGCTGTCAGACTGTTCTAAACATGGGAAACATGCGCCCCTTTACAGGCATACTATAGACACCCCCCAGGTATGAAATTTAAAGGAATATTACACTTTTATTGTTTCACTTTAAGCATTTAAGCATTATTAAAATCACTGCTCCCGAAAAAACGGCCAGTTTTAAAACTTTTTTTTGCATTGATCCATGTCCCCTGGGGCAGGACCCAGGTCCCCAAACACTTTTTATGATAATAACTTGCATATAAGCCTTTAAAACTAGCACTTTTGATTATTCATGTTCGAGTCCCATAGAGTTTAACGGTGTTCGTGTGTTCTAACAAATTTTTTGCCTGTTCGCATGTTCTGGTGCGAATCGAAAAGGGGGGTGTTCGGCTCATCCCTAGTCCTGATTATATTACTGGTTTGTTATTCTGTTATACTGGTCCTTGGTAGGGATGAGCTTCATGTTCGAGTCAAACCCATGTTCGACTCGAACATCGGCTGTTCGGTCGTTCGTGGAATTCCAAACGTTATGGGCCGTTCGCGCCAAATTCGTGTGGCGCGTCACGGCCCATAATTCACTGCGGCATCGCAGTGCATTGCTGGCTGATGATTGGCCAAGCATGCACTATGAACTGCATGTTTGGCCAATCACAGCGTCGTCGGTAGAGAGAGCTGTAATTGGCCAAAGCCAGGGTGGCTTTGGCCAATTATGGCTCAGGGGGTTTAGAACACGCCCCACACTATATAAGGCCGCCTGCACGGCGGCCCTGTGTAGTGTGTTCCAGCGTGCTTAGATAGAGAGAGAGAGACAGTGTCATTTCATTTGAGTTAGCTAGATTAGACAGGACAGTCAGTGAGTTAGCTGCACTTACAGTGTATTGTGTATATATATGCATCCCAGGTGTTGCAGATATATATACACTGTATTCAGTTTTGCTAGATCCATTCCTGTTATCTTCCTACTGACAGGCAGGCTTGTCTTGTTACAGTATTTACAGCTACCTGAAGAAAATTGCTGGTGTTCTTTTGATCCTATTAGTACCACAGTCAGGCAGCTAGACTATTTACAGTTAGTGTAGTGCGTCCTGCTCACAGTGTTCAGCTAAAACTACAAGTTAGTGTAGTGAGACCTCTGCACAGTGTTCATCTGAAGCTACAAGTTAGTGTAGTGCGTCCTGCTCACAGTGTTCAGCTAAAACTACAAGTTAGTGTAGTGAGACCTCTGCACCGTGTTCATCTAAAGCTACAAGTTAGTGTGGTGCGTCCTGCTCACAGTGTTCAGCAAAAACTACAATTTAGTGTAGTGAGACCTCTGCACAGTGTTCATCTAAAGCTACAAGTTAGTGCAGTGCATCCTGCTCACAGTGTTCAGCTAAAACTACAAGTTAGTGTAGTGAGACTTCTGCACCGTGTTCATCTAAAGCTACAAGTTATTTTAGTGCGTCCTGCTCACAGTGTTCAGCTAAAACTACAAGTTAGTGTAGTGAGACTTCTGCACAGTGTTCATCTAAAGCTACAAGTTAGTGTAGTGCGTCCTGCTCACAGTGTTCAGCTAAAAGTACAATTTAGTGTAGTGAGACCTCTGCACCGTGTTCATCTAAAGCTACAAGTTAGTGTAGTGCGTCCTGCTCACAGTGTTCAGCTAAAAGTACAAGTTAGTGTAGTGAGACCTCTGCACAGTGTTCATCTAAAGCTACAAGTTAGTGTAGTGCGTCCTGCTCACAGTGTTCAGCTAAAACTACAAGTTAGTGTAGTGAGACCTCTGCACAGTGTTCATCTAAAGCTACAAGTTAGTGTAGTGCGTCCTGCTCACAGTGTTCAGCTAAAAGTACAATTTAGTGTAGTGAGACCTCTGCACCGTGTTCATCTAAAGCTACAAGTTAGTGTAGTGCGTCCTGCTCACAGTGTTCAGCTAAAAGTACAAGTTAGTGTAGTGAGACCTCTGCACAGTGTTCATCTAAAGCTACAAATTAGTGTAGTGCGTCCTGCTCACAGTGTTCAGCTAAAACTACAAGTTAGTGTAGTGAGACCTCTGCACAGTGTTCATCTAAAGCTACAAGTTAGTGTAGTGCGTCCTGCTCACAGTGTTCAGCTAAAACTACAAGTTAGTGTAGTGAGACCTCTGCACAGTGTTCATCTAAAGCTACAAGTTAGTGTAGTGCGTCCTGCTCACAGTGTTCAGCTAAAACTACAAGTTAGTGTAGTGAGACCTCTGCACAGTGTTCATCTAAAGCTACAAGTTAGTGTAGTGCGTCCTGCTCACAGTGTTCAGCAAAAACTACAAGTTAGTGTAGTGAGACCTCTGCACAGTGTTCATCTAAAGCTACAAGTTAGTGCAGTGCGTCCTGCTCACAGTGTTCAGCTAAAACTACAAGTTAGTGTAGTGAGACCTCTGCACAGTGTTCATCTGAAGCTACAAGTTAGTGTAGTGCGTCCTGCTCACAGTGTTCAGCTAAAACTACAAGTTAGTGTAGTGAGACCTCTGCACCGTGTTCATCTAAAGCTACAAGTTAGTGTGGTGCGTCCTGCTCACAGTGTTCAGCAAAAACTACAATTTAGTGTAGTGAGACCTCTGCACAGTGTTCATCTAAAGCTACAAGTTAGTGCAGTGCATCCTGCTCACAGTGTTCAGCTAAAACTACAAGTTAGTGTAGTGAGACTTCTGCACCGTGTTCATCTAAAGCTACAAGTTATTTTAGTGCGTCCTGCTCACAGTGTTCAGCTAAAACTACAAGTTAGTGTAGTGAGACTTCTGCACAGTGTTCATCTAAAGCTACAAGTTAGTGTAGTGCGTCCTGCTCACAGTGTTCAGCTAAAAGTACAATTTAGTGTAGTGAGACCTCTGCACCGTGTTCATCTAAAGCTACAAGTTAGTGTAGTGCGTCCTGCTCACAGTGTTCAGCTAAAAGTACAAGTTAGTGTAGTGAGACCTCTGCACAGTGTTCATCTAAAGCTACAAGTTAGTGTAGTGCGTCCTGCTCACAGTGTTCAGCTAAAACTACAAGTTAGTGTAGTGAGACCTCTGCACAGTGTTCATCTAAAGCTACAAGTTAGTGTAGTGCGTCCTGCTCACAGTGTTCAGCTAAAAGTACAATTTAGTGTAGTGAGACCTCTGCACCGTGTTCATCTAAAGCTACAAGTTAGTGTAGTGCGTCCTGCTCACAGTGTTCAGCTAAAAGTACAAGTTAGTGTAGTGAGACCTCTGCACAGTGTTCATCTAAAGCTACAAATTAGTGTAGTGCGTCCTGCTCACAGTGTTCAGCTAAAACTACAAGTTAGTGTAGTGAGACCTCTGCACAGTGTTCATCTAAAGCTACAAGTTAGTGTAGTGCGTCCTGCTCACAGTGTTCAGCTAAAACTACAAGTTAGTGTAGTGAGACCTCTGCACAGTGTTCATCTAAAGCTACAAGTTAGTGTAGTGCGTCCTGCTCACAGTGTTCAGCTAAAACTACAAGTTAGTGTAGTGAGACCTCTGCACAGTGTTCATCTAAAGCTACAAGTTAGTGTAGTGCGTCCTGCTCACAGTGTTCAGCAAAAACTACAAGTTAGTGTAGTGAGACCTCTGCACAGTGTTCATCTAAAGCTACAAGTTAGTGCAGTGCGTCCTGCTCACAGTGTTCAGCTAAAACTACAAGTTAGTGTAGTGAGACCTCTGCACCGTGTTCATCTAAAGCTACAAGTTATTGTAGTGCGTCCTGCTCACAGTGTTCAGCTAAAACTACAAGTTAGTGTAGTGAGACCTCTGCACAGTGTTCATCTAAAGCTACAAGTTAGTGCAGTGCATCCTGCTCACAGTGTTCAGCTGAAACTACAAGTTAGTGTAGTGAGACCTCTGCACCGTGTTCATCTAAAGCTACAAGTTATTGTAGTGCGTCCTGCTCACAGTGTTCAGCTAAAACTACAAGTTAGTGTAGTGAGACCTCTGCACAGTGTTCATCTAAAGCTACAAGTTAGTGTAGAGCGTCCCGCTCACAGTGTTCAGCTAAAAGTACAATTTAGTGTAGTGAGACCTCTGCACCGTGTTCATCTAAAGCTACAAGTTAGTGTAGTGCGTCCTGCTCACAGTGTTCAGCTAAAACTACAAGTTAGTGTGGTGCGTCCTCCTCACAGTGTTCAGCTAAACCTACAAGTTATTTTTTTGCGAGCTCTGCACAGTGTTCAGCTAAAGCTACCTGTAGAAGGTTGGTGGTGTTCTCATACTACAGGCAGGCAGTTGATTTTTCTAGCTGCAGTATCAGTGCATATATATATATATATATATATATCCCAGCTTAGTGCAGCTACAGGCCATTAGTATGTCTGGAAGGCCAACAAGGAGAGGCAGACAGTCACAAGCCAATAAAAGAGGGCAATCAGGCTCTGTGTCTAGTGCTGGTTGTGGAGACAGTGCATCCTCATCAGCACGTGGCAGTGTGACATACTTGGCCTTTTTTTTAGCAGCTGGCCACGTTGAGCCGCAACATGCGGAAGACTTGGTCGAGTGGATGACCAAGCCATCCTCATCCTCCTTATCCTCGCTCACCCATGCTCAGGGTACTTTGTCTAGCAAAGCAGCGGCCTCTTCCCTCGGCTCAATGTCATCAGTGACTCCTTCCCTAGCCCCACCATGTCCTCCTGAGGAGTCCCTCGAACTGTTTGACCACAGTGTTCGGTACATGCTCTAGGAGGATGCCCAGCGTTTGGAAGGCTCTGATGATGATACTGAGCTAGATGAAGGCAGTAACGTGAGCACGGACAGAGTGGGTGCCCAAGAAGGACAGCAATCTGGCAGTCATCCTCCCCCTGCTGCAGCATACTGCCAGGTTTGCTCCAGTGAAGAGGAGGGAGGGGATGATGAGGTCACTGACTCAACGTGGGGGCCTGATAGGAGAGAGGAGGAGGAGGAGGCGGCACATCACCAATGAGCCAGGATGCCCTCCAGGGGCCAGCCTAAGGGCAGCACACTGACTGCATCACACCCTAAAGCTCCACATGTGCAGGGCGCTGCAGTCTCTGCGCATTATTCAAAAAGTTCTTTGGTGTGGGCCTTTTTTGAGACGAGTGCATCAGATCGCACCGCTGCTATTTGCAACATATGTCTCAAGCGTGGCCAAAACATCTCCCACTTGGGTACCACATGCTTAACCAGACATATGTTGACCTGCCATGCAGTTCGTTGGCAAGCATATCTAAAAGACCCACACCAAAGAACAAAGAGGACCTCTCCTTGCTCCTCATCAGCTGAGATCTCCAACCCCACTATACCTTCAGTCCTCTCTGAGACCTGCACTGAGAGGAATGAAGGTGTAGAATTAGGTGTGTCACAGCCAAGTACTTGTGGGCAATCTGCTTTCGGTACACCGACGTCAGATTGTACCAGGCAAATTTCCCTGCCCCAGCTGCTGCACCGCCGAAAGAAGTTTGCTCCCAGCCATCCACATGCCCAGTGGTTGAATGCTATCTTGGCAAAATTGCTAGCACTTCAACTGCTGCCTTTTCAGTTGGTAGACTCTGCCCCCTTCCGTGAGTTTGTGGAATGTGCGGTTCCTCAGTGGCAGGTACCCAAACGCCACTTTTTCTCATGGAAGGCGATTCCGGCTCTCTACCGGCATGTGGAAGGCAATGTCCATGCCTCACTGGACAGGGCGGTCAGTGGTAAGGTGCATATTACCGCTGACTCATGGCCCAGCAGGCATGGACAGGGACGTTACCTAAGTTTCACGGCGCATTGGGTGACTCTGCTGGCAGCTGGGAAGGATGCAGGACAAGGTGCAGTAGTGTTGGAGGTTATTCCGCCACCACGCTTTCAAAATGCTGCTACGGGCTGTTCGCCCGTTCGCCGAATTGCGAACGATATGGGCCGTTCACGCCAAATTTGTGTGGCGCGTCACGGCCCATAATTCACTGCGGCATCGCAGTGCATTGCTTGCTGATGATTGGCCAAGCATGCACTATGACCCGCATGCTTGGCCAATCACAGCGCCGCCTGAACAGAGAGCCGTAATTGGCCAAAGCCAAGGAGGCTTTGGCCAATTATGGCTCAGCGGATTTAGTACACGCCCCACACTATATAAGGCCACCTGCACGGCGGCCCTGTGTAGTGTGTGTTCCGGCGTTCATTGAGAGAGAGAGAGAGAGACAGACAGTGTCATTTGATTTGAGTTAGATAGATTAGGCAGAACAGTCAGTCAGTTAGCTACACTTACAGTGTATTGTGTATATATATGCATCCCAGGTGTTGCATATATATATATACACTGTATTCAGTTTAGCTAGATCCATTCCTGTTATCTTCTAGACTATTTACATTTAGTGCAGTGCGTCCTGCTCACAGTGTTCAGCTAGATCCGTTCCTGTTATCTTCTAGACTATTTACGGTACATTTAGTGCAGTGCGTCCTGCTCACAGTGTTCAGCTAGATCCGTTCCTGTTATCTTCTAGACTATTTACATTTAGTGCAGTGCGTCCTGCTCACAGTGTTCAGCTAGATCCGTTCCTGTTATCTTCCTACTGACAGGCAGGCTTGTCTGGTTACAGTATATAAAGCTACCTGAAGAAAATTACTGGTGTTCTATTTGATCCTATTAGTACCACGGACAGGCAGCTAGACTATTTACATTTAGTACAGTGCGTCCTGCTCACAGTGTTCAGCTAGATCCGTTCCTGTTATCTTCCTACTGACAAGCAGGCTTGTCTGGTTACAGTATATAAAGCTACCTGAAGAAAATTACTGGTGTTCTATTTGATCCTATTAGTACCACGGTCAGGCAGCTAGACTATTTACATTTAGTACAGTGCGTCCTGCTCACAGTGTTCAGCTAGATCCGTTCCTGTTATCTTCCTACTGACAGGCAGGCTTGTCTGGTTACAGTATATAAAGCTACCTGAAGAAAATTACTGGTGTTCTATTTGATCCTATTAGTACCACGGTCAGGCAGCTAGACTATTTACATTTAGTACAGTGCGTCCTGCTCACAATTCTCTCCTGTAAGAGTTAATATGGGAAAACAATTTCTCCTTTCCACTGATGCTTTCCAATCCTTGTTCCACAAAAAAACCCAAATTTTCAAAAAACATTTTTCATTGGGACAAAAAGTGAGGTGAAATCTTCTGAAGAGGAGGAAAGACAGCAAAACAAATGTCACAGGGGTGATAACCCTTCCCTATGTTTTCCAAAAAGCTTAAAAAAGATTTTTTGTCTGGAGCTAAACACGTTAAAAATGTACCCGTTCAAAATTACAAAGAGATTCTACTTAACAACAAACCTACAGTCCCTGTCTTGTTTGCACCGCCTGTATACTGCTGTTCAGAGTATATAGGGCCTTTCCTTATTTTAATTTGGGTGCGGGGTTCCCCTTAATATCCATACAAGACCCAAAGGGCCTGGTAATGGACTGGGGGGTACCCATGCCGTTTGTCTCACTGATTTTCATCCATATTGCCATGACCCGCCATGACATTAAACCCGCAAGCAGTTTTAAATGAGATTTTTTCCTTTAAAAATGACATTTGGTGCAGGGACTGTTCTAAACACGGGAAACACGCGTCACTTTACAGGCATACTATAGACACCCCCCAGGTACGATATTTAAAGGAATATTTCACTTTTTTTTTTTTTTATTTTAAGCATCATTAAAATCACTGCTCCCGAAAAAACGGCCGTTTTTAAAAGTTTTTTTTGCATTGATATATGTCCCCTGGGGTAGGACCCGGGTCCCCAAACCCTTTTTAGGACAATACCATGCAAATTAGCCTTTAAAATGAGCACTTTTGATTTCAAACGTTCGAGTCCCATAGACGTCAATGGGGTTCTAACATTCGTGCGAACTTTCGGTCCGTTCGCAGGTTCTGGTGCGAACCGAACCGTGGGGTGTTCGGCTCATCCCTAATTGTGACACACCTCTCTCCTCCACCCCCTCCTCTTCTTCTTCCTCCATGGCCTCTTCCTGTGCTTTGTCCACGGAACCAGCGGTGCTCTGTAGGCGTTCAAGGGGCTACGCAAGTATGCAGGCCAAAAGATGCCATGCAGTGCTTGAGTTGGTGTGCTTGGGGGACAGGAGCCACACTGGGGCAGAGGTTCTGTCAGCTCTGCAGGTTCAGAGGTTCAGCCATGCCAACTTAAGGCAGGAATGGTGGTTTGCGACAATGGCACCAACCTCCTCTCTGCCCTCCGACAGCGACAAATGACCCATGTGCCCTGTTTGGCTCACGTCCTTAACTTGGTGGTGCAGCTGTTCTTGGGCAGGTACCCAGGCTTACAGGATGTCGTGAGGCAGGCCAGGAAAGTCTGTGTGCATTTTCACCGGTCATATAATGCCAGTGCTCGGCTGGCGGACCTCTAAAAGGAGTTTAACCTGCCCAAAAACCGCCTAATCTGTGACATGCCCACCAGGTGGAACTCAACGTTGGCCATGCTGCAGCGGCTGCACACACAGCAGAGGGCCATAAATGAGTACCTGTGCGACTATGGCACCAGGACAGGGTCAGGGGAGCTTGGTTTTTCCCCACGCCAGTGAGGGAAATGATCAGGGATGCATGCACTGTCCTGTCACCATTTGAGGAGGCCACGAAGATGGTGAGCAGTGACAGTGCATGCATCAGTGACACTGTCCCCCTTGTCCACCTGTTGGAGCACACGCTGCGTGGAATAATGGACAGGGCACTTGAGGCAGAACAGAGGCAGGAAGAGTAGGACTTCCTTAGCTCTCAAGGCCCCCTTTATCCAGACAGTGTTCTTGCATGCCCGCCGATCACACAGGAAGAGGACCAGGAGGAAGAGGAGGATTGTGTCAGTATGGAGTTGGAGCCTGGCACTCAGCATCAGCAGCAGTCTTTAAGGGATCAGTCCCAAGAAACACATGGACTTGTACATGGCTGGGAGGAGGTGGCTGCGGACCATGTCATCCTTAGTGACCCAGAGGACTCTGGACCGAATGCCTCAGCAAACCTACACTACATGGCCTCCCTGATCCTGCAAAGCCTTCGTAAGGATCCTCGTATTCGTGGTATCAAGGAGAAGGACCAATACTGGCTGGCAACCCTCCTTGATCCACGTTACAAGGGTAAGGTTGCGGACCTTATCTTGCCATTGCAGAGGGAGCAGAGGATGAAACATCTTCGGGAGGCCTTGCAGAAAGGTCTGTGCAACGCGTTCCCAGAGACTGGGAGGTTACAAACTCCTGTTTCTGGACAACGTGTTGCTGAGGCTTCGGTCAGTCAAAGAAGAAGCGGTGGAGAAGGTGGCCGTCTGACCGATGCATTCAGACAATTTTTTGGTCCGCAGCCCCAAGGTATGATCGGTTCCAGCAACCATCGCCAGCATCTGTTTTACATGGTGCAGGAATACCTAGGGGCAAGATCTGACTTGGACACCTTTCCCACCGAAAATCCTCTGGGTAACTGGGTCTTGAGGATGGATCACTGGCCAGAGCTTGCACAGTATGCAATTGAGCTACTGGCCTGTCCTGCATCCAGCGTTCAACGTTCTTTCGGAACACACATTCAGTGCTGCTGGAGGCGTGGTAACCGATCACAGGGTGCGTCTGTCCACCGACTCGGTCGATCGGCTGACCTTCATAAAAATGAATCAGTCTTGGATCACCACCAGCTACCAAGCACCTGATGCTGATGTAACCAAATATTTTTTTTTTAAATCTCAGATCCCTTCAAAGACTGCTTATGCTGATGCTGAGTGACTATCCTGATTAAATATCCTTTTCCTCCTCAATGATCACGCTGATAGCTTGTAAGAACATTTTTGGTTCTGGGCGCCACCACCAGTGCCTAAGGCCCAATTCTTCAGCCCCTGTTTAACAGGGGCATGTAATTACAATTTTTGATGCAATACTTTGCAGCAGGGCTTGTTCCTGCGTTCCAACTAGAGTATCTGTGAGGGGTTGTAGTGTTGTGGCACCAGAACCAGTGCCTAAGGCCTAATTTTTCAGCCCCTGTTTAACAGGGGCATGTAATTACAATTTTTGATGCAATACTTTGCAGCAGGGCTCGTTCCTGCGTTCCAACTAGAGTATCTGTGAGGGGTTGAAGTGTTGTGGCACCAGCACCAATGCCTAAGGCCTAATTTTTCAGCCCCTGTTCAACAGGGGCATGTAATTACAATTCTTGATCTAATATTTCACAGCAAGGCCCATTTCTGCGCCCACCAAGAGCGAGTGAGGACTTACAGTGTTGTGGCACCACCACCACCACCACCACCAAAGGCCCAATTTTTCTGCCCTTGTTCAACAGGGGCATGTAATTACAATTCTTGATCTAATATTTCACAGCAGGGCCCGTTTCTGCGCCCACCAAGAGCGAGTGAGGACTTACAGTGTTGTGGCACCACCACCACCACCACCACCAAAGGCCCAATTTTTCTGCCCTTGTTCAACAGGGGCATGTAATTACAATTCTTGATCTAATATTTCACAGCAGGGCCCGTTTCTGCACCCACCAAGAGCAAGTGAGGACTTACAGTGTTGTGGCACCAGCACCACCTCCACCACCAAAGGCCCAATTTTTCTGCCCTTGTTCAACAGGGGCATGTAATTACAATTCTTCATCTAATATTTCACAGCAGGGCCCATTTCTGCACCCACCAAGAGCGAGTGAGGACTTACAGTGTTGTGGCACCAGCACCACCACCACCACCAAAGGCCCAATTTTTCTGCCCTTGTTCAACAGGGGCATGTAATTACAATTCTTGATCTAATATTTCACAGCAGGGCCTGTTTCTGCACCCACCAAGAGCAAGTGAGGACTTACAGTGTTGTGGCACCAGCACCACCTCCACCACCAAAGGCCCAATTGTTCTGCCCTTGTTCAACAGGGGCATGTAATTACAATTCTTCATCTAATATTTCACAGCAGGGCCCGTTTCTGCACCCACCAAGAGCGAGTGAGGACTTACAGTTTTGTGGCACCAGCACCACCACCAAAGGCCCAATTTTTCTGCCCTTGTTCAACAGAGGCATGTAATTACAATTCTTGATCTAATATTTGACAGCAGGGCCCTGTGAGGGCTTACAGTGTTGTGGCCACAACAACATCTAAGGCCCAAATTTCTGCTGAGTATATAGGGCAGGCCCCTGCTTTCAAACATCTAACTTACAAATGACTCCTACTTGCAAACGGAAGGAGACAACAGGAAGTGAGATGAAATCTACCCCTAGGAAGGGAAATTCTCTGCTGTAAGAGTTAATATGGGAAAAACTTTTCTCCTTTCCACTGATGCTTTATAACCAATCCTTGTTTCACAAAAAAACCCAAATTTTCAAAAAACATTTGTCATTGGGAGGTGAAATCTTCTGAAGAGGAACACAGACAGCAAAACAAATGTCACAGGGGTGATAACCCTTCCCTATGTTTTCCAAAAAGCTTAAAATAGATTTTTTTGGCTGGAGCTAAACACGTTAAAAATGTACCAGTTCAAAATTACAAACAGATTCTACTTAACAACAAACCTATAGTCCCTGTCTTGTTTGCACCGCCTGTATACTGCTGTTCAGAGTACAGAACCTATATACTGCTGTTTCCTTTTTTAATTTGGGTGTGGGGTTCCCCTTAATATCCATACAAGACCCAAAGAGCCTGGTAATGGACTGGGGGGTACCCATGACGTTTGTCTCACTGATTTTCATCCATATTGCCAGGACCCGACATTACATTAAAGCCACAAGCAGTTTTAAATTACTTTTATTCCTTTAAAAATGACATTTTGTGCAGGGACTGTTCTAAGCATGGGAAACACGCGCCACTTTACAGGTATACTATAGACACCCCCCAGGTACGATATTTAAAGGAATATTTCACTTTTTTTTTTTTACTTTAAGCATCATTAAAATCACTGCTCCCAAAAAAACAGCCATTTTTAAAAGTTTTTTTTGCATTGATACATGTCCCCTGGGACAGGACCCGGGTCCCCAAACCCTTTTTAGGACAATACCATTCAAATTAGCCTTTAAAATGAGCACTTTTGATTTTGAACGTTCGAGTCCCATAGACGTCAATGGGGTTCTAACGTTTGTGCGAATTTTCGGTCCTTTCGCAAGTTCTGGTGCGAACTGAACCGGGGGGTGTTCGGCTCATCCCTAGTCCTTCGACATATCTTGTAGCCAGTGTCCCGGGAGGTTTTCATTTTAAATTAGGAAAGGGACCCTTATTTAGAGAAGGCAAACCATGGGTTCAAGTTTTAAGGTTTAATTTACATAACAAATTTGTGTTTCAAGAAGGGTTGACAGTGAAGGGAGTAATATCACTTATTCGAAGAGCAGGGGAGACTTATTAAGTCTGTCCCAGTTCTTTGACGTATTGTGACGTTAGGGACGTTTTTACCAGTTAACCACTTAAGGACCGCCTCACGCCGATGTACGTCGGCAAGGCGGCACGGGCAGGCAAAATCACGTACATGTACGTGATTTGCCTCCCGCGGGTGGGGGGTCCTATCGGACCCCCCCCGCCGCCCGAGGCGGTCCCGTTGTGTTCCCCGGCGATCGGAGACGAGGGGGAGGCCCCCCCCTCGCGATCGCCGCCGGCCAATGGGAACACTCCTTTGCTGCTGTATGCTAAACAGCAGCAAAGGAAGTGATGTCATCTCTCCTCAGCTCGGTAGTTTCCGTTCCGGCCCGAGGAGAGACGACATGTGAGTGAGTGCACCAACACACACACACACAGTAGAACATGCCAGGCACACAAAACACCCCGATCCCCCCCGATCACCCCCCGATCCCCCCACGATCACCCCCCCCCCCGTCACAAACTGACACCAGCAGTTTTTTTTTTTTTTTCTGATTACTGCTAGGTGTCAGTTTGTGACAGTTACTGTGTTAGCACAGTTACTGTTACCCCCCTGTAGGTCTAGGGTACCCCCCTAACCCCCCCTAATAAAGTTTTAACCCCTTGATCACCCCCCGGCACCAGTGTCGCTAAGCGATCATTTTTCTGATCGCTGTATTAGTGTCGCTGGTGACGCTAGTTAGTGAGGTAAATATTTAGGTTCGCCGTCAGCGTTTTATAGCGTCAGGGACCCCCATATACTATCTGATAAATGTTTTAACCCCTTGATTGCCCCCTAGTTAACCCTTTCACCACTGATCACCGTATAACCGTTACGGTTGATGCTGGTTAGTTTGTTTATTTTTTATAGTGTCAGGGCACCCGCCGTTTATTACCGAATAAAGGTTTAGCCCCCCGATCTCCCGGCGGTGATATGCGTCGCCCCAGGTAGCGTCAGATTAGCGCCAGTACCGCTAACACCCACGCACGCAGCATACGCCTCCCTTAGTGGTATAGTATCTGTACGGATCAATATCTGATCCGATCAGATCTATACTAGCGTCCCCAGCAGTTTAGGGTTCCCAAAAACGCAGTGTTAGCGGGATCAGCCCAGATACCCGCTAGCACCTGCGTTTTGCGCCTCCGCCCAGCCCACCCAAGTGCAGTATCGATCGATCACTGTCACTTACAAAACACTAAACGCATAACTGCAGCGTTCACAGAGTCAGGCCTGATCCCTGCGATTGCTAACAGTTTTTTTGGTAGCATTTTGGTGAACTGGCAAGCACCAGCCCCAGGCAGCGTCAGGTTAGCGCCAGTACCGCTAACACCCATGCACGCATCGTACACCTCCCTTAGTGGTATAGTATCTGAACGGATCAATATCTGATCCGATCAGATCTATACTAGCGTCACCAGCAGTTTAGGGTTCCCAAAAACGCAGTGTTAGGGGGATCAGCCCAGATACCTGCTAGCACCTGCGTTTTGCCCCTCCGCCCGGCCCAGCCCAGCCCACCCAAGTGCAGTACCGATCGATCACTGTCACTTACAGAACACTAAACGCATAACTGCAGAGTTCACAGAGTCAGGCCTGATCCCTGCGATCGCTAACAGTTTTTTTGGTAGCATTTTGGTGAACTGGCAAGCACCAGCCCCAAGCAGCGTCAGGATAGCGCCAGTACCGCTAACACCCACGCACGCACCGTACACCTCCCTTAGTGGTATAGTATCTGATCGCATCAATATCTGATCCGATCAGATCTATACTAGCGTCACCAGCAGTTTAGGGTTCCCAAAAACGCAGTGTTAGCGGGATCAGCCCAGATACCTGCTAGCACCTGCGTTTTGCCCCTCCGCCCGGCCCAGCCCAGCCCACCCAAGTGCAGTATCGATCGATCACTGTCATTTACAAAACTCTAAACGCATAACTGCAGCGTTCACAGAGTCAGGCCTGATCCCTGCGATCGCTAACAGTTTTTTTGGTAGCGTTTTGGGGAACTGGCAAGCACCAGCGGCGTAGTACACCCCGGTCATAGTCAAACCAGCACTGCAGTAACACTTGGTGACGTGGCGAGTACCATAAGTGCAGTTCAAGCTGGTGAGGTGGCAAGCACAAGTAGTGTCCCGCTGCCACCAAAAAGACAAACACAGGCCCGTCGTGCCCATAGTGCCCTTCCTGCTGCATTCGCCAATCCTAATTTGGAACCCACCGCTTCTGCAGCGCCCGTACTTCCCCCATTCACATCCCCAACCAAATGCAGTCGGCTGCATGAGAGGCATTTTTATGCCCTCCCGAGTACCCCTACCCAGCGAACCCCCCAAAAAAGATGTTGTGTCTGCAGCAAGCGCGGATATAGGTGTGACACCCGCTATTATTGTCCCTCCTGTCCTGACAATCCTGGTCTTTGCATTGGTGAATGTTTTGAACGCTACCATTCACTAGTTGAGTATTAGCGTAGGGTACAGCACTGCACAGACTAGGCACACTTTCAGAGGGTCTCCCAAGATGCCATCGCATTTTGAGAGACCCGAACCTGGAACCGGTTACAGTTATAAAAGTTAGTTACAGAAAACGTGTAAAAAAAAAAAATATGTATAAAATAAAAAAAAATAGTTGTCGTTTTATTGTTCTCTCTCTCTCTATTCTCTCTCTATTGTTCTACTCTTTTTTACTGTATTCTATTCTGCAATGTTTTATTGTTATTGTTATTGTTATTATGTTTTATCATGTTTGTTTTTCAGGTATGTAATTATTTATACTTTACTGTTTACTGTGCTTTATTGTTAACCATTGTTAACCATTTTTTTGTCTTCAGGTATGCCATTCACGATTTTGAGTGGTTATACCAGAATGATGCCTGCAGGTTTAGGTATCATCTTGGTATCATTCTTTTCAGCCAGCGGTCGGCTTTCATGTAAAAGCAATCCTAGCGGCTAATTAGCCTCTAGACTGCTTTTACAAGCCGTGGGAGGGAATGCCCCCCCACCGTCTTCCGTGTTTTTCTCTGGCTCTCCTGTCTCAACAGGGAACCTGAGAATGCAGCCGGTGATTCAGCCAGCTGACCATAGAGCTGATCAGAGACCAGAGTGGCTCCAAACATCTCTATGGCCTAAGAAACCGGAAGCTACGAGTATTTCATGACTTAGATTTCGCCGGATGTAAATAGCGCCATTGGGAAATTGGGGAAGCATTTTATCACACCGATCTTGGTGTGGTCAGATGCTTTGAGGGCAGAGGAGAGATCTAGGGTCTAATAGACCCCAACTTTTTCAAAAAAGAGTACCTGTCACTACCTATTGCTATCATAGGGGATATTTACATTCCCCGAGATAACAAAAAAAAGGTTTAAAAAAAAAAAATATGAAAGGAACAGTTTAAAAGTAAGATTAAAAAAGCAAAAAAATAATAAAGAAAAAAAAAAAAAAAAAAAAAAGCACCCCTGTCGCCCCCTGCTCTCGCGCTAAGGCGAACGCAAGCGGCGGTCTGTCGTCAAACGTAAACAGCAATTGCACCATGCATGTGAGGTATCACCGTGAAGGCCAGATCGAGTGCAGTAATTTTTCCAGTAGACCTCCTCTGTAAATCTAAAGTGGTAACCTGTAAAGGCTTTTAAATGCTTTTAAACATGTATTTATTTTGTTGCCACTGCACGTTTGTGCGCAATTTTAAAGCATGTCATGATTGGTATCCATGTACTCGGCCTAAGATCATCTTTTTTATTTCATCAAACATTTGGGCAATATAGTGTGTTTTAGTGCATTAAAATTTAAAAAAGTGTGTTTTTTCCCCAAAAAATGCGTTTGAAAAATCGCTGCGCAATTACTGTGTGAAAAAAAAATGAAACACCCACCATTTTAATCTGTAGGGCATTTGCTTTAAAAAAATATATAATGTTTGGGGGTTCAAAGTAATTTTTTTGCAAAAAAAAAATAACTTTTTCATGTAAACAATAAGTGTCAGAAAGGGCTTTGTCTTCAAGTGGTTAGAAGAGTGGGTGATGTGTGACATAAGCTTCTAAATGTTGTGCATAAAATGCCAGGACAGTTCAAAACCCCCCCAAATGACCCCATTTTGGAAAGTAGACACCCCAAGCTATTTGCTGAGAGGCATGTCGAGTCCATGGAATATTTTATATTGCGACACAAGTTGCGGGAATGAGACATTTTTTTTTTTTTTTTTTTTGCACAAAGTTGTCACTAAATGATATATTGCTCAAACATGCCGTGGAAATATGTGAAATTACACCCCAAAATACATTCTGTTGCTTCTCCTGAGTACGGGGATACCACATGTGTGAGACTTTTTGGGAGCCTAGCTGCGTACGGGACCCCGAAAACCAAGCACCGCCTTCAGGCTTTCTAAGGGCGTGAATTTTTGATTTCACTCTTCACTGCCTATCACAGTTTCGGAGGCCATGGAATGCCCAGGTGGCACAAAACCCCCCCAAATGACCCCATTTTGGAAAGTAGACACCCCAAGCTTGTTTGCCAGGCAAAATTGCAGAAACATGGCGGGAGTACTGGCCCAGGAACATGGTGGGAGACTATGCCCTGTAGCTTTTTTTCTCAAAGATGGTCTGTCCTTGGGAGCTCCGACTTGAACTGCAAAATTGTTAGGTTGTCGAGGATTCTGTCTCCATGTGTTCATCTTTTAGAGATGAACACATGGAGACAGAATCCTTGACAATCTAACAATTTTGCAGTTCAAGTTGGAGCTCCCAAGGACAGACTACCTCCAGCAACAAAAACCACATTCATGAGGAACCAACCACCGACCACTTCCAATCTCCACCTGTCATATTGCCGCATTGAAGAGGTATTTGAGGACAACCAGAGGATCCGTGCTGTGTCCATCCAGTGTGTATGGAATCTATGCTCGTATGACCTCCTGTAACTTAAGAGGTCCATCCCATCTGGTAAGCATTCTACCTGTGTGTGAGTGGAGAGGATTGCTGTTTCACATAGAGGATTGTCTTTACCACAAGGGATTGTTGTCTTTCAATTTATGGACTTTATTTATACATCATCATTTGCGCTGCACTTAATTTGGTTTTTAGTTGTGCTTGGTGATAACCCTTAGTGTTCAGCTTGCATTAACCCATATATATATCTGTTTGCGCTGATTGTTCCTAATTTTGGTACATCCTAGCACTGCCCGAATTCCCCTTTTGGCTGTACCTATAAATATTTCCTCCTTCCTCAACGAGACTCCTTCTGTCTTCTTAACTAACATATCCACTCTGTACATAAATAACACTGTTACCTTTCCAATAGCAGGTAAAAGTCATTCCCCTGATTGGTGTTTTAATTTAGGGAATGAGACACAGACTAACCCCTCCATTTGTAGCAGGTCAATATTTAACATCTTCATGTGTGAACCTAGAGGCCAGTATACACCCCAGATAACCCCTCAAACACTGCAACAAAAGGGAATTGTTCTATAAACAAGACATGACCTGGGCATGGTTTCCTTCTTGGACAGGATGGGGTATAGACATGATGAAAAGGTTGAACAATTATTCAAGTATATTGGATGAGATAATGGAGAGGAATTCAGACATTGCTATGTTAAACATATAAACTAGAGCAATTAGAAAACAGTTAGAACTACGTGAGTTAGCTATAGAAAGCATGAGTGCAGCTCTCACAGGTTTATGTGAAATGACTGAGGACTATGAATGCTGTACTTGGATCTCTAACACAAGTGCCAAGGTGCCTGACTACTATGATATCTATCCTTGCTCTGATTCTTTACCTCTGTTTTAAGTGTTGTACCTGCATAATTGCACGCATTCAATCTCCTGATGATAAGGTTCTATCCTACATGACATACATGAAGAATCATCAGGCAATCTATGCCACAATCCCAAAGAAGTACTAGAACACTGGATAGAATGTAGAGATCATCTTATATGATCTAAGAGGGGATTGAAGGCATATTTAGCTTAACTACATCCATTTTACAATATTCCGTTTCCATTTTGTGTTTATCCTGTACTCTATTTCACAGACAGCTGCATGTACTGGTCATTGTTTTTGTTATCTTTCTTTCTAGATTTGTTTCTCATAAGTTACTTCACATTTCTTGTAAAGCACATGATTTCTAAGAAATAAGGTTGTAATGAATATTTCTGTTGAGTTTCGGTTTGTCATAAAATGTCTTCTTATTTTATTGTACAATCTGTAATTATGTAAAAAGGGCTGTACCCTCTGAAAACTCCCTTTATATTAATGGAGACAGAATAAAGACTTGATTTTTTATCATTGTCTCAATGGGCTAATCTCACAGGCCTGTGGGGATTGCAAGGTACACCTTATATAGAGTTATCGAGGGTCTAAAAATACCCCTAGACAATCTACATTTCCTAACACCTATTATATGTGCTCCTCAGGCTACCAATTTTGGCCTTCAAATAGGTGATGTCTGCCATGGGATACACAGGCTTCACTAATTCTAACAGTTTCTCCATCCTCTTTAGCTTGTTTAAATAGTCCCTGCATTGTACTTGCCAGAGACATGGCAGCTCACTATATTTTTCGATAAACTCTGGCAGGAAATCTGGGGCTGTAAATTTATCAACCATTTTATCTGCAAGACACAACACAAGACAAACCCTAATATCAGGCTAAACTCTCATAATCTTGCCCCAATATAGGCCTCAAACTATAAGCAGTATAGGCCACTAACCACCGATGCTCCAATTTAAAATTGTACCTTTGTTTGAACGATCGGTGATAATGATCCTCCACTCACAGATCGTATGTATGTCTGTTACATCGCCTGCGTGTTATGCTTTATATACACTGCGCATTCGTGAAACTCCGCCCCTGTCCTTCTTTCTAGTGTATTCCCCGCCTCTTCTCTTTCCGGGCAGTGGGAGAGCACATGGCGGAGAAACAGCAAGTGTGTGCTGTTATCAGCAATGTCAAAAGCCCGGAGCAAGAAACGTTCACATCCAGGAGGAGATATTAGGCCTCAAATATGTCCTTTGAAGAGATGATGGAGATGGTGGACATCTTAAAGAGGACAGACTGATGGGAATCATGGACCTTACAGAAACCCAAATGTCAGAAAGGCCAAGATCATGGCTAAAGTTGTCAGAAGTCTGCACAGGAATTTGGGGGTATGACGATCCAAGGATCAATTGAGGAAATGTTGATCAGACCTGAAATTGAGGGAGCAAGATCAATATAGAAAGATCAGGAAAGTGTTGCAAAAAAGTAAGTATTTGTCGTGTGATAAAAAAGAAGAGAAGCAGCGCCAACCTAAGTGCAGTATTGAAGCATAAACATTTTATTACAGGTTAAAATGCACTCACTCAGAGTAAGGTAGATACAGGCACATCAGGTAAAAAAACTGTCTGGGTAGGCTGTGTGGTGGGCAGCAGGGCTCCACAGGGGGCGATCCTATGTGCTGGAGTGTGTTATAATCATCTCTTGTCCCGTCTGGCGGCACTGGTGGTAACCAGTATCACAGGCTGGGTTGAGACAGGCACAGTGTGGATCGTCTGTTGTTGTTTTATTTCCTGGGTTTCAGTGACGCTGGGGGTGTGCACGTGTTCGGAGCATGCATGCTCCTTCATCAGGCATAGCGTTCGTTCATTATGGAAGAGGTATAAGAAGGGCGGGCGGGCCAATTGCATCATTGGTCCCGCCTACCTCGTATTGGGCTTAAGGGAGCTGTGGGAGGGGTAGACTGTGTGTTGGGGAGCCTCTATCAGTATAACAGTATAGGGGGTGGAGAGTGGAGGAGACAATGAGGAAATAGCAAGGGAGGTGAAGATGTGTGTGAAGGGAGGGGGGAGGGAGAGAGCGGATCGACGGGATGCATGGATATGTGCTATTAGAGAACAAATTATGAGGTGGATGAGGATGGGATGAGAAGTGGGAGGGTGGGATGGGGTAGATTGATAGGCATGGGATGAAGAGGAATATATGTGGAATGAAGGAAAAAATGAAAATGAAAAATAAAAAAATATAAGAAAATATATAAAAAATTAAAAATAAAAAGAATATTTAAAAAAAATAATAATGAGCAAATATAAAAAATATATATATAAAAAAAATGTGGGGAAATGATGATGAGGTGAAGTTGGGGAAGAGAATCGGAGGATTATAGGCTTATAAATGGGAGGACATGTGGAGAATTGTATATAATAAATAATATAATAAAATATATGGAAGATGTAAAGGAGAAAAAATGTATATGTCTTAAAAAAATATATATAAAAAGTATATATTTATAGAATAAAATAATATAAGGAAGATAAAATATAAAAAATTATATTTATGGATAAGAGACATATATATATATATATATATATATATATATATATATATATATATATATATATATATATAAAAGATATATATGGAAAAGATTGTAAGAGGATGTGGGAAATGTGTGTCCATGTACATGCACATATATGTGTGTCCATGTATGTGTGTCCATGTACATGCACATATATGGATCGGATGAGTGGGGATGAAGTATGGGAGAATGTGCGCATGCCACAATGGGTGTGGGTTACGAGTAGGATGTGGGGGTGGAATCTTGAAATGGAGGGAGATGTTGGGGTCATGGGGGGGTAATTATGGGGGGGTAGAAAGTTGGAACGGGGGGAAAGGGGGGGTGTGTGTTGGGGCTATATGGGAGGGATCTGGGCATGGTTGAGGATGGATTTTTAGAGGACTGGGTTGATTTCTATTTCTTAATTCAGTCCTCTAGGCGTAAGGGCATCAAGGGTATCTATCCAGAAAGTTTCTCTTTCACAGAGACGTTTGAAACGCTCTGTAGGGGGGAAAGTCCTGGGTATTTGTTCCATGACCCATACTAGAATACCATTGGTGGAGCCTTGGTGGTACTCTTTGAAATGCCTAGGGATAGTTAGATTAAGGTTTTCCTCTATTGATCTGCGGTGTTCTCCAAATCTTTTTCTAAGTGTTCGGATGGTTCGACCAATATAGAGTAGGTTGCAAATGGATGCCATAGATAATGAAGTCTGAGGAACAATTGAAAAATTCTCTGAGTTGATAGGTGTTTCCTTTTGTGGTAAAGGACTTTTGGCGATGGGGGACAAATTTGCAGGTGAGACATTTGAGTTTTTTGCATTGGTACATGCTGTTTAATGAGAGGAAAGTCCGAGATGGGGTGGGTTTGTTATGTATAGTTTTAAGCTTGCTTGGGGCAATAAGGCTTTTTATGTTTCTGGCTTTGCGGTATGTGATCTTGGGTACAGTGTTGATGGATGATTTTAGCATGGGATCCTCCAGTAGGATTTCCCAATGCTTTTTGAAGATTTTTTCCATTTTTTGTATTGGGAGTGAAATTAGGTGATGAACCTGGTGGTATGGGGTTGGGGGGGTGGTGGGTTGGGTTGGTGGTTCTGTATGGGAGGGAGAGTGATCTTCCACAAAATTGGCGAAAGCTTCTTCTATTAGATCTGGGGGTATCCTTTCTCTAGGAATTTGGTTTTAAACAGGTTGCCTTGTCTGATGTAATCGGAGTTGTGGGTACAGTTGCGTTTTAGGCGGTTAAATTGGCTTTTTGGGATGGTAGAAATCCATCTGGGGTGGTGGCAGCTTTGATAGTGTAGATATGAATTGCCTGCAGTAGGCTTTATGTATTTTTTGTCATAGATCATATTTTCGGTGTGGCAGAGCTCAAGGTCCAGAAAGGCCAAGCTATCTGGGCTGCATGCGGATGTGAAGGAGAGGCCTAGGTTGTTGGAGTTGCAATAAGTAACAAAACTATCAATGGGTGGTCCGGTCGTGTCCCATATGATAATAATATCATCTATATATCGACCCATGTAGATGATGAATTCGGAAAAAGGGTTGTTATTCAAGATGAACAGATGTTCCCACAGGCCCATGGTGAGGTTGGCATAGCTGGGCGCAAAATTGGCGCCCATTGCCATCCCTTGGGTTTGGAGGTAGAAGTTGTTGTCAAATGAGAAATAGTTGTGGGTCAGGCAGTATTGGGTAGAATCTATGATGAAGACTGCCTGGGTAGTTTTGATGGATGGGTCTGAGGAAAGGAAGTGTTTGACAGCTCAAAGACCAATGTCATAGGAATGGAAGTATATAGGGAGTTGACATCTAGGGAGACCCATTGATATGTGGGTTCCCGGGTGTAGTTTTTAAGAATGTCTAGGAGGTGGGTACCATCACGGATGTATGTGGGTAGGTTTTGTGTTAATGGTTGTAGGAAGTGGTCAATGTATATGGAGAAAAAGCTGGTGATGCTTTCCATGGCAGCTACAATTGGTCGACCTGGGGGATTGGTTGGATCTTTGTGTATTTTTGGGAGATGGTAAAAATAGGGGGTGTTGTAGTATGGTCTGGATAGAAAGGAGGCTTCGGCTTTGGTAATTATGTGGTCATTGAGGGCTTGCTTTATGAGAGTATCAGCCTCCATGAAAAAGAGGGGGAGTGGGTCACTGGTGAGGCGGGTGTATGTGTTGGTATCCGAGAGCAATTTGTAGGCTTCACCAAGGTAAGCTTCACGATTTTGGATGACGATGCCACCCCCTTTGTCTGCAGATTTGATGATGGTGATGGATGTATTATTGGTTAGTTTTTTTTAAGGGAGGTTGTTTCTTGGGGAGTGAGATTGTTTTTTGGACGTTGGGAGGAGGTGGATTTGCTCATTCGCTGTATGTCCAAGAATACGACTTGATAAAAGCTCTGTATATAGGTGTGGCTGGGATTGAAGATGGACTTGGGTCAGAAGGGAGTGTGTTTTATGGGGGGTGAGTCACAAAAATATTGTAGGAGATGGGGAGTATCTGGAGCAGTGGAATCTTCATCAAAATTATAGAGTTCCTCTAAAATCGCCAGACACGGATCCTCCAGATCATGTTCAAGAGGGGATGTGGATGTAGTAGTGTTTAGATTAGTATCATCTTGATTATCATTTAATTTTTCTTTGTGGGCTTTTATATTGAAGAAGCGTTTGACTGTGAGGTCGCGGATGAATTTGTTTAGATCCACAAAAAGAGTGAATTGGTTAGGTTGTGTGGTGGGTGCAAAGTTTAGGCCTTTGTTAACCACTTAACAACCGGCCCATAGCCAAATGAAGGCTGTTGCTTAACTCTGGGAGGGCGTCCAGGGACATCCTCCCAGAATTCCGCTCTCACGCGCCCCCTAGGGCGCGCACTCCAGAGGACCCGGCGCATCACGGATCTCGGTAAATGGCAGCTAATCGTGGCCGTTTACCATGTGATCGCTCCGTCAAATGACAGAGCGATCACATGTAAACAAACCAGCGTCATCTCATGACGCTGATTCCTCTCCTCACCTCCTGTGTACCGATCGGTACACTGTGAGTGGAGAGGGGGATGGATGGATGGTGGCAGCGCTGTGGGCTGCATCTGTAGTGCCCACAGCGCAGCATAGAGACATCCATCCATGCTCAGCCATCCCTCACTACTCTGCAATGCCCTGCAATGCTGTGCAATACTCTGCAATGCCCTCTGCAATGCCCCACAATACTCTGCAATGCCCCACAATACCCCACAATACTCTGCAATGCCCCACAATACTCTTCAATACCCTGCAATACCCCGCAATACTCTGCCATACCCTGCAATACCCTGAAATACCCCGCAATACTCTGCCATACCCTGCAATACCCCGAAATACCTCGCAATACTCTGCAATACCCCGCAATACTCTGCCATACCCTGCAATACCCCGCAATACTCTGCCATACCCTGCAATACCCTGAAATACCCCGCAATACTCTGCCATATCCTGCAATACCCCGAAATACCCCGCAATACTCTGCCATACCCTGCAATACCCCACAATACTCTGCCATACCCTGCAATACCTCGCAATACCCTACCATACCCTGCAATACCCCGAAATACCCCGCAATACTCTGCCATACCCTGAAATACCCCGCAATACTCTGCCATACCCTGCAATACCCGCAATACTCTGCCATACCCTGCAATACCTTGAAATACCCTGCAATACTCTGCCATACCCTGTATTACCCCGAAATATCCCACAATACTCTGCCATACCCTGCAATACTCCGCAATACTCTGCAATACCCCGCAATACTCTGCCATACCCTGCTATACCCCGCAATACTCTGCCATACCCTGCAATACCCCGAAATACCCCGCAATACTCTGCCATACCCTTCAATACCCCGAAATACCCCTCAATACTCTGCCATACCCTGCAATACCCCGCAATACTCTGCCATACCCTGCAATACCCCGCAATACTCTGCAATACCCCGCAATACTCTGCCATACCCTGCAACACCCCGAAATACCCTGTAATACTCTGCCATACCCTGCAATACCCAGAAATACCCCGCAATACTCTGCCATACCCTGCAATACCCCAAAATATCTCGCAATACCCCACAATACCCAGCCATACCCTGCAATACTCTGTGATACCCAGCCATACTCTGCCATACTCTGCCATACTCTGCCATACCCAGCCATGCTCTGCAATACCCCGCAAAAATCTGTAATACTCTGCCATAACCCGCAATACTCTGCCATACCCAGCCATACTCTGCAATACCCAGCCATGCTCTGCAATACCCCGCAAAAATCTGCAATACTCTGCCATAACCCGCAATACCCCGCAATACCCAGCCATACTCTGCAATACTCGGTGATACCCAGCCATACTCTTCCATACCCAGTCATACTCGGCGATACTCAGCAATACCCAGCCATGCTCAGCCATACTCGGCCATGCTCAGCCATACTCGGCTATGCTCAGCCATACTCGGCCATGCTCGGCAATGCTCAGCCATACTCAGCCATGCTCAGCCATACTCTGCCTCTGTATGTGGCCAGGCTGTGGAAGTCTCACACATGTGGTATCGTCGTACTCAGGAGGAGTAGGAGAACCTATTTCGGGGTGTCATTTTTGGCATGTACATGCTATGTGTTAGAAATATTGTATAAATGGACAACTTTGTGTTAAAAAGAAAAAGTGTTTAAACCACTTCCCGCCTGCCGTCATACGACGTCCTTGACTTTGTGCGGGGATATCTGAATGATGGGTGCAGCTACAGGCATCATTCAGATATCAGCTTTTTCAGCCAGCGATTCCCTACACCATAAGAATGATCATAGCGGCTGTTACACTGCTTGATCGTTCTTATGGGAGGTGAGAGGGGACATCCCCCCCTCCCGCCGCCCTCCGGTGCTTCTACCGACTTACCGCTACGATCGAAGCCAGGATCTTTTTTTTTTTTTTTTTTTTTTTTTTTTTTCAGGCAAAGCCTAGAGGTGAGATATGGGGTCTTATTGACCCCATATCTCACTGTAAAGAGGACCTGTCATGCCATATTCCTATTACAAGGGATGTTTGCATTCCTTGTAATAGGAATAAAAGTGATCAAAAAAAATTTTTGGGGGAAAAAAGTGTCAAACTAAAATAAATAAAGTAAAATAAAGAATAAAAAAAAAATTAAAGCGCCCCTGTCCCTGTGTGCTCGCATGCAGAAGTGAACGCATACGTAGGTCCCGCGCACATATGAAAATGGTGTTCAAACCACACATGTGAGGTATCGCTGTGATCGGTAGAGCGAGAGCAATAATTTTGGCCCTAGACCTCCTCTGTAACTCAAACTTTGTAACCAGTAAAAATTTTTAAAGCGTCGCCTATGGGGATTTTTAAGTAGCGAAGTTTGGCGCCATTCCACAAGTGTGTGCAATTTTGAAAGGTGACATGTTAGGTATCTATTTACTCGGCATAACTTCATATTTCATATTATGCAAAAACATTGGGTTTTTTTAAGCACAAAACAGTTTTTCTTCCCAAAAAAACGCGTTCGAAAAATTGCTGCGCAAATATCGTGCGAGATAAAAAGTTGCAATGACCGCTATTGTATTCTCTAGGGTTTTTCTAAAAAACATATATAATGTTTTGGGGTTCTATGCAATTTTTTAGCAAATCAATGATGATTTTTACATGTAGGAGAGAAATGTCAGAATTGGCCTGAAGGTGCTCCCCTGCATGATGGGCCTCTGTATGTGGTATCGCCGTACTCTGGAGTAATAGCAGAATGTGTTTTGGGTGTGTAATTTGTGGTATGCATATGCTGTGTGTGAGAAATAACCTGCTAATATGACAATTTTGTGAAAAAAAAAAAGAAAAAAAAACTTAATTTTGCAAAGAATTGTGGGAAAAAATGACAACTTCAAAAAACTCACCATGCATCTTTCTAAATACCTCGGAATGTCTTCTTTCGAAAAAGGTGTCATTTGGGGGGTATTTGTACTTTTCTGGCATGTTAGGGTCTCAAGAAATGAGATAGGCCGTCAGTAATTCAGGTGAGATCAATTTTTAGATATTGGCACCATAGCTTGTGGACGCTATAACTTTCACAAAGACCAAATAATATACACTAATTTGGGTTATTTTTACCAAAGATATGTAGCGGTATAAATTTTGGCCAAAATATATGAAGAAAAATTACTAATTTTCAAAATTTTATAACAGAAACGAAGAAAAATGCATTTTTTTACAGATTTTTTGGTCTTTTTTCTTTTATAGCGCAAAAAATAAAGAACTTAGCGGTGATTAAATACCACCAAAAGAAAGCTCTATTTGTGTGAAAAAAAGGACAAAAATTTCATATAGATACAGTGTTGCATGACTGAGTAATTGTCATTAAAAATGTGAGAGCACCAAAAGCTGAAAATTGGTCTGGTTATTAATGGGGTTTAAGTGCCCAGTGGTCAAGTGGTTAAGTAAGGAGATTTCTTCAGGCGTGGGGACATGGGAAGAGAGATTGAACATTTTTTTTACATCCATCATCATCAAATCTTCAGACAAAGGGGGTGGAATCGTCATCCAAAATAGTGAGGCTTACTTTGGTGAAGCCTACAGATTGCTCTTGGATACCAACACATACACCCGCCTCGCCAGTGACCCACTCCCCCTCTTTTCCATGGAGGCTGATACCCTCGTAAAGAAAGCCCTCAACGACCACATAATTACCAAAGCCGAAGCCTCCTTTCTATCCAGACCATACTACAACACTCCCTATTTTTACCATCTCCCAAAAATACACAAAGATCCAACCAATCCCCCAGGTTGACCAATTGTAGCTGCCATGGAAAGCGTCACCAGCTTTTTCTCCATATACATTGACCACTTCCTACAACCATTAGCACAAAACCTACCCACATACATCCATGATGGTACCCACCTCCTGGACTTTCTTAAAAACTACACCTGGGAACCCACATATCAATGGGTCTCCCTAGATGTCAACTCCCTATATACTTCCATTCCCCATGACGTTGGTCTTTGAGCTGTCAAACACTTCCTTTCCTCAGACCCATCCATCAAAACTACTCAGGCAGTCTTCATCATAGATTCCACCCAATTCTGCCTGACCCACAACCATTTCTCATTTGACAACAACTTCTACCTCCAAACCCAAGGGACGGCAATGGGCGCCAATTTTGCGCCCAGCTATGCCAACCTCACCATGGGCCTGTGGGAACATCTGTTCATCTGGAATAACAACCCTTTTTCCGAATTCATCATCTACATGGGTCGATATATAGATGATATTATCATCATATGGGACATGACCGGACCACCCATTGATAGTTTTGTTACTTATTGCAACTCCAACAACCTAGGCCTCTCCTTCACATCCGCATGCAGCCCAGATAGCTTGGCCTTTCTGGACCTTGAGCTCTGCCACACCGAAAATATGATCTATGCCAAAAACTACATAAAGCCTACTGCAGGCAATTCATATCTACACTACCAAAGCTACCACCACCCCAGATGGATCTCTAACATCCCAAAAAGCCAATTTAACTGCCTAAAACGCAACTGTACCCACAACTCCGATTACATCAGACAAAGAAACCTGATTAAAACAAAATTCCTAGAAAAAGGATACCCCCAGATCTAATAGAAGAAGCTTTCGCCAATTTTGTGGAAGATGACTCTCCCTCCCATACACAATCGCCAACCCAACCCACCCCCCCCCACCCCATACCACCAGGTTCATCACCCAGTTTCACTCCCAATACAAAAAAATGGAAAAAATCTTCAAAAAGCATTGGGACATCCTACTGGAGGATCCCATGCTAAAATCATCCATCAACACTGTACCCAAGATCACATACCGCAAAGCCAGAAACATAGAAAGCCTTATTGCCCCAAGCAAGTTTAAAACTATACATAACCCACGCCATCTCGGACTTTCCTCTCATTAAACGGCATGTACCAATGCAAAAAGCTCAAATGTCTCACCTGCAAATTTGTCCCCCATCGCCAAAAGTCATTTACCACAAAAGGAAACACCTACCAACTCAGAGAATTTTTCAATTGTTCCTCAGACTTCATTATCTATGGCATCTGTTGCCCTTGCAACCTACTCTGTATTGGTCGAACCATCCGAACGCTTAGAAAAAGATTTGGGGAACACCGCAGATCAATAGAGGAAAACCTTAATCTAACTATCCCTAGGCATTTCAAAGAGTACCACCAGGGCTCCATCAATGGTATACTAGTATGGGTCATCGAACAAATACCTAGGACCCCCCCCCTACAGAGCGTTTCAAACATCTCTGTGAAAGAGAAACTTTTTGGATATATACCCTTGATGCCCTTATGCCTGGAGGCCTGAATGAAGAAATAAAAATCCATCCTCAACCATGCCCAGATCCCTGCCATATAGCCCCAACACACTCCCCCCCCCCCCTCCCCCTCCCATAATTACCCCCCCCATGACCCCAACATCTCCCTCCATTTCAAGATTCCACCCCCACATCCTACTCGTAACCCACATCCATTGCGGTATGCGCACATACATGTTTTTGGTTCCACCAAACGCATGCACCTTTGTTTTTATCTCCCATACTTCATCCCCACTCATCTGATCCATATATGTGCATGTACATGGACACACATATTTATGTAAACATTTCCCACATCCTCTTACAATCTTTTCCATATATATCTTTTCCATATTATATATTATCCATAAATATAATTTTTTATATTTTATCTTCCTTATATTATTTTATTCTATAAATATATACTTTTTTTATATATATATTTTTTAAGACATATACATTTTTTTCTCCTTTACATCTTCCATATATTTTATTATATACAATTCTCCACACATCCTCCCATTTATAAGCCTATAATTCCCACAATAAAAAATCCTCCGATTCTCTTTCCCAACTTCACCTCATCATCATGTCCCCTCATTTTTATTATATATATTTTTTATATTTGCTCATTATTATTTTTTTACATATTCTTTTTATTTTTATATTCTTATATAATTATATTCTTTTTATTTTTAATTTTTTATATATTTTCTTATATTTTTTTATTTTTCATTAAAATTTTTTCCTTCATCCCATGCCCATCAATCCACCCTATCCCACCCTCCCACTTCTCATCCCGCCCTCATCCACCTCATAATTTGTTCTCTAATAGCACATATCCATGCATCCCGTCCCTCCGCTCTCTCCCTCCCCCCTCATTTTTATTATATATATTTTTTATATTTGCTCATTATTATTTTTTTACATATTCTTTTTATTTTTAATTTTTTATATATTTTGTTATATTTTTTTATTTTTCATTAAAATTTTTTCCTTCATTCCACATATATTCCTCTTCATCCCATGCCCATCAATCCACCCTATCCCACCCTCCCACTTCTCATCCCGCCCTCATCCACCTCATAATTTGTTCTCTAATAGCACATATCCATGCATCCCGTCCCTCCGCTCTCTCCCTCCCCCCTCCCTTTACACACATCTTCATCTCCCTTGCTATTTCCTCCCTGTCTCCTCCACTATCCACCCCCTATACTGTCATACTGATAGAGCCTCCCCAACACACAGTCTACCCCACCCATGGCTCCCTGAAGCCCAATACGAGGTAGGCGGGACCAATGATGCAATTGGCCCGCCCGCCCTTTTTATACCTCTTCCATAATGAACGAAGGCTATGCCTGATGAAGGAGCACGCATGCTCCGAACGCTTCACTGAAACCCGGGAAATACAACAACAACAGACGATCCACACTGTGCCTGTATCAACCCAGCCTGTGACACTGGTTACCACCGGTGCCGCCAGACGGGACAAGAGATGAGTATAACATATTCCAGCACATATGATCGCCCCCTGTGGCGCCCTGTTGCCAACCACACAGCCTACCCGGATGGATTTTTTACCTGATGTGCCTGTATCTACCTTACTCTGAGTGAGTGCATTTTAACCTGTAATAAAATGTTTATGCTTCAATACTGCACTTAGGTTGGCGCTGCTTCTCTTCTTTTTTATCTCCCTCCAAAGGTGAATTCTGCCCTTCAAGCATGCTGCCTCCTGTACTTGTATGTGTGTCAGTATCTCTCCCCTGAGGTCATAGACCTATACTCTGCTTCCCCCCAATTTTCCCCTCCGCACTTATCCATTTTCTCCCCATTTTATGCCTGGACTATTGTTCATCAACCCACCATTATCCCCGGACTCTTTATCATTTTTTATCAATATTGACTGTATTGTAATTTATATAACACTTATACAATCATTGTCTTATACAAGCTATTAATTGGTAATCAATTTTTCTTTATTACTTAATATCCCTTTGTGTATTGCTTACCCCAATCCACAGCTGTTTTCCCCTAGCGCAACAAAATATTGTAAGTATTTGTCATGTGTACCTATTATTATTATGACTTTCATTCTGGTCCACGTGCTTTTCTTTACTGTTGTACAGTTTAAAATGGCAAGTTTGGAGGGCGCATGCACGGCGCGAAGCAGGAAGGCAGCGGCGGCTGAGAGCTCCTAGAGACACAGAGACAAGGGCACTTCCCCGGGCCCTACTAAAACACTGTTTTCCCCCCATGTCTACCCGCACCCCCGGCGGAACTCTCAGTGCATGCCGGGACCCCGAAATTGCCACAGTAAATGAGCCCTAAAGACCCTTACCATGTACCTGCTTCGGGTGAGGGAGCAGAGCAAGATGGCGCCCAGCAGCAGCAGACACAGGTACGCTCCCTGGCTGCAGACTCCTCACCAGCTTTCTCCCTGGGAGATTGTGAGAATTCATTACAACTCACCAAGGCTGACTTAGATAAGAGCCTGTCAGCCATGTATGACAAAATTGCCCAGAAGTTCCAATCAGAGCTGCATAAATCCACACCCTGTCCCTGGAGATTGCAGCTTTAGGAAGCAGGACTGATTTACTAGAAACTAAACATGATGAGCTTGTCCTAGTCTGTTCTGATCTCATAAAAGACCACAAATCCCTCTATGAGACTGTCCTACAACTCCAAGCCCATATTGAGGACCTGGACAATAGGAACAGACGGAACAGACAGAACAATCTCAGAGTGCGTGGGGTCCCAGAGACTGTGACCGCCCTGCTACCGGCAGTGCAGAAGCTGTTCCATTCCCCCTCCCAGACTCCCCCCTCCATGCTTTCTCCTGCGATAGGATCCACAGGGCCCAAAGCCCTAAACCTCCACCTGAAAAACCCCCAAGGGATATCATGTTCTGCCTTAAGGACTTCTTGATTAAAGAGGAAATTCTCCTGGCTTCACGAAACACCCCCAATATGCTTCTGGATGGAGTCTCCATCCAAATATACCTCCACATCTCCCCTACTACCCTGGACAAATGCAGGAAAATTAAGGAAGTTCTCCAGTCGGCTAATATTCGCTACCATTGGGGATTCCCGTTTAAACTTCAGGTCCCCCACAATGGCATGACCTACTCTGTCACCACAGTCCCAGAAGGCAAGGAACTTTTGGTGAAGCTGGGCCTCCTTGACGCAGCGGTACTCCCCAGGATGCATTCTACTCCTCGCTCATCAGCCACATGGGCCACCCCACCTCCTAGATGGGATCGTCAGAACCTACCTTAAGACTAACCTGCCTCTTCCCCCAAGTTTAACCTTTTTTCCTTTTCAGTTCAAGGGTGCGGCTTGCAGATCACTCCCGACATGCTTCGTGACAACTAATGTCTCCTTGCTCCGTGCTGGATTCCGGTCACGTCTGCTTGATTGTCCCCTTATTCTAATCCTTATTCTAATCCAGTTAGTACCTGTTGGTCCCAGGTCTGCTCAGGAGTTCCCAGTTCAGTGGGCTCCCAGCAGGTACTTGGACGTTACTGTTCACCGTTCTTTTTATCTTGATGGTTTTCCGGCTTTAGAGAATTGGACCCCAGGGTCCGCAAAAACGTTGTCCTTTTGGTCAGTGGGAGGACTTTTTCCCTGACTCCTGGACTGTTCACTGCCATTTTTTGGCTTAGTTTTCTTGTTCACTGGCTTTCTGTTTTCTAAAAAATTTTTTTCCTTATTTTTATGTTTTTTGCTGTTCACCACAATTGTATTGTATTTCTAACTGATAAACCAGATAGATCCGCTAGATGGAGCTGTTCCTCTTACTATTTCTCATACACACATTATGCTTGCTCTCAGGGGTATGATGGGTTGTTGTGGGGGCGCCCCTCTCGACTTGGAATCTCTAATAACATCCAGCTGCCCAAATTTAATTTCCCATGCGTCTAATGCCCTGTACACACGGTTGGATTTTCCGAGGGAAAATGTGTGATCGGAGCTTGTTGTCGGAAATTCCTATCGTGTGTGGGCTCCATTGGACTTTTTTCATCAGATTTTCCGACACACAAAGTTTGAGAGCAGGCTATAAAATTTTCCGACAACAAAATCCGATCGCGTCAATTCCGATCGTATGTGGCCAATTCCGACGCACAAAGTGCCACGCTTGCTCAGAATAAATTCCGAGACGGAACTACTCGGTCTGGTAAAATTAGCGTTCGCAATGGATATAGCACTTTCGTCATGGTGCAATGTTTGAAATTGTTTAATGCAGCGCACTCTCTTCTTCTTTATAATGCGAGAAGAATGTTTTGCTGCTCATATTCACACAGACTTCTCACAAACTTCTTTCTTTATTATTTATCGTGATTTCATCAATATATTTTGATTTGTCACACCTGACTAAAAAATTATCTTTTTTTTGTTTGTATTTTATTCAAGCCTGATCTTTTTTTTTTTTTACTCCAGAATATTTTTGGGTGTGTTTTGTGTGTCAAGTTACCACAACACCATTATTATCTTGTATTATTTTATCTCAAGGAGATTGTTTGGTGTCTCTTGTTAATTTCACATTGTATTTTTGAAATGTACCTGTCTCCTCACAAACTGTCCTTTTTGAAGGAAAACACACATAGGCAAGTATCATTGAAACAAAAATTCCTTTATTAAGGGCTCATAACCAAACAAAGAGGAAGGCAACGCTGGATAAACAGCAGAAATTGGCGAAGCCTTTGACCCCCAGGGCACATTTTTCCAGACCAGACTGAACCCAGGCCATTACTCTCTGGTCTTCCTTACATGCTTCCTTCCCGGCTGTGGCTCTTGTGTTGGAGGTGTGGCAGGAGGAGGAGTAGGACCTGGAGGAGGAGGAGGACCTGGAGGAGGAGGAGGACCATGGGGGAGCTGACAAATGGGGCTTTCGCATGTGAGTTGGCCGCTCAATACCTTCTGTAGAGCTTCTAAAATTACAAACTCACATAAGAGGCGTTGGCCCTCCTCCATTTGCAGCATTTTGCATGCTGTTATGGCAGCAAAATCCTCTTCCACACTGTGGGGTGTTCTGAGGGCCTCAGTGGCCTTCCAAAATAGGCCTATTGCAGCCTCCTCCAGGTTACTCCTCTTCCTGCCACTTTTTGGTTGAAGGCGGAGGGGAGGGACCTGGGTATCGGGCAGCCTGCTTGGCCTGGCCACCTCCTGGCTGAGACTTCCCTGTGTATGAAAAAGGGACATCGTTTTAGTTTTTGGTTCATCAATCACAATCAGAAATTAGTAATCCGAACTAACATAAATTTAACATCATTAATTGGACAACCAGAAATATTTAGAAGAATGCTATACCTGACTCAAGCTGGGCTCCTCCACATGTTGCTGCCTGGAAGGCCCAGGTTGGACGTCAGAAGCCTCAGCTGAGGGGGAAGGAAGTGTTGAAGGAAGACTGGAGAGTGCTGGCCTAGGTTCAGTCTGACCTGACAGAAAATGCAGTCTGGGGACATAAATGTCATCTGCTGCTCCTGATCTTAGGGAATCCTGGACCTTCTTGCGCTCCCTTAGATAAGTGTTCCTCATGCCACCAATTAGGGCCTTTAAATAGGGGATGTCTGCCGTGGGGATCACCGGCTTCACAAATTGCAGCAAATTATCCAGCGCTGCCTTCCTCTTTGTTTGGTTCTTATAATCGGGGTGGTTTACCTGCCACAGACAGGGCAGCTCCCTGAACATATCTATGAATATGCTGATAAACTCCTGATTCTTCAAGATATCCATTTTCTCTGCAAGACAAACCCTAATGTCAGGCTAAAGTCTCCTAATCTTGTCACAATATAGGCCTCAATCTAGAAGCAGTATAGGCCCAATTTTCAATCTTATCTTCATTATCACGATCGACGCCTCCGATACTCCTTCCTCCGCTCACAGATCGTACGTACTACGCACGCGTGTTACGCTTTATATACACCACAAATGCATGAAACTCTGCCCGCCCCTGACGTTCTTTCTAGTCTATTCCCCGCCCTTTCTCATTCGGTGCAGTGGGGAAGAGCACATGGCGGAGACACAGCATGTGCGTGCTAATTACAGCAACGAGAAGGAGGAAAGCCAGGAGCCAGAAACGTCCCGATCCCAGAGGAGACGATTTAAGGCCTCAAATATGTCCTTTGGGGAGATGTTGGAGATGGTCGACATCCTGAAGAGGACCGACTATGACAGGAAGTATGGACCTTAGCCCAACCCCAATGTCAGAAAGGCCAAGATTATGGTGAAAGTTGTCAAGAGTCTGCAGAAGAATTTTGGTGTACGACGATCCAAGGATCAATTCAGGAAGCAGTGGTCAGACCACAAATTAAGGGAGCACGAGCAGTACAGAAGGATCAGGAGAGTGCTCCAAAAAAGTAAGTAGTTGTGCTGTGTTCCTATTCTTTATTTTTCTAACGTTCATGCTGCTCCATGTGCTTTTCTTAACTGTTGTACAGTTTAAAATGGCAACTTTTATGTTCATGGGCACATTATTCGTTCGTATGAAACATTGTTTGTTCGGCATAGAAAACACCATGTTTTGGACATATGCATTTGAATACATTTTTGCTAGCCTACATCTCTTAAAATAATTTTGGTGTCTAGATGGGTTGGTAACTAGAATAAAAAGTGCAAACTAGATTCTGTGTAAGGAGAGGACACTCAGCAGCTTTTTACACATCTGGACACTAGAGTACTAGTGTGGGACACCAGAACACCCTTTTATTAGGGGCCCCACACAGGTGCTCCAGTGTATACTATAGGGGTGTCTCCATCTGTGAAGCTTGTACAAAACAGATAAGTATTCAAGCTTGACAAAGGAAAAAAAAATGTCTTCATCTTGGAACTCTGCCAAAGCAGACAATTGTACCCCACTTCCAAGCAATGTTTCATATTCCTATTTCTGCCATCAAATGTCTGTGTTCTAAGTGTACCTATTTTTGTTTACATAGGGGCTAAAAGACTCGGAGGACACCACTCATCCGAGGAGACCACAGACCCCCCACCTCAGGAAGAAGGGGAAATCCCACAAAGCCAACAGGAGGAGGGAGACGTGGTGGAAATTGTGAGGTGAGTGACTGCGACCACAGGCTCGGATAAGAGATGGATGCCGGCATATTTATAATACATGGTGTGTTTTTTATATATATTTTTAGGTGATCGTGATGTTGTGGATCCAGGTCATTTCACCAGTGAAAGTGCCCAGATCCTGATCGGGGGAGATCATGTGGTGTAATAGGGACTTGGAAAACATCCAGAAAAACATCAATGATGTTAAAAACAAAATGACGAACATCATTGATCTTCTAGGGAGAGTTTAAAACCCCTTGAAATCCGTAATGTAGTTGGCATTTTTCAAAAAAAAATTCTTGCACCTTTTTTTACCTATTGCCAAAAAGCCAAATTTTGAAGATGCACACAGTGTGTCAAGATGTGCTATCTGCCATCATGGGAGATCAATGTAGGTGTTTTGTGGATGCAACCCCTTCCTCAATAATAAATTAGCTGAGAGGAAGGGGTTGCACCCACAAAACACGTCCCTTGATCCCCCGTGATGGCAGCTCGCACATGTTGACATTCGGCAATTTGTGTGCTGTGCACCTTCAAAATTTGGCTTTTCCAGGGGTGACTTCACCCCATCTGAATGCAATATCAAACACAGTTTATAAATACTCATGTCTGATATTGCCTTCAATTTTGAACTTTGTAAATTCCAGATTTGTGTATTTCTTGTTGGTTTTAAAGATTGCTTTTTTACCTTAAATGGACATTTCTACTTTTATTAATGTGACCCAAAAAATTGTTATACAACAAACATGTTGGTTTGTTTTTAAAACCTTTGATAAATGCACATATGATTGTGCTTGTATTAAAAAGATTGATAATCAAGAATGTGTGGATTCTTCTTTCAATGCTCAAAAAAATTTTTGTTGGTAAAATTGTTGGTTTCTGTGACAATGGGGATTATTTCCTAAGGGCAAATCCACTTTGCACTACAAGCACAGTTTCAGTGCAGTCTCAAGTGCACTTGTAGTGCAAAGTGTCTTTTCCTTTAGTAAATAACACCCAACAGTGCTTTCTAATGTTACACAATCACGCCATTTTCAGGACTCCCCAAATTTATGTCAGGGTCAGCTAAAAGAAAGACAAGCAGTAAATGTAAGCAAATATTTTAGTCTTTAAAATTTGTTTTTTATTTCAAAAATGTCTCAGACATTGTCTGGCATATCGATGACCCTCCTACCCACAAAGTATTCCATGTATCTTATACGGACCTCGCGGGCACTCAGGGGGGGCAAGCCAGGACAGCCAGCATCAAGCGCTGTCAGGGTTGGTTCATTTACATGAATTCCGGGTTCAGGCCCAACTGAGCCAGCATAGTTCACAGAATTTCTCCTTAAAAAGTTGTGGAAAACACAGCAAGCCAGGATGATATGATTGAGTTTATACTCCGCCATATGTATGGGTGTAAGAAATAGGTGGAACCGGCTGACCATTATTCCAAACATGTTCTACACCACTCTTCTGGCTCTGGCCAGCCGGTAATTAAAAACCCTCTGGTCTGGGGTGAGGGTCCTTACAGGAAATGGCCGCATAAGATGGTCCCCCAGTGCAAATGCTTCATCCGCAACAAAGATGAATGGGAGTCCTTCCGCATTGTCTTCTGAAGGTGGCAAGTCCAAGATGCCATTCTGGAGACACCTGTAAAACTCCATCTGGGCAATGACTCCACCATCTGACATCCGGCCATTCTTCCCCACATCCACATACAGGAACTCGTAAATAGCCGACACCAACGCCAACATCACAATACTATTGAACCCCTTGTAGTTGTAATAGTATGACCCCGAGTTGGGTGGTGGGACGATGTGGACGTGTTTCCCATCAATTGCCCCTCCGCAGTTAGGAAAGTCCCACCACTGGGCGAAGTGGGAGGCCACAGTCTGCCATTCCTGTGGGTTGGAAGGAAATTGTGGAGTCAAACAAGAAAATAAAATTAATAATTTTGCACATAAACATGGAAAGCAGATTAGACACAAACATTCTTGGCCAACATCAGTATAACATTTATTTTAGGGACTATTTAAAGACAAAGGTATAAGGTCCACCTATCAGATTCCTCCCCCCCTCTCATGGGCCATTTTGTGAATTTTACCGGGGGGAAGATGTTTTGGACAGGTCACACTCTACACTTCATTGAGAGATGAATGCCTAAATAATGTGGATTACTTTGGTCAGCTCCTCCTTACTTTACACTATTGGCAGCCCACTGGACAGGTAAGAAGTGTCATAATACAAAGATATAAATACACACTGTACACATTTTAGCACATTTTTACATTCTGCTATTACCTATCAAGATAATAATAGGATACAAAAACTTTAACTTTAAACAGTACCATTTGAAAGTATTCAGGCAGGCCCTTGCACTACATGCTTTGGGGAATTCCTCCATAAATCTGACCACACAGGAGGTGGGTATAGTGTGTAGGGGTTTGGCAAAGTCAGCAGATAGAGGATTGGTATCAGCTGAGTTAGCAGTTGGGGAGAGGGAGGGTTCAAAAAGATTTTGTGAACCCAAAAAAAAGCCTCTGGCACTCTGACAGAATTTCAAGCACACATTACAATTTTAGACATTTTAGGGGGTATTTAGGGTAAAGCACTACTATGGAGCTGACAAAATACATTGTAAAGTGACTACACGAGGCGAATATAGGCCCAGGAGAGCATGCTTGGGAGGTAAGTGAAGGCAAATATGTATGAAGAACAAAAATAAAAATTACATAAAAATCCAGCATGCATGAGGACAAAGGGGACATTCACAGCATATTACAATCATGGTAATTAGGGAATGAGGAAAGAAATACAATACATTATCAAACATTAAATACAATAAAATGTGATGTAGGACCTGAATTATGGCAGAACAAGTCTCTGGGATAATGATCCCCAGAGCCTGGGGGGAGATGCCTGTCGAGAACTTGTGGTCCTGCAGGCTTCTCCCCGCTGCCAAGTACCACAGGGTGGTGACTAGGGATGAGCCGAACACCCCCCTGTTCGGTTCGCACCAGAACATGCGAACTGCAAAAAAATTTGTTCGAACGCGCGAACACCGTTAAAGTCTATGGGACACGAACATGAATAATCAAAAGTGCTAATTTTAAAGGCTATTATGCAAGTTATTGTCAATAAAAGGGTTTGGGGACCTGGGTCCTGCCCCAGGGGACATGAATCAATGCAAAAAAAAGATTTAAAAACGGCCGTTTTTTCAGGAGCAGTGATTTTAATAATGCTTAAAGTCAAACAATAAAAGTGTAATATCCCTTTAAATTTCATACCTGGGGGGTGTCTATAGTATGCCTGTAAAGGGGCGCATGTTTCCCGTGTTTAGAACAGTCTGACAGCAAAATGACATTTTGAAGGAAAAAACACATTTAAAACTACCCGCGGCTATTGCATTGCCGACAATACACATAGAAGTTCATTGATAAAAACGGCATGGGAATTCCCCACAGGGCAACCCCGAACCAAAATTTAAAAAAAAAAATGATGTGGGAGTCCCCCTAAATTCCATACAAGGCCCTTCAGGTCTGGTATGGATATTAAGGGGAACCCCAGCCAAAATTAAAAAAAAAAATTGATGTGGGGTTCCCCCTAAATTCCATACCAGACCCTTCAGGTCTGGTATGGATTTTAAGGGGAACCCCGCGCCAAAAAAAAAAAAAAAAAAACGGCGTGGGGTCCCCCCAAAAATCCATACCAGACCCTTATCCGAGCACGCAACCTGGCAGGCCGCAGGAAAAGAGGGGGGGACGAGAGTGCGCCCCCCCCTCCTGAACCGTACCAGGCCACATGCCCTCAACATTGGGAGGGTGCTTTGGGGTAGCCCCCCAAAACACCTTGTCCCCATGTTGATGAAGACAAGGGCCTCATCCCCACAACCCTGGCCGGTGGTTGTGGGGGTCTGCGGGCGGGGGGCTTATCGGAATCTGGAAGCCCTCTTTAACAAGGGGACCCCCAGATCCCGGCCCCCCCCTGTGTGAAATGGTAAGAGGGTACTTACCCCTACCATTTCACTAAAAAACTGTCAAAAATGTTAAAAATGACAAGAGACAGTTTTTGACAATTCCTTTATTTAAATGCTTCTTCTTCCTTCCTTCATCTTCTGGTTCTTCTGGCTCTTCTGGTTCTTCCTCCAGCGTTCTCGTCCAGCATCTCCTCCGCGGCGTCTTCTATCTTCTTCTCCTCGGGCCGCTCCGCACCCATGGCATGAGGGGGGAGGCTCCCGCTCTTCTCTTAATCTTCTTCTCTTCTTCATCTTCTTCTCTTCTTCATCTTCTTCTTCTTCTTCTTCTCTTCTTCCTTCTTCTCTTCTTCCTTTCTTCCCTGGGCCGCTCCGCAGCCATGCTGGCATGGTGGGAGGCTCCCGCTGTGTGACGGCGTCTCTTCGTCTGACGGTTCTTAAATAACGGGGGGCGGCATTCCGGCATTCCCCGTGACGTCACAGGGAAGTCCCATCAAGTCACCGTGCGTCAGAGGGGGCGGGGTCACCGGATGGCCCCGCCCCCCGTTATTTAAGAACCGTCAGACGAAGAGACGCCGTCACACAGCGGGAGCCTCCCACCATGCCAGCATGGCTGCGGAGCGGCCCGGAGAAGAAATGAAGAAGAGAAGAAGGAAGAAGAGAAGAAGAAGAAGAAGAAGATGAAGAAGAAGATGAAGAAGAGAAGAAGATGAAGAGAAGAGCGGGAGCCTCCCCCCTCATGCCATGGGTGCGGAGCGGCCCGAGGAGAAGAAGATAGAAGACGCCGCGGAGGAGATGCTGGACGAGAACGCTGGAGGAAGAACCAGAAGGGCCAGAAGAACCAGAAGATGAAGGAAGAAAGAAGAAGTATTTAAATAAAGGAATTGTCAAAAACTGTCTCTTGTCATTTTTAACATTTTTGACACTTTTTTAGTGAAATGGTAGGGGTAAGTACCCCCTTACCATTTCACACAGGGGGGGGGGCCGGGATCTGGGGGTCCCCTTGTTAAAGGGGGCTTCCAGATTCCGATAAGCCCCCCGCCCGCAGACCCCCACAACCACCGGCCAGGGTTGTGGGGATGAGGCCCTTGTCTTCATCAACATGGGGACAAGGTGTTTTGGGGGGCTACCCCAAAGCACCCTCCCAATGTTGAGGGCATGTGGCCTGGTACGGTTCAGGAGGGGGGGGCCGCACTCTCGTCCCCCCCTCTTTTCCTGCGGCCTGCCAGGTTGCGTGCTCGGATAAGGGTCTGGTATGGATTTTTGGGGGGACCCCACGCCGTTTTTTTTTTTTTTGGCGCGGGGTTCCCCTTAAAATCCATACCAGACCTGAAGGGTCTGGTATGGAATTTAGGGGGAACCCCACGTCAATTTTTTTTTAAAATTTTGGCTGGGGTTCCCCTTAATATCCATACCAGACCTGAAGGGCCTTGTATGGAATTTAGGGGGACCCCCACATCATTTTTTTTTTTTTTATTTTAGTTCGGGGTTGCCCTGTGGGGAATTCCCATGCCGTTTTTATCAATGGACTTCTATGTGTATTGTCGGCAATGCAATAGCCGCGGGTAGTTTTAAATGTGTTTTTTTCTTCAAAATGTCATTTTGCTGTCAGACTGTTCTAAACACGGGAAACATGCGCCCCTTTACAGGCATACTATAGACACCCCCCAGGTACAAAATTTAAAGGGATATTACACTTTTATTGTTTGACTTTAAGCATTAATAAAATCACTGCTCCTGAAAAAACGTCAGTTTTTAAAACTTTTTTTTGCATTGATCCATGTCCCCTGGGGCAGGACCCAGGTCCCCAAACACTTTTTATGACAATAACTTGCATATAAGCCTTTAAAATTAGCACTTTTGATTTCTCCCATAGACTTTTAAAGGGTGTTCCGCGGCATTCGAATTTGCCGCGAACACCCCAAATTGTTCGCTGTTCGGCGAACTTGCGAACAGCCAATGTTCGAGTAGAACATGAGTTCGACTCGAACTCGAAGCTCATCCCTAGTGGTGACTAGCCTCTGCTCCGGAGTGATGGATTGCCTCATGCAGGTATCCTGCCTGCTGATATAGGGGGTCAGCAAAGTCAACAAACGGTGAAATACGGGGTCCGTCATCCAGAGAAAGTTCCTGAAATCATCAGGATTATTCTCACGGATCTCACGGAGCAAAGGCATGTGACAGAACTGGTCACGCTGGAGCAACCAATTCTTGGTCCATGAACTCCTCCCCACCCTGTTCATAGACTGGACTTTTGTCAAGGTAAGGACCCCAACACCAAGCCCCCACAGAGCACAAACTCTACGAGGAGTACGTATACGCAACATGGTTAGAAAACGGTCGGCTGCTCAGAACGAAGTAACTGAACGCACTGAAGAACAGCAAGGCCTGTGAAGAGCGACCTGAAAAACAGTAACGAACGAACAAGAACACAATGACAGAGTCAAGGGGAACTCGCTGCACGCACTGAAGACCAGATACAAACCCACAAGCACAAACTGAAAAGCAGAAAAAGATCTGAAAGCCATGAGTCTGAAAAAGCGCGAATCATCTGTCACCAAACGTTTACTAACACGAGATTAGCAAAAGGAGCCCAAAGGGTGCCACGCTTTGTTCTGAACCGCCCTTTTATAGTCTTGTCGTACGTGGTGTACGTGACCGCGTTCCTGGTGATCGGAAAATCCGACAACTTTGTGCAATCGTGTGTATGCAAAGCAAGTTTTAGCCAACATCGGTCAGAAAAAATCCATGGATTTTGTTGTCGGAATGTCCGATCAATGTCCGATTATGTGTACGGGGCATTAGAGGAATCTCCCATAACATCAAGGGATTCAACTCTCCCCACAAATGGAGAAAAGCATTCAAATCATACAAATCTCTATGCGCAGACATCCTCCTGCCACAGGAGATGCATTTCTCCATCCATAACCACCCATCTTTCCTAGACAAATCCTATAAACAGTCATACTTCACTACCTATGAGTCCAAGTCCAGAGGAGCAGCAATCCTAATTAAAAACTCTGTTATGTTTACTGTTCAACAAACGTACAAAGACCCAGATTTTGTGATCGTTAAGGGCTCAGTTCAAGACAAAATGATTACTCTGGCCTCAGTGTATGCCCCAAATGTGTCCCAGGCTTCATTTTTTAAAAACTTTTTCCAGGTGCTCGAAAAATACCACTCTCCGCATCTCCTGATAGGTGGTGATTTTAACCTAGTGGCCTATTCTAAAATGGACAGAAGTCGCACAGGGTTTGCCTCCAACGCTTTCCCTAAATCCCTAGATTACTCCCTCAAGTCTCACCAGCTAATAGATGCTTGGAGAGCACACAATGTGGGCTCTGGAGGATACACCTTTTACTCCCACCCACATGACACTTTTTCTCACCTAGACTACATCTACTGTTCTCCTTTCTTAGCCGCAAATTCCACCGCAGCCAATATTCACGTATTCCCATGGCCAGACCACCATATGGTCTCCTGTGACCTCACATGTATAGGCCTCCCCGATACCACCAGGGCATGGCGCCTCAATGATTTCTTACTCACAGATCCTGCCATACTAAACCAACTATCCAAACGCCTCACTGAATATTTTAGATATAACGACACTGAAGAGATTTCCCCTACATCTCTCTGGGCAGCCCATATGGCTGTGATGAGGGGCCATTTTATAGAAATCGCAACCACCAGAAAATGCCAAAAACTCCATGAAATTTGCAGGCTGACCTTAGACCTTGAAAGACTATACCACAGACATGGCCAATCCCAATCTCAAGATTTAATACTCCAGATTAATGAAAAGAGGAGCGCCCTAGACACCCTACTTTCAGAACACACTGAAAAATCCCTTTGTTGGGCAAAGGCCCGCTTCCTCCTCCACATCAATTTGGCCTCCACCATGTTTGCAAGAAAAATGAAACAAACTACTCAGCCAACACACTCCTATAAACTTTGCAATAGGGAAGGTAACCTCTCAAACCACCCCAACAAAGTGCTTAACATTTTCTCCTCTTACTGCCAAGAACTACTGTCAGATCCCAAGCTCCCACCCCAACTCACCTCCCAGACCTGGTTGGACGCCCTTGCACTTTCCCAGCTCACAGAGTTGCAACTACAGACCCTTAATGTTCCCTGTACTGAGGATGAAATTACCTCCATTGTCTCCTCTTTGGCACCCTCCAAAAGCCCAGGCCCCGACGAGTTCTTAGCCTCATACTATAAAAAATTTGCCGGAAACCTGATTCCCAAAATGACAAAACTTTTTAACTAGATTTTGAAAGGCAAACACTTCCCTGAGGAAATGCTACTAGCAAATATCTCCCTAATCCCAAAAACAGGAAAGGACCACACTTTCCCCCAAAACTTCTGCCCCATCTCAGTCATAAACAATGACCTTTAATATTTTTGGATGTCTCTTAGCAGACCGTTTAGCCTCGGTTATTACATCACTTAGCTCCCCCGATCAAACAGGCTTCATACCATCTAGACAGATCACCGACAATATTCGCCTAGCAGCCAATTTTATCCAAGACGCTGACACTCGCTTCAATAAGGTATTACTCCTGAGCCTAGACATTAATAAGGCCTTCGACAGCGTCCTCTGGCCCTACCTGGACACTATTCTGTCTAAGTTTGGGTTTATCTGCAAAATTTATCAACAGATTTAAAGCCCTCTACCTTCACCCCCTTACCCGCATTAAACTTCCAGGGTGCAACGCTGAGTACTTTGCTTTAGGCCATGGAACAAGACAGGGGTGCCCCCTTTCCCCCCTTTTGTTTGCCCTGGCAACAGACCCACTAGCCCGCTCAATCTCCTCCAACCCTCATATTAAAGGTTATATTAAAAACAACCAAGAATTTAAAATAAGCTTATATGAGGATGATGTCCTCCTATTCTTATCTGACCCCTAATCTCTCTTCCCAACCTTTTAACTTCCCTAGACTCTTTTTACCACCTTACTGGCCTAGGAGTGAACCCATCAAAATGTACAGCCCTACCCATGAACATCCCTCACCCTTTACTATCTATCCTCAAAGATAAATTTAAATTCTCCTGGAGCTCTGCTACACTACAATATTTAGGGGTCAAACTTGCCCCCTCACTTAAATTGATGTAGACTTATAATTACCCTCAAGCGTTTTCCGATATTAAACATCTCCTCAACTAATGGTCCTCCTACTGAATTTTCTTCTTAGGCCGAATCCAAGTGATAAAGATGTCAATCCTCCCCAAACTCCTATTCTTTTATAGATCATTATCTCTGTATGTACCCCGTTTTACGATAATGGCTATTCAGAGAGAACTGCTTAAATTCATATGGCAAAACAAAAAGCCTTGAATGAGCCATTTACTGATGTACAGAGCCCAATCTAGAGGTGGTTTGGGATGCCCAGATCTATTGAAATACTTCCTGGCATCTCGCCTCATCCAAATGGCACAATGGCACACCTCCTCTACATCAATACTCTGGCTACAATTTAAGCAGATTTTGTTTACCCCTTACTACCTCCCAGGTCTCCTCTGGTCTCGCACGGTTTCCCCAAGGGATGTTGCTCCGCTTAATGGTGTTGTGGGTCAGTCCATTTGTCTCTGGTCTCTCTACAAAGAGAAGTTGAAATTGCTCTTCAATCCACCAAGACTGACCTCTTTCCTAGGAGAACCCCAGTTCCCTCCTGCCTTCAACACGGGCCAATTATTCCACAGCTGGATGGCACAGGGGCTTGTAACCTTACAATCCCTGCTGCAGGACACATCCTTCTGTTCATTCGAACACCTACAGCAGAACTTTGCCCTCCATAGATCCAAATTTTTTAAATATTTGCAAATACGTTACCTTTTTTCTAACTCCCTAACTCAAGACGTGGAACTGGCCCCATTTGAGAACCTTTGTGGGGAGGCATCCAGAGACAGGGGGACTATCTCAACCTTAAACAGTACCTTAATGACCCTGACACCACAACCAAATCTGCAGCTATGTTAGGCTCAGAGACAGAGACAGCCCAGGAGTTTTAAGCAGAGGACTGGCAGGATATGGTCTCTAACATGCATAAATTTAGATGCTCAGTCTCCATCAAAGAGACGGTTGTTAAACTACACACCCGCTAGTACTACACCTCTGATAGGTTGCATAGAATTTACCCACTGGTCCCTGCCACATGCTTCAGAGGATGTCAGGACAGGGTTACTCTCCTGCACATATTCTGGAGCTGCACTGTGTTGAAACCCATATGGCAAAAAAACCTCCTCACTGATCCTCCAGTTAACTGGGTAACCTGTGACCTTGATGTTTCAAATGTGCACTCTTTTTGCTGAGCACCCAGGGGTCTCCCCCCCTCAACAAAAGCTAGTGCATACGCTCTTCAGCGCTATCCAATGGGCCACCGCCCTCAACTGGAGACACCTCTCTGTAACATGGTCACTGGTGCTCCTATGTATGGAATCCATTAGATTGATGGAGAGAGTTCATCACACTCTCCTAGACACTATGCACATCTTTGACTGTAAATGGGGGAGTTGGTCGACTTACCAAATATGTACCGGGATTAGAGACCTCTTAGTCCCTAATCCCAATGACCAGATGGGGGGAGGCCTCCCATGTCAACATGCCCAATACTGATGAGGATTTTATTTGTTAACTTTTTGGACTATACATAGTCAGCTTCTATTTACTTGTCATACATAGTAGATACAATCTGGTCTACGTGCATTACTGCTCTTACATTTCTTTTTACATTCATTTTCTTTTCTGGTTTCCTTTGTGTTCTTTATTTTTTTTATTTTACACTGTTCACAGTTTAATCTGTTAACAGGGAACGTGAGAGATCCATGTGTGCACCATTTTATCTTATTCCTTGGTAGCAATGATTACCTCTCTGTGCCTGTATGACTTGTATTTACCTGTTATACTTCAATAAAATGTTTGTAAACGAAAATGCCAAGTTTGAGGTTCATGGACACAGGAAACGTTCGTATTAAACATTGTTCGTTCGACCACTAATACAACTTTTATGACAGATGCAGGTTAACTACATTTGTTCATACCTATTTTGATTAAAATAAGTTTATTACATTGTTGTCTAGATGTGTTTGAAACTATAATGAAATAACAACTTTATCCAGTGTCAGGAGAGGACACTCAGCAGCTGTTTACACATCTGGATGCAGGAGCACTAGTGTGGGACACCATAACACCATTGTTATGGTGTCCCACGCAGGTGCTCCAGTGGATACTAGGGGTATTCCAGCTTTTGAAAGGGAAAAAAATCATGTCTTCAGCTTGTAACTCTGCCAAAACAGACAATTGAAGTACTTCCAAGCAATGTTTCATATTTCTATTTCTAGCCTAACATATCTGTCCGTATACCTTTTTTTGTATTCACATGGTGGCAGAAAAGAATAGGGACATCTGAGGACACCAGTAATCCCACACTGAATGAAGAAGAAACTCACCACACACCATGAAGATGTGGATGCAGATCTTCAGGAAGTGCTGGGTGAAGTGGTAAAAATGGTGTTGACAGTGTCTGAGACCACAGCTTCAGGTAATAGATGGATGCCTGCATATTTATAATACATTGTGTGTTTTTTTTATTTTTAGGTGATGTGGATGTTGTGGAAAAAGAAACTTACTTCAGCAGTGCAAGTGCACAAATCCTGATCAGTGAGATCATGGTGTGCAATCGTAATTTGGAAAAGATGAAACAAAATATTCATGATGTTCAAAAAAGAATAAGCAACATCATTGATATTTTAGGCAAAATCTAAACAAAAAAAAAAACATTTTAAAGTTGTTTGATGGTGGTGGGGGGATGGGTAGATGTTTTGGACAGGTAACCCTCTCCACTTCATTGAGAGCTGAATGCATAAATAATGTGTGTTACTTTGGCCAGCCCCTCCTTACTTACACTATTGGAAGCCCACTGGACAGGTAAGAAGTGTCATAATCGAAAAATATGAATACACACTTTCTAAACTGAAGCACATTTTTACATTCTGCAATTACCTATCAAGATAATAGGAGAACAAAACTATAAACAGTACCATTTGAAAGTATTCAGGCAGGCACTTGCACTGCATGCTTTGGTGAATTCATCCATAAATATGACCACAAAAGAGGTAGGTATAGTGTATATGGGTTTGGCAAATTCAGCAAATAGAGTAGTTGACTTAGCAGTTGGAGGGGAGGGAGGGTTCAAAAAGAGTTTGGACACCAAAAAAAGCCTCTTGCACTCTGCCTGAATTTAAGGACAACAATAACATTTGGACTTATTTTTGAGAGTGTTTAGGGTAAGCACTACAATGAAGCTGACAAAATACATTGTTAAGTTACTAGGCTAGGTGTGTATGGGCCCAGGATAGCATGCTGGGGAGGTTAGTGAAGGCAAATATGCATGAAGGACAAAAAAGAAGCATTAAAAGCTTACAGCATGCATGAGGACAAAGAGGACATTCACAGCATATTACAATCATGGTAATTATGACATGAAGAAATGAATAAATACATTAGCAAACATTAAATACATAGAATGTGATATTAAAGGATAAAGCTTACCTGAATATAATCCTTCTGCAGGACTTGAATTATGGCAGAACAGGTCTCTGGAATAATGATTCCCAGAGCCTGGGGGGAGATCCCAGTCGTGAACTTCGGATCCTGGAGACTTCTCCCCATTGCCAAGTACCGCAAGGTGGCGACGAGCCTTTTCTCAGGAGAGATGGCTTGCCGCATGCAGGTGTCCTGCTTCGTAATATAATGGGACAGCAAAGCCAATAGATGGTGAAAGACGGGGTCCGTCATCCGGAGATAATTCCTGAAATCATCAGTATTATTCTCCTGGAGCTCCCGCAGCAAAGGCATATTACAGAATTGGTCACAATTAAGCAACTACTTCTTGGTCCAAGGACTCCTCCTCCCCCTGTTCATGGACTGGACTTGGGTCAAAGCAATAACTCCAAGCCCAACAACAGCACAATCTCTCCGATGAGAACGCAACATGGCTAATAAATGAATGGCTGCTAAGAACGAACTGGCAGAATGCACTGAAAATCAGAAAGGACCTGACAAGCATGACCTGAATATCAGAAACGACTGGACAAGCATGCACTGAAAATCAGAAGCAAACTATAAACAGAACACCTTGAAAAACAGAAATTACCTGACAAGCACACACTGAAAAACAGATACGAACTGACAAGCACAACCTAAAAAGTAGAAATGAACTGAAAAGCATGAGACTGAAAAGCGTGAATCGTCAGTCACTAAACTTCTACTAGCACAAGATAAACATGAGATTAGCAGAAGGATCCCAAAGGGTGGCGCACAACTATTGACCTTCCTTTTTATCAGCTCTTCGTACATCTTGTACGTCACTATGTTCTTAATTGTTGGCCAACATTTGTGTGACCGTGTGTATGCAAGACAAGTTGGAGCCAACACCCTTCGAACAAAATTCCATGGATTTGTTGTCCAAAAGTCCGATCGTGTGTACAAGGCTGTAGAATTATACTCTTATCTTGAGTAGATACCATTTTTAATGCATGCTAATAGTCTACTAGCTTTGCTTGCTGCAAGCTTGGCATTGCATGCTATTGCTTAGTCCAGTGTTTCTCAACATTTTTTCAGCCAAGGCACCCTTTAAAATCATGTACATTCTCAAGGCACCCTTATGGACAGTCTGAAGGCACACCATTCTAAAATGTAAAAAAGCTATTCTAATAGTTTTACATAATGCGGCAGCATCAACACATAGGACATTAAACGTTAGAATTAATTTATTCTTCCAAAACAAATGCACTAGTACTGACTAGTATTCCTGTGTTTCTCCTCTCACAAAGTTTCTCTCCATCACTCAGCTAATGTGACCAGTACTGACGGAGAGGGGCAGTGGAGGGTCAAACAAGGATGTTGTGCAGGGGATCAACACCCTTCTTTCAACACTGATGACATCACTGGTTGTTAGGATAGTGGTGGCTGGAAAGTTGAAATGGTGAAAAATAAAAACCTGTGGCTTTCTGTAACTAATAGGCAGGCTTGATCCACCTGCTGGCTTGTATACATTTTTGGTCAATTTTTAGGCATTTTGCCAAGGCACCCCTGAAGAAATCTCAAGGCACCCCACTTGAAAAAGGTTGGCTTAGTTTGTGATCTACTAGGACCCCCAGATCCTTTTCCATCTTTGATTCTATCAAATAGCGAGTAACCTGTGTTCATATTTTTAGTCTCCAAGTGTATTACTTTTTTTACCATTCTATTTAACCCTGTGTTATCCAAACCCTGTACAATCAAAAGTGTAAACTCAACACAAACTAAACACTCCATGGCTATGCATGAGGGGAATGCATGCAAAAGTGTATGCTTTCCCAACATGCACAGAAATGAGCTGCCCTTTAGCAGATGCACAGCAGTTCTATTAATTGTTAATGGTACTGCCATGCATCTGCAAATGTGCCCATAAAACTGGACTCTTTCATGACTTTTCCATTTTGCTTGCGTGTAAGGCAGCCCATTGAAATGAATGGGCTGCCCTACATGTGATATGTGAAAAACATGCCCATGCTTGGTTGCACCTGCAGGTGTGAACCAAGCCTAACTGTAAGGCCCCTTTCACATGGGGCATGTTCGTTTTGACGGGCTCCGCTTTGCTCAGCGGGGGGATCGATCCTCGCTGAGCAGGTGGATGACAGATCATTCTCCACTCACTGTGCAGAGACAGACCTGTCAGAGCCCCGCTCTCCTCTATGGGGAGATTGGATGAAAATGGACTGCCTGTCTGTTTTCATCCAATCCACCAGACTGATGGAAAATAGGACCACCGCCCACCATCCAGCTGATTTGGAGGACAGGATCAGATTGGATAGCAGCGGGTGTAAGTGGACATGTCACAGCTGACATCCGCCGCTTCATAGGGGAGACTGGAGGGTCCAATCAGGTTCACCTGAAAAACTGACAGGCGGACCTGATCGGAAAGCCTGTGTGAAAGGGGCCTTAGCACATAAAAAAATCAATTCTCCATAAACATACATGATTCATTGTCGTACCATGCAAATAGCCATGAACATTGTGCTCTAATATGTTTATTGAGGAATGTTGTTTTCTATATAGAGTGTATAGTTTATGTGTTAAGTGTACACGTCATTGTACAGGGTGTGCATAACATGGGGTTAAATGGAAAGGTCATAAATTAACTTCTCACTATCTGGGACATACACAGAGTGGGGAGATGTTTATGTAGATAGATAGTGATTAGTGCTGTGTGCCTGCCCCATGTCTGTCAGCTAGGGGGAAGGGGTGTGGGGCTGCAAACTCTGCCAGCTCCAACAGCACACAGTTGCCTGCTATTTCAACCTTCCTTGTCACTTTATTAACCCTTCACATGTTGCCACAAACATTTTCTCCTGACATAAACCCTTCTATTGTGTGCACTGCATCAGCTTACCTTCATGAAACTTACCTCACTCACTCAGCTCAGCTCCCTCTCTGCATACAGTGTGCAGTAGTCAGCAGTAGCTATGCCCCTCCTCTGGGTTCTCCCATAACACGGCACTGAAGGGGGGATCTGACTGAGGGGGACACAGAGCGAGTGTGCAGGAGAACACTGAGGGGTGAGACAGAAAGAAGACTCAGAACTTCTAAATACATAAACCGCCAGGCAGTGTATGTATTTAGAAGCAATGACACTGCTACTGACAAAACCCAGGATTGAGCTGTAATGGAACACCCTCTTACAGAGTGTGACTGCCCCTGCTCATGGGGCCCCCTACTGGCCATGGGGTCCTCGGTCGGTGCCAGAGTGCCCTAATGGTCAGTCCGCCCCTAAGTTACTCACCCCTTTATTTTACCAACCAAGTTTCTGACACTCCCAGAAAGTCAACACCCCCCTTGTGTATCAGCAGTTCCAGTTCTTCCATTAGTGAACATTCCTTTTAATTTTGTGCCCATATACATACTGCATATTATTTTCTTCTTGTTTTTTTCTGAGGCTGCAATAGGATTCTACCAACCCATGTGCCTTAGTTTTAGATACTCTAGTTACACTAACAATATTGGCCTCACTAACACCCTCTGACTTTCACTCACTGCCGACTATAGTTTCTACTAATCCCTCCCCTCCACCACCTAGTTTTTAAAGTTCCTCCAACTACAGTATTTGACCAGCCTCTCACTTCTTCCTCCTTCTCATTTAGGTGCAGCCTGTCCCCACTATAAAGAATACTGCCCTGGGGGTCCTTTTCTTTAATATAACCCCTAAATCCTATTTTTTTTTATGATGTATCCTCTAGCATTGCCATTAGTACCATGACAGCTGGGTCCTCCCCAGCCCCAACCAACAATCTGTTCATCTGATCCGCGATGTGCCAAACCCAAGTGCCCAGTAAACAACATACTGTTTGGTGCCCACGGTCTGTGTGACAGATTGTCCTATCTGTCCATCAGTATCTGTCCATCCTTTTCTGTAGGAGATGTTCCCCTGGCAGCTAGGGGAGTCACTCTACCCCAGCAATGCCACTCCTAAACTGATATTCTCAACATCAAGCAATTGGGTATATTTATTGGGATGTGTCAGCTCAGGACTAGCCTCTATAATGCTTTTCCCTTTACCCCATCCTCTATCTGTCACCCAACTATCCTCCTCTGATGCCTGCTGCTCCATATCTCCACCTTCCTTTACCAGCACCTAACGGGTAAGGTTCAAACTCAAGGAATGTACACATGATGCAGGATTTTCCCCGAGTCACATCCCTATAATGCTGAACGTGTACTCATTAACATAGTTGGGATCATCCAGGAAAATGTAAGAAATTATATTTTGGATTTGGGATCTCCTGTTCACTGATCACAAGGCCCCTGGCGTTTTCTCCTCCTGCCCCCGCTCACTGATCACTTAACCCCTTGCATCCTCTCCTCCTGCTCTTACTCACTGATCACATAGCCCCTAGGATCATTTCCTCCTACTCCTGCTCACTGATCACATGGCCCTCTGCATCTTTTCCTTCTGCTTATGCTCACTGAACACATGGCCCCCGGTGTTTTCTCATTTTACTGCTCCAGTCCCTTTTTACTAATCACGTTCCCCCTGGCATCCTCTCTTCTTACTTCTGATCACTGGTCACATGCCCTCAACATTCTCGCTCCCACTCACTGATCACACATACCTTGGCTTCCATTGCTCCTGGTTCCCTTCACTGATCATATGTCCCTTGGCATCATATTTGCATGCTTCTTCTCACTGATCACACGGCCCCCAGTACTCCTCAGTTCTCACACTTTTCCTCGTACTCCTCAGTACTCACATTTCTCCCAGTATTTGTCAATACTCCTACTGCTCCAAGTTCTTTTCAATATTCGCAATGCTCCCAGTACTTTTCAGTACTCACAATACTCCTAGTACTCCTTGGTGCTCATACTGCTCCAAGTACTCCTTAGTACTTACAGTACACTGTACACATACCTCTGGCTACTCCAGCGGCCCTCAGGATCCTCAGCCATACCACTGTCACTCCTGCAGCTCCCGCAATCTGACGGTCCACTTCCTGATGATATTCTGGTTCCTGCTAACATGATAGTTGGTGTCCTCCCCCTTACACCTGTCACTCCTTAACCCAGCAGCAACCCCCACATTTCTCTAGTCACTCCAGACAATCCAAAAGCTTCCTCATGGCATCTCCCATTCTCTAAACTGCTTCTGATTCCGCTGGAACAGTGCCTCTGCAGTCTGCTTCTCTATATTTTACAAGCATGCAGGAATTTGCTGCTAATAACAGAAGCTTTGTGAAACCAATAAATTCTTTACCACTGGGGATATACCACTAAGCTTATTATCTCCAAAAATGGCACTACCCCCCTGGTCTTAACCTTGGAAGAAGGTCTTAAACTACTCTGAGAGTGGGAGATACTCCCAGAATCACCTTCAACTAAACCTTCTTCACTGGCATGAGCCGCTCTATCACCAGAATGGCAGCTCGTACAGTAAGTCATACGCGTAAAGGTAAACTGCCATCCTAAGAGGCACCAGATAATATCCCGCGCTCCCCTCCTATGTAAATGAGCATTGGATACATAGTACCCCTACCCATTCACCAAAAAAACATCAAAAACAAACCGCCACCGCCAGGCCCCAAAAAAGTAAATTTCCGCCGTCAACAAAGGCTAACCGCCTACTACAGACTCCGCTGTTTGACAGTTCTTATATACAGTAGGTAAGAAGTGGAGCCACCTGGCGGCTTCACCTGGTGGCACCACCCTTTACCTACTTAAGAACTGTCAAACAGCGGAGCCTTAAATACTTCTACTCCCCCCACAGCGCTGCCCTTAAATGATGCTAATACATTTACATAAAAAAATAAACTTATTCAAATAATATTTTAAATCATATATACATATGTGCAGTGAATATAGTGAACTGATGTAAAGTGCTACTGTTATAAATCCATAAATGAATGCTCATCTGTGAATTGCTTCCACTGAATAGTTTTATTTTAAAGTGCTTCAAGCATACTTCATAAGGTACTCCAAATACAAAGTGCTTCAGTGCAGCCCCTTTATGGCTCTTAGTGCTTTGTGCAACATTTTGTGCTCTATAACACTCACCAGGTATAAAAATGGGGCGAGTTTGGGACTTTAGATGAGGCACATAAATATGTGCCTCCATCCCTGGTTCAGGTAATCAAAGAAGGGAGTTTGGGACTAAGAATGAGGTTGTTGACTGGTAGGGGTTAAATTGTGTATAAATATATTTAATAGACATGAGTAGTAAAATACAATGCAGTAGTACAAAACATGTAGAAACGGTATCATATGTATACAGTTGTCAGGAACGGTGTCATTACTTGGTTCACCTGCTGGTGGCACTGTTATGTTCAGCACCAAAGGGTGTAGTTCTGGTGGCTGATTTGAAAAAATTTATAGAGAATATGTATCTAGATATGAATCCTATTGAGGGATATAGCTACATCCTGAATGACCGACGCGTTTCATGTAAAAAACACTTCCTCAGGGGTGGATGATGCATCAGATAACAATGGTGTGACAAATGTGTGGGGCCAGGGCCAGAGAGGGAGTCCATCCCGGGAGCTGAGGTAGACAGAAGCCCTGCACCAAGAGGGCACACATGCAGCATCCCCATCACAGATTAGCAGTTTCCATAATGTGTCCAAGGTAATAGACAGGAGTGATATTTCCCAATGGGATTGAGAAGCAGTGTGATGAGATCGCTTGGTGATTGCCTTAAATATGTATATAAGAGCAGAGTGCTTCAGTGGAACAAGGCATCTACAGGCGTGCAACAAAAAGAACACTTATCAGAAGTCTTTGACTGTGCTTTTCTGCTACAAAGTCTCCATAAACTTGTGGATATTACCCTCCCGGGTCTTTGCAGGAATAGACAGCTCCTCCTTTCCTTTACTGCTCCACTCCTCCAGCACTCTCCTTCAACCACTCTGCTTCAGATCCTTATACCTCAGATACCATACAAGGGACAGAAAGGGAGCCCATATAGAGCAATACTGTTTTTATTTAAAATAAATCAATAAAACAACTTAATTCCACTCATTTATAAAAACATAGTAAGACCAAGAAATGGCACCATGGTGACACTTGATGAACAGCGGCAGTCTGGGTACATAATTGGTGATTTAAAGTGATAGCGCTGTGGAATAGATACAGTCTGCCCACAGATCCCCACAATTACCAGACAGGGTTCTGGGAAAGAGGCCCTTAACCCCATCAACGTGGGCACAAGGGGCTTTGGGGTGGGGGTCAGGGCCCCCCTGCCCCATAGCACCTCCCCCCATGTTGAGGGCATGTGGCCTGGTATGGTTCAGGAGGGGGGCACTCGCCAGTCCCCACCCTTTCTGGGCCTGCCAGGCTGAATGCTCTGATAAGTGTCTGGTATAGATTTTTTTTTTGGCATAGGGTTCCCCTTAAAATCCATACCAGACATGAAGGGCCTGATTGGAGGGGGGATTGGAGGGGGGAACCCTAGGGTGGGTTTTTTTTTCACTTGTTACATTGCCAGCAATGTTTTTTTTTATTCAGCTGTCAGCGGGGAAGCTCATTGACAGCTGCTGATTCATCAGTTGTTAAGGACATGGTGGCCGGCTTCACGACCCCGCTCCTTCACAAACAACTTTTACTGTGCCCTGATTGGGTAAAGCTTTGCCCAATCAGGGCTTAGAATGCACTGTGCAGCACACACTTTATTGTGTGGGTGCTTGGTGGGCGACTATCCCACAGAGCACTTCACAAGTTCAGATGTTCGTCGAACAGGCAAACAGGTGATGTTCGGGCCAAACTATTGCTTGACCCGAACCGTTCGCCCAACACTAATATTCATCATTTGATGTACTGTAGCATCACTAATCATGAAACTGGAGCTCGCTCAACTCATTCTGTTCTCCCAAAGTTGTGCAGTGTAAATGTGCATGGTTTGAACCACCCTGCCAAGAGATAAACAATGTGGTTAGAAGCACATAATTTGCAATGCAATATCCTGTGTATACAAGAGACTCACTTTCAGCTCCTAAGTATACTCACAAAAATTTCCCTCACATCTTGATCACCAATGCCATAATGAAGAAAGGAAGAGTAATGGTGGCTAATACAAGCACAGTTTCCTTCATAATAAGGCACTCTGTCCTAGATCATGCAGACAGATTAAAAATGATCTTCTGCGCAAGTAGCAATTTGCCTTATACCTTTTTGAACCTTTACACTCCCAACACCTATCAGTTATGTTTTTTAAATATACTTTTTCATAAAATACTGTAACTGCGCTGCGCAAAGGCCCCTCTTGTCTGTGAAGATTTCAATTGCACTATGGGCCATCAATTCGATTCTACTCTTTATGATGTTCGGATATGCCAACATGCAAATGATTTCACGTTCTTCTCCTTCAATAATATTTCTTACTCAAAGATTGATCATTTTGCTGTGGATACATGGCTTTTACAAGGGATCTCTTCTTCCACATTCCATGTCATAACATTGTCAGATCATGCTACAATTTTTGTCTCTATAGCAGAAGATCAGATCCCTACTCTTATTTACCTGTGGCGAAATAATGCCCAAGTAAAGAAATGTCATGCTTATTCTCATATTAATACTCCTTCTGTTTCTGATCCTTTTGTGCTTTGGAATGCCCCCAAGACATATACTGTATGTGAGATATTATTCCAAAACTTTGCTTGAGGGCAAAGAGGAAGAGGAACCAACACATTACCCCACTACTTACTGAAAGTTATGCATTAAAAACACATATAATAAATAAAAAAATAAAAATAAATAAATAAAATCTCTTCCACTCTAACCATATCCCATATCCTCTACTTTACCTAAAATTAGACATGGGCTTTGTACTCTACTATCTGAGCAATTTGATCAATTCGCACTTGAAACTCACCTATTACTCCAGAGGTAATAAAGGATTGAAAATTCCTGGACCAAAGAGTGAAATTCCAATAAGCTAAGACAAACATTTCACATGTATTACACCCTGTTGAAAAGCATAAAATAACTAACACAAACAATGAGAAATAAACAGAAACAAAGTATTTCTCCCTCAGGGCTCATGCAAAAAAATATGATAAATAAAAATATATATAGCTGCTACTATAAAAATGTAAACTGTATCAAAAAATATGTTAAAAAAAACATAAACATTAGCAGCGCTTAAGAAGTTCATATGTGAAATAAAATATAAATAAAATGAAAAGTTCCACTTGTGTCTTAATTATGTACAGCATGGTGTGGGGTGGTAGCTGATCCGTTTATAAAGAATGTTGAACACCAACTCTCTGCTGATCAAAATCCCAGATAAATCCTTCACCACATTTATGGGAATCCCCTATAGGTAATTCACTTACCAGAAGGTGATGGGTTAACAGCGTACCTTTCACTGGTTTAATATCGGTGGACTTAGTTCACTCAAATAGGACTAAATCTGTGAATAGATATTTGGATAACTGTCAGCGCACTCTGCATACTTCCGTCTAAATTAAGCTCATAACGAACGAAGAAATAGAAGTGCCCATAGCGTAATCTAGTAATTTAGAATACTTTTATTTAAAAAACAAAGTGATCCCATATAGATGTACACTTACAATGAATTTAAAATATTATAAGCATGTATCATAGATCGTTGAGTACCCATATACCTTATTACCGCTGAGAGCGGTATCCCCGGGTAAGGTATCACAGAAGATCAACGGCGTGGGTAGCTGTATGGTTATGCCCATGCCCTGTGTGGCGGAAAACTTACACTGCACATCACCTGAACACACCATTCCCACCGTGAAACATGGTGGTGGAAGCATCATCTTGTGGGGATGCTTTCTTCAGCAGGGATAGGGAAGCTGGTCAGAGTTGATGGGAAGATGGATGAAGCCAAATACAGGGCAATCTTAGAATAAAACCTGTTATGCCCTGTACACACGGTCGGATTTTCCAACGGAAAATGTGTGATAGGACCTTGTTGTCAGAAATTCCGACCTTGTGTGGGCTCCATCACACATTTTCCATCGGAATGTCCGACACACAAAGTTTGAGAGCTTGCTATAAAATTTTCCGACAACAAAATCCGTTGTTGGAAATTCCGATCGTGTTTATACAAATCTGACGCACAAAGTGCCACGCATGCTCAGAATAAATTAGGAGATGAAAGCTATTGGCTACTGTCCCGTTTATAGTCCCGACTTACGTGCATTACGTCACCGCGTTCAGAACGATCGGATTTTCCAACAACTTTGTGTGACCATGTGTATGCAAGACAAGTTTGAGCCAACATCCGTCGGAAAAAATCCATGGATTTTGTTGTCGGAATGTCCGATCAATGTCCAACCGTGTGTACGGGCCATTAGAGTCTGCAAAAGACTTGAGACTGGGGCACAGGTTCTCCTTCCAGCAGGACAATGACCCTAAACATACAGCCAGAGCTACAATGGAATGGTTTAGATCAAAGCATAGCCATGTGTTAGAATGGTCCAGTCAAAGTCCAGACCTAAATCCAATTGAGAATCTGTGGCAAGACTTGAAAATTGCTGTTCACAGACACTCTCCATCCAATCTGACAGAGCTTGAGCTAATTTGCAAAAAAGAATGGGCAAAAATGTCACTCTCTACATGTGCAAAACTGGTAGAGACATCCCCAAAAATACTTGCAGCTGTAATTGCAGTGAGGTGAATACAAATGCCAAGGGGCCAGGACGGAGAGACTGACACGGACTTCACACCAGTGCTGTCCCAGCACAGCATACCGCACCAAACATCCAGTGATTTTGCATACAAAGCCGTTATAGTATGGTGCACTGACGCACCAGTGCCATTTTCCTTTTCATTTATATGTATGGAGCCACATTGTTTCCAGCTGGAGGAGTGCAGCAGACACTGAGACTGAGCCCAGGGGTGGCTCCAGAGCGTATTTGGACTCAGGGTAGAAGCTGAGTCACACGCTCTGAGGTGAGCTCATTAGCTTAAGGGGTCACGAAGGAGCACTGCAGCATGTTTTGCAGCACTCAGGATATCTTCGGCATAATGTTGGATTGTTGTCACAGCTAAACACCTCCTGCACGCATTGTTTTATTATCACTGCTGGACATTATTTGCACGCACTATTTAGAGTGCTAAAGATAACTTTTTTCATTATTTATTATTTATTCATTTATTCATTTAGACAAGCAGGATACTTTATATTGAGCACTAAGCACTTTTTTATTTTGATTAAGACACTATGTATTGTGTAACAAGCACTAATAAGCACTAATTTATGGTGTAACAAGCGCTTGTTTTTTCACACCTTGTTTATTTATTCAACATTTATATTATTTGTATTTAATACTATCGCACTAGTAAGCACAGAGTTGGTTAATATTAATTTTGTTTTTGGGGTCACCCAAGCGCAGCGCATAACTTGTAAATGAATACAAATGCATGCTACACTTTTCACATATTTATTTGTAAAAAATGTTGAAACCCATTTATCATTTTCCTTCCACTTCACAATTATGTGTCACTTTTTGTTGGTCTATAACATAAAATCACAATAAAACACATTTATGTTTTTGGTTGTAACATGACAAAATGTGGAAAATTTCAAGGGGTATGAATACTTTTTCAAGGCACTGTATACTGCGGCTCGGCTGAGCAAAATCACGTACCTTAGGAATTTATGTGGGATGGGTTCTATAGACAATAAGTACTGCAATAGTGTAGTACATTTAGATCAGCTAAAGTATTGGTTCCCTTTCTCTCTTATGGTTTGACTTCATACAGGCTCTGATACCTACAGTTGTCTTATACACCTATTTGTTAGCTGACATGTGGCAAACTTTTTCCCTTAAAAAAAACTCTTACTTCCTATTCAAGCCTCTGTTAGGGTGTGGAGAGTTCTGTGCTTCTTATCTATAGATTCTCTGCAAAAAAATATGTTATGCCCATGCCTCTTACTATCTTTGAAGCTCTTGTCATTTAAACCTTGGCTCCTAAAGGGTATTGTTTTCATTTGGGAATTTGTCTACAGATCGAGGGAGTTAATGAACGAGCTTGATTTGCAAAGTTACATAGTTACATAGTAGGTGAGGTTGAAAAAAGACACACGTCCATCAAGTCTGTCATGGTTATGCAATAGAGTTTGTCGATCAGCATACCTGTCTCCATGTGTTCATCTCTAGAGACCAGCTGACCCTCACCTGACTGCTTTTGTAACCTCTCCTCTAAGCATGGCCCCACCCCAGGCCCTATCAGGGAACCCTATATTAACCTGTGCACTGCAAGCCAGCAGTGCTGATCAACCATTGTGTGTTAGCCTCTGTGTGTACTTGCTGTGTTTCCTACATCTGATTCCTGTTACCGACTTTGGCCTGTTCTTAACTATTCCTGTCTGCTCGTGACCCTGACCTTTGGCGTGTTCCGGACCATCCCTGTTTGCCTGTGACCCTGAACCTTGGCATGTACTCTGTTGTCCTTGTCTGCTTGTGGCACCGACCTTGGCTTGTCCCTTACTTTCCTTGTTGTTCCAGCCTGCTGCCTCCTTCCTCTTCTCCTGTAGTCTACAGTGAGCGTGAGCTGTGAGACCTTGGGGGCCACGACCTGGAGCCAGACTGCAGCTCAGTCCATCCTTACCATTAAGGGCTCTGGTGAACACCTGCTGGCTCTTAGATCCCGCTCCCTGGGGAATCTATGCTCTAGCTCCCAGTGGGATCTGTGTCAGTGATCCAGTACACCTGTTTCCTGAACCTCCCAGGGTTCAATCCGCAGCAGTCAGCCATAGGGTCCACTACCTTGCGGTGCACTCCTGATCCCAACGATGTTCATCTGTCACCCAGCTTCTTGGTGACCTGACAAAGTCCAACCCATGTGTGTGATTATATGTCAGTATTACATTGTATATCCCAGTATGTTGCGGTCATTCAGGTGCTTATCTAATAGTTTCTTCAAACTATCAATGCTCCCCGCTGAGACCACCGCCTGTGGAAGGAAATTCCACATCCTTTTCGCTCTTACAGTAAAGAACCCTCTATGTAGTTTAAGGTTAAACCTCTTTTCTTCTAATTTTAATGAGTGGCCACAAGTCTTGTTAAACTTCCTTCTGCGAAAAAGTTTTATCCCTATTGTGGGGTCACCAGTATGGTATTTGTATATTGAAATCATATCCCCTCTCAAGCGTCTCTTCTCCAGAGTGAATAAGTTCAGTGCTCGCAACCTTTCCTCATAACTAATATCCTCCAGACCCTTTATTAGCTTTGTTGCCCTTCTTTGTACTCGCTCCATTTCCAGTACATCCTTCCTGAGGACTGGTGCCCAGAACTGGACAGCATACTCTAGGTGCGGCCAGACCAGAGTCTTGTAGAGCGGGAGAATTATCGTTTTATCTCTGGAGTTGATCCCCTTTTTAATGCATGCCAATATTCTGTTTGCTTTGTTAGCAGCAGCTTGGCATTGCATGCCATTGCTGAGCCTATCATCTACTAGGACCCCCAGGTCCTTTTCCATCCTAGATTACCCCAGAGGTTCTCCCCCCCAGTGTATAGATTGCATTCATATTTTTGCCACCCAAATGCATTATTTTACATTTTTCTACATTGAACCTCATTTGCCATGTAGTTGCCCATCCCATTAGTTTGTTCAGATCTTTTTGCAAGGTTTCCACATCCTGCAGAGAAGTTATTGCCCTGCTTAGCTTAGTATCATCTGCAAATACAGAGATTGAACTGTTTATCCCACCCTTCAGGTCGTTTATGAACAAATTAAATAGAATTGGTCCCAGCACAGAACCCTGGGGGACCCCACTACCCACCCCTGACTATTCCGAGTACTCCCCATTTATCACCACCCTCTGAACTCGCCCTTGTAGCCAGTTTTTAATCCATGTACTCACCCTATGGTCCACGCCAACGGACCTTATTTTGTACAGTAAATGTTTATGGGGAACTGTGTCAAATGCTTTTGCAAAATCCAGATACGCCACGTCTACAGGCCTTCCTTTATCTAGTTGGCAACTCCCCTCCCCATAGAAGGTTAAAAGATTGGTTTGGCAAGAACGATTTTTCATGAATCCATGCTGATTACAGTTAATGATACCGTTCGCATTACTAAAATCTTGTATATAGTCCCTTATCATCTCCTCCAAGAGTTTACATACCATTGATGCTAACTGGTCTGTAATTCCAGGGATGTATTTTGGGCCCTTTTTAAATATTGGTGCTACATTGGCTTTTCTCCAATCAGCTGGTACCATTCCAGTCAGTAGACTGTCAGTAAAAATTAGGAACAATGGTTTGGCAATCACTTGACTGAGTTCCCTAAGTACCCTCGGTTGCAAGCCATGTGGTCCCGGTTATTTATTAATGTTAAGTTTCCGAAGTCTAATTTTAATTCTGTCCTCTGTTAACCATGGAGGTGCTTCCTGTGATGTGTCATGAGGATAAACACTGCAGTTTTGGTTACTGAAGCCCCACGATTCCCTCGTGAAGACTGAGGAGAAGAAGAAATTCGATACCTTTGCCATACCTTCGCCATCTCCCCATCCTTTGTAACCAGAAGCCTTCCTCATTCTTTATGGGGCCAATATGGTCTGTCCTCCCTTTTTTACTGTTTACATACTTGAAGAAATTCTTAGGATCCTTATTGCACCCTTACATTTCTTGTTGCATTCTTTGTAAAGTCTAAATGCTGAAGATGATCCCTCAACCTTGTATTTTTTGAAAGTCTTCTCCTTTGCTTTTATATGCATTTTTACATTGGAGTTAAGCCATCCAGGACTTTTGATCGCTCTTTTAAATTTATTACCCAATGGGATGCATTGGCTAATGCCCTTTAGGGATGAGCCAAACACCCCCGAGGACCTGCCTGGGGGATGTCTATTGTATGCCTGTAAACTGGTGCGTGTTTCCCGTGCTTAGAACAGTCCCTGCACAAAATGACATTTATAAAGGAATAAAGGTCTTTTAAAACTGCTTGCGGCTTTAATGTAATGTCGGGTCCCGGCAATATGGTTGAAAATCAGTGAGACAAACGGCATGGGTACCCCCCCAGTCCATTACCAGGCCCTTTGGGTCTTGTATGAATATTAAAGGGAACCCCGCACCCAAATTAAAAAAAGGAAAGGCATGGGGCCACAAGGCCCTATATACTCTGAACAGCAGTATACAGGCGGTGCAAACAAGACAGGGACTGTAGGTTTGTTGTTAAGTAGAATCTGTTTGTAATTTAGAACTGGTACATTTTTAAAGTGTAGCTCCAGCCAAAAAATCTATTTTTAAGCTTTTTGGAAAACATAGGGAAGGGTCATCACCCCTGTAACATTTGTTTTGCTGTATGTGCACTTCTTCAGAAGATTTCACCTCACTTTCTGTCCCAATGACAAATGTTTTTTGAAAATTTGGAGTTTTTAGCGAAACAAGGATTGGTGATAAAGCATCAGTGGAGAGGAGACCCGTTTTTCCCATATTAACTCTTACAGGAGAGAATTTCCCTTCCTAGGGGTAGATTTCATCTCACTTCCTGTTGTCGCGTTCTGTTTGTAAGTAGGAGTCATTTGTAAGTTGGATGTTTGGAAGTAGGGGCCTGCCCTATATACTCTGCAGTAATTGGGGCCTTAGGTGTTGGTGTTGCCACAACACTGTAAGCCCTCAGAGTTACTCTTGGTGGGCACAGGAACGGGCCCTGCTGTGAAATTTTAGATCAAAAATTGTAATTACATGCCATTGTTGAACAGTGGTAGAAAAATTGGGCCTTTGGTGGTGGTGGTGGTGGTGGTGCTGGTGCCACAACACTGTAAGTCCTGTAAGTCACAGTTACTCTTAGTGAGTGCTGGAACGGGCCCTGCTGTGAAATATTATATCAAGAATTGTAATTACATGCACCTGTTGAACAGGGGCAGAAAAATTGGGCCTTTGGTGGTGGTGGTGGTGTTGCCACAACACTGTAAGCCCTCACAGTTACTCTTGGTGGGCGCAGGAATGGGCCCTGCTGTGAAATATTAGATCAAGAATTGTAATTACATGTGCCCTGTCCATTATTCCACGCAGCGTGTTCTCCAACAGTTGGACAAGAGGGACAGTGTCACTGATGCATGCATTGTCACTGCTCACCATCCTTGTGGCCTCCTCAAATGGTGACAGGACAGTGCATCCCTCATCATAGCCCGCTGGCGTGGGAAAAAAAAACAAGCTCCCCTGACCCTGTCCTGGTGCCATAGTCACATAGGTACTCATTGATGGCCCTCTGTTAAGTGTGCAGCCGCAGCAGCATGGCCAATGTTGAGTTCCACCTGGTGGGCATGTCACAGATTAGGCAGTTCTTGGGCAGGCTAAATTTCTTTTGGAGGTCAGCCAGCCAAGCACTGGCATTATATGACCTGCGGAAATGCACACAGACTTTCCTGGCCTGCCTCAGGACATCCTGTAAGCCCGGGTACCTGCCCAAAAACCACTGCACCACCAAGTTAAGGATGTGAGCCAAACAGGGCACATGGGTCCCTGTCTGAGGGCGAAGAGGAGGTTGGTGCCTTTGTCGCAACCACCATTCCTGGCTTAAGCTGGCGTGGCATCAACCACCTCTGAATCTGCCCCTGCAGAGCTGACAGAATCTCTGCCCCAGTGTGGCTCCTGTCCCCAAGCACACCAGCTTAAGCACCGCATGGCATCTTTTTGCCTGCATGCTTGCATAACCCCTTGAACGGCTACGGAGCACCACTAGTTCCGAGGACAAATCAGCACAGGAAGAGGCCATGGAGGAAGAAGAAGAGGAGAGGGTGGAGGAGAGGGGTGTGGCAGATACACCACTAGTAGAATTGTGGAGGGAGGCGTGGTGGTGGAACAACCTCCAACAGTACTGCACCCTATCCTGCATCCTTCCCAGCTGCCAGAAGAGTCACCCAGTGCGCGGTGAAAGATATGTCCCTGTCCATGCCTGCTGGACCATGAGCCAGTGGTAATATGCACCATACCGCTGACCGCCCTGTCCAGCGAGGCCAAGACATTACCTTCCACATGCCGGTAGAGAGCTGGAATCACCTTCCATGAGAAAAAGTGGTGTTTGGGAACCTGCCACTGAGGAACTGCACATTCCAAAAACTCACGGAAGAGGGCAGAGTCTACCAACTGAAAAGGTAGTAGTTGAAGTGCTAGCAATTTAGCCAAGCTAGCATTCAACCCCAGGGCATGTGGATGGCAGGGAGCGAACTTTTTTCGGAGGTGCAGCAGCTGGGGCAGGGAAATTTGCCTGGTACAATCTGACGTCGGTGTACCGATAGCAGATTGCCCACAAGTACTTGGCTGAGACACACCAAATTCTCCATCTTCATTCCTCTCAGTGCAGGTTTCAGAGAGGACTGAAGGTATAGTGGGGTTGGAGATCCCAACTGATGAGGAGCAAGGAGAGGTCCGCTTTGTTCTTTGATGTGGGTCTTTTAGGTACACTTGCCAATAAACTGCATGGCAGGTCGACATTAGTCTGGTCAAGCATGTGGTGCCCAAGTGGGTGATCTTTTGGCCATACGAGATACGCTTGAGACATAGGTTGCAAATAGGGATGAGCCGAACACCCCCCGGTTCGGTTCGCACCAGAACCCGCGAACGGACCGCAAGTTCGCACGAACGTTAGAACCCCATTGACGTCTATGGGACTCGAACGTTCGAAATCAAAAGTGCTCATTTTAAAGGCTAATTTGCATGGTATTGTCCTAAAAAGGGTGTGGGGACCCGGGTCCTACCCCAGGGGACATGTATCAATGCAAAAAAAACTTTAAAAACGGCCGTTTTTTCGGGAGCAGTGATTTTAATGATGCTTAAAGTAAAAAAAAAAAAGTGAAATATTCCTTTAAATATCGTACCTGGGGGGTGTCTATAGTATGCCTGTAAAGTGACGCGTGTTTCCCATGTTTAGAACAGTCCCTGCACCAAATGTCATTTTTAAAGGAAAAAATCTCATTTAAAACTGCTTGCGGGTTTAATGTCATGTCGGGTCATGGCAATATGGATGAAAATCAGTGAGACAAACGGCATGGGTACCCCCCAGTCCATTACCAGGCCCTTTGGGTCTTGTATGGATATTAAGGGGAACCCCGCACCCAAATTAAAATAAGGAAAGGTCCCTATATACTCTGAACAGCAGTATTCAGGCGGTGCAAACAAGACAGGGACTGTAGGTTTGTTGTTAAGTAGAATCTGTTTGTAATTTTGAACATTTTTAATGTGTTTAGCTCCAGCCAAAAAATCTTTTCTAAGCTTTTTGGAAAACATAGGGAAGGGTTATCACCCCTGTGACATTTGTTTTGCGTCTTTCCTCCTCTTCAGAAGATTTCACCTCACTTTTTTGTCCCAATGAAAAATGTTTTTGGAAAATTTGGGTTTTTTTGTGGAACAAGGATTGGAAAGCATCAGTGGAAAGGAGAAATTGTTTTCCCATATTAACTCTTACAGGAGAGAATTTCCCTTCCTTAGGGGTAGATTTCATCTCACTTCCTGTTGTCTCCTTCCGTTTGCAAGTAGGAGTCGTTTGTAAGTTAGATGTTTGAAAGTAGGGTCCTGCCCTATATACTCAGCAGAAATTTGGGCCTTAGGTGTTGCTGTGGCCAAAACACTGTAAGCCCTCACAGGGCCCTGCTGTGAAATATTAGATCAAGAATTGTAATTACATGCCCCTGTTGAACAGGAGCTGAAAAATTAGGCCTTAGGCACTGGTGCTGGTGCCACAACACTGCAACCCCTCACAGACACTCTAGTTGGAACGCAGGAACGAGCCCTGCTGCAAAGTATTGCATCAAAAATTGTAATTACACGCCCCTGTTAGACAGGGGCAGAAAAATTGGGTCTTAGGCACTGGTGCTGGTGCCACAACACTGCAACCCCTCACAGACACTCTAGTTGAAACGCAGGAACAAGCCCTGCTGCAAAGTATTGCATCAAAAATTGTAATTACACGCCCCTGTTAGACAGGGGCTGAAAAATTGGGTCTTAGGCACTGGTGCTGGTGCCACAACACTGCAACCCCTCACAGACACTCTAGTTGGAATGCAGGAACGAGCCCTGCTGCAAAGTATTACATCAAAAATTGTAATTACACGCCCCTGTTAAACAGGGGCTGAAAAATTGTGCCTTAGGCACTGGTGGTGGCGCCCAGAACCAAAAATGTTCTTACAAGCTATCAGCGTGATGATTGAGGAGGAAGAGGATAATTACTCAGGGATAGTCACTCAGCATCAGCATAGGCAGTCTTTGAAGGGATCTGAGATTTCAAAAAAAATTATTCGGTTACATCTGCATCAGGTGCTTGGTAGCTGGTGGTGATCCAAGACTGATTCATTTTTATGAAGGTCAGCCGATCGACCGAGTCGGTGGACAGACGCACCCTGTGATCGGTTACCACGCCTCCAGCAGCACTGAATGTGCGTTCCGAAAGAACGCTGGATGCAAGACAGGCCAGTAGCTCAATTGCATACTGTGCAAGCTCTGGCCAGTGATCCATCCTCAAGACCCAGTAACCCAGAGGATTTTCGGTGGGAAAGGTGTCCAAGTCTGATCTTGCCCCTAGGTATTCCTGCACCATGTAAAACAGACGCTGGCGATGGTTGCTGGAACCGATCATACCTTGGGGCTGCGGACCAAAAAATTGTCTGAACGCATCGGTCAGACGGCCACCTTCTCCACCGCTCCTTCTTTGACTGACCGAAGCCTCAGCAACACGTTGTCCAGAAACAGGAGTTTGTAACCTCCCAGTCTCTGGGAACGCGTTGCACAGACCTTTCTGCAAGGCCTCCCGAAGATGTTTCATCCTCTGCTCCCTCTGCGATGGCAAGATAAGGTCCGCAACCTTACCCTTGTAACGTGGATCAAGGAGGGTTGCCAGCCAGTATTGGTCCTTTTCCTTGATACCACGAATACGAGGATCCTTACGCAGGCTTTGCAGGATCAGGGAGGCCATGCAGCGTAGGTTTGCTGAGGCATTCGGTCCGGAGTCCTCTGGGTCACTAAGGACAACAACGTCCGCAGCCACCTCCTCCCAGCCACGTACAAGTCCATGTGTTCCTTGGGACTGATCCCTTAAAGACTGCTGATGCTGAGTGCCAGGCTCCACCTCCATACTGACACAATCTTCCTCCTCCTCCTCCTCCTCCTCGTCCTCTTCCTGTGTGATCGGCGGGCACGCAGGAACACTGTCTGGATAAAGGGGGCCTTGAGAGCTAAGGAAGTCCTCCTCTTCCTGCCTCTGTTCTGCCTCAAGTGCCCTGTCCATTATTCCATGCAGCGTGTGCTCCAACAGGTGGACAAGGGGGACAGTGTCACTGATGCATGCACTGTCAGTGCTCACCATCCTCGTGGCCTCCTCGAATGGTGACAGGACAGTGCATGCATCCCTGATCATGGCCCACTGGCGTGGGGAAAAAAAACCAAGGTCCCCTGACCCTGTCCTGGTGCCATAGTCGCACAGGTACTCATTGATGGCCCTCTGCTGCGTGTGCAGCCGCTGCAGCATGGCCAACGTCGAGTTCCACCTGGTGGGCATGTCACAGATTAGGCGGTTCTTGGGCAGGTTAAACTCCTTTTGGAGGTCCGTCAGCCGAGCACTGGCATTATATGACCGGCGGAAATGCACAGAGACTTTCCTGGCCTGCCTCAGGACATCCTGTAAGCCCGGGTACCTGCCCAAGAACCGCTGCACCACCAAGTTAAGGACGTGAGCCAAACAGGGCACATGGGTCAGTTGTCCCTGTCGGAGGGCAGAGAGGAGGTTGGTGCCATTGTCGCAAACCACCATTCCTGCCTTAAGTTGGCGTGGCGTCAACCACCTCTGAACCTGCCCCTGCAGAGCTGACAGAACCTCTGCCCCAGTGTGGCTCCTGTCCCCCAAGCACACCAGCTCAAGCACCGCATGGCATCTTTTGGCCTGCGTACTTGCGTAGCCCCTTGAACGCCTACGGAGCACCGCTGGTTCCGAGGAAGAGGCCATGGAGGAAGAAGAAGAGGAGGGGGTGGAGGAGAGAGGTGTGTCACAATCAGCATTTTGGAGGCGTGGTGGCGGAACAACCTCCAACACTACTGCACCTTGTCCTGCATCCTTCCCAGCTGCCAGCAGAGTCACCCAATGCGCCGTGAAACTTAAGTAACGTCCCTGTCCATGCCTGCTGGACCATGAGTCAGCGGTAATATGCACCTTACCGCTGACCGCCCTGTCCAGCGAGGCATGGACATTGCCTTCCACATGCCGGTAGAGAGCCGGAATCGCCTTCCGTGAGAAAAAGTGGCGTTTGGGTACCTGCCACTGAGGAACCGCACATTCCACAAACTCACGGAAGGGGGCAGAGTCTACCAACTGAAAAGGCAGCAGTTGAAGTGCTAGCAATTTTGCCAAGCTAGCATTCAACCGCTGGGCATGTGGATGGCTGGGAGCAAACTTCTTTCGGCGGTGCAGCAGCTGGGGCAGGGAAATTTGCCTGGTACAATCTGACGTCGGTGTACCAAAAGCAGATTGCCCACAAGTACTTGGCTGTGACACACCTAATTCTACACCTTCATTCCTCTCACTGCAGGTCTCAGAGAGGACTGAAGGTCTAGTGGGGTTGGAAATCTCAGCTGATGAGGAGCAAGGAGAGATCGTCTTTGTTCTTTGGTGTGGGTCTTTTAGATACGCTTGCCAACGAACTGCATGGCAGGTCAACATATGTCTGGTCAAGCATGTGGTACCCAAGCGGGAGATGTTTTGGCCACGCGAGATACGCTTGAGACATATGTTGCAAATAGCAGCGGTGCGATCTGATGCACTCGTCTCAAAAAAGGCCCACACCAAAGAACTTTTTGAATAACGCGCAGAGACTGCAGCGCCCTGCACATGTGGAGCTTTGGGGTGTGATGCAGTCAATGTGCTGCCCTTAGGCTGGCCCCTGGAGGGCATCCTGCCTAGTTGGTGATGTGCCACCTCCTCCTCCTCCTCCTCCTCCTCCTCTCTCCTATCAGGCACCCACGTTGAGTCAGTGACCTCATCATCCCCTCCCTCCTCATCACTGGAGCAAACCTGGCAGTATGCTGCAGCAGGGGGAGCATGACTGCCAGATTGCTGTCCTTCTTGGGCACCCCCTCTGTCCGTGCTCATGTTACTGCTTTCATTGAGCTCAGTATCATCATCAGAGCCTTCCAAACGCTGGGCATCCTCCTGGAGCATGTACCCAACACTGTGGTCAAACAGTTCGAGGGAATCCTCATGAGGACATGGTGGAGCTAGGGAAGGAGTCACTGATGACATTGAGCTGAGGGAAGAGGCCGCTGCTTTGCCAGACAAAGCACCCTGGGCATGGGTGAGAGAGGATGAGGAGGATGAGGACGGCTTGGTCATCCACTCGACCAAGTCTTCCGCATGTTGCGGCTCAACACGGCCAGCTGCCGAAAAAAAGGCCAAGCGTGTCCCATGGCCACGTGCTGATGAGGATGCACCGTCTCCACGACCAGCACTAGACACAGAGCCTGCTTGCCCTCTCTTATTGGCTTGTGACTGTCTGCCTCTCCTTCTTGGCCTTCCAGACATACTAATGGCCTGTAGCTGCACTAAGCTGGGATAGAACACCTGTAATTTTCTTAAGGTAGCTTTATATACTGTAACCAGACAAGCCTGCCTGTCAGTAGGAAGATAACAGGAACGGATCTAGCTGAAAACTGTGAGCAGGACGCACTGTACTAAATGTAAATAGTCTAGCTGCCTGACCGTGGTACTAATAGGATCAAAAAGAACACCTGTAATTTTCTTAAGGTAGCTTTATATACTGTAACCAGACAAGCCTGCCTGTCAGTAGGAAGATAACAGGAACGGATCTAGCTGAACACTGTGAGCAGGACGTACTGCACTAAATGTATATAGCAGGAACGGATCTAGCTGAACACTGTGAGCAGGACGCACTGCACTGAATGTAAATAGCAGGAACGGATCTAGCTGAACACTGTGAGCAGGACGCACTGCACTAAATGTAAATACCAGGAACGGATCTAGCTGAACACTGTGAGCAGGACGCACTGCACTGAATGTAAATAGCAAGAACGGATCTAGCTGAACACTGTGAGCAGGACGCACTGTACTAAATGTAAATAGTCTAGCTGCCTGACCGTGGTACTAATAGGATCAAAAAGAACACCTGTAATTTTCTTAAGGTAGCTTTATATACTGTAACCAGACAAGCCTGCCTGTCAGTAGGAAGATAACAGGAACGGATCTAGCTGAACACTGTGAGCAGGACGTACTGCACTAAATGTATATAGCAGGAACGGATCTAGCTGAACACTGTGAGCAGGACGCACTGCACTGAATGTAAATAGCAGGAACGGATCTAGCTGAACACTGTGAGCAGGACGCACTGCACTAAATGTAAATACCAGGAACGGATCTAGCTGAACACTGTGAGCAGGACGCACTGCACTGAATGTAAATAGCAAGAACGGATCTAGCTGAACACTGTGAGCAGGACGCACTGTACTAAATGTAAATAGTCTAGCTGCCTGACCGTGGTACTAATAGGATCAAAAAGAACACCTGTAATTTTCTTAAGGTAGCTTTATATACTGTAACCAGACAAGCCTGCCTGTCAGTAGGAAGATAACAGGAACGGATCTAGCTGAACACTGTGAGCAGGACGTACTGCACTAAATGTATATAGCAGGAACGGATCTAGCTGAACACTGTGAGCAGGACGCACTGCACTGAATGTAAATAGCAGGAACGGATCTAGCTGAACACTGTGAGCAGGACGCACTGCACTAAATGTAAATACCAGGAACGGATCTAGCTGAACACTGTGAGCAGGACGCACTGCACTGAATGTAAATAGCAGGAACGGATCTAGCTGAACACTGTGAGCAGGACGCACTGCACTGAATGTAAATAGCAGGAACGGATCTAGCTGAACACTGTGAGCAGGACGCACTGTACTAAATGTAAATAGTCTAGCTGCCTGACCGTGGTACTAATAGGATCAAAAAGAACACCTGTAATTTTCTTAAGGTAGCTTTATATACTGTAACCAGACAAGCCTGCCTGTCAGTAGGAAGATAACAGGAACGGATCTAGCTGAACACTGTGAGCAGGACGTACTGCACTAAATGTATATAGCAGGAACGGATCTAGCTGAACACTGTGAGCAGGACGCACTGCACTGAATGTAAATAGCAGGAACGGATCTAGCTGAACACTGTGAGCAGGACGCACTGCACTAAATGTAAATACCAGGAACGGATCTAGCTGAACACTGTGAGCAGGACGCACTGCACTGAATGTAAATAGCAGGAACGGATCTTGCTGAACACTGTGAGCAGGACGCACTGCACTGAATGTAAATAGCAGGAACGGATCTAGCTGAACACTGTGAGCAGGACGCACTGCACTGAATGTAAATAGCAGGAACGGATGTAGCTGAACACTGTGAGCAGGACGCACTGCACTAAATGTAAATACCAGGAACGGATCTAGCTGAACACTGTGAGCAGGACGCACTGCACTAAATGTATATAGCAGGAACGGATCTAGCTGAACACTGTGAGCAGGACGCACTGCACTGAATGTAAATAGCAGGAACGGATCTAGCTGAACACTGTGAGCAGGACGCACTGCACTGAATGTAAATAGCAGGAACGGATGTAGCTGAACACTGTGAGCACAACGCACTGCACTAAATGTAAATACCAGGAACGGATCTAGCTGAACACTGTGAGCAGGACGCACTGCACTGAATGTAAATAGCAGGAACGGATCTAGCTGAACACTGTGAGCAGGACGCACTGCACTAAATGTAAATACCAGGAACGGATCTAGCTGAACACTGTGAGCAGGACGCACTGCACTGAATGTAAATAGCAGGAACGGATCTAGCTGAACACTGTGAGCAGGACGCACTGCACTGAATGTAAATAGCAGGAACGGATCTAGCTGAACACTGTGAGCAGGACGCACTGCACTAAATGTAAATACCAGGAACGGATCTAGCTGAACACTGTGAGCAGGACGCACTGCACTGAATGTAAATAGCAGGAACGGATCTAGCTGAACACTGTGAGCAGGACGCACTGCACTAAATGTAAATACCAGGAACGGATCTAGCTGAACACTGTGAGCAGGACGCACTGCACTGAATGTAAATAGCAGGAACGGATCTAGCTGAACACTGTGAGCAGGACGCACTGCACTGAATGTAAATAGCAGGAACGGATCTAGCTGAACACTGTGAGCAGGACGCACTGCACTAAATGTAAATACCAGGAACGGATCTAGCTGAACACTGTGAGCAGGACGCACTGCGCTGAATGTAAATAGCAGGAACGGATCTAGCTGAACACTGTGAGCAGGACGCACTGCACTGAATGTAAATAGCAGGAACGGATCTAGCTGAACACTGTGAGCAGGACGCACTGCACTAAATGTAAATACCAGGAACGGATCTAGCTGAACACTGTGAGCAGGACGCACTGCACTGAATGTAAATAGCAGGAACGGATCTAGCTGAACACTGTGAGCAGGACGCACTGCACTGAATGTAAATAGCAGGAATGGATCTAGCTGAACACTGTGAGCAGGACGCACTGCACTAAATGTAAATACCAGGAACGGATCTAGCTGAACACTGTGAGCAGGACGCACTGCACTGAATGTAAATAGCAGGAACGGATCTAGCTGAACACTGTGAGCAGGACGCACTGCACTAAATGTAAATACCAGGAACGGATCTAGCTGAACACTGTGAGCAGGACGCACTGCACTGAATGTAAATAGCAGGAACGGATCTAGCTGAACACTGTGAGCAGGACGCACTGCACTGAATGTAAATAGCAGGAACGGATCTAGCTGAACACTGTGAGCAGGACGCACTGCACTAAATGTAAATACCAGGAACGGATCTAGCTGAACACTGTGAGCAGGACGCACTGCACTGAATGTAAATAGCAGGAACGGATCTAGCTGAACACTGTGAGCAGGACGCACTGCACTAAATGTAAATACCAGGAACGGATCTAGCTGAACACTGTGAGCAGGACGCACTGCACTGAATGTAAATAGCAGGAACGGATCTAGCTGAACACTGTGAGCAGGACACACTGCACTAAATGTAAATAGTCTAGATAGAAGATAACAGGAACGGATCTAGCTAAACTGAATACAGTGTATATATATATATGCAACACCTGGGATGCATATATATACACAATACACTGTAAGTGCAGCTAACTGACTGACTGTTCTGCCTAATCTATCTAACTCAAATCAAATGACACTGTCTCTCTCTCTCTCTATCTCTCAGCACACCGGAACACACACTACACAGGGCCGCCGTGCAGGCGGCCTTATATAGTGTGGGGTGTGTACTAAATCCCCTGAGCCATAATTGGGGTGGCCAGGGTGGCTTTGGCCAATTACAGCTCTCTCTACTGACGGCGCTGTGATTGGCCAAGCATGCGGGTCATAGTGCATGCTTGGCCAATCATCAGCCAGCAATGCACTGCGATGCCGCAGTGAATTATGGGCCGTGACGCGCCACACGAATTTGGCGCGAACGGCCCATATCGTTCGCAATTCGGCGAACGACCGAACAGCCGATGTTCGAGTCGAACATGGGTTCGACTCGAACACGAAGCTCATCCCTAGTTGCAAATAGCAGCGGTGCGATCTGATGCACTCATCTCAAAAAAGGCCCACACCAAAGAACTTTTGGAGTAATGTGCAGAGACAGTAGCGCCCTGCACATGCGGAGCTCTGCGGTGTGATGCAGTCAGTGTGCTGCCCTTAAGCTGGACCCTGGAGGGCATCCTGCCTCGTTGGAGATGTGCCTCCTCCTCCTCCTCTTTCCTATCAGGCACCCACGTGGAGTCAGTGACTTCCTCATTATCCCCTCCCTCTCATCACTGGAGCAAAGCTGGCACCCCCTCTCTCTGGGCTCACGTTACTGTCTTCCTCTAGCTGGGTACCGTCTTCGGAGCCTTCAAAATGCTGGGCATCCTCCTGGAGCATGTACCCAACACTGTGGTCAAACAGTTCGGGGGACTCCTCAGGAGGACATGGTGGGGCTAGGGAAGGAGTGACTGATGCCATTGAGCTGAGGGAAGAGGCCACGTGGGCAGCTGCTTTGCCAGACAAAGTATCCTGAGCTTGGGAGAGAGAAGATGAGGAGGATGAGGATGGCTTGGTCATCCAAGTCTTCAGCATGTTGAGGCTCAACACAGCCAGCTGCCGAAAAAAAGGACACGCGTGTCCCACGGCCCCTCTTTTATTGGCTTGTGACTGTCTGCCTCTCCTTGTTGGCCTTCCAGGCATACTAAAGGCCTGCAGTGAGATGTAGCTGCACAAAGCTGGGATGTATATATATATATATATATATATATATATATATATATATACTGGATATACTGCAGCTAGCAGAATCAACTGCCTGCCTGTGGTATTAATAGCATCAGAACACCGGCAATTGTCTTCAGGTAGCTTTAGGTGCACAGTGTGCAGAGGACACAGTACACTAAATGTAAATACTGAAGCTGCTTGCCTGTTGTACTAATAGGATCAGAAGAACACCAGCAATTGTCTTCAGGTAGCTTTAGGTGCACACTGTGCAGAGTACACAGTAAACTAACTGTAAATACTGCAGCTGCCTGCCTGTGGTATTAATAGGATCAGAACACCAGCAATTGTCTTCAGGTAGCTTTAGGTGCACACTGTGCAGAGAACACAGTACACTAACTGTAAATACTGCAGCTGCCTGCCTGTGGTATTAATAGGATCAGAACACCAGCAATTGTCTTCAGGTAGCTTTAGGTGCACACTGTGCAGAGTACACAGTAAACTAACTGTAAATACTGCAGCTGCCTGCCTGTGGTATAAATAGGATCAGAACACCAGCAATTGTCTTTAGGTAGCTTTAGGTGCACACTGTGCAGAGGACACAGTACACTAACTGTAAATACTGAAGCTGCTTGCCTGTTGTACTAATAGGATCAGAAGAACACCAGCAATTGTCTTCAGGTAGCTTTACGTGCACACTGTGCAGAGGACACAGTACACTAACTGGAAATACTGCAGCTGCCTGCCTGTGGTATTAATAGGATCAGAACACCAGCAATTGTCTGCAGGTTGCTTTAGGTGCACACTGTGAAGAGGACACAGTACACCAACTGTAAATACTGTAGCTGCCTGCCTGTGGTACTAATAGGAGCAGAACAACAGCAATTATCCTCAGGTAGCTTTAGGTGCACACTGTGCAGAGGAAGCAGAACACTAACTGTAAATACTGCAGCTGCCTGCCTGTGGTTTTAATAGGATCAGAACACCAGCAATTGTCTTCAGGTAGATTTAGGTGCACACTGTGCAGAGGACACAGTACACTAACTGTAAATACTGTAGCTGCCTACCCGTGGTATTAATAGAATCAGAACACCAGCAATTGTCTTCTGGTAGCTTTAGGTGCACACTGTGCAGAGGACACAGTACACTAAGACCCCGTTCACAACGAGCCGCCTATAGCGTCAGTGCTATTTTTAGCGGCGTTTTACCATCAGATTTGCGGCGCATTTCGGCCACTAGTAGGGTGCTTTTACACCCTGGCTTTGGCCAAAATATGGTTCCCTGTACAGACGGCACTGTGATTGGCCAAGCATGCGGGTCATAGTGCATGCTTGGCCAATCATCAGCCTGTAATGCACTGCGATGCCGCAGTGATTTATGGGCCGTGACGCGCCACTCGAATTTGGTGCGAACGGCCCATAATGTTTGCAATTCGACGAACAATCGAACAGGCAATGTTTTAGTCGAACATGGGTTCGACTCGAACTCGAAGCTCATCCCTAATGCCCCTATTTAATATGCTCTTAAAGCAAACCCATCTCTCCTCCGTATTTTTTGTTCCTAAGATTTTATTCCAATTTATGCCTTCTAGCAAGGCTCATAGTTTAGGGAAGATGGCTCTTTTAAAATTCAGTGTCTTTGTATTCCCCTTATGTTTCCTATTTGTGTAATTTATTCTGAAGCCAATTGACCTGTGATCACTGTTACCTAAATTTCCCCGTATTCCCACATCCCTGATCAGGTAGATTTGCAGATTCTGCAATATCTATGTCAATAGTCTGTAAAGGATTTTTCTATCCAGACCTTGGCATGGCAATTCTATACTCCCCTATACCAAGAGCCAAAGGTTCAATATATCTCTATTTTATACTATTTTCCAAAATAAACAGATGTTTGTTAAAGCAACACCTTTTCTAAAGTAGTAGACGGATCCAGTTGCAAGAGCCATTGGTAACGAGGGCAGAAAATAACCTTGGTACTTGACACCCTTGGATTTAGCTAAATTTTCATCCTCTCATTTTCCCCTTTGCTGGGCAGGTTGCCGCAACATTGGCAATTTAGTGCATCTTACTTATATGCAAAATAATTTCATGAATTACTGCAGTGTTTATGCCACCAAAATTGTCACTAGCTATTTTGAACCTGAAATTGATAAATTTGTTTTAATAATAAACATACAAAGGCACCTGCTCCCTTGTGATATTAACAATAAAAGCTGCCTTCTTTAAAGTGAAAACTATACGAGCATAAAACAAAACCAGGAACCAGCGCTAATACAACCTTAATAGCATACTTTAAAATGATCAACTAAAAAGTCCATAAATAAATGTGATACATCCCACACCATAAAAATACATGATCTTCTGTGTTCTGATGAATGATCTTCCAATGAAACACCAAATGCCACCATGACTGTGAGGAGTGCACACTTAACATCACTCCAGTGACCTCCAAATAAAGGTCAACAAGCGCTATAGGGTATTTGATGAGTTATCCAATACGATCATAACTTCTCCATCAGATCCTCCAATAGTGTCCTAATTGTGTCATCCTTTCTCCAAAGGATATCACCACAATGAACCAAACAAAGTACTATAGTGTAGTATTTTAATAGGCCAGAAAAAGATGATACACACACACATATATATATATATATATATATATATATATATATATATATATATATATATATAAATATATATATATATTGTCATCTTTCATCTGGCCTAATAAAATAATTTTAACTGTGTGTATTTTACCGAGCCATGAAAGCTCATGCAGGGTCCGACTAGTAAGGAGATCCTCCAAGCGACGATAAGAGTATGAGATGGAAAGATAAACACCCGGAACGGAAAAGTGTTTAGCAAACGGAACATCAGGGACATTTATGTGAAGAGACATAGATTTTGTGTCCTTTACTCTGAGCCCACAAAACACAACAAAGTCATGCATTGTTTAGGGTATATTAGGAAGGGAAATAAGGGGGGAAGTGACAAATAGCAAGAGGTCATCTGCAAAAACTACACATTTATGCTCTTGAGTACCACAGATGACCTCTTGGGTATCCGGATTATCCTGAATGGATATGGCCACTGTCTCAATTGCAATAGCAAAGAGCAACGGAGACAGTGGTCAGCCCTGGTGAGTGCCTTGTGCAATCTCAATGGGGTGTGATTGGTGATTAATCTTAGCCTGAGGGTGAGAGTACAGGGCTCCAGTTAGACATGTGCAGTTAGTTTCGTTCAGAATTCCATTTCCAGGATAAAGTCGACTGAGCTATGTGTAGTCTCTTGCAAAATGACGTCTGCGGTACTTCCGGTACAGAATTTTTCACATTTCCGGCTATGTGGCTACTTAAGATTGTCAGACCTGCCGCATCAGTGATAGGCGATTCCCTTGATAATGTGTAGATCACAGAATGCATCAGGAGGGGGATAAGTACTGACTCTATCACCGCCTCTTTCTCGTGGAAGAAGCGGTGGCACGCTATGTACATTTTTTTGGCCTATTTTGTATTATGTTGCAGCTGTTCTTATTTGATTTTAAATAAATACTACACTATATGAGCATTTTTGGGCTCTCATGGGTGAGCTTTTTTTTAGATAGTGCTTAATCCTATCGTGAGCCACCATTCTACCTGCACACCGGGATGGAATGTCTCAGAGTAACTTCTTAAGGTCTATTACCTTGTTGATCTGGTGCATAGATTGGTGGAGGTGCATGTATTGTGACAAACTGTTTCCTGACACACTGGGTGTTTCACTTCTATGCTGAATTTTTTCCACTTTCTGGTAAGCAAAAAACTTATTGAACATCTAGCTGGAGTAATTCACTGAGGAGTCACGGCTATATTATAGGGTTCTAATTAGCTCACAGGACTGTAATATATTGATTCACTGTATTACAGGAAGCGCTGCACTTTTTGTGGCTTATATGTTTATGAGAAGGTTGTATGTTCACCTTTATGTGTCAGCTGCTCTAGATATGCACAGCGCTCACTTTTTTCTTTTTTAATTTAACTAAACAAATTTATGCAAATAACGAATTTAAACAAAATGAAACAAATTTTTTTCGTTCTGCACATGTCTAGCTCCACACAGAGAAACTGAGGGCCAAAGCCCCAGGCATGCAAAATCTGAAACATATAATTCAAAGATACAGATTTAAATGCTTTCTGTAAGTCTAATAAGAGGAGAAGACCATGTTGGGGGTCACCTCCATTGCAACAAGACTGTGACAGTGAGATGTTGGGGGTCACCTCCATTGCAACAAGACTGTGACAGTGAGATAATGTTGATTGCCCTCCTAATTTGACCTGGGCCCTGTCTATCCCCAGATTGAAAATTACTTGCTCAGCTATTGCTAGACTTGCCATGCTTCACAAATTTGTTGCACAATTGCAGCATTATATGATTCCAGATTAGGGATGAGCCGAACCCCCTCCGGTTCGGTTCGTATCCAGAGCATGCGAACGGACCGAAAGTTCGCGCGAACATTCGAACACTGTTAAAGTCTATGGGAATCGAACGTGAGAAATCAAAAGTGTGAATTTTAAAGGCTCATATGCAAGTTATTGTCCTAAAAAGGGTTTGAGGACCTGGGTCCTGCCCCAGGGGACATAAATCACTGCAAAAGAAAGTTTTAAAAACTGACGTTTTTTCGGGAGCAGAGATTTTAATGATGCTTAAAAAATAAAAGTGATATATTCCTTTATATATCGTACCTGGGGGGTGTCTATAGCATGCCTGTAAAGTGGCGCGTTTTTTCCTGTGTTTAGAACAGTCCCTGCACAAAATGACATTTCTAAAGGAATAAAAGTCATTTAAAAATGTTTGCGGCTGTAATGTAATGTCGGGTCCCGGCAATATGGATGAAAATTATTGAGAAAAACAGCATGGGTAACCCCCCAGCCCATTACCAGGCCCCTTGGGTCTTGTATGGATATTAAGGGGAACCCAGCACTCAAATTAAAAAAAGGAAAGGGCGTGGGGACCCCAGGCCCTATATACTCTGAATAGCAGTATACAGGCGGTCCAAACAAGACAGGGACTGTAGGTTTGTTCTTAAGTTGAATCTGTTTGTTATTTGGAACAGGTACATTTTTTAAGTGTAGCTCCAGCCAAAAAACCTATTTTTAAGCTTTTTGGATAACATAGGGAAGGGTTATCATCACCCCTGTAACATTTGTTTTGCTGTCTGTGCCCCTATTCAGAAGATTTCACCTCACTTTCTGTCGCAATGACAATTGGATTTTGAAAATTAGGTTTTTAGGGAAACAAGGATTGATGATAAAGCATCAGTGGAGACACCTTTTTTCCCATATTAACTCTTACAGGAGAGAATTTCCCTTCCTAGGGGTAGATTTTCTCTCACTTCCTGTTGTCTCCCTCCATTTGTAAGTAGGAGTCATTTGTAAGTCGAATGTTTGAAAGTAGGGGACTGCCTGTATATACTATACAGCCTGCCCTATATACTCTGCAGAAATTTGGGCCTTGGTGTTGGGGGTACCAGAACACTGTAAGCCCTCACATTTACTCTTGGTGAGTGCTGTAATGGGCTCTGCTGTGAAATATTATATCAAGAATTGTAATTACATGCCCCTGTTGAACAGGATCAGAAAAATTGGGCCTTTGGTGGTGGTGTGGTGGTGTTGCCACAACACTGTAAGCCCTCACAGTTACTCTTGGTGTGTGCAGGAACATGCCCTGCTGTGAAATATTAGATCAAAAATTGTAATTACACACCCCTGTTAAACAGTGGCAGAAAAATTAAGTCTTAGGCAGTGGTGGTGGTGCCACAACACTGTAACCCCTCACAGATTCTGTTGTTGAGCACAGGAACGAGCCCTACTGTGAAATATTAACACTGCAACCCCTCACAGCTACTCTAGTTTGAGTGCAGGAACAAGTCCTGCTGCAAAGTATTGCATCAAAAATTGTAATTACGCACCCCTGTTAAACAGGGGCAGAAAAATTGGGCCTCAGGCACTGGTGCTGGTGCCACAACACTACAACCCCTCACAGATACTTTAGTTGAGCGCAGGAACAAGACCTGCTGCAAAATATTACAGCAAAATTTGTAATTACACGTCCCTGTTAAACAGGGGCAGAACAATTGGGCTTTAGGCACTGGTGCTGGTGCCCAGAACCAAAAATGTTCTTAGAAGCTATAAAAATGAACATTGAGAAAGAATAGGGTCTTCAAGGGATCTCACATTCATAAAAAAATTAATCGGTTACATCAGCATCAGGTGCTTGGTAGCTGGTGATCCAAGACTGATTCATTTTTATGAAGGTGACCCGATCAACTGAGTCTGTGGACAGGCGCACTCTGTGATCGGTTACAAAGCCTCCAGCATGCACTGAATGTGTGGTAAGATAGAATGCTGGATGCAGGAGAGGCCAGTAGCTCAATTGCATACGGTGCAAGCTCTGGCCATTGATCCATCGTCAAGACCCAGTAACCCAGTGGATTTTCGGTTGGAAAGGTCTCCAAGTCTGATCTTGCCCCAGGGTATTCCTGCACCATGTAAATCAGATGCTGGCAATGGTTGCTGGAACCGATCAGACCTTGGGGCTGCAAACTAAAAAATTGTCTGAACACATCGGTCAGATGGCCACCTTCTCCACTGCTCCTTCTGTGACTGACCGAAGCCTCAGCAACACGTTGTCCAGGAGAACCAGGAAATTGTAACCTCCCAGGCTCTGGAAACGCATTGCCTCCTGAGGATGTTTCATCCTCTGCTCCCTCTGTGAAGGCTGGATAAGTTTCACAACCTTATCCTTGTAATGTGGATCAAGAAGGGATGCCAGCCAGTACTGATCCCTCTCCTTGATACCATGAATCTGAGGGTCCTTTTGCAGGCTTTGCAGGATCAGGGAGGCCATGCAGCATAGGTTTGCTGAGGCATTCAGTCCGGAGTCCTCTGGGTCACTAAGGACGACATGATACGCAGCCACCTCCTCCCAGCCAAGTCCATGGGTTTCTGGGGACTGAAAACGATCCCTTGAAGACTGCTGCTGAGGCTAAGTGCCAGGCTCCACCTCTATGCTGACACAATCCTCATCCTCCTTTGCCTGTGTGATAGGCGGGCCTGCATAAATACTGTCTGGATAAAGGGGGCCTTGAGAGGTAAGGAAGTCCTCCTCTTCCTCCCTCTGTTCTGCCTCAAGTGCCCTATCCATTATTCCACGCAGTGTGTGCTCCAACAGGAAGACAAGAGGGACAGCACCACTGATGCATGCACTGTCACTGCTCACCATCCTCATGGCCTCCTCAAATGGTGACAGGACAGTGCATGCATCCTTAATCATTAGCCACTTGTGTGGCGAAAAAAAGCCAAGCTCCCCTGACCCTGTCCTGGTGCCATACTCGCACAGGTACTCATTGATGGCCCTCTGCTGTGTGTGCAGTCACTGCAGCATTGCCAACGTTGAGTTCCACCTGGTGGGCATGTCACAGATTAGGCGGTTCTTGGGCAGGTTGCCGGTTGCATTCCTTTTGAAGGTCAGCCAGCCGAGCACTGGCATTACGTGACCTGCGGAAATGGCCACAGACTTTCCTGGCCTGCCTCAGGAGATCCTGTAAGCCCGGGTACCTGCACAAGAACCGCTGCACCACCAATTAAGGACATGAGCCAAGCGAGGAACGTGGGTCAAGTGTCTCTGTCGGAGGGCAGAGAGGAGGTTGGTGCCATTGTCGCAAACCATCATTACTAGCTGAAGCTGGCGTGGTGTCAACCACCTTTGAACCTGCCCCTGCAGAGCTGCCAGAATCTCTGCCCCAGCGTGGCTCCTGTCCACTAAGCAGACCAACTCGAGCACCGCATGGAATCTTTTTGCCTGAGTGCTTGCGTAGCCCCTAGAACACCTACGGAGCACCGCCGGTTCCGAGGACAAATTTGCACAGGAAGAGGCCATAGAAGAAGAGGGGGTGGATGGGAGAGGTTTGGCAGAATCACCACTACCAGCATTTTGGAGGCGTGGTGGAGGAACAAGCTCCAAAATTACTGCACCTTATCCTGCATCCTTCCCAGCTGCCAGCAGGGTTACCCAGTACGCCGTGAAAGAAAGACAATGTCCCTGTCCATGCCTTCTGCACCATGAGTCAGTGGTAATATGCACCTTACCGCTGACTGCCCTGTCCAACGAGGCCAAGACATTGTCTTCCACATGCCAGTAGAGAGCAGGAATGGCCTTCAGAGGAAGAAAATGGCGTTTGGGAACCTGCCACTGAGGTATCGCGCATTCCACAAATTCTTGAAAGGGGGCAGAGTCTACCAGCTGAAAAGGCAGCAGTTGGAGTGCTAGCAATTTAGCCAAAACTAGCATTCAGCCGGTGAGCATGTGGATGGTTGGCATCTAATATCTTTCGACGGTTTAGCAACTAGGGTAGGGAAATTTGCCTGCTACAATCAGATTTAGGTGTACCGCTAGCAGATTGCCCGCAAGTCCTTGGGACACCTAATTCTACACCTTCATTCCTCTCAGTGCAGGTCTCTGAGAGAACTGAAGGTATAGTGGGGTTGGAGATCCCAGCTGATGAGGAGCAAGAAGAGGTCCGACTTGTTCTTTGGTGTGGGTCTTTTAAGTACTATTGCCAACGGACTGCATGGGAGCTCGACATATGTCTGGTCAAGCATGTGCCCAAGCGGCTGCTGTTTTGGCCAAGCTTGATATGCTTCTGACATATGTTTCAAATAGCAATGGTGCGATCTTCTGCACATGTCTCAAAAAAGGAAAAAGGTAAATACTTGCCTCACATTCAAAATGAGTATAGGCACCACATCCCTACAATATACAACATGCAACTAAGGGAAATTTGGGATTTTAAAGGTGCAAACAGGGTGACACAATATTTTCTATATACATTTTTATACATATATTTTCACATTTTATTTTGAAAAATTAATAAAAACATGGTTGTAAAAAGAGTTTACATGCAATGTACTTGAACAATCTTTAAATAGTGCAACCGAAGGATTGATTTCTCAACATGTTTCACCGCACATGGTGGCTTCTTCAGGAGAGTAGTATCTATCAGGCACTAAGAGAACAATACAGTAAGTTACAAAATACACAAAGAAGACAAAGACAAAACACTGTCAATACAAGGCAAAAAAATAGTACCACACATCCAAGCTGCCAATATGACAATTAAGCCAATTATGGGATCTGTTTACCTGTATGCAGATCTTGTAAAAGATTGGGATAATGAATTGAATAGAAACTCAAGTAGTTAAGCTATTTAGATCAAGAAGCAACCCCAGCCAGAGGATCAATTGATGACCACAGAGGGTAGATAAAATTGTGTTTTTAACTGATGGAAGAGGTCCTGAAATGTGAGTGGAGAAAGGAATGCAGTGATCTTTAATTTGCATCTTTTAATTCTTTATTGTTGCTATATTTATCTTTTATCTTTTTATTGGTTTTTCTTTTACTTATTTAAAAAAAAAAAAATTAAAATATATAAAATCTGTACCTGTAATAAAGGACTGACTTGGAACCAAGGAGTCCAGGTAAAACAAGCTGCTTAAGTTCGTGTTCCTTCCAAGGCAGAACCCCAAAGAAAAGGGGGGGGGAAGAAAAGGACAAATGACAAAGCCTAGAAACAACAGCAGTGATTCAGTCAGGGGACCCAAAATAAAAGCAGGGGTTTCCTCAGAAGTTAGTCTATAATATCCTCAAAGTAGTAAGAAATACCTGGATCAACTGGTAAAGAAAAATGACATTGTCCTCCTCTCAGGCTGGATCTCTATTGAACCACCACCAGAGTGTTTAAATACCCTCCCCCTCTCCAAATTTGGCACCAAAAAATGTCTCCAAAACCCGGGGGAGGGGCGGACGCTGCATGGGCATCTACCAATAGGCAGCCAGACCGGAAGTAACACCCTCAGTCAAGTCAGGAAGAGAAGTTCCTCAATTAAATCAATCTAATCAGAGGTGCTGGGCACACCGGAAGTGACACTAGAGGGCTCACAGGAAGTGACCTGACAACACCTCTAGGACTGTCAGCAATTATGTAAATGCTCAAAAGGCACAAAAATAATACGTTTAACTTTGAAAAAAAGAAAATACAACCAGAAAAGATGGAAAAAGTGGCTGCAACCATTTGTGTGAAGATAATTCCCACAAAGGTTATGGAAAGATGCAATTGGCGCCCTCCAGTGGAAACAGATTTACCACTGGAAATGGCGCCCTGGGCGTTCATATGATCATCTAATCCTTGTGGGTGCTTCCTTAGTTAAAAAACGTTATTCTCAATTTAGGAACTCATAGGGAAAAGAGGAGAAGAAGAATATATATTTTTTCCTTCTTCTTTCCATTCCTCCCCTTCCCTCTTCCCACCCCCCTGTTATTTCTTCTCCCTTTATATTTATGTTTGCGTGTTGAAAGGTAATTAATGAATACAATCTGCACAGTTAATCCATAGACCAAAATGGCGAAAAAATGAAGTAGTGGCAATCTGGATAGGGTGTACATATGAAAACCTGGTACAATAACCTGACACATATCAAAATATCAATAAAGGTCAACAAGTGACCAATTTTAGGAGCAACTAAGAACATGGCTCTATACATCCCTAGAGGAAAGGCCTAAAGCTAATGGATTTGTTAAGCCCAGGGGGCGAGGTGGCAGCCAAAGAATGGATCCACCTCGTTTCCTTCTGCAGGAGAATTCTATCCACATCCCCCCCCCCCCTCTTATGAGTGGGCAGGAATTCCAGGGCAAACAATTTCATTTTGGTTAGATCAAATGAGTGGTATAAACCCATATGTCGACCGATGGCTGTTTCCATCTATTTCTTTTGGACAAGGGACACTTGGTCCCTAATCCTTTGGAAAAAGGCCCTCTTAGTTTTCCATATGTAAAAGACCTTACACGTGCACCTCATGTAATAGACCACGCCAATGGATTGACAATTAACAAAGAAATTGGGTTGATATAAGGTCCCATCTGGAAGCGTTATCTCCTCTGCATCTAAAATGTATCTACAAAAATCGCATCTACCACATGGGGCAGTGCCTTTCCGAGTGTTTCTTGCAGATCTCTGTGCTAAGTGGCTATGGACCAATTGATCCTTTAAGGATCTGGATCTTCTAATGGATGGAGTTGGTTTCACATATTTGGAAATAACTTTGTCATTGGACAATAGGGGCCAATATTTCTGAATAATCGCACAAACTTTTTGATGCTGTTTAGAATATGTTGTTATCAACTAGCAGATTGCCCGCGAGTCCTTGGGACACCTAATTCTACACCTTCATTCCTGTCAGCGCAGGTCTCTGAGAGGACTGAAGGTATAGTGGGGTTGGAGATCCCAGCCCATGAGGAGCAAGGAGAGGTCCCGTCTTGTTCTTTGGTGTGGGTCTTTTAAGTACTATTGCCAACGGACTTCATGGGAGCTCGACATATGTCTGGTCAAGTATGTGGTGCCCAAGCGGCTGCTGTTTTGGCCAAGCTTGATACGCTTCTGACATATGTTGCAAATAGCAATGGTGCGATCTGCTGCACATGTCCCAAAAAAGGGCCACACCAAAGAACTTTTGAAAAAACTTGCAGATTTAGCAGCGCCCTGCACATGCGGAGCTCTATGATGTGATGCAGGTTGGCTGTCCTTAAGCTGGCCCCTGGAGGGCATCCTGCCTCATTGGAGATGTGCCTCCTCCTCCTCTCTTCTGTCAGGCACCCATGTAGAGTACCTCAGCATCCCCTCCCTCGCCACTGGAGCAAACCTGGCAGTATGCTGCAGCTGGGGGAACATGACTGACAGTTTCTTGTTCTTCTTGGGCACCCCCTCTCTCTGGGCTCACGATACTGCCTTCATCCTCAACCTGGGTACCATCATCAGAGCCTTCAAAATGCTGCGCATCCTCCTGCAGCATGTACCCGACACTGTGGACGAACAGTTCTGGGGACTCCTCAGGACATGATGGTGGGGCTAGGGAAGGAGAGACTGATGCCTTTAAACCGATGGAATAGGCCACTTTGGCAACTGTATTCGCAGCCAAACTTCTGAGGGTGACAGAGGATGAGGAGGACGAGGACGGCTTTGTGATCCACTCTACCAACTATTCTGCATGTTGTGGCTCAACATGGCCAGCTGTCGAAAAAAAGGACAAGCGTGCCCCACGGCCACGTGCTGAGGATGCACCATGTCCATGACCAGCACTGTTGGCTGTAGACACAGAGCCTGCTCTCTTTTAGTGGCCTGTGAGCATCTGCCTTTCCTTGGTTGCCTTCCAGACATGCTGTAAAATTGGATTAGCAAAACTCTGCCTGAAGTTTACTAGAAAAATTACACCATGAATGGCCTGCAGTCAGGTATAGGCTTGGCTAGACTAGAATGCAGTGGATATATATGTAGGAGACTGTATATATATCTTTATGCACTGCAGATCACTGAATCACCTGCCTGGTCTGCCTGCCTAAAAGTGTCTTTGAATACGTACACCAGGAATGGCCTTCAGTCAGGTATAGGCTTGGCTAGGCTAGAATGCAGTAGATATATATGTAGGAAACTGTATATATATATCTTTATGCACTGCAGATCACTGAATCACCTGCCTGGCCTGCCTGCCTGAAAGTGTTGTTGAATATGTACACCAGGAATGGCCTATAGTCAGGTATAGGTTTGGCTAGACTAGAATGCAGTGGATATATATGTAGGAGACTGTATGTATATATCTTTATGCACTGCAGATCACTGAATCACCTGCCTGGCCTGCCTGCCTGAAAGTGTCTTTGAATACGTACACCAGGAATGGCCTATAGTCAGGTATAGGCTTGGCTAGACTAGAATGCAGTGGATATATATGTAGGAGACAGTATATATATTTTATGCACTGCAGAACACTGAATCACCTGCCTGCCTGCCTGAAAGTACTTTTGATAACGTACACTGGGAATGGCCTGCAGTCAGATATAGGCTTGGCTAGACTGGAATGGAGTGGATATAAATATGTTGGAGACTGTATATATATTTAATGCACTGCAGATCATTGAATCACTTGCCTGCCTGCCTGAAAGTGTATTTGAAAACGTACACAAGCAATGGCCTGCAGTCAGATATAGGCTTGGCTAGACTGGAATGCAGTGGATATATATATACTGTATGTTGGAGACTGTATATATATTTAATGCACTGAATCATCAGCCAGCAATGCACTGTGATGACGCAGTGCATTATGGGGCGTGACGCGCAGCTCGAATTTGGCGCAAACGCCCCCAAACAACCTGTTCCTCCAGATACGATGTCAAGGCACAGAGAAATTTAAGTAAAACGCGGACTGACCAGAATTTGGGGCATAATATGAGACAAGTGTACACAAATGTTCACCCACGAGAGTAAAAGACAGACGTTTAGAAAAACAAATAGCTACACCCTTAGTTTTTATCTTGAGCATTCACCAAAATGGAGTAAGGATGGAAAATAAGAATGAGGGAAATGGGTTTCCTGAAGGAGTAAGACAGCCACATGGCAGGAGTGATAGAATTGGAATGCCTTAAGTTCCTTAATACAGTGATCATCAACCCTGTTCTCAGGGCCCACTAACAGGCCAGGTTTTCAAGATAACTGAAATACATCACAGGTGATATACGTTAATTTGCTGCTCAGTGATTGCAGTATTCTAGTTTGCATCTCCCCAAGGTAATACATAAAACCTGGCCTGTTAATGGGCCCTGAGGACAAGGTTGATGACTGATTTAATAGGAGAATTAAGTCCTTGGCTGTTATGAGAAAGGACCCGACAAGGAGTCGAGGGCATATCAGGTGTACTCATGACATACAGAACATCACTTACCCACCATCTGGCAAACTCCTGTAAAACATGAAAAGCAAAATAGACCCTCAGGGGAAGTAAATCAGTATATCCATCCAGGAGCCTAGGTCTGGAGCAAATAAAGGAGAAAAGATTAGAAACAAAAAGGAAAAAAGACAAAAGAAACCCCCCAAAAAAAAGAATGCCATGAATGTAGAGATTGTTGCAACATCCAAATCTGCAAGCTTAGATTTAAGTCAAGCCAGATCATCCTGTCTCTCATTATGAGCATCCACCAGTGTGTTAATAGAACTAGCAAATGTCCCCATTTGTTGTTCAAATGATCAGCTCTATTGCATAGATCTTGCACTTCAATTTTAAATTGTTGGATATAGGACATTATATCTGATGCAGAAAACTGTGCAGGTGACAGGGCCTGGATTTGAACCTGGAACCTCTGCTGTGTCAGGCATTGTCTCTTCTTCCTCTTCGTCTTCTAGACATGTGCAATTTGTTTCGTTCCGAATTAGTTTTTAGAAAAAAAATCCACAAATTCATTAATTTGGAAATATTTAAATTAACGAAAATCCATTTAACGATATTTCCTAAAAATTTAAAAATCCGAAATTTTGAAAATCCGAAAATAAGAATGAAATTCCGAAAATTCAAGAGAACAAAAATCCGAAAATAAGAACAAAAATCCAAACATTTGAAAATCCCAAATAATAACTAACTAACTAACTAATAATAATAACTATTACAAACTATTAAATTATAGGTATTGGAATTTCCTTTCAAATTTGGCTATTAGTGACCATAACGAGTATGAATTTTATCTAATCTTCCGCATATAAACAAATGGAACGTAACAAAATAATTATAATAATAATAATAATAATACATTTTTATTATTATTATTGTTTATTATTATTAATTTGTTATGTTCCATTCATTTAGATGCGGCATTCGTTATTTTGGATAATTCGTAACTTCGGATACATTTGTATTCGTTACATTCATAAACAGCCAAATTTGAAAGCAAATTCCAATACCTGTATTTTAATAGTTAGGTATTAGGGAGGAGCTTCGAGTTGTACGTAAGTTAGACTCGAACATTTGGTGCTCGCCGAACAGCTAATTTTATGGGGCTTTCGCAGCAAATTTGAGCTCCCGATAATGCACTGCAAGACCGCAGTGCATTGCTGTATGATGATCGGCCAAAGCATACACCTGACCTGCATGCTTTGGCCAATCACAGCACGCTCCTCAGCGAGAGCCATAATTGGCCAAAGGCAAGGTGCCTTTGGCCAATCATGGTTCAGGGAGATTAAGTCCACACCCCGCACTATAGTGTATAAAGCTACTTACACAGATTAGGCTGCTAGATCAGGCAGGCAGGTTAGTTAGTTAGTGGCAGTATATTTGATATATATATATATATATATATATATATATATATATATATACAGTCAGACTAGTATATATATATATATATATATATATATATATATATATATATATATATATATATATATATATATTATATATATATATACACTCTCCATTCAGAGTAGCCTATATATACAGTGTAAACTCTATATATATACAGTGCATTCAGCAGTGTACAATTTCTAATACAGTGCAGGTGGAGTACACAGTATATAATACAGTGCAGTGCGGTGTTAAAAAAAAATACCCATCATGTCCAGATGGCCTCCAAGGAGAAGCAGACGCTCACATGCCACTAAAGGAGGGCAAGCAGCCTCTGAAATAATATTTAACAGCAGTGAGGGGTTACAGTGTTCTGGCACCACCAACACCTAAGGCCCAATGTTTCTGCCCCTGTTTAACAGGGGCATGTAATTACAATTTTTGAAATAATATTTAACAGCAGGGACTGTTCCTGCACCCAACAAGAGTAACTGTGAGGGGTTACTGAGTTTTGCCACCTCCAAGGCCCAATTTTTCAGCAGAGTTAATAGTGCAGTCAAAATAGTATATATACTGCATTTCAGAGTATATAGTGCACTCAGTGTAGTATATATAATACAGTGCAGGGTATATAGTGCAGTGTACAATATATAATATAGTGTATTGAAGTTGTTAAGGGGAGCCCTATGGCAGAATTAAGAAAAAAATGGCATGGGTTCCCACCCGTCCATACCAGGCCCTTAGGGTCTGGTATGGATTTTGGGAGACACCCCCATGCCATTTTTTTTTTTAAATGTTGGCATGGAGTATGGACTGGGGGGGATGCACGCTGTTTTTTTTTTTTTTTTTTTTTATGTATATTGCCGGGATCTGTGAATACATTACAGCTGTGAGCAATTTTAAATTATATTTTTCCTTTAGAAATGTCATTTTGCTGCAGTACATTTCTAAACATGGGGAAAAATTTGCTACTTTACAGGCAGACTAAGGGGACCCCCCAGGCACGATATTTAAACAAATATTTCATTTTTATTGTTTCACTTTAAGCATTCTTAAAATCACTGCTCCTGAAAAAACGGTCGTTTTAAAAACTTTTTGTTGCATTGATACATGTCCCGGGTCCCCAAACACTTTTTATAGCAATAACATATATGCATTTATGCCTTTAAAATAAGTACTTTTGATTTTTCAAATCACTTTTGTTCATGTCCCAGACTTTAACCGTGTTCGCATGTTCGCACAAATTTTTTGTCTGTTCGCAAGTTCTGGTGCAAACCGAATCGGGGGGGGGGGGGGGGGTGTTCGACTCATCCCTATTAGTTATTGTTAGTTAGTTAGTTATTATTTTGGATTTCCGAATTTCCGGATTTCCAAATTTTCGAATTTCCAAATGTACGAATTTCCGAATCTACGAATTTTTGAATTTACGAATATCGCATCTAAACGAATGGAACATAACAAATTAAAATTTTTCCAAAGTTACGAAATTATTCAAATAATGAATTTCGATCATAACGAATGACCTGAAAAATGAAAAAAAAAACAAAAAAAACGAATGAACGAAAACGAACAAATTTTTCGGCAGTGCACATGTCTATTAATTTTTCAGCACTTGGCATGAGTAAACTGAGAAAAGTTTGGTTTGCTGGAAGTTCACCAAACCCAGCAAGAATTCTGCAAAAGCCAGAACATGGCCGCAAACCTCATTAAATTACTGTATAAGGGAGCTGAATCTTTTTTTTTCTGGCCTTCTCCAGGCCAATTTGCAAACTTTTGATAAAAAAATGTGCATGGGTAGCTGGGAACTGCACATAGGGGACATGTACCTATGCAAAAAGTGCTGAAAGCAGAGTTCCACCTATTTAAAAGTCAGCAGCTACAAAAAGTGTAGCTGCTGACTTTTAATAATCAGACAGGTGTCCCACAGTCCAGCGATGCGGGTGTACGAAGCCCCGCTCCTCTCTGCGGTGCCAGCATTCTAACTGTGGGCGCCCAGCTGTGGCTGCACAGCTGGGCACGCACTGCGAATGCGTGAGCTGTGCTGCACGCTGTGAATGGCTGGGCAATCTTCTGGGACCTGTGACGTGTCCCAGAAGATTGCAGGGAGGGAGGGGGGAGAGGTTATCTTCCTTCCGGTGCCAGGGGAAGTGGGAGCTGGGTGCCTGTCAAAACAGGGTACCCGCCCCCCCCAAAAAAATGACATGCCAAATGTGGCATGTCAGGGGGTCACCAGCACTTAAAGCGAAAGCTCAATTTTTGCGTGGAATTCTGCTTTAATACAAGCATGTTACACACTCTTCCTTTCCAGGCCATTTTTCAGTGCTATAATAGTTTGACTGACAATTACTAGGTGATGCAGTAGTGTATCCAAATACATTTTATATTTTTTTTTAGCCAGATAGAGCTTTCTTTTTATTATTTTTTATTTATTTAATGCAAAAAAAAAAATAAAGTTTCTCTTTTTGTCTATTATAAAACGTACCACATTTTTTGGAAATTAGGAAGCCTGATGGTATTGAGATGGTTACAGTGCACTTAGCCATTAAATTTACTCTCTTAAGCCAAGTGAAAGTTTTCCAATATTAGCGGAAGAAAGTTCCCTGGAGGAAAAAAATGTAAATGTACAGTCATGGATAAACCCAAAACATTTAACCCCCCCACCCCAGCCCCAATAGCAGTAATAGCAGTAAGCAATTCAGATGAGTGAACATTTCTACTCTTTTTTTACTCCACACTAGAGAAGAAGGTGTTAACTTCTCCACCACACAGACACACTTGCCCATAGACAGAGACCCACCTATCCAAAATGACCTCTTAAACTAATAAGTAGGCCTTAACAGGCTTGTATATAAAACTCATAAATATATTGATGTCAATACAGGAACCACTCCTCCAGAGGTCTCATGATAACTCTCACATGAATGGATAAGAGAAGAGGAGACCATCATAGTGCAACCAATGTATTCAAAGTTAAAAATAAAAGCCATTAAAATCACTCACACAGCATAAGTGCTCGATCTCTTCCAGTATGTAACTCTTCATACCACTAACTCCGAGTGTGCGAGAGCCTGCCCACAATGCATGATGGCATCACAGTGCTGTACACTTGCACAACTACTTTCAATACAGACAGACTTCCTTTCTCCATTAAAACAGTGTGCTGTCAATTATTTGTATTGTAATGCTCTATCACTGTCTCACATCTGCACTCCTACATCGTTAGCCTGATTTATCGGACTGCATAATAAGAGTACTGCATCTGTTTTAATGTACATTATACAGACATGGTCCACTGATGTCACTTTCAGGAATACTGGGGGGTGGGAAATGCCATGCAGTCATTGCTGTAATGCATGTATGTAGACTTGAGGTTGCTGCAAAATGGTTGCAAGAGATTAGCAACATTGAGAGGTAAGAGAAAAAGATGAAAACAGTGTTTTATTTAAAAATGGCAATTAATTATTATACTCTGTGCTTTGGCAAATTAAATGTCAAATGTCAATCTAAAACATTTAACTATATTTGAGGATTAATGGTGCTAGTTATACATTTTATGAGTTTTTTAATACAATTAATATACACATAAAAATATGTATTTCTGTAAATATAATTCTTAAATAAAATGGTGGATGTTAAATCATTGCAAAAAAAATAAAAGTAAGTTGTACTATATACAATTTTTTACTGAAATATTAAGTCTGTTGATATGCACATTGCCTCGTTCATGCAAACTGTGGGTTCATTGTATTATAAAAACTGTGAAATGATTGCTTGCTTTGAACACTGAACTTATTTGAAGAGCTTCACAAACATATCCCCAGGCATCAGATATGTATTATAGTTATTATGTTTAGGCAGAAGATTAGGTATTATCATTTTCACATAATAATTTTTTTTTCATTTTTTTTTAATTCATTTTTCCTTTTCCCTCTTAGTAATATGCAAAATACATAACTTTTGCATTTTCATAAATAGAAATGCCATCAACTCTTAAAATTTGGTTCAAAAATTTGTGCTTATTCATATTCATTAGAGAAAAGAAAACGCTGATGTTTACTTTATAGCAGAGGATAATAAAGGAACCATAACTATTTCAATTGCAATGCATTTAATATCCTACAGAAACAGTTTGATTCTGTAACATAAATGACCTACGGATGATTCCCTGAAAGTAGTATTACCCAAATAACAAAACAAAGAACACAAGTGGCATACATAATAAAAGCACTGCATAATTATGCCATAAAGGTTAAGTAGAGATCTTGTTTGGCTTGCTGAGCAAGCTAATACTTCTGTGGCATAGAGCTATGTGTGTCAGTGCTCAATCTCTTTTTATGAGTGTCACTGCTTTGGAGTCACTGCCTGTGTAATTTTTGCTGCAAGCAGTTTCTCATCCTATGCTGGAGTTTAATTTAAAAGAATCGGTTTCACTCCCACTTAACCATGTTACTGAAAAATAGTAATTTGCTTTAAATATTTGGAACATTTTAAACTATAATGTTGCCAACATTGTTCTTTTAAACAAAAGTGTGAATAAAATAAATACCATTATATCAGCACACAATTATTATTTTGAGTTCCATCACAGTGCTTAACAGAAAAGTGTACTTCTATGAAGTTTAAAGTATCCTGTCCTTCCCATAGTAAGGGCTAGATTTCTGCATAGACAACATAAGACCGTGCAAAGGGTAGCAGAACCTCCAAGGGTAGCATCAAACCAACTTAGAATAATGTTGTTGACACTGAATCATAATGTTTTGTGTATTTAACTTGTTCCAAGCTGGTACCCTGCCCAACAGTGAGATATGGTTGTATCCTGTGCATTGCCTACACAGCTTCATTGGTGGCATAATTTTGCTTTGTATCTATCAAAAACCTCTTCAGTAACCTAATTCAGTTTTGATCATGTAAAGCCTCTGATTCTGATTGTACTAGTGTGGCAATCTAAACATAGATCTGAATCGGAATTGCACAGAACGGCCACAAACCTCCTCTATTCAGGTTCCCCACTGGTGCTCCTGGCCCCTCCCCCTCTTTCCAGTGCCCCCATGGGGCTCGCACTCGAGCCCCGCTGCTGCATCCATTGACACAGACAGTGGGACTCGGCCCCGTTCCACGCTCCCTTGTTACTTGCTTTGATTCACAGCACTGGGAACCAATGGCTCCTGGTGCCCCAGCAAAGCCAGGAAGACCCAGAAGTGAGGGGAGAGAAGAGCTGCAGACATGCATGGCGCTGGATCAAATGAGGGCTCAGATAAATACAATTGGGGGTGGGGGGGATGCTGACACCTAAACATTTTTTACCTTAATACAAGGAATGCCCTAAGTTAAAAAACGTTTAGGCCTTACAACCACTTTAAGTATTGATTTAACTTCCCAGATGTAATCCTGATCTTTCTATTGTGATATTTGGGCTAACAATGGGCAGATATTGGTCATTTAACCTCACATTGTTCTACAGAGCATCATCTCATTAATATGCTAAGTAATTTTAGCCAATTGTGACTTTAAATTGTGGTGTTGGGAGGGAGTAGGAGCCACAGAGAGGTCAAATGTGGGAGTGAGTAAATAATTGGCCCAGGTGGACAGACAATATAAATTAAGCCCTGGACACTGTCATGTGTACACTCAATTATTAAATTAGAATGTATCTTAAAGCGGAGCGCCGCCGAAAGAAAAAATTTTAAAAGTCAGCAGCTACAAATACTGCAGCTGCTGACTTTTAAAACATGGACACTTACCTGTCCAGGGCGCCCGCGATGTCGGCACCCGAGGCCGAAGCGTCTCTCCGTCCTCGGTTGCTGCCGCCTCCATCTTCGGTAAGGGAATCAGGAAATGAAGCCGTGCGGCTTCACTTCCCGGTTCCCTACTGCGCATGCGCGAGTCGCGCCGCGCAATACGAATGCTCCCTGCTGCCTCTGGGACCCGTGTGTGTTTCCCAGCAGGCAGCGGGAGGGAGCAGGAAGTGGCGTAAATAACCGCAGATTCTGCGGCTATTTATGCCGGAAGTGGGTACAGATACCTGTAATATACAGGTATCTGTACCCCCCTCCCCCCTGAAAGGTGCCAACTGTGTCACCGGAGGGGGGGAGGAATCTAATTAGTGGAAGTTCCACTTTTGGGTGGAACTCCACTATAACAATGAAATGGGTTCATACAGGCCTGTTGGAGAAAATTTAAAGCAGAACTATACTCACCTTCCCCCCAGTGATGCAATATTGGTGATCTCCCTCTATGTTGCTGACATCTTCAGCCAATCTATTTTCAGATTTGGGATCTTCTTCTTGATTGGTTGTTCCAGAATGATGTAACTTCAGCACATGCACAAGAGTTCATTCATCTTGGCATATGTCAAAATTTTACACTGAGCTGCACAAAGAATGAGCTAAGCTGCAAAAAAGTAAGTGCAGTAAAGCAGTGGTTCTCAACCCTGTCCTCAAGTAGCCCCAAACAGGCTATGTTTTGGGAATTTATCCAAAGCCCCATACTCACTATCAGATTTTCTGCTGATTTTTGTCTTCAGATTTACCAAAACCATATAATATGAGGTCAAACCTTAGGAGTTTGTATGCAATCAGGCTGGCCCTTGCACTACATGGTTTTGGTAAGTCTGAAGACAAAAACCAGCAGAAAATCTGATAGTGTGTATGGGGCTTTAGATAAAAGCTGTCCAAAATACCAAGCCATTGACTCTGATTTAAAGCACCTGTGCACGATAAAAGAAAACCTGGAAATGGCCTGTTGGGGGTACTTGAAGACAGGGTTTAGAACCACTACAGTAAAGGTCCCTTATTGCAGACGAGACATAGTATGTAAAACTGTCAGGCAACAAAATTGTGCAGTAATGAAAATAGCTTTAGACTGTTTAAATGGAAAGAAGTAAAAAAAATTATAGGGATACACTGAGTCAAGTAATATTGAACTCAGAGATGTTCCCAATAGTGCTCCTTATAGTGCCTTGAAAAAGTATTTTGAAATTTTCCACATTTTGTCATGTTGCAACCATAAAACCTAAATGTATTTTATTGGAATTTTATATGATAGACCCACACAAAGTGGCACATAATTGTGAAGTGGAAAGAAAATTGATAAATGGTTTTAAACATTTTTTACAAATAAATATGTGAAATGTGTGGAATGCATTTTTACAGCGCCCCTGACTCAATACTTTGTAGAACCACATTTTGCTGCACTTACAGCTGCAAGTCTTTTTGGGTATGTCTCTACCAGCTTTGTACATCCAGAAAGTGGAATTTTTGCTCATTCTTCTTTGCAAAATAGATCAAGCTGGGTCAGATTGGATGGAGAGCATCTGTGAACAGCAGTTTTCAGGTCTTGCCACAGATTCTCAACTGGATTTAGGTCTGGACTTTGGGCTAGTCTAACATATAAATATGCTTTGTTCTAAACCATTCCATTGTAGCTCAGGCTGTGTTTAGAGTCCTTGTCCTGCTCGAAGGTGAACCTCCGCCCAGTCTCAAGTCTTTTGCAGACTCTATCAGGTTTTCTTGCCTTTATTTGGCTCCATCTATCTTACCATCAACTCTGATCAGCTTCCTTGTCCCTGCTGAATAAAAGCATTCCCACAACATGATGCTGCCACCACCATGTTTCACGGTGGGGATGGTGTTTCAGGGTAATGTGCAGTGTTAGTTTTCCGCCACATGTAGCGTTTTTCTTTTAGACCAAAAAGTTAAATGTTGGTCTCATCTGACCAGAGCACCTTCTTCTACATGTTTGCTGTGTCCCCCACATGGCTTCTCACAAACTGCAAACAAGACTTCTTTTGGCTTTCTTTCAACAATGGCTTCTTTCTTGCCACTCTTCCTCTTTTGATCAGGCCAGATTTGTGGAGTGCACAACTAATAATTCTGCCACCTGAGCTGTGGATCTCTGTGGCTCCTCCAGAGTTTCCATGGGCCTGTTGGCTGCTTCTCTGATTAATGCTCTCAATGCCTGGCCTGTCAGTTTAGGTGGACGGCCATGTCTTTGTAAGTTTGCAGCTGTGCCATACTCTTTCCATTTTCTGATAATGGATTGAACAGTGATCCATGAGATGTTCAAATCTTGTGCTATTCTTTTATAACCTAACCCCACTTGAAACTTCTCCACAACTTTATCTCTGACCTGTCTGGTGTGTTCCTTGGCCTTCATGATGCTGTTTATTCACTAAGGTTCTCTAACAAACCTCGTGGGCTTCACAGAACAGTTGTATTGTATTATACTGAGATTAAATTATACACAGGTAGACTCTATTTACTAATTAGGTGACTTCTAATAGCAATTTGTTCCACTAGATCTAAGTTAGGGGTATCAGAGTAAAGGGGGCTGAATACAAATGCACACTACGCTTTTTAGATATTTATTAAATAAATAAATACAAGTGTTAAATAAATACATAGTAAACAAATTTGAAAAACATTTATCATTTTCCTTCCACTTCGCAATTATGTGCCACTTTGTGTTGGTCATCACATAAAATCCCAATAAAATACATTTATGTTTTTGGTTGTAACATGACAAAATGTGGAAAATGTCAAGGAGTATGAATATTTTTTGAAAGCACTGTATACAGGGCTCCATTATAGCTCTAACAAGCTCTAACTACTAGCTTACAGAAACATGTATAGATGTTCAGTGGAACAAGATTTACAAAGTTCTTAAAGCCATGAAGGGGGGAACTTAAACGAGGAGAAGGATTAATTAGGACCTGCATAGTTTCCTATTTGACTGCTGTGATGAGAAATTTTGAAGGAGCGGGTTTGAAAAATTTTCTTGAACACATTTCTAACAGTGTATATCATTTTTGTTTGGTAAAGTCCAATCTGTCCTAAATGTAATTTAAAAGCAAATGACATTTTAATCTGCATTTGAATGACATCCGTCGGTAAATGCACTTAGACTTTTCATACAAATTTTTGGTACATTTTTGTACAAATATTCTTTAAAAATCTACTAGTGCATAGCCAGCTTAAGTCTAAGAGACAGACATAAGAACAAGGGAGTGGAAAAGGGTATAAGGGGGAGAAAATAATGGAAGAGAAGAGATTCAGAAAAAAGGAGAGGTATAAGGGTGAGGAGGAATAGGAAGAAATGCAGAGTAGAGAGAATAAATGTTATCACTACCAAATTGTTTATTGTTTGCAGGTTCAGCTGGTTTATTTAATGCTGTGCTCATAATTCATTTTTTTTATTATTGTGCAATGACGTTTATCATACTGATGTGCATTGGTTATTTTGGGAATTTACATTTTTTGGGGGATATCTAGGCTTAAACTCGGGTAATTATATTACCTTGTTTTGCTAGGAAAGTCAATTTAAAAAATGTTATTTAAATTGGTAGGGTTGTAGACAAGATGTGGCAGGAAAGTAGAAGAATAACTTTTTTTATGCCAAAGATTTTGGTCATGTAAGGGTTAAGAGCTTTCGTATATGTAAGAAAGATAGGGCTGCTGTGTGTTGGCTTTACTTGACATAATCATTATGATGAAATATGTAGGGTGGGGTAAATGCACAGTGACATCATCTTGCACAGAGGGGGAAGACACTCTCAATCTGCAGTAGGTTAGAGCGAGCGATGCGCTCTTCTACAATGTTGAATCTTTTATTCTTAATACTGTGTGAAGCATTGAATTTGTGAATGATTCATCTCTGATAGGGTATATGAAGCCCTCTAGTCCCCATGGGTGGCATACTTCCTTCCACCGAACTTTGACAAATCTCTCTTACTCCCGTAATTTGTATCGTCACCTTGTGGCTTATTGATATGCTCCACTAGGTTCAATCTAGTGACAAATGGGGTTCCCCCTCCTCCCACCCTTCCTCCCTTATTTCTTTCTTGACACTTTCTTGGCTTTCCTCCACTACTTTCTTCTCTCTGTATCATGGCTCCCCTATTGGTAGCCAACTTCCTAGAATTCACTATTGCACCTTAGTAGGCTCTCCTACATGAGCACTTATCTCATTAAACTGAGTAAGCTCTACCTGTTTATTATACTGCCTAATATAAATAAAGCACTCCCTACAGGCTCTAGATGGCGAGTCTTTGGGTGTAACCTTATGGTACTTGATATGTATCTTAGATCTACATGTATGCATAATGCCCTATGTGTTAAATGTGTAAGTTACAGCTGTACTACCTGTTTACGTTTTTGTCCATTTAAGGACCATTGTTTGACTATATCACCTTTGTTCCTTATCGATCAACAAAATACTTGCACAAGAGATTAAAGGTTTGCTGAATCGTCTTCCCCTCATGACACAGTTTGTTCCCAGATGGGGTGTTTGGGGGTGTTGGACAATCCTCCTAACCTTATATTTAGCCCTTGTTCACACATAATTGTTATAATTGTTTTGCCATTTGTACGCATTCATGTAACTCTATTTCCTATGTCCTACTATATGGTTGACATTGTTCATCCTTTTTCTTTCTGTTCTTCCTGAAAACTTCAATAAAAATATTGAACAAGAATTTGTGAATGATTTTGCTTTATGGTTTTACCTATTATTTTTTAAATTAATTGTGTTACAGTATGATCCCACTTCTACGGATGAGCCGAACACCCCCCCGGTTTGGTTCGCACCAGAACCTGCGAATGGACCGAAAATTGCGCAAACTTTAGAACCCCATTGAAGTCTATGGGACTCTAACGTTCAAAATCATAAGGGCTAAATTTAAAGGCTAATTTGCATGGTATTGTCCTAAAAAGGGTTTGGGGACCCGGGTCCTGCCACAGGGGACATGTATTAATGCAAAAAAAAAGTATTAAAAACGGCCGTTTTTTTCGAGAGCAGTGATTTTAATGATGCTTAAAGTGAACAAAAAAGTGAAATATTCCTTTAAATATCGTACCTGGGGGGTGTCTATAGTATGCCTGTAAAGTGGCGCATGTTTCCCGTGCTTAGAACAGTCCCTGCACAAAATGAAATTTTTAAAGTAATAAAAATCATTTAAAACTGCGTACAGCTTTAATGTAATGTCGGGTCCCGTTAATATGGATGAAAATCAGTGAGACAAACGGCATATGTACCCCCCCCCAAGTCCATTACCAGGCCCTTTGGGTCTTGTATGGATATTAAGGGGAACCCCACACCCAAATTAAAAAAAGGAAAGGCGTGGGGCCCCAGGCCCTCTGAACAGCAGTATACAGGCGGTGCAAACAAGACAGGGACTGTAGGTTTGTTCTTAAGTTTAATCTGTTTGTTATTTGGAACAGGTACATTTTTAAAGTGTAGCTCCAGCCAAAAAATCTATTTTTAAGCTTTTCGGAAAACATAGGGAAGAGTTATCACCCCTTTGACATTTGTTTTGCTGTCTGTGCACCTCTTCAGAAAATTTCACCTCACTTTCTGTCCCAATGACAAATGTTTTTTGACAATTTGGGGTTTTTAGTGAAACAAGGATTGGTGATAAAGCATCAGTGGAGAGGAGACACGTTTTTCCCATATTAACTCTTACAGGAGAGAATTTCCCTTCCTAGGGGTAGATTTCATTTCACTTCCTGTTGTCTCCTTCCGTTTGCAAGTAGGAGTCATTTGTAAGTTGGATGTTTGAAAGTAGGGGCCTGCCCTATATACTCTGCAGAAATTGCGGCCTTAGGTGTTGGTGTTGCCACAACACTGTAAACCCTCACAGTTACTCTTGGTGGGCGCAGGGACGGGCTCTGCTGTGAAATATTAGATCAAGAATTGTAATTACATGCCCCTGTTGAACAGGGTCAGAAAAATTGGGCCTTTGGTGGTGGTGGTGCTGGTGCCACAACACTGTAAGTCTTCACAGTTACTCTTGGTGGGCGCAGAAACGGGCCCTGCTGTAAAATATTAGATCAAAAATTGTAATTACAAGCACCCTTACAGGGGCAGAAAAATTGGGCCTTTGGTGGTGGTGTTGCCACAACACTGTAAGTCCTTACAGTTACTCTTGGTGGGCGCAGAAACGGGCCCTGCTGTGAAATATTAGATCAAGAATTGTAATTACATGTCCCAGTTGAACAGGGGCAGAAAAATTGGGCCTTAGGCACTTGTGCCACAACACTGCAACCCCTCACAGATACTCTAGTTAGAGCGCAAGAATGAGCCCCACTGCAAAGTATTGCATCAAAAATTGTAATTACACACCCATGTTAAACAGGCCCTGAAAAATTGGACCTTAGGCACTGGTGCTGGTGCCACAACACTGCAACCCCTTACAGCTACTCTAGTTTGAGCGCAGGAACAAGCCCTGCTGCAAAGTATTGCATCAAAAATTGAAATTACACGCCCCTGTTAAACAGGGGCTGAAAAATTGGGCCTTAGGCACTGGTGCTGGTGCCACAACACTGCAACCCCTCACAGCTACTCTAGTTGGAGCGCAGGAACAAGCCCTGCTGCAAAGTATTGCATCAAAAATTGTAATGACACGCCCTTATTAAACAGGGACTGAAAAATTGGGCCTTAGCCACTGGTGGCGACGCCCAGAACCAAAAATATTCTTACAAGCTATTAGCATGATCATTGAGGAGTAAGAGGATAGTCACTCAGCATAACAGGATAGTCACTCAGCACCAGCATAGGCAGTCTTGAAGGGATCTGACAATTCAAAAAAAATCATGGTGCTTGGTAGCTGGTGGTGATCCAAGACTGATTCATTTTTATGAAGGTCAGTCGATTGACCGAGTCGGTGGACAGGTGCACCCTGTGATCAGTTACAAAGCCTCCAGCAGCACTGAATGTGTGTTCCGAAAGAACGCTGGATGCAGGACAGGCCAGTAGCTCAATTGCATACTGTGCAAGCTCTGGACAGGCTCTGATCCATCCTCAAGACCCAGTAACCCAGAGGATTTTCGGTGGGAAAGGTGTCCAAGTCAGATCTTGCCCCTAGGTATTCCTGCACCATGTAAAACAGACACTGGAGATGGTTGCTGGAACCGATCATACCTTGGGGCTGCGGACTAAAAAATTGTCTGAACGCATCGGTCAGACGGCCACCTTCTCAACCGCTCCTTCTTTGAATGACCGAAGCCTCAGCAACACGTCGTCAAGGAACAGGAGTTTGTAACCTCCCAGTCTCTGGGAATGCATTGCACAGACCTTTCTACAAGGCCTCCCGAAGATGTTTCATCCTCTGCTCCCTCTGCGACGGCAAGATAAGGTCCGCAACCTTACCCTTGTAACGTGGATCAAGGAGGGTTGCCAGCCAGTATTGATCCCTCTCCTTGATACCACAAATACGAGGATCCTTCCGCAGGCTTTGCAGGATCAGGAAGGCCATGCAGCGTAGGTTTGCTGAGGCATTCGGTCCTGATTCCTGTGGGTCACTAAGGATGACATGATCCGCAGCCACCTCCTCCCAGCCACGTACAAGTCCATAAGTTTCTTGGGACTGTATATGATCCCTTAAAGACTGCTGATGCTGAGTGCCAGGCTCCACCTCAATGCTGACACAATCCTCCTCTTCCTCCTCCTTCTCCTCCTCCCCCTCCTCCTCTTCCTGTGTGATCGGCGGGCACTCAGGAACACTGTCTGGATAAAGGGGACCTTGAGAGCTAAGGAAGTCCTCCTCTTCCTGCCTCTGTTCTGCCTACAGTATAGCTACCTGAAGCCAGGTGCTTGTGTAGGCTCTTGACGTATTTCCAGTTACTGTACTGTGGACCCTGCATAGTTGCACCTACAGTATAGCTACCTGAAGCCAGGTGCTTGTGTAGGTGCTTGACGTATTTCCAGTTACTGTACTGTGTAACCTGCACAGTTGCACCTACAGTATAGCTACCTGAAGCCAGGTGCTTGTGTAGGCTCTTGATGTATTTCCAGTTACTGTACTGTGTACCCTGCACAGTTGCACCTACAGTATAGCTACCTGAAGCCAGGTGCTTGTGTAGGCTGTTGACGTATTTCCAGTTACTGTACTGTGTACTCTGCACAGTTGCACCTACAGTATAGCTACCTGAAGCCATGTGCTTGTGTAGGCACTTGACGTATTTCCAGTTACTGTACTGTGTACCCTGCACAGTTACACCTACAGTATAGCTACCTGAAGCCAGGTGCTTGTGTAGGCTCTTGACGTATTTCCAGTTACTGTTCTGTGTACCATGCACAGTTGCACCTACAGTATAGCTACCTGAAGCCAGGTGCTTGTGTAGGCGCTTGACATATTTCCAGTTACTGTACTGTGTACCCTGCACAGTTGCACCTACAGTATAGCTACCTGAAGCCAGGTGCTTGTGTAGGCTCTTGACGTATTTCCAGTTACTGTACTGTGTACTCTGCACAGTTGCACCTACAGTATAGCTACCTGAAGACAAGTGCAGGTATTCTCATACTAATAATACTACAAGCAGGTAGTTGATTCTGCTAGATGCAGTATAATCGGTATATATATATATCCCAGTTTTGTGCAGCTACATCTCACTGCAGGCCAATGGTATGTCTGGAATGCCAACAAGGAGAGGCAGACGGTCACAAGCCAATAAAAGAGGGAAAGCAGGCTCTGTGCCTAGAGGTAACAGTGCTGGTCATGGACACTGTGCATTTTCATCAGCACGTGACCGTGGGACACACTAGGCCTTTTTTTCGGCAGCTCGCCGTGTTGAGCCGCAATATGCCGAAGACTTGGTCAAGTGGATGACCAAGCCATCCTCATCCTCCTCATCCTCTCTCACCCAGGCTCAGGGGTATTTTGTCTGGCAAAGCAGCTGCCAACACGGCCTCTTCCCTTGGCTCAATGCCATCAGTGACTCCTAGCCCTAGCCCCATCATGTCCTCCTGAGGAGTCCCCCGAACTGTTTGACCACATTGTTGGGTACATGCTCCAGGAGGATGCCCAGCATTTTAAAGGCTCCGATGATGGTACTCAGCTAGAGGAAGGCAGTAACGTGAGCCCAGACAGAGGAGGTGCCCAAGAAGGACAGCAATCTGGCAGTCATGTTCCCCCTGCTGCAGCATACTGCCAGGTTTGCTCCAATGATGAGGAGGGAGGGGATGATGAGGTCACTGACTCCACATGGGTGCCTGATAGGAGAGAGGAGGAAGAGGAGGAGGCACATCACCAACGAGGCGGTATGGCCTCCAGGGGCCAGCCTAAGGGCAGCACACTGACTGCATCACACCGCAGAGCTCTGCATGTGCAGGGCGCTGCTGTCTCTGCACGTTATTGCAAAAGTTCTTTGGTGCGGGCCTTTTTTGAGACAAGTGCATCAGATCCCACCGCTGCTATTTGCAACATATGTCTCAAGCGTATCTCGCGTGGCCAAAACATCTCCTGCTTGGGCAACACATGCTTAATCAGACATATTTTGACCTGCCATGCAGTTCGTTGGCAAGCGTACCTAAAAGACCCACACCAAAGAACAAAGAGGACCTCTCTTTGCTCCTCATCAGCTGGGATCTCCACTATACCTTCAGTCCTCTCTGAGACCTGCTGTCACGTACCTTACAGCGGAGTCTGAAATGACGAGGGTGGCCTCTTGCACGGTTCCGGTCCTAACACCCCTGGAGGTTGAGACAGGGCTGCTAGGGCAACAGAAGGGTGCAGGTGCCTGTTGGCAGGATCGGGAACACCGTAGCCTAGAGATGCTGGTGGGACGTTGATCCTGGATAGGTTCAGGAAAGTCCAACAGGAGAACTTGCAAGGTCTGGAACAAGCAGGAGTCGGCAACGTGCTGGCAGGAAGGTACACAATCTATAGGCAGGTTCGTAGTCAGGGGCTAGCGGAGGTTGGCAATGGGCTGGCAGAGAGGTACAAGATCAGGAGACAAAGCCGTGGTCAGAAGTTCAAGCCGGGTTCGGTACAGGAAGCAGAAGTAAACAGAGTTGCAGGGATAATCCAAAAGAGAAGTCAGGAAGGCCAAGGTTTCAGGATCAAGGTTCAAACAAACAGCAATCAAGGATACAGGAACCAGCTGAGACAATCCAGCACTGATACTAGTATGCTGATCCTTTAAATAGGGCGCCCTGTGCTGTGATTCGTTGGCTTGCAGACATGCCCACGTCGACGTGCACTCGTTCGTATGAGAGTACTAATGTGCGTGCCTGGTCCGGGGTTCACACGTTCGTGCCGCACGTCTGACTGGTGCCCGGGAACGAGCGTTTGTAATGGTTCTCTGACACCTGCACTGAGAGTAATGAAGGTGTAGAATTAGGTGTGTCACAGCCAAGTACTTGCGGGCAATCTGCTATCGGTACACCGACGTCAGATTGTACCAGGCAAATTTCCCTGCCCCAGCTTCTGCACCGCAGAAAGAAGTTTGCTCCCAGCCATCCACATGCCCAGCGGTTGAATGCTAGCTTGGCAAAATTGCTAGCACTTCAACTGCTACCTTTGCAGTTGATAGACTCTGCCCCTTCCGTGAGTTTGTGGAATGTGTGGTTCCTCAGTGGCAGGTTCACAAGCGCCACTTTTTTCTCATGGTGATTCCGATCTCTACCGGCATGTAGAAGGCAATGTCTTGGCCTCGCTGGACAGGGCGGTCAGCGGTAAAGTGCATATTACCGCTGACTCATGGTCCAGCAGGCATGGGCAGGGACGTTACCTTAGTTTCACGGCACATTGGGTGACTCTGCTGGCAGCTGAAAAGGATGCAGGACAAGGTGCAGTACTGTTGGAGATTGTTCCACCACCACGCCTCCAAAATGCCACTACTGGTGATTCTGACACACCTCTCTCCTCCACTCCCCCCTCTTCTTCTTCCTCCATGGCCTCTTCCTGTGCTTTGTCCTCAGAACCAGTGGTTCTCCGTAGGCATTCAAGGGGCTACGCAAGGATGCAGGCCAAAAGATGCCATGCGGTGCTTGAGCTGGTGTGCTTGGTGAAAAGGAGCCACATTGGGGCAGAGATTCTGTCAGCTCTACAGGGGCAGGTTCAGAGGTGGTTGATGCCACGCCAAACTAAGCCAGGAATGGTGGTTTGCGACAATGGCACCAACCTCATCTCTGCCCGCCGACAGGGACAACTGACCCATGTGCCCTGTTTGGCTCACGTCCTTAACTTAGTGATGCAGCGGTTCTTGGGCAGGTACCTGGGCTTACAGGATTTCCTGAGGCAGGCCAGGAAAGTCTGTGTGCATTTTCCCAGTCATATAATGCCAGTGCTCTGCTGGCTGACCTTCAAAAGGAATTTAACCTGCCTAAGAACTGCCTAATCTGTGACATGCCCACCAGGTGGAACTCAACGTTGGCCATGCTGCAGCGGCTGCACACACAGCAGAGGACCATCAATGAGTACCTATGCGACTATGGCACCAGGACAGGGTCAGGGAAGCTTGTTTTTTTTCCCCACGCCAGTGGGCCATGATCAGGGATGCATGCACTGTCCTGTCACCATTTGAGGAGGCCACGAGGATGGTGAGCAGTGGCAGTGCAAGCATCAGTGACACTGTCCCCCTTGTCCACGTGTTGGAGCACACGCTGCATGGAATAATGGACAGGGCACTTGAGGCAGAACAGAGGGAGGAAGAGGAGGACTTCCTTAGCTCTTAAGGCCCCCTTTATCCAGACAGTGTTCCTGCGTGCCCGCCGATCACACAGTCCCAAGAAACCCATGGACTTGTACGTGGCTGGGAGGAGGTGGCTGCGGATCATGTCGTCCTTAGTGACCCAGAGGACTCCGGACCGAATGCCCCAGCAAACCTATGCTGCATGGCCTCCCTGATCCTGCAAAGCTTGCGGAAGGATCCTCATATTCCTGGTATCAAGGAGAGGGATCGTTACTGGCTGGCAACCCTCCTTGATCCATGTTACAAGAGTAAGGTTGCAGACCTTATCTTGCCATCGCAGAGGGAGCAGAGGATGAAACATCTTCAGGAGCCCTTGCAGAAAGATCTGTGCAATGCGTTCCCAGAGACTGGGAGGTTACAAACTCCTGTTCCTGGACAACGTGTTGCCGAGGCTTCGGTCAGTCAAAGAAGGAGCGGTGGAGAAGGTGGCCATGTGACTGATGCATTCAGATAATTTTTTAGTCCGCAGCCCCAAGGTATGATCGGTTCCAGCAACCATCGCCAGCGTCTGTTTTACATGATGCAGGAATACCTAGGGGCAAGATCTGACTTGGACACCTTTCCCACCGAAAATCCTCTGGGTTACTGGGTCTTGAGGATGGATCACTGGCTAGAGCTTGCACAGTATGCAATTGATCTACTGGCCTGTCCTGCATCCAGCCTTCTTTCGGAATGCACATTCAGTGCTGCTGGAGGCTTTGTAACCGATCACAGGGTGCACCTGTCCACCGACTCGGTCAATCGACTGACCTTCATAAAAATGAATCAGTCTTGGATCACCACCAGATACCAAGCACCTGATGCTGATGTAACCGAATAAATTTTTTTTAAATGTCAGATCCCTTCAAGACTGCCTATGCTGATGCTGAGTGACTATCCTGTTATGCTGAGTGGACTATCTTCTTCCTCCTTAATGATTATGCTGATAGCTTGTAAGAATATTTTTGTTTCTGGGCGCCGCCACCATTGGCTAAGGCCTATTTTTTCAGCCCCTGTTTAACAGGGGCGTGTAATTACAATTTTTAATGCAATACTTTGCAGCAGGGCTCATTCCTGTGCTCAACTAGAGTATCTGTGAGGGGTTGCAGTGTTGTGGCACCAGCACCAGTGTCTAAGGCCCAATTTTTCAGCCCCTGTTTAACAGGGACATGTAATTACAATTCTTGATCTAATATTTCACAGCAGGGCCCTGTGAGGGCTTACAGTGTTGTGGCAATACCAACACCTCAGGCCCAAATTTCTGCAGAGTATATAGGGCAGGACCCTACTTTCAAACATCCAACTTACAAATGACTCCTACTTGCCATCGGAAGGAGACAACAGGAAGTAAGATGAAATTTACTCCTAGGAAGGGAAATTCTCTCCTGTAAGAGTTAATATGGGAAAAGCATTTCTCCTTTCCACTGATGCTTTATCATCAATCCTTGTTTCACTAAAACCCCCGAATTTTCTAAAAACATTTGTCATTGGGACAAAACAAATGTCACAGGGGTGATAACCCTTCCCTATGTTTTCCAAAAGCCTAAAAATTGATTTTTTGGCTGGAGCTAAACACGTTAAAAATGTACCAGTTCAAAATTACAAACAGATTCTACTTAACAACAAACCTGCAGTCCCTGTCTTGTTTGCACCGCCTGTATACTGCTGTTCAGATAGCCTGGGGCCCCACGCCTTTACTTTTTTAAATTTGGGTGCGGGGTTCCCCTTAATATCCATACAAGACCCAAAGGGCCTGGTAATGGACTGGGGGGGTACCCATGCTGTTTGTCTCACAAATTTTCATCCATATTACCGGGAAACAGTTTTAAATTACTTTTATTCTTTTAAAAATGTCATTTTGTGCAGGGACTGTTCTAAGCACGGGAAACACGCGTCACTTTACAGGCATACTATAGACACCCCCAGGTCTGATATTTAAAGGAATATTTCACTTTTTTTACTTTAAACATCATTAAAATCACTGCTCCCGAAAAATTGGCCGTTTTTAAAACTTTAATTTTGCATTGATACATGTCCCCTGTGGCAAGACCTGGGTCCCCAAACCCTTTTTAGGACAGTACCATGCAAATTAGCCTTTAAAATTAGCACTTTTGATTTTGAACGTTCGAGTCCCATAGACTTCAATGGGGTTCTAACGTTCGTGCAAATTTTCGGTCTGTTCGCAGGTTCTGCTGCAAACCGAACCGGGGGGTGTTCGGCTCATCCCTAATGGGCACCGGTGGGCTGCACTGATGTTCACCGATGGGCTGCATTGATGGGCACCGATAAGGCGGCACTGGTGGGCACTGATAGGTGGCACTGGTGGGCACTGCTTGGCGGCACTGATGTGAACTGAGAGGTGACACTGAGAGGTGGCACTGATGGGTGGCACTAAAGGGCATTGATAGGTGGCACTGGTAGGCACTGAGAAGTGGCACTAATAGGTGGCACTGATAGGTGGCACTGATAGGTGGCAGGGATGGGCATTGATGGGTGTCAATAATGGGCACTGATCGGCACTGGTAGGTTACACTGATAGGCAGCACTGCTAGGTGGCACTGATAAGGCACTGATTGGCACCACTGGTGGGCATTGATAGGTGGCACTCATGGGCATTGATGGGTGGCACTGGTGGGCACTGTGGGCGCTGGCAGGTGGCACTGGCAGGCGGTAATTGTGGGCACAGATGAGACAGATGTGTCTCCTTTCTCTTCAGGACCGATGTGCCTTGCACATAAGCTGGTGATCGTTTTTTTTCTCTCCTTACGCTGTCAGCGTGAGGAAAATAAAACGATGATTGAGCTTTTGTTTACATCACATAAACAGCTGTCATTAAACACTGACTGGTTATAAAAACAAACAAAAAACAAAGCTTTACAATCACTTTAATGCCACGTACACACGGTCAGACTTTTCAGCTACTAAAGTCAGACAGCCCGTCCGACAGACTTTCGACAGACTTTCGACTGACTTTTGGCGGACTTTCAACAGACTTTCTAATGACCGGACTTGCCTACACATGATCACACCAAAGTCCGATGGATTCGTACGTGATGACGTACACCAGACTAAAATAAGGAAGTTGATAGCCAGTAGTCAATAGCTGCCCTAGCGTCGGTTTTTGTCCGTCGGACTAGCATACAGACGAGCGGATTTCTGGGTCCGGCGGAGTTACGACGTAAAAATTTGAAGCATGTTCCAAATCTAAAGTCCGTCAGATTTGCGACTGTAAAAGTCCGCTGAAGGTCCGGTGAAGCCCACACACGATCGGATTTGGTCCGTCGGTGTCCATCAGACAAGTCCGGTTGAAAAGTCCGACCGTGTATACGTAGCATAAGACTTGAGTGAAGCACATTGCCACATAAAGCTGGCAGGGGTAAACGTTCAGTTTAGAAACTTTTTTCCAGAACAAGGACCTGTAACTTTGGTATATGGTATGCCTGCTGACAGGTTTAGGTATGGATGCGGGAATTTTTGGAGGGGACCAGGTGCAAATCTGCCTTGGCGTGATTTGGACTGCATGATTTTGAGGTTTGCGGTAACCCTAAAGTTATGATATGCCAGGATTTTAGCAGAGCCAAACCCTGTGACTGGGAGTTCACTGAGAGGTGTGGTATCATTCCTGGTGATGATGACTTTAGTTCAGAACCCCCACTTGTAGCTAAGCTTTTGGTTCCTTAGTGCTTTGGTAATAGTACTGAGGTTCCTGCGTTTCTGGAGGGTATATTGGAACAGATATGCATAGAATTGTAGACCTTTGTATTGTGGAGGAATGATCTCTCTGTTGCACGCTTCAGACTTCAGGTGTTCCTTCGCATGAAAGAAGTGCAGGCGCAAAAAACTGATATCCCTAGATATGGTGTCAGGGAAATGTGATGGCTTAGGTAAATGGTGAATTCTGTCCACCATTATGTCTAATTCTGTGAGTTCAGGTAGGATGGAGTTGAATAGATGGGCGACATATTTACGCAGATCTGATTGTTGAATTAATTCAGGTACTCCTCTTATTTTTAGGTTGTTCCTTCTGGATCTGTCCTCAATATCATCAAATTTAGCATTTATTTTCTTCATTTCATCCTCCTTGGTATCATGAGCGGATATCAAATTGTTAATGGTGGTGGCAAGCTCCCCTATCTTTGTCTCAATGTGCTCTATTCTGGATGACACTGATTGAAGCTTTAAACCAAACTTGTGCCCACATGACATTATATCAGCATGTAAACAATTTCTTAATGAGACTAACATGTCCTTCAGGGTAGTATCTAGCACAGCTGATTATTAGTGGGGAAGAGAGCTATAGAGTCAGGGGGCTCCCTGGTGTCATCCCCTGAATCATAGCCTGGGCTCACCTCGTGTCCATAATCCGAGCCATCCATCCAGGATTTTGCTTTCAATGGACTCCCTGAGGCAAGTGTAGATGGGAGAGAGTGAGGTTCTTTGGTGGTGAGCTCCTTTTCATCTTGTCTGTGTCCCTGTGTGCAGAAGGTTGTCAGTTTCTAAAGCCTGTAATCATCCTTCTTCCTCTTCATTGTGGTCCCCGGTAGGACTGAGCCAAACACCCCCCTGTTTGGTTCACAGCAGAACTCCCAGACAATTTAAAGGTTCTAACCAAAACAGTGAACCCCAACAAAGTCGATGGGAACCCCAACAAAGTCTATTATTTTAAAAAAACAGCATGGGTTCCCCCCAAAATCCATACCAGACTCTTATCCAAGCATGCAGCTTGGCAGGTCATGTGGCCTACCAGGCCATGTGCCCTCAACATGGGAGGGTGGGTCTCCATGTTGATGGGGCCAAGGACCTCTTCTCAACAACCCTGGGCTGTGTTTGTTGGGGTCAATGGGTGGGGGGTTTATCGGAATCTGGGAGCCCCCTTTAACAACCCCTACCCATTCACCAAAAAAGTGTCAATAAGTAATAACCACAAGAAACAGTTTTTGACAAATCCTTCATTAAAAATAAAGAATTAAAAAATAGTATCCCTCGATGTAAATCAATTATCAATCACGACACCAGCCGGACCCAAAAAGTAGAAAAAAATAAAAATGCTCCGCCTCCTGGGAGGCCTCCCGCCGTATGACCGCTCTGCGGTTTGACAGATCTTATATAGGCAAGGGACTACTTCACTTGTTGGTACTGCCCCTTCTGACGTCACTTTTACAGCAAGGCCAATTCTTGCTTTCATCAAGAGTACCTCTAGAAGTTTGCGGGGTGAAGGCACCAATAAACACCCAAAGACCAATTTTTCCACACCTGTTACTTCTATCCAAAGTCTACAAAAGGGACACTTGGCTTCTTCATATAAGGCTTGCTCACTGTGGTGCAAAAATGTGTTGTTGCCATCCAAAATCTGCCAAAGAGTCACCAAAATTGATCCAAAAAATCTCTAATCTTGTTTCGAGTTGTGGCCTCATCATACAGACTGGCTCTCCAAGCCGATGTTTACAAAATAAAGAAAGCTTGCATAGAAAAATCAATTTACAGGGGGTCCCCGGGTTACGAACAAGATAGGGACTGTAGGTTTGTTCTTAAGTAGAATTTGTTTGTAAGTCGGATCAGTACCTTTTTTAAGTACAAATCCAGTCTCAGAGACAGGAAGTGAGCCTAAATCCATCTAATGAGGATACAGACAGCAGTAAAAACTTCAGTGGCTCTATAAATAAATAAATACAACGTAGACAGGTGTTTGGTTTAACATATTATTTATGTTTACCTGTGCATGTAGATGCAGATACATACATGTAAATTCTTAAACATTTCTCAAACACTGTACAGTACTGTACAGAACAGTACAACCTTAAACAATTATGGTAGAGGATGATGGGCTTGTTGAAGAGGATGGAACTGTTATTATAGAATCTGATTCACCTGCTGGACTCTTGAAGTAGGCATCAAGGGATGTTTGCATTGCGCTTTTCTTTATCTCATCATAAATAGCCCTGTAGCATCTCAGGCCGTCAGTAACTGTACGATAAACTTTGGTAAACCTCTCTGTATCAGGATCTTGCTCCTCTAACTTTGCCATTCCTGCTTCAACAAGATGAAAAGCATCAGCTAACCGTTTTGTAAAAAACTTTTTCAATGTTGGAGTTTCTAAGTCCTGGTTTTCTTCACTAAATGCCGTCATCTGCTGCTCTAGTTCCATAAGCTCTTCATTGCTTAGTTCTTGCCCATGGGAGTCAAGTAACTCGATGATATCATTTTCACTGATGTCCAACTGCAGTTGATTACCAATAGTAACCACAACTTGCCTGGTTGCAGAGATTTCTTCATCTGTAAACCCCAGAAATTCTTCTGTGAATTGGGGGCACAAATTTTTCCGAACACCTCTCATATTTGTTTCTTTCACTTCAGCCCAAGCATCAGCAATATTTTGATGGCATCATAAATGTGATAATTCTTCCAGAACTCTCTTAGGTCATCTGATCCTTTTGGGTAGCCCTGATAGCTTGTGAAAATGTCCTCCGTAAATAATAGGCCTTAAAGGAGGCTATGACTCCTTGATCCATAGGTTGAAGTAGTGATGTGGTGTTGGGGGTAGAAATACCACCTTTACATTGGGGTGCAAGTCAGTTAAAGTGTTTGGATGTCCAGGGGTATTGTCAAGGAGAAGAAGAATTTTGAAGGGAATGTTTTCCCTCAAACAATAACGTTCAACAGCAGGGACAAAATGGTTCAAAAACCAATCTTCAAACATTTTAGCTGTAACCCAAGCCTTTGTATTTGCCCTCCAAATAACAGGAAGAGATGCCTTAGTGACATTACGTAGTGCCCTGGGATTTAAGAAGTGATGCACTAACAAAGGCTTGAGCTTTAAATCCCCAGATGCATTACCACCAAGTAATACAGTCAGCCTGTCCTTTGATGCCTTATGTCCTGGTGCACATGTTTCCTCTTTTGAAATGTAGGCCCTAGCTGGCATTTTTTTCCAAAACAAGCCAGTTTCATCTACATTAAAAATATGTTCTGGCATATAACCTTCGTTGTCAATAATAGCTTTCAATATCTTTGGAAAATTATTTGCAGCACTTACATTGGCACTTGCTGCTTCACCTTGAACTCTAATGCTATGCAAATTAGCTCTTTCTTTAAAGCGATTGAACCAACCCCTACTTGCACGAAATTCTTCATTGCAATCATATTCTCTTGGATGGGCAGCTTTTAAATCGCTGAAAAGGCTTCGAGCCTTTTCTTGAACAAAAGTAAGACTGATAGGCATATTACGCTGATTTTGGTCTTCTATCAAAATTGTCAGCAGCCTTTCCATCTCGGTAATTAAAGCACTGCGTTGCTTGGTAATAATCATAGCATGCATTAGGGTATGGCCTTTCACATGCTCCATTATTCTACCTTTATCTTTTAAAATCGTTGCGATCGTTGACCGATTGTAGCCCAATGCTCTGCCAATAGATGATGGAATTTCACCTTTTTCTGATCTTTTTTTTATTTCTAGTTTATTTTCCATGGTGATGGATCTTCTTTTCTTTGCTGTATCACCAGCACTTGCATCAGATTTGTTTTTCGGCATGTTGAAGACTAGGGATGAGCTTCGAGTTCGAGTCGAACTCATGTTCGACTCGAACATTGGCTGTTCGCAAGTTCGCCGAACAGCGAACAATTTGGGGTGTTCGCTGCAAATTCGAATGCCGCGGAACACCCTTTAAAAGTCTATGGTAGAAATCAAAAGTGCTAATTTTAAAGGCTAATATGCAAGTTATTGTCATAAAAAGTGTTTGGGGACCTGGGTCCTGCCCCAGGGGACATGGATCAATGCAAAAAATTTTTTTTAAAACGGCCGTTTTTTCAGGAGCAGTGATTTTAATAATGCTTAAAGTCAAACAATAAAAGTGTAATATCCCTTTAAATTTCGTACCTGGGGGGTGTCTATAGTATGCCTGTAAAGGGGCGCATGTTTCCTGTGTTTAGAACAGTCTAACAGCAAAATGACATTTTGAAGGAAAAAACTCATTTAAAACTACCGCGGCTATTGCATTGCCGACAATACACATAGAAGTTCATTGATAAAAACGGCATGGGAATTCCCCAAAGGGGAACCCCGAACCAAAATTAAAAAAAAAAAAAGACGTAGGAGTCCCCCTAAATTCCATACCAGGCCCTTCAGGTCTGATATGGATATTAAGGGGAACCCCGGCCAAAATTTAAAAAAAAAAAATGACGTGGGGTTCCCCCTAAATTCCATACCAGACCCTTCAGGTCTGGTATGGATTTTAAGGGGAACCCAGCGCCAAAAAAAAAAAAAAACGGCGTGGGGTCCCCCCACAAATCCATACCAGACCCTTATCCGAGCACGCAACTTGGCAGGCCGCAGGAAAAGAGGGGGGGACGAGAGTGCGGCCCCCCCCCTCCTGAACCGTACCAGGCCACATGCCCTCAACATTGGGAGGGTGCTTTGGGGTAGCCCCCCAAAACACCTTGTCCCCATGTTGATGAGGACAAGGGCCTCATCCCCACAACCCTGGCCGGTGGTTGTGGGGGTCTGCGGGCAGGGGGCTTATCAGAATCTGGAAGCCCCCTTTAACAAGGGGACCCCCAGATCCCGGCCCCCCCCTGTGTGAAATGGTAAGGGGGTACTTTGTACCCCTACCATTTCACTAAAAAACTGTCAAAAATGTTAAAAATGACAAGAGACAGTTTTTGACAATTCCTTTATTTAAATACTTCTTCTTTCTTCTATCTTCCTTCATCTTCTGGTTCTTCTGGTTCTTCTGGTTCTTCCTCCGGCGTTCTCGTCCAGCATCTCCTCCGCGGCGTCTTCTATCTTCTTCTCCTCGGGCCGCTCCGCACCCATGGCATGGGGGGAGGCTCCCGCTCTTCTCTTTATCTTCTTCTTCATCTTCTTCTCTTCTTCCTTCTTCTCTTCTTCATTTTCTTCTCCGGGCCGCTCCGCACCCATGCTGGCATGGAGGGAGGCTCCCGCTGTGTGACGGCGCTCCTCGTCTGACAGTTCTTAAATAAGGGGGGCAGGGCCACCCGGTGACCCCGCCCCCATCTGACGCACGGTGACTTGACGGGACTTCCCTGTGACGTCACGGGGAATGCCACAGGGAAGTCCCGTCATGTCCCGTGCGTCAGAGGGGGGCTGGGTCACCGGGTGGCCCCGCCCCCATTATTTAAGAACTGTCAGACGAGGAGCGCCGTCACACAGCGGGAGCCTCCCTCCATGCCAGCATGGGTGCGGAGAGGCCCAGAGAAGAAAATGAAGAAGAGAAGAAGAGAAGAAGAGAAGAAGAGAAGAAAAGAAGAAGAGAAGAAGATGAAGAAGATGAAGAGAAGAGCGGGAGCCTCCCCCCATGCCATGGGTGCGGAGCGGCCCGAGGAGAAGAAGATAGAAGAGGCCGCGGAGGAGATGCTGGACGAGAACGCCGGAGGAAGAACCAGAAGAGCCAGAAGAACCAGAAGAACCAGAAGATGAAGGAAGATAGAAGAAAGAAGAAGTATTTAAATAAAGGAATTGTCAAAAACTGTCTCTTGTCATTTTTAACATTTTTGACAGTTTTTTAGTGAAATGGTAGGGGTACTTTTGTACCTTTTACCATTTCACACAGGGGGGGCCGGGATCTGGGGGTCCCCTTGTTAAAGGGGGCTTCCAGATTCCGATAAGCCCCCCGCCCGCAGACCCCCACAACCACCGGCCAGGGTTGTGGGGATGAGGCCCATCAACATGGGGACAAGGTGTTTTGGGGGGCTACCCCAAAGCACCCTCCCAATGTTGAGGGCATGTGGCCTGGTACGGTTCAGGAGGGGGGGGGGCCGCACTCTCGTCCCCCCCTCTTTTCCTGCAGCCTGCCAGGTTGCGTGCTCGGATAAGGGTCTGGTATGGAATTTGGGGGGACCCCACACCGTTTTTTTTTTTTTTTTTTGGCGCGGGGTTCCCCTTAAAATCCATACCAGACCTGAAGGATCTGGTATGGAATTTAGGGGGAACCCCACATCATTTTTTTAAAAAATTTTGGCCGGGGTTCCCCTTAATATCCATATCAGACCCTGAAGGGCCCATTCCCATGCCGTTTTTATCAATGAACTTCTATGTGTATTGTCGGCAATGCAATAGCCGCGGTAGTTTTAAATGAGTTTTTTCCTTCAAAATGTCATTTTGCTGTCAGACTGTTCTAAACACAGGAAACATGCGCCCCTTTACAGGCATACTATAGACACCCCCCAGGTACGAAATTTAAAGGGATATTACACTTTTATTGTTTGACTTTAAGCATTATTAAAATCACTGCTCCTGAAAAAACGGCCGTTTTAAAAAAAATTTTTTGCATTGATCCATGTCCCCTGGGGGAGGACCCGGGTCCCCAAACACTTTTTATGACAATAACTTGCATATTAGCCTTTAAAATTAGCACTTTTGATTATTCATGTTCGTGTCCCATAGACTTTAACGGTGTTCGCGTGTTCGAACGAACTTTTTTCCTGTTCGCATGTTCTGGTGTGAACCGAACAGGGGGGTGTTCAGCTCATCCCTATTGAAGACAACAAATGTGGAATGAAGTGCACTCTAGAAAAGAAGAACAAGAAGGAAAAAAAGTGTAGCAGCCAGCCAATTTACTACCAATTTATTCTAGTTAGACTGGAACTGTATAAAAATACTCACTGTGGCGGCAAGATAGATACAGTATGCCCGCTTGTTGTGCGTCCTCAGAGCCGTTCAGCACTGTGGGATCCAGTACAGTACAAAAAAACAGGGCTAAAAGAGAACAGAAGGATACAGTAGTGGTTACATTCAGGACCAAGCAAAGATGGTATAAAAAACATGCGCGATTGGGTGGGGGCTCCATATGGGTAGATGGCATGGGCTCGTGCTGGGACACAGGGATACATTCTGTCCCTGTGTTCCAGCATGGGCTCATGTCATCTGCCTATTGTGGAGCTCTCATTCAATTGTGTGTGGTACAAGCAGGGCCGGATTTGCTCTCCCAGCCACCCCAAGGCCAGGTTCTGCAATGCACCCCCTCCCCGCCAATCAAACCCCCCCCCAAAAATGGCAACTGGATGGCAGGGGTGGCACGGTTAGTTCAAATATGTTTTGTTTCTTTCTTTTTTTTTTTACTTTTTTATCACTTTTTTTTATTTTTATTTATTTGTAGCTTGTTGTTTACTTTATTTTAATTTATGTATAATTTTCTTATTTTTAATTATTCTTTACTTTTTTTAATTACTGTGTTATTTTATTAATTTAATTATTACTGTATTTCTTATTTTTTTATTTTTATTTTTTTTTATATCAATTTTTTTTCACTTAACTTTATTGCTATCACACAGGAGAAAACAATTCCCTGTGTGATAGCAATTGGAGGTGACAGGTTCCCTTTATTGACCCTGTCACCTCTAAAACAGGAGTCCTAGCACTGTGCTAGATTTCCTGTCATAGCTGAGAAGGGAGGAGCACAGCTCTCCCCTCTCACTCTTTACATGGCGGCAGGGAAAGGAGGAAGCAGAGAGGTACAGTACACTGTACTGTATACAGTACTTAAGCATATTACAGTACTGTACTGCCGGGCAGCTCACCTGATGGCACAGCAGGGAGATGGATAGATGGTGTGTCCAGGCAGGCCGGCCGTGGTGCACCTCCGCGGGGCAGCGCTCGCAGGAAAGACCGGGGATCCTGGAGGCTTCACTAGGCTGGACAAGGCCGCGGCCACAACGGGCAGTTTTAGCGGCCTGGCAGGCCACCGGCAGGCCACCGGACCGCACCAGGCCTGTGGACGGGCAGGCAGGATAACGAGGGAGGCCCCTTAACTTCACAACCAGGCCAGGAACAGAGGAACGGCTCACTCCAGCAAGGAGAGGGATGGCATCGGCCGGCAGTGACGTCACTCGGGCCCCGTTCGTAAGTAGGGGTTGTTCGCAACTTGGATGTTCGTAAGTCGGGGACCCCCTGTAATGTCATTTTTATTTCTTTATAAATGTCAGTTTTGCTGCAGCAAGTTCTATACATGGTACAGATGTGCCACTTTACAGACATACTAACGGGTATCCCCCCCAGGCACTATATTTAAAGATGTTTTCATTTTTATTGTATCACTTTAAGCATCATTAAAATCACTGCTCCTTTAAAAACAATCTTTTTTAAAAGTTTTTTTTTGCATTGGCACATGTCCTCCAGGGCAGTAGCCAGTTGGCTGATCAGAACTCCCCCCAGCACTGCCACTGATGCCACCCACCACAAGCACTGCCACTCATCCCAACTACCGCCAGCACTGCCACTCATCCCATTCCCCCCACCAAGGAGTAAGAGAAGGGATAAAAATGGAATACATGGAAGGGAGAGGAAAAGAGTGGAAGGAACAAAGAAAAAAGGAGAGAAACAATAAGAAAAAGAAGAAGAAACAGGGCTAGAGAGAGGGATGGGGATAAAAACATGAAATTAGCATAAAGAGAGATAAAAGGGAAAGAAAGGAGAACAAAGAGAAGAGATAGAAGGGAAAAAAAGGAGAACAAAGAGAGTGGTACATCCTAAAATGTACCATAAGGGGTTTTAATACTGTATGAGTGGAAGGGACTCAGGGAGAGCTAAATGTCCATGGGTTAGGGGTGCAAATTATTTGTCTTGCCTTGAGTGCTGACAACCCACGCTACGAAAATAATTTTACTGTTAGGGGTCCCCACAACTTTTATCAAGGGGTCACAGCACTAGAAGGTTGAGAACTACTGCCTTAGACCATTCAGAGTAAGAATCATTAACCACTTAAAGACCAGCCTCGTTTTGGATTTTAGGTGTTTACAAGTTTAAAACAGGTTTTTTTGCTAGAAAATTACTTAGAACCCCCAAACATTATATATTGTTTTTTTTCTAACATCCTAGAGAATACAATAGCGGTCATTGCAATACTTTTTTTTGCACCGTATTTGCGCAGCGGTCTTCTAAGCGCACTTTTTTTGGAAAAAATTCACTTTTTTGAAAAAAAAAATAAGACAACAGTAAAGTTAGCCCAATTTTTTTTTATATTGTGAAATATAATGTTACGCCAAGTAAATTGATACCCAACATGTCACGCTTCAAAATTGCGCCCGCTCGTGGAATAGCGTCAAACTTTTACCCTTAAAAATCTCCATAGGCGACGTTTAAAAAATTCTACAGATTGCATGTTTTGCGTTACAGAGGAGGTCTAGGGCTAGAATTATTGCTCTCACTCTACCGGTCGCGGCGATACCTCACATGTGTGGTTTGACCACCGTTTTCATATGCGGGCGCTACTCACGTATGCGTTCGCTTCTGCGTGCGAGCTCAGCGGGACGGGGCGCTTTAAAAAAATTTTTTTTTTGTTTTTATTATTTATTTTATTTTATTTTATTTATTTTTTCACTGTTTTTAAAAAAAAAAAAATTTGGATCACTTTTATTTCTATTACAAGGAATGTAAACATCCCTTGTAATAGAAAAAAGCATGACAGGTCCTCTTAAATATGAGATCTGGGGTCAAAAAGTCCTCAGATCTCATATTTAGACTAAAATGCAAAAAAAAAAAAAAAAAAAAAAAAAGTCGTTTGAAAAATTACATTTAAAAAAATTTGTGCCTTTAAGACAGTGGGCGGAGCCGTCGTAATGACGTCGCTCCGGCCGTCACATGGTATAGAGACGGGTGGGGGCCATCTTGGCCTCACTCGTCTCAGTACCTCAGCGGTGACAGGTCCCGATCTCCTCCGCCGTTACCGACGGTTCCGGTAAGCGGCGGAGGGTGCGGGAGAGCGGCGGGAGGGGGGGTGGCACCTCTCCCGCCGCCGATAACGGTGATCTCGCGGCGAACCCGCCGCTGAGACCACCATTATCGTTTACAGAATCGCTCACTGTAAAGATGGATATCTCGGTTGTGGCAGCAGCTGCTGCCGTTACCGAGATATCCATCTTCAAAAAAATGACGTATATATACAGTGAGCGGGGCTGAAGTGGTTAACCACTACTATCTGAATTCTGTCTTTTAGACAGTTTTCTATCCATTTACAAACTGATTTTTCCCAAACATGTAGACTTTACCTTACACATTAGCCACGTGGAGAACTGTGTCAAGCGCTTTTGCAAAATCCAAGTATTCTATGTCCACAGCCACCCCTCTGTCCAAGGTTTTACTTACCTCCTCATAAAAGAAACCAGGTTTATTTGACAATTTCTGTCTTTAATGAATCCATGCTGTCTGTTGCTTAAAATATTTTTTTCCAGCAAGAACCAGTTTATGTGGTATTTTATTAAACTCTCCAGTATCTTCCCAACTATAGAAGGTAAACTAACAAGTCTATAGTTACTTGGTAAAGACTTTGATCCCTTTTTAACTGCTTCAACACAGGGCACTGTTACCCCCTTCCTGCCCAGGCCAATTTTCAGCTTTCAGCGCTGTCACACTTTTGCCACGTACACACGATCGGACTTTCTGATGGGAAATGTTGGATGTGAGTTTGTTGGCGGTAAGTCTGACCGTGTGTATGCTCCATCTGTTGTCGGACTTTCCGCCAACAAATGTTGGCTAGCAGGTTCTCAAGTTTTGCAGCAACAAATGTTTGTTGTCGGACTTTCCGATCGTATGTACACAAGTCCGTCAAACAAAAGTCCAAAGTACAAACACGCATGCTCGGAATCAAGTACGAGCCAGAAGCTCTCAGTCTTGTAAAACTAGCGTTCGTAATGGAGATATCACATTTGTGGCGCGGCAAATTTTGAAATCTCTCAATGCAGCGCATTCTCTTCTTTTTTATAATGGTATGATAATGAAGTTGCTTTGCTGCTGATATTCACAGAGTCCTGACAAACATATTTTTTATTATTTCTAGTGATCCTCCGAATAACATTTTTTTTTGTGTTTTTTTTCTAGTGATCTTCAGAATAAAATTTTTTTTTCTAGTGATCTCCATAATAATTTGTTTTTTCGTTTTGTGTGTCAAGTTACCACAACACCATTATTATCTTGTATTTTTTATCTTGTATTTTTTAACCACAAAGATACAACTATGTTGGTGTCCCTTGCTAATTTGACATTGTATTTTTTAAATGTACCTGCCTACTCACAAACAAACTGTCCTTTTTGAAGTAAAACACATAGCCAAGGTTTTGCCCCTTAAAAAAATGTAATTCAATAGAGAGCACAAGGTCATAACAAAATAAAGATGAAGACAACGCTGGAGAAATAGTTGGAGTTGGTGAAGCCAATTAGGCTTCACTAATTCCAACAGTATCTCCAGCGCTGCCTTCCTCTTTAGCTTGTTAGAATAGTCCCTGCATTGGACTTGCCAGAGACATGGCAGCTCCCTGTATTTGTCAATAAAGTTGGGCAGGAAATCAAGGGCTGTCATTTTATCAACCATTTTATCTGCAAGACACAACACAAGACAAAACCTAATGTCAGGCTAAACTCTCATAATCTTGTCCCAATATAGGCCTCAATCTAAAAGCAGTATAGGCCACTAACCACTGATGCCCCAAGTTACAATTGTACCTTAGTTTGAATGTTTGGCGCTAACAATCCTCCGTCCTCCACTCACAGATCGTACGTACGTCGCCCGTGTGTTATGCTTTATGTACACTATGCATGCGTGAAACCCTGTCCTTCTTTCTAGTGTATTCCCCACCTCTTCTCTTTCGAGGTAGTGGGAGCACACATGGTGGAGACACAGCAGGTGTGTGCTGAGAGCAGCAACGAGGAAAGCCCGTAGCAAGGCAGTTCCAGATCCAGGAGAAGATATAAGGCCTCAAATATGTCCTTTGAAGAGATGGTGCAGATGGTGGACATCTTGAAGAGGGCAGACTATGATGGGAATCATGGGCCGCACAGAAACCCTAATGTAAGAAAGGCCAAGATCATGGCTAAAGTTGTGAGAAGTCTGCACAGGAATTTTGGGATACGACGATTTAAGGAGCAATTGAGGAAACACTGGTCAGACCTGAAATTGAGGGAGCAAGATCAGTATAGAAAGATCAGGAAAGTGCTGCAAAAAAGTAAGTATTTGTCGTGTGTTCCTATTATTATTATTACTTTCATGCTGGTCCATGTGCTTTTCTTTAATGTTGTACAGTTTAAAATGCAAAGTTTGAGGTTCGTGGACACAGGAATCATTCGTATTAAACATCGTTCGTTCGACCACTAATACAACGTTTTTGGCAGATGCAGGTTAACTACATTTGTTCTTACCTATTTTGATTAAAAATAAGTTTATTACATTGTTGTCTAGATGTGTTTGAAACTATAATGAAATCACAACTTGATTCAGTGTAAGGAGAGGACACTCAGCAGCTGTTTACACATCTGGACGCAGGAGCACTAGTGTGGGACACCATAACAACCTTGTTATGGTGTCCCACGCAGGTGCTCCAGTGGATACTAGGGGTCTCTCCAAGTGTGAAACTTGCACAAAACAGGTAAGTATTCCAGCTTTTGAAAGGGAAAAAATCATGTCTTCAGCTTGGAACTCTGCCAAAACAGACAATTGGACGACACTTCCAAGCAATGTTTCATATTACTATCTCTAGCCTAACATATCTGTCTGCTAAGTATACCTTTTTTATATTCAAAAGAATAGGGACATCTGAGGACACCAGTAACCCCACACCGAATGAAGAAAGGGAACTCACCACACAACATGAGGATGTGGATGCAGAGGTTCAGGAAGTGCTGGGTGAAGTGGTCGAAATGGTGTCGACAACAGGTCAGTGTCTGAGACCACAGCTTCGGGTAATAGATGGATGCCTGCATATTTATAATACATGGTGTGTTTTTTTATTTTTAGGTGATGTGGATGTTGTGGAAGAAGAACTACAAGTGCAAAGTGCACTTGAAATTGCACTGAAAGTGCATTGGAAGTGCAGTCACTGTAGATCTGCGGGGGACATGCAAGGAAAATAAAAAAACAGCATTTTAGCTTGCACATGATTGGATAATAAAATCAGCAGAGCTTCCCCTCATTTCAGATCTACCCCTCAGATTTACAGTGACTGCACTTCCAAGTGCACTTTCAGTGCAATTTCAAGTGCACTTTGCACTTGTAGTTTGCACTTGTAGTGCAAAGTGTATTTGTCTTTTGTAAATAACCCCCACTGTGTGTTTTGTGGCTTTAGCAAAGTAGATGTAGGGAAAATACACACATTTTAGGCATGGGATCATGAGGGAAATCCAAATTTTGAGTCCCAATTTGTGTGCATCTTCAAAATTTGGCTTTTAGAGGGGTGAGATCACCTAATCTGATGAAGGCAAAATCAACAAAGCTTTGACATACTAATGTCTCATATGGCCTTCACTTTAGCAAAGTTGAACTTTGTAAGTTTCTCAGTTGGGAATGTGTTTGTTATGTTTTTAAACATGCCTGTTTAGCCCCAAAAAAGGAAAATTCATGTCAAACATACACATTATACACCAAGATATTGGTTTGTTCCAAAACCGTTTATAACTCACATGTGAATGTGCTTAGAGTAAAATGTTTAATACTCAACAATGTGTGGCTTCTTATTTCAATGCTCAATACCAGTTTAATTTTTAAGTTGGTGTAGTTACTGTGGCAATGGTGGTTATTTACTAAAGGCAAATCCGCTTTGCACTACAAGTGCACTCTCAGTGGATTTGCCTTCAGTAAAATACCCCCACTGTGCTGTAAAATTTACCAAAATCAGGCAATTTTAGGGACTCCAAGCAATTAATTCATGGAGTCTAAAAGGATGATGATTTTTATCATTAATGCATTACATACATTAACAGCAATAACACTGTGTGTGTGTAGAAGACCCACAGCACAACATAATAGTTAGCTGAAGAAGAGATTGTCACCTCATGTATCAAATAAGTTACGTTTGCACTATTGAAGAAAATGGCCAAAAATAAAAGGCCATTTGAGAACATAGGAGACAGATAAGAAACACAAACAGTAATTCAAATGAAATATGAGTTTAGTTTTTTTTTTTTAAAATATGCAGCTTCAAGATTTGCTTATAAATCAATTGTCCCCTACCCATGAAGTACTCAACATTAGTTTTGCCTGACTTTGCGGGCGCTTTGAGGGGGCAAGCCAGGATGGCCACTTTTGAACGCCGTCAGTGAAGTAGGTTCTTGTGAAAAGTCGGCCTCAGTCGCAACTGAGGCCAGATAGCTGGCTGCATTCTTGCAAAGGTAATTGTTCAGAATGCAGCAGCTCAATACAATTTGATTCAGTTTGTATTCGGCCATGTTGATGGCCGTAAGGAAAAGCCTGAACTGGCTGGCCATTATGCCAAAGGCATTCTCAACCACTCTTCTGGCACAGGCCAGCCGGTAATTAAAAACCCTCTGCTCTGGGGTCATGGTCCTCATGGGGAATGGCCTCATCAGAGGTTCCCCCAGAGGAAAGGCCTCATCTGCCACAAACATGAACACGATCGTCTGGGCGATTACTCCTCCATCAGACATACAGCCGTTCTTCCCTTTGTCCAGGTATAGGAATTCATAATTGGCTGTCACCACCGCCAATATCACTATACTACTGAACCCCTTATAGTTAAAGTAGTACGACCCCAAGTTGGGTGGTGTTCTTCCAATCGATCGTACCACCACAATTGTGAAAGTCCCACTGGGGGTCGAATTGGGAAGCCACAGTCTGACATTCCTGTGGGTTGGAAGGAAACTGTGGTGTCAAACAAGAAAAAATAATTAGTACTTTTGCAAATAACATTGCAAGCAGATTAGACACAAACATTCTTGGCCAACATAAGTATAACATTTATTGAAATGAGGTGTTCTTCCAATCGATCGTACCACCACAATTGGGAAAGTCCCACTGGGGGTCAAATTGGGAAGCCACAGTCTGACATTCCTGTGGGTTGGAAGGAAACTGTGGTGTCAAACAAGAAAAAATAATTAGTACTTTTGCAAATAACATTGCAAGCAGATTAGACACAAACATTCTTGGCCAACATAAGTATAACATTTATTGAAATGAGTATTTAAAGACAAAAGTATAAGGTCAACTTATCAGATTTCTCACCCCCTCTGGTGGCCCATTGGAGAAATTTAATGGGTGGGTAGATGTTTTGGACAGTTAACCCTTCTTCATTGAGAGCTGAATGCATACATAATGTGTGTTACTTTGGCCAGCCCCTCCTTACACTATTGGCAGCCCACTGGACAGGTAAGAAGTTTCTTAATCCAAAAATATAAATACACACTGTCCAAATCGAAGCACATTTTTACATTCTGCAATTACCTATCAAGATAATAGGAGAACAAAACTTTAAACAGTACCATTTGAAAGTATTCAGGCAGGCACTTGCAATACATGCTTTGGTGAATTCATTCATAAATATAAACACAAAAGAGGTAGGTAGAGTGTGTATGGGTTTGGCAAAGTCAGCAGATAGAGTATTGGTATTGATTGACTTAGCAGTTGGGAGGGGGTAAAAATGAGTTTGGGCCCCCCCAAAAAAGCCTCTTGCACTCTGCCTGAATTTAAGGACAACAATAACATTTGGACACATTTCCAGGGGTGTTTAGGGTAAGTACTACAATGGAGCTGACAAAATACATTGTTAAGTGACTAGGCTAGGTGTGTATGGGCCCAGGATAGCATACTGGGGAGGTTAGTGAAGGCAAATATGCATGAAGGACAAAAAAAGGAGCATTAAAAGCTTACAGCATGCATGAGGACAAAGAGGACATCCACAGCATATTACAGTCATGGTAATTATGGAATGATGAAATGAATACATTACATTAGCAAACATTAAATACATAGAATGTAATGTTAAAGGATAAAACTTACCCTAAAATAGTCCCTCTGCAGGACTTGAATTATGGCAGAACAGGTCTCTGGAATAATGATCCCCAGAGCCTGGGGGGAGATCCCATTCGTGAACTTCAGGTCCTGGAGACTTCTCCCCGTCGCCAAGTACCACAAGGTGGCAACGAGCCTTTGCTCGGGAGAGATGGCTTTCCGCATGCAGGTGTCCTGCTTCATAATATAAGGGGACAGCAAAGCCAATAGACGATGAAAGATGGGGTCCGTCATCCGGAGATAATTCCTGAAATCATCAGGATTATTCTCCTGGAGCCAGTAGCGTAGCATGGGTTGTCAGCACCCGGGGCAAGGCAAGTAATTTGCGCCCCCCCCCCAACCTGCGGACTTTTATCACTCCCCGAGTCCCTTCAATTACAATAGTACTGACCTACCTGATTCCTATACTGACCATTACACACTACACTGACCACTATAATATACTGTCCACTACACTAAGAACTACACTGACCACTACACTACACTGACCACTATACTGTCCACTACACTGACCACTACACTATACTGTCCACTACACTAAGAACTACACTGACCACTATACTGACCACTAATCTGTCCACTACACTACACTGACCACTATACTGTCCACTATACTGACCACTACAATGAGAACTACACTGTCCACTACACTATACTATACTGACCACTATACTACACTGAGAACTACACTACAGTGACTATTAAACTGTCCACTACACTACACTGACCACTTTACTACACTGACCACTACACTGACCACTACACTATACTGTCCACTATACTGACCACTACACTGAGAACTACACTACACTGACCACTATACTGTCCACTACACTGAGAACTACACTACACTGACCACTATACTGTCCACTACACTACACTGACCACTATACTACACTGTCTACTACACTACACTGACCACTACACTGACCACTATACTGACCACTACACTATACAGACCACAATACTACACTGTCCACTACACTACACTGTCCACTATACTACACTGACAACTACATTATACTGACCACTACACTATATTGACCACAATACTACACTGTCCACTACACTGACCACTACACTATACTGACTACAATACTACACTGACCACTACACTGTCCACTATACTACACTGACCACTACACTATACAGACCACAATACTACACTGACCACTACACTACACTGTCCTCCTCACTATACAGACTACAATACTACACTGTCCACTACACTACACTGACCACTACACTACACTGTCCACTACACTGTCCACTACACTACACTGACCACTATACTACACTGTCCACTACACTACACTGTCCACTACACTACACTGTCCACTACACTATACTGACCACAATACTACACTGTCCACTACACTACACTGACCACTACACTACACTGTCCACTACACTGTCCACTACACTACACTGACCACTATACTACACTGTTCACTACACTACACTGTCCACTACACTACACTGACCACTACACTATACTGACCACTACACTATACTGACCACTACACTATACACTATACTGACCACTACTCTGAGAACTACACTACACTGACCACTATACTGTCCACTACACTACACTGACCCCTATACTACACTGTCTACTACACTACACTGGCCACTACACTACACTGACCACTATACTGACCACTACACTTTACAGACCGCAATACTACATTGTCCACTACATTACACTGACCACTACACTACACTGACCACTACACTGTCCCCTACATTATACTGACCACTACACTATACTGACCACAATACTACACTGTCCACTACACTACACTGACCACAATACTACACTGACCACTACACTACACTGTCCACTACACTATACTGACCACTTCACTGTCCACTATACTACACTGACCACTACACTGACCACTGCACTATACAGACCACAATACTACACTGACCACCACACTACACTGTCCACTACACTATACAGACTACAATACTACACTGTCCACTACACTGTCCACTACACTATACTGACCATAATACTACACTGACCACTACACTACACTGTCCACTACACTGTACTGACCACTATACTACACTGTCCACTACACTGTACTGACCACAATACCACACTGTCCACTACACTGTACTGACCACTATACTACACTGTCCACTACACTGTACTGACCACTATACTGCACTGTCCACTACACTGTCCACTACACTACACTGTCCACTACACTACGCTGACCACTACACTACACTGTCCACTACACTGTACTGACCACTATACTACACTGTCCACTACACTGTACTGACCACTACACTACACTGTCCACTACACTGTACTGACCACTATACTACACTGTCCACTACACTGTACTGACCACTATACTACACTGTCCACTACACTGCACTGTCCACTACACTGCACTGACCACAATACTACACTGACCACTATACTACACTGTCCACTACACTATACTGATCACTACACTACACTGTCCACTACACTATATTGACCACTACACTATACTGACCACTATACTACACTGTCCTGCCTAGTCTTCCTATACTGACACTACATATACGGCGCCTGTCTCTTCTCCCCCCCCCGTGTTTATCTATTTCTCACCTTATTGTCTTTGGTCTGGAGGATAGGAGGAGGAGAGGACAGCTGCCCCGGCGGCTCACACTCTCCAGTGCTCGTCTCCCCTGCGCTCCGGCCGCCACATTAATTTTTCCCGGCGCACTGTGATTGGGCGTATGGGGGTCATGTGCGGAGGCGGGGCTTCAGGAGCAACTGTGATCGCGGATAGGCCAGCCCCACGCCACACATGACCCCCATACGCCCAATCACAGGGCGCCAAACACTAGACATGGCGGCGGAGCGCGGGGGACACAGGAAAATAAATTAGGAGGAGGCAGCCAGTAGTGACACTACTGGCACGAAATTGCGCCCCCCTAAATGTCGCGCCTGGGGCCACGGCACCCCCCGCACCCCCCACGCTACGCCACTGCCTGGAGCTCCCGCAACAAAGGCATATGATAGAATTACTCACGATTAAGCAACCAATTCTTGGTCCAAGAACTTCTCCTCCCCCTGTTCATGGACTGGACTTGGGTCAAAACAATAACTCCAACACCAAGCCCAACAACAGCACAAACTCTTCGATGAGAACATAACCACAACATGGCTAATAAACGAACGGCACGCACTGAAGAATAGATACGAACCTACAAGCACATCCTGAAAAGCAGAAATGAACTGAAAAGCACAAGGCTGAAAAGTAGCCATACATGAAATGAAAGACTTAATCAGATAAGTTACTCCTGTGCCTACTGAGGTGAATTCAGTTATTTTTCTCCCCCTATGTGTATTCATTCTATAGGCCTGACATTTTCCACAAAGGTAATAACCCTACAGATCACCAAAAAAAGTAGGACTGGTTGGGGGATTTAGGACATTAGGTGCTACTGTATTTCTTAAATTAGGTGGTCCTTTAAAGATAACCCGAGGTTGATCAGGTACTCGAGGGCCAAGAACACAGTCACTCTTTATGACTGGCTAGTGTCTCTTTAAGATCCTTTTAAATGCCCAATGGTGGCTCGAAAAGGTAGTAAAAAAAGCGGAACCAGAGTCATTGTCATGAACAGGTGTGACCAGAACCATGTGATCTGTGACAGAGGACACCAAAACGTATATAAGTGAATAGTTAAGTTTATTTAAAGATAAGTGATAAGAATATATAAACACCTCCAATACAAACAGTGAACAACCAACCAATAAGTGACCCACAAACAACAAATAACTATATACAACAAAGGGAAGTACCAGAATCATAAACATTTAGCCAGGCCAGGGTCATTCACAGGGAGTCAGCAGATGGGGCCAGGAACAGGACAGGAGAGGGAGAAGGTAGACAGATCAGGCTGCAGAGCAGGGATGAAAGGTAACAGGAACATAGCAGGGACAGACTCAGGATAGGCTCGGGATCAGGATCGAAGGCGGCTACATCAGCACGTAAACTAGACCATCAGAATTGTTGGAAAATGGCCCAAAAGAGATGATTCTTCACAGGGTGGCCAGCAGCCTTGGGAGAATGGTAAGTCTGGAGCACGGCAGTATGGACACTTTCTGGGACAAAGCAGCGGTCACCAGGTTTCTCAGGAGGAGCATGGACCTGAGCAGCAAGAATTTTGTCACCCAAAGGAGAAGTGAGACTGGTGCGAACCGTAGCCAGAATATGATCAGGAAGAATCACAGGAACTGGAACCGACTCCATATTGGAAGTGGAGGAAAATTGTTGTGACAAAGCGTCAGATCTTAAATTCTTAGTACCTGGTAAGAATAAGACAATGTAATTGAAACTTGAAAAGAGAGTCTTTCTCTGAGTCTGTAGTCAATGAGGTTGGCAAACGTGATCAACTTCTTCAGCTCAGTGGGTATATCTTGGGCTGCTATCTCATCCTTGATGGTATCCAAGAAACCATGAGAAAAAGCAGCCATGAGGGCCTCATTGTTCCACGCAACCTCTGCTGCCAAAGTACGGAATTCAATTGCGTAGTCGCCAACAGTTCTTGTACTCTGTTCGATGGACATGAGGCACTTGGCAGCAGAAGCGGAGCGTGTGGGAATGTCAAATACCCTTTAAAACAAAGCCACAAACTCAGGGTAACTGAAGACGACAAGTTTTTGCATCTCCCATGGAGATATCAGGAAAACTACTTTGCTTCTCTCCGTGGGAAACTCCTGGGGCAGCATCTCAAAGTATATCTCAAGCTGGTTGAAACCCTTTGCACTGGCCTGGATTGCCCCCAAATTGCTGGGGAAGCAGAGTGGAACCAGACATACCTGTTATAGAGGTAATACGGGTGCACAAAGGGCAGCCATCAGAAATTTTGGGGCCCCTTACACAGCTTTAGGACTGGGTCCCCCGCCACTAATTTTAGCGGCGATTTACCGTCGTTTTAGCTGCACCACCCCGAAGATGCTGCTTGCAGGAATTTTTTTTCCTGTCCTGCAAGCGCACTGCTCCAGTGCGAAAGCACTCGGGCTTTCACACTGGGGCTGAAGAGAAGGCAGTTTACAGGTTCTATTTTTAGCACAAAAACCGCATTTAAAATGCCTCAGTGTGAAAGTAGCCTAACAGGACAGATTCTATAATTAGCAGACCCACATGAAAAGTTCCCTGGGGGGGGATACATAAATTGTGAGATAAAAGTAATTCAGACACTACCTGTAAGACCCCTTTCACACTGAGGTGCTTTGCAGGCGCTATAACGCTAAAAATAGCACCTGCAAAGCACCCTGAAAGAGCCGAGGGCTCTCACACTGGAGCAGTGTGCTAGCAGGACGGGAAAAAAGTCCTGCAAGCAGCATGTTTGCAACGCATTAGGAGCAGTGAATACACCGCTCCTAAAGCGCCCCTGCCCATTGAAATCAATGGGCAGCGCAGCCGAACCATTGGCAAATTGCTGCTGCAGCGGCGCTTTGCTGGTGGTTTTAACCCTTTCTCGGCCCCAAGCAGGGGTTAAAAGTACCCCGCTAGTGGCCGAATAGTGAATAAAAGGTCGAGCAATTTGCAATCTCACCAAGGACCAAATCGATCCAAGGTCTTCTGGACAGGAACACGGGCAGCAGCACTCGGGCAGCGAATCCGCTATCGCGGTCTTCCGAAGTGAAACTTGCCCCATGCACCCACACGTACAGGCAGGCGATCCAAGTGATGTTAGCGACAAGATGTCTGACAGCGAATAACAGATCTAAGCCTCTTAGACCTCGGGGTGGAAGTAAGGCTCTGCATGGTAGGCCGCAACCTCTCTCTCCCTACTACACAGAGAGGTCCGTCTTGCGTCAGGCCCAGGAGGAAGAGAGTTCTGCATGGGCTTCTCGCTACTTTTATGGTCACTCCCAGCAACATTAATGTCATCGTGAAGATCCCTGGGATGTGTAGTCTTAGGGTACATGTTTGCATAGTAATAGTCTGAAGGAGAACTATACGTGCCATGATTAATTTTGTTGGATGCACAGATATGTGGTCACTGATTGAACTGATTACCAAAGGGACAAGCGATGTCTAGAAACACTGAATGGCACGGTGCTTTCTGCTGACAGTCCATATTGCTACATCCTCCCCCTACTTGAAAGTCTTATACCCTAAAGACAGGGTATAAACCAAAATCACTTTACTGCATGAAGCTAATCAATTATTAATCTACTAAACTAGAGGCTGCAACAGCTAATAACTGGCTTAATAAAGGATCCTCTGATGAACTATATACATCAACAGAAGAGGACGTCATGTTAAGTTTATGACATGCCAAAAGTAGATCAGTGGCCCACCCAGTAGTGTCAGAGGGTGGATAAACCGCTCCGGTTGTGGATCACCTTGGGGGTGGTAAGGGGTAGTTCTCTTCTTTATGTTCAAAAGTTCACACAGTCTGCGAACTAATTTTCTCTCGAAGTCCTGGCCTTGATCTGAGTGTAAAGGCTGAGGCAGCCCGTAATGAACAAAGAACTTCTCCACTAAAGTCTTGGCCACTGTGCTGGCTTGTGGATTCCTGGTGGGGAAAGCCTGGGCATATCATGTGAAATGATCTGTCACAACTAGGACATTACTCCTCCCACTCAGATCAGGTTCCAGACTCAGGAAATAAATGAACACCAACTCCATTGGTCCTTGACTTTGTAGATGGCCCATTGGGGCGGCCCTGCCTGGGAGAGTCTTTCTCTGGATACACCTGACGCAAGAGCAACAGTAACTTTCCACTTCCATTCTCATGTTCGGCCAGTAGAATTGGTCCCTGACTAGTTTGAAAGTTCTATCTGGGCCTAAATGACCATGGTCGTCATGAAGGGTGGTTAACACAGTCAAGTGATGTTTCTCTGGAAGGAACAGCTGACTAACACTTTCTGCCTCTTCGGAGGGACCTCTTCGATATAGGATTCCCTCCTCTATTTTCATTCATTCCCATTCCCTATGAATCACCTTGGCACCCTCAATGGGACTATTCATCAGTATTCAAGGGTCTTTAGTCGATAGTGACTTCCTTATTAGATTTCCTAGCTGATCTTCCTGCTCATCTCTCCTCATGTCCTCCTTAGTCAGTTGAGGCAATTCTTGGCTGCGTACTTGGGTCAGGTTACAGTAGTGTTTTGGTACTCCCACACGGGTGACTCCCGCAGCTTCAGCCCCTATGGCCCCCCTATGTTTATATTCCACCTCTTGGCACACTGCTTGTTATTCTTCAGGGGGTAAGTGAACCAAACTTCACTAAACATTCCGGGTGAAGTGTGGTCTTCGGAAAGAGCATCAACATCTCTATTTGCCACTCCTGGACAATATTTCAAACTGAATTGAAACTCCAATAAAGCAGCTAGCCACCAATGCCCAGCGGCGTCCAACTTAGGAGAGGATAACAAGTAGGTCAGGGAGTTGTTATCCATCTTCACCACAAAGGCGGCTCCATACAGGTAGTCTCAGAGTTTGTCCACTACAGCCCACTTGAGGGCAAAGAACTCCAACTTGTGCATGGGATAATTCTTCTCCAGTGGAGTAAGGCTGCGACTCACATATGCCACTGGGCGGAGTTTCCCCTCCAACTCTTGGTACAGCACTCCCCCAATACCATCTCTACTGGCAAGTGTAATTTATAAGGCTTCGAGGGGTCAGCGTAGGCCAACACCGAAGCTTTGACCAGACTCCCCTTCAACCTCTCAAAGAAGGAAGTTCCCCTAAATGGACTTTTTAGGCAATTAATAATGTTATATAAAGGTATACAAGAGTAACAATAATGCCGCGTACACACGGTCGGACTTTTCAGCTACAAAAGTCCAACGGACGCTGACGGACTAAAGCTGGCTGGTAATCCGATCGTGTGTGGGCTTCTCCGGACTTTCAACGTACTTTTTTAGCCTCAAATCCGACGTACTTTAGATTTGAAACATGCTTCAAATCTTTACGTCGTAACTACGACGGACCCCGAAGTCCGCTCGTCTGCATGCTAGTCCTACGGACAAAAAAACGACGCATGCTCATAAGCAAAAACTAAACAGAAGCACTCGGTCTAGTAAAACTAGTGTTCGTATTGTAGGTAGCACATTCATCACGCTGTAAAATCTGTGATCGTTGAATGCAGCGCATTTTATTTCTTCTTTACGAATGTTCTAAAGAACGAAGGTGTTTTGCTGTTCATAATCAGAGTTCTCCCAAACTGATTTCTGGATTCTTTTTCTCTTTGATCTCATGAATGATATAGTATGCTTTTTAAAAACAATGTTTCCATACTAATAATACTTTTTCCCTTTATATTTTTTTTTTTTTAGGTTTGTAAAGTTACCACAAAGAACCCATTATTCTATTTTTTTTTCTAGTGATTATTTTTTAGTTTTTATATAAAGTGAACCCAAAGCACCGTTTTTGGTTATGTAGATTTTTTTAGTTTCAAGACTTACCACTTGAACATTATTAACATTAGTAATGTATTTTTGGTGTGTTTTTTCAAACTCAATGAGATTGTTGTCCCTTGTTAATTTAACATTGTGTGTAAAATCAATGATTTCAAAGAAAACACATAAAGTCTTTTGCTAAACTCAAAAAAGATCCATTTATTCATGGTCAAAATAAAATAAAGAGGAAGTCAACGCTGGAAAAAGTCGTTGTACAAGTAAATTGGGATCTTGCAGAGTCCATATAAGAGGGAGCACAATCTGGTCCAAGAATCCCAGAGATCAACAGCACCAGCAGATGATCTAGATGTCCCCAGACTGTGGTCCTACAACAGCCTGCGTCTTCTGTCAGACCAGACTGAACCCAGGTCATCACTTTCTTCTCTTCCCTGCAGCCTTTCCTCCACGCTGCCCTGCAGCCTTCCCTGCAGCCTTCCCTGTAGCCTTCTTTTGAGGCTGTGGCTCTGGTGTTTCAGTTGTGGCAGGAGGAGGAGGAGGAGGAGGAGGAGGAGGAGGAGGAGGAGGAGGGGGGGCTGCCTCATGTAGTTGGGTGTTTTGTGTTAGCGTGCCCTGCAGCCCCTTATGGATTGTTTCCCCAAATAGTCGCTCACAAATGAGGCGCTGCTCCCAATCCATCTGAAGAAGCCTGCTGGCTAAGTAGCAGCCATAGGATTCTTCCGCTTCGGGGGGGCTCGTTAAAAAACGGGTGGCCTCTTGCATGAGGCGCAGGGATGCGTCCTGTGTGACCATCCCCTTCCTGGCCCTTTTTTTGGGAAGGTGGAGGGGAGGCACTTGGGATTGGGTCAGGCTCCTACTGGGCCCAGCCACCTCACTTGGCCCAGCCACCTCACTTGGCCCAGCCACCTCACTGGGAGCAGCCACCTCACTGGGAGCAGCCACCTCCTGCCTGACACTGGGCCCAGCCTCCTCCAGGATGATGGTGAATCCGGCCTCCTCCAGGCTGTCCATGGGCCCGGTCTCCTCCTGCCTGCCACTTTCCCCACATTCCTCCTGGATGGACTCATCCTGTGTATAAAAAAAGGACAATAGTTTTAGTTTCTTTTTTTGGGTTCATCAATGACACACAGTTTGCTTCTCATGACTAGCAAATTCAATGTGAATACATCTCTTTAATAAAAGAGTCTAATCAGACACCCTAATTATTTCAAGCAGGTGCCAAACATATTTAGCCACTACTGTCATTTGATATGTATACACAATTTGGAGTGCAAAATTATTTTAGACAATTATAACATCCAGTTAACATCATTAATATTAGTACAGTAAATATTTGTAAAAATAATTTACCCGACTCCAGATGGTCATATCCGGTTCATCCAGGATGGAAGACCCAGCTTGCTCCTCATCAGCCTCTGCTGGGGTGGAGGGAAGGGTGGAGGGAAGGGTTGAAAGTGATGCCCTGGCTTCATTCTGGTCATCAAGAAAACGGAGTTGATTGTAGTACCACAGCCTGGGTACATAAACATCATCTGCTGATGCTCCTGATCTCCTTGATTCCTGGATCTTCCTATGCTCCCTCTTATACATGTTCCTCAAGACCCCAATTTTCTTGAGCACTGTCTCCATTGTTGCTCCCGGGATGGTCGCCTGGACAAAGGACAGAAGTCTCTCCAGCGTTGACTTCCTCACATGCTTGGCATAATACTGAGGGTGTTTCACCTCCCACAAATTCCTCATCTCTCGATATTTTGAAATAAAAGCTGTAAGGAACTCTGGATCCTTAAATAGGGGATTCATTATATCTGGAAAAGAGAAAGTCACAAGACCAAAAACACTTATTATAGGTTTCTGCTAACCCCTCATCATCTTCTCCCTATGTAGGCCTCATCAATCTATCAAGCCATATAGGCCGCTTGCTACAAAGTCATGACCATAAAACCCCCCCAAAAAAAACAAAGAAAACAAAAAAAACAAAAAATAAAATTACCTTCGTTTTGTAACGTCCTGGTCCACTATCACCTACGCACAGAACGTACGTACGACACGTGCGCAAGGCCCCTCTTTATACACTACGCATGTTTGAAACTCCGCCTGCGTCGCCCGCCCCTGACGTTCGAAATTAACTCATGTTCTCCGCCCCCTAATTCGACGCACAGAACGTACGTACGACACGTGCGCAAGGCCCCTCTTTATACACTACGCATGTGTGAAACTCCGCCTGCGTCGCCCGCCCCTGACGTTCGATTTTAACTCATGTTCTCCGCCCATTTTTAGTTACGGCGCGTAGTGGGGTAAATAATGGCGGAGACACCTGACATGTCCTCAGGTAGTGGAAAAAGCCCGGAGGCTGGAACGTCCACAAAATCTGTGAGGCCTAGATTTAAGGCCTCCAATATGAGTTTTAAAGAAATGGTGGAGATGGTGGCCATTCTTCACAAAGACGACTATGATGGGAAGTATGGGCCGTACGCACGGCCAAATTTGCGCAAGGCCAAAATAATGGCGAAGGTCGTGGACACTTTGCAGGCTTCTTTTGGGGTACAGCGCTCCCGAGATCAACTTCGCAAAAGATGGTCTGACCTGAAACTCAGGGAGCCGGATCAATATAGACGGATCCGGAAAGTGCTTAAAAAAAGTAAGTACTTGTCGTGTTTTTCTCTTGTGTTTATTACCTTGTATACTGCTCCATGTGCTTTTCCTTCCTATACGATTTTTTGTTCATCGTTTCAAACGATCTTTTACAAAACCTCGTTACATATCTATAGATAGATCTATGTAAAAATATATATTTATATATATATATATATATATATATATATATATATATATATATATATATAAAAAAAATATATATAGATAGATATAGAAATGTAAAACATTCTTTTGGAATATTTTAAGTTATCTTTTTTTAATTACATTTAGTTAGATATTTATCGATTTTGTTCCAGATATATATAGAGAGAGAGAGAGCGAGAGAGAGAGAGATCAAAAGATTATTAACTATATTTTGAGATATTGATATCTATCTATCCGATATGTCTTTATAATTTTAAATATGGAGGTAAAATAGGAACTCTACACAAACCACTTCACTACAAATGTTTTAGAAAATGACTATGTACTAAAATATCTGTGTGCTAAGTAGATTAATAATTTTTGGTTTCACCTAGGGGAAAAATCACTCAGCCAACAAGAAGACAGTCCACCCCAAGCCAAACATGATTGGGAAATCAGCCCAAGCCCCACTGAGGATGTGGAGGAAGGAGAGGTGGGCGACATGGGCACCCCACCAGGTGAGTGTCTGACACACCAGCTTACGGTAATCTATGCATGACTGCCTTTTGTTTAATGTAATTTTTCTACTCTATTTTAGGGGATCTGGTTGTGCTTGATTCAAGCAACAGTGCCACCCCCGAGGATGTGGAGGAATTAGGCTACATGGGCACCCCACCAGGTCAGTGTCTGAGACAACAGCTTTATTATGGTAAGGTAAACTATGTATGTGTGCATATTTCTAAATACATTTTTTGGTTTCATTCCACTTTAGGTACACAAAGTGACTATTTCACTTCTGAAAGTGCCCAACGGCTAATTGGTCAAATAATGGCCTGGAATAAGGACATGGATGAAATGCGGAATCGGCTGGATCGTATGCAGCAGGAAATGAAGGACATGATTGATGTTTTGGGTCGAATCTAAACGCCCTTTTTGAAACCCCAAAACATCGATCATGTCCTTCATTTCCTGTTTTGCTGACCCCATTCTGGGCCTTCTCTTTATTTTTTTGGCTGAACATAAATGGCTGTTTAACCTAATTTTAAAAAGGAGGGCTGTTTCTTTAAAATACATTCCAAATCCACAAAAAATAATTTTTTGATTTTCAAAAAAACAACAACCAAAAAAAAAATAATATTTTTAATAAAAAAAAAAAAAAAAATTGAGATTAAAACCCAAAAAAAAAAAAAAATTGATTTTAAAACCAAAAAAAAATAAAAAAAATTGATTTTAAAAACCAAAAAAAAAAAAAAAAATTGAGATTAAAACCCAAAAAAAAAAAATTTGATTTTAAAACCAAAAAAAAATAAAAAAATTGATTTTAAAAACCAAAAAAAAAAAAAATTGATTTTAAAAAACAAAAAAAATAAAAAAATTGATTTTAAAACAAAAAAGAAAAAAAATTGATTTTAAAAACCCAAAAAAATAAAAAAATTGATTTTAAAACACCAAAAAAAAAAAAAAAATTGATTTTAAAAACCAAAAAAAATAAAAAATTGATTTTAAAACACCAAAAAAAAAAAAAGATTTTAAAACACAAAAAAAAAAAAAAAAGATTTTAAAACCAAAAAAAACAAAAATTGATTTTCAAAACAAAATAAAAAAAAAACTTTATTTGCAAAAAAAAAAAAAAAACATAAAAAACTTGATTTTAAAAAACGCCAAAAAGTAAAAAAACTTGATTTAAAAAAAAAATAAAAAAAAAAGCCTGTTTGCGAAAATCAAAAAGCCAAAAATATTTTTTTGTGGATTATGTCTAAATATTTAAATATAATTATATTTTTCGAAATTATTAAGATATCATTATATTTTTGTCTATGAACATTTTATACTAAATGCAGAACTGAATGCATAACAACCATTAATAAAAACATCTCCTTATAGGAATTAAATAAATGTGTGGTTTGTTATTTCAATGCTCAGTATCAGTTTGGTTATAATTGTCAAAAAGTTGTTTACAGTGGCAATGGAGTTTTTATTTAGACATTTAAAATGAAAATACAGTTGGCACTACAACTGCTCGACCATAACCTAGGAGAAAGCCCAAAAGAAAGGCAAGCAATAAATATAATTCAAGATTTCATCCATATTTTTTTTATTTTAAAAAATTAAATATCATGGCCCATTGCAATTGCCCCCCTACCCATAAAATAATTAACATATTGCTGTCTAACTTGACGGGCACTTTGGGGGGCCAAGCCAGTACGGACATTATCCAGGCCCGTAAGGTTGTCATCTATAAGTCCGGCCTCAGGCCCAACTGTGCCTATATAATTCTGAGAATGTTTGTTTAAAAAGTTGTGCAGAATGCAGCACGATAAAATGATAAAATTAAGTTTGTATTCCACCAAATTAATGGCTGTTTGAAACAGGCGGAACCGGCTGGCCAGAATTCCAAACGCATTCTCAACCACTCTTCTAGCTCTGGCCAGCCGGAAATTAAAAACCCTCCTCTCCGGGGTGAGGGTTCTTTGGGGGAATGGCCTCATGAGGTGCTTGCTCAGAGCGAAGGCTTCATCGGCAATGAAGACAAAGGGAAGTCCTTCCACATTATCCGCATCAGGTGGCAATCCCAGGCCACCACTCTGGAGACGCTGGCAGAACTCCGTCTGGGCAAATACTCCTCCATCTGACATCCGGCCATTCTTCCCCACGTCCACATATAAAAATTCATAGTGTGCAGACACCACCGCCATTAAAACAATACTGTGGAACCCTTTATAATTGAAATAGTATGACCCCGAATGGGGTGGTGGCACAATGTGGACATGTTTCCCATCTATAGCCCCTCCACAATTGGGAAAGTCCCAACGGCTGGCAAAATGGGATGCCACAGTCTGCCATTCCTGTGGCGTTGAAGGAAACTGGGGAATCAAACAAGAAAACCAAAATCAATTAATTTGGAAGCTAACATTGCAATAAAATTAGACAATTCAAAACATTATTCCCCAGCATCAGTATAACATTAAATAATTTAATTCTTCAGGAAAAACTAATATGGAAAGGCACACTTATCAGATTGCTCACCCCCTCTGATGGAACATTGATTACATTTTAGGGGGTTGGGAAATCTAGCTAATTGCTAATTAGCAGCACACTATTTGGAGTGAGTTTAGGTGGGGGGGGGTTGGGAAATCTAGCTAATTGCTAATTAGCAGCACACTATTTGGAGTGAGTTTAGGTGGGGGGGGGTTGGGAAATCTAGCTAATTGCTAATCAGCAGCACACTATTTGGAGTGAGTTTAGGTGGGGGGGGGGGTTGGGAAATCTAGCTAATTGCTAATTAGCAGCACACTATTTGGAGTGAGTTTAGGTGGGGGGGTTGGGAAATCTAGATAATTGCTAATTAGCAGCACACTATTTGGAGTGAGTTTAGGTGGGGGGGGGGGTTGGGAAATCTAGCTAATTGCTAATTAGCAGCACACTATTTGGAGTGAGTTTAGGTGGGGGGGGGTTGGGAAATCTAGCTAATTGCTAATTAGCAGCACACTATTTGGAGTGAGTTTAGGTGGGGGTGGGTGGGAAATCTAGCTAATTGCTAATTAGCAGCACACTATTTGGAGTGAGTTTAGGTGGGGGGGGGTTGGGAAATCTAGATAATTGTTAATTAGCAGCACACTATTTGGAGTGAGTTTAGGTGGGGGGGGGGGGTTGGGAAATCTAGCTAATTGCTAATTATAAGCACACTAAATACACTCAAACAAAATACATTCAAAATGAGTAGACTAGGTAGATATGTTCCCATCACTGCATGCTGGGGAGGTTATTGAAGGAAAATATACATGCATGACAAAAAATAACAGGAAAAAAATCCAGCATGTGTGAGGATAAAAAGGGGACATTCACACTATATTGCAATGATGGTAAGTAGTGTTTGAAGCAAGAAATACATTACATTATCAAAGATTACATAAAAGAACATGTAATGCTAATAAAAGCAAAATATCTTACCTTAATATAGTCCTTCTGCAGGACCTGGATGATGGCAGAACAGGTCTCTGGGATAATGATCCCCAGAGCCTGGGGGGAGATGCCTGTCGAGAACTTAAGGTCCTGCAGGCTTCTCCCTGTGGCCAAATACTGCAAGGTAGCGACCAGCCTCTGCTCCGGAGTGATGGCTTGCCTCATGCAGGTATCCTGCCTGCTGATATAGGGGGTCAGCAAAGCCACCAAACGGTCAAAAACAGGGTCCGTCATCCGGAGAAAGTTCCTGAAATCCTCAGGATTATTCTCACGGATCTCACGGAGCAATGGCATGTGACAGAACTGGTCACGCTGGAGCAACCAATTCTTGGTCCATGAACTCCTCCTCGCCCTGTTCATGGACTGGTCTTGGGCTGAAGAATAAACTACAGCACCAAACACATACAATGCACGAGCTCGACGACGAGTACGTACAGGTAACATGGTTTCAAAACGGTCGGCTGGTCAGAACGCACTAAACAGAACGCACTGAAGAACAGCAAGGCCTGTGAAGAACGACCTGAAAATCAGGAACGAGCGGCCAATAAAACAAAGATTTCTCAATGCCAACTGACCAAACGCACTGAAAAGCAGATACAAACCTCACAAGCACAGACTGAACAACAGTTAAAACGAACTGAAAAATACGAGTTTCACAAGCGCGAATCGTCTCTCACCAAACTTCTACTAACACAAGATAAACACGAGATTAGCAGAAGGAGCCCAAAGGGTGTCGTACGGGCTATTGAACTTCCGTTTTATAGTCTCGTCGGACTTGGTGTACGTCACCGCGTACTAAGCTGTCGTACTTTTGTGTGGTCGTGTGTGGGCAAGTCCGTTCGTAAGAAAGTCTGCCGCAAGTCCGCCGAAGGTACGCCGGAAGTATGTCGGACAGGCTGTCCGACTTTTGTAGCTGAAAAGTCCGACCGTGTGTACGTGGCATAACAATACATTTCATTTTATTAGTAATTAAACATAATTAAAATTGAAATGAAACATTGATTTGTCTGAACACAGTCAGTTACTGTCACCATACAAAGGGGTTATATGAAGAGACCTCCTTACACCCAACACATTTCGGGATACAGTTTGGTCCTTCTTCAGGAGTGTAAAGGAGGAAATCATCTAGGGCATAATTAAAATATATAATCAGTATCTTTAGGTGGAACATTCACCAACATGAAATACATAGTTAAATGCTAGACTGTTATAGTAATCCACTTACATAGAATTGAATGGTGAGACAATTTTCAATATTTCATTATGTAGCATTAAAAAGTGTAGACAAACAGCACAATGTAATTGCTATCTCAAGGCAAAGAGGGCATCAGAAGGGTCTAGAAAGCAGACTCGATGGGCAGAAGAAAATACTGGGACAAGAAAATGGAAATCCCTAGAGAAAGAAGTGTAACGGATTGTGACTCAAGGTAAAAAGTATATCAAAACTCATAATAATAACTGCTCAAAACATGTATGATAGACTGAAAAAAGTACATGCTGATATTAGAAGTGTGCAGGTAAAGCTGGCAGCCAGGCGAAATGGAAAACCAATTACAGCCACTACAAAGGTAAATGGGCAAGTCACGCAAAGATATGTTTATAGTGATTACTTTAAATGTAGCAGGTGATATGCATATATGTCAATGTACATCATTGGACTTAGGGAATTGGTGTAGCCAATACTGTAGTATGAATCTAGCAGTGGGTACAAAAATAATCAGATAAAAGGGGATCTCCTATATACATTAGGTATATCCCTTTGACGTGAGGCCCCATGTATCCAGGATAGGCTTGAAAATAGAGCAGTTAATATTATGAGTTTTGATAAACTTTTTTTTATCATTCCAAGTTTATTAAAAGAAAGAAAGAAACAGAAATGCTTTATACATTGCAAATTTCGCAGGTGCAACTGCGTACTTTTCGTCTTATACAAAATAAATTGTTAGTGTCAAGTTTGTATGAAGGTCTCATTACTTTTCAAACACCACGAATCTAAGGTTGTTTCTATTAAGTTAATTTTGTGTCTGTATCAAATATAGGATTACTATCTGCTCTGCACTGTCCAATGCAACAGAATTCTCCTATCAGCTATTCAGAGTATTTATTGTTGATAACCTGTAGAAGCGAGGTCTCTGTAGTTATCTGAAATAATCTTACTCATGCCTAATAGAGAAGTACATATAATGTATATATATACCAGTGAGAACATATGTTAAAGATTAGTCAGCGAGAGATAAGGAAGTAGATGTAAAGGAAACAGTAAGTGAAAGTAGAGTGGGAAAAAATGGAGTGTAGTGGGAAAAAATGGAGTGGAGGACACCCATAAGATAAAGAGGCAAGACCCCCGCCCATGGCTCCAGCGTCCTCCCCACCTATAGTTCATGTAGGAAAATCTGCAGAGTACTTGAAAAGCAGCCACGGCTGCCACGTTTTGTGGAATCGTTCAATATGGCCTTTGTCTTCGGCCAGTGTGTCTTCCATCTCATGGATTTCGCTAACCTTTGACAGCCACCCCCTAACAGAGGGAGAAGACATAGACAGCCAGTGTAGAGGAATTTGAGATTTAGCTGCATTGAGTAGATGAATCGTCAATGAGCGTTTATAGCGTTTAAAAGAGGAATTGGCCAGGTGTAGTAAACAACACGCTGGAGTTAGCTCTACTCTAGTTTCTGTAATTTTTTTAATTAAGGCCTTTACCTCATTCCAGTATGGTTTGATTTTGGAGCAGTACCACCAAATGTGTGCTAGCGTGCCCTTCTCAGAGAGACATCTCCAACATGTGTCCGGTTTTTGTGTGTCCCATTTATGTAGTTTGTCAGGAGTACTGTACCAATGGGTCAGAAGTTTGTAATTTGTCTCTTGCAGTTTTGTGCTTATGGAACATTTATGTGCTAGAATGGCCACGTACCTCCAATGTTTGTCTGAAATCTCCGTTTCAAGTTCCTCTGACCATCTCCTCCTGTGCCCGTCCGATGCATCCGCTCCCGAGCGACTCAACCACATGTAAGCAATAGAGGTAGCCTTTTCAATTGGAATCCCCTCCCTACAGACTGACTCCAGGGCCGTTAGGGGTCTATATAGTGTTCGGGGTTCTTTAATGTTACCTAAATAACTTCTTATCTGGAAGTATGTCCACTGCTTCAGTTGGGGTAGGTTCATTTCTGTCTTAAAAGACGACCAGTCTCTGAATTTGTTTTCAGTAAAGCAGTCCCCAGCCAGTAGGGGCTCCTTCACCGGTTGATAAACTTTTTATCTTCAGTCACAATCCGTTACACCTCTTTCACTTCTAGGGATTTCCATTTTCTTGTCCCAAGTATATTCTTCTGGCAGTTCTGCTGCCTTGGAATGTAAGGAGACTCTTACCCCTTGGAGGATAGCAACATCGAGTCTGCTTTCTAGACCCTTCTGATACCCTCTTGCCTTGAGATAGCACCCCCACTGGCACAATTATCTTGTGCTGTTTGTCTACACTTTTTAATGCTACATAATGAAATATTGAAAATTACCTCACCATTCAATTCTACTCAATACACTGCAGTGAATCTGCAATTTGTAAGTACTTTTGGGCATGCTATTTGCCACTATTTTTATAAGGTGATCGACAGTATCAATATTTATTCGATGTTGTCATGCAAACACTATCATATACTTATATTTATGTTGCAGAAAAGAACATAATTACCCAGTCCATAATTATCCCTGAAGAAGGAATATGCACACCATTGCACAAATAATTTCCGAAAGATATGTATTAAGATTTTAGCTGGCTAACCCTTTTTTGGATGGCCAGTAATCTCTTGACCACCCACTTGGGTGAATATGTACTAATTACCTCTTGCTTATATCTATTCATTAATGTACCATTGCAATACATTTTAAACTACTGTGTCTATGTGTGATACAACATTTATATATTTTCTACTATTTTTGTATTAAATAAAGTTGGCACTCTTGTGCTTTTTTTTATATATACTTTGACCCTCTATACTTTACTTCTGTCAAAGCCCAAGGGGGCGTCTCCCAATGCACTTGATGCATGTTCTTCTTATGATGTCATTTAGGATGTTGGCAACAATTCCACATTAGTTGATTCTCTTATTTTCCCATCTCTCTTCTACTTAAAGATACTGATTATATATTTTAATTATGCCTTAGATAAATTCCTCCTTCCTTTGCACCCCTGAAGAAGGACCAAATTGTATCCCGAAATGCGTTGGGTGTAAGGAGGTCTCTTCAAGTAAACCCCATTGTATGGTGACAGTAACTGACTGTGTTTAGACAAATCAATGTTTCATTTCAATTTTAATTATGTTTAATTACTAATAAAATAAAATTTATTGTTATTATATTACTCTTGTATACCTTTATATAACATTATTAGTTACCTAAAAAGTCCATTTAGGGGAACTTTCTTCTCTGTCTTGAATACTGGATGTGGCACTTTTTAGCATAGATTTGCCATTCACTCTCTTTTTCTTCAACCTCTCAAAGGACCTCTCACACTTCTCTGTCCACTGGTCCTGGATAGATTCCCTAGGCTTCCTGCCTCATCCTTTCTGGGTTTTCTGCTGTTCTCCATCCATTTACTTCTGTAGCATAAAATTGTCCAGCGCTCTGGATAACACAAAGTCAAACTGCAACAGTCCAAATTAAAAATCTAGATTTAATAAAAACAGTCCCATAGTAACACAGCACTAAATTAAAATTATAGAAGCATAATTAATGGCAGATGGTCTACTTCTGTAGCATCTCATTCAAGGGCCAAGAAATTTGGGAGAAGTTCTTTACAAACCGTCTGTAATAGGAGCAGAAGCCCAAAAACGACCTCAATTCAGTGACTGCGGTTGGGCAGGGCCAAGAAGAGACCGCCTCCCATTTTTGGGGGTCAGTGGCTATCCCCTCTGCAGATACAACGTGTCCTAAGTAGGTGAAATAGGTCTGATAGAATTGGCACTTCTCCAATGACAGATTCCACCCCTCTTCTTGTAATCGCTGGAAAACCTTCTCCAATCGGACCTCATGTTCTTCCAAAGTTCGACCAAACACGATAATGTCATCAAGGTATACTAGTACTTCTACCAAGTTCATATCACCCACTGTATTCTCCATCAGTCGCTGGAATGTGGCAGGAGCCCCAGTCAGTCCCTGAGGCATCTGATCAAACTCCAAGAATCCCAGTGGGCTAATAAAGGCCGTCTTCTTTCCATCTTCTGGGTGCATAGGGATCTGGTAGTTTCCACTCTTCAAGTCCAACACACTGAACCATTTGGCCCTGGATAAGCACTGCAAGGCTTCTTCTATACAAGAAGTTCTGGGTTCAAATGCCAGATGAGCCCCCAAATGTAGCACTGCCCCCTTGAGGACTGCTGAGAATTATCTGCTCATCTGCACAGCCATGACCAAGTGAACCTTCCAACCCACCTGACACTCTGAGTTCAGAGATCCTTGTAACACTGTGCAGAAAGTGTTAGTGACAGTTTAGTAGTATTAGGTTCTGAAATATTTAACTTGAACCAAATAAAGGAAGTTATTTCACAGAAAGAGGTAATATTTCTGCTGAGCCAGGATAACAGCACGAACTCAGCAAACAAATTCCTCCCAAGGACACAAACAATAGTTCAGCAACGAACAATAATCTATACATATATATACACACTAAATAATGATTGATGTTGGACTATTTCCAGATATAGATATAGGTCCACAATCCCTACTGATTGATTCAAAAATAGAAGCTAGGGGAGAGAGCCTCGGCTGCCTCCTAAAAAATGGGATTTTTTAGTGGACCATGTCATCTGTATAATAAGGTAAGCACAAACTCAGTAATTGATAACATTTACATTTTATTGATTATAAAACACATATTATCAAACATAATAAAATCATGAGCTACAAACAGTCTATTAGAGATACTTAATACTAATTATCATTAGTCCGCGAGTTGCTTCTTCAAGGGCGTCGCTTACATCTGTCGGTATCTCTAGATTACATATATTCATATTAGGTACTGTTTAATAGTTACATTGTACAAGTACAGTTTATTTAGCTAGTAAGAGTGCTTACCCAATAGTGGTTACCAATGCCTAAAATGGGACATGCATAGCCCGACTCACACCAAAAGGCTCAGCCTACTAGCAGCCGATCGCTATCAAAACCCCAGGGCAGTCAGAGCCTATGGGGTTGGAGAGTGGGATGTCGGATCACGTACTGACCAGCCTAGTAAATAGGTATATCCTGTGTGAAAAGATATTTTTAAGCTAATTTTGTATTCCAGGGGGAGAGATATTAGTTAATATAGTTCATAGTATTAATGTATTAGTTCTAACTATTGCTATCCAATCATCCTAAATAGCAACGGTTATACCAAACCCATAGAGCATCACCCTAAATGCCATTTCAAATTAAATATAGAAGAGATGGCCGCCCAGGTGGATAAGGCTAGCTTATACCTTCATGAGAATACATAGTCAGTTTCAAAAATGAATCAACACATATATCTGCATCACTGTAGATGTCAACGTGTTAGCTTGCATAAATAGCTGACACACCACCATTAGCCACCACAGAGAGCATCCATATGAACGATAATGGCATATGGAGCATTATATAAGCGCTATAATATAGGTTTGTATTAATATTAGTAAAAGGGGATAGTACAGTATTGAGTTATAGTATGCATAGAACCAAATATGCCAGTCTCACAATGATAAATGAACAAGGAGATTGTCAGTCTGTAGTTTACCTCTAGTTTTATCAATACAGGATAGCTTCTGGTCCAACATCCTCCGGACACGGTCCGCTGCAACTGCTGTCATGAAGCTGGCTAAAGGAGACGCTAAGCGCGTCTCCTTAAATTTCCGTGATCCCCCGGAAGTAAAGGGTCAGCTGACCCCTGACTTTACTTCCGGAGCGGGAGCCCTTATATTGCGCATGCGCAAGACAGTCGGAACTGGCCGTCATTGTGTCAGCGCACACCACGCAGCTAAGTCGTGCACGGGGAGGGAGGAAAGGGAGAGGATGTAGTAACCCTAACCTCCCGCCAGGGGCGCCCGAACAGCCACACTCATTTCCCAATCAGCCGGCTGAGCAGGAGAACCCCCGTTGTGAGGTGCCATGCAGGCCATTTAGCATCGATACTATTACAAGCCTAAATCTCACTGGTACATATACAGGAACAGGAGATCTGCAATAATGTATACTAAAATTCATACTTTAACACTTGTATTAAACCTTGTTAGTATATTTTAAACATAATTGACTTTAAGGTGCCACAGAGTCAAATATTAGTATCCATTAAAGAATGGGGGGGGGACAAAAAGGGGACAATGGGAGAGAAAAGGAGGGAAAATGACATAATAGAGAAATAACACTACTGTGTTGTGAAAAGGAGGGAAAGGGGGGAGAGAAATAGGGAGATTTTCTAAACCATATCCTACTGAGCATTTTAGCCCCACTGATGCCGTCCAGTAGGCCAGATCTGTCATATAAATAGACATGCCAGTCAATCAAGCAATCTTAACAATCAGGCCAAATATAAACATGGTCTACTTTGAATTTATGGAGACAAACACACGAACAGAAACCCCTTAGTTGGTTGATGTGCTACCAAATATGAGGTACCAGAAGAAGGTCCAATCGAAAATTATCGACTTAATGTTATCAATTATAAAAATGGTTTAAATGACAGAGCAGTGTTGAGGCCTAGTGGGTAGGTGGCTCTTTGGCCAAAGATTCATCTGGCCTCATGTTGGAGGATCCTCTTGTCAAAGTCCCCTCCTCTATCGGATTCAGGAATCACCTTTAATGCAAAAAATGATATAAACTTAGGATCGTAACTATGGTGTAGTCCAACATGCTTGCAAATTGGGGTATATAATAACCACGCGTCAAGGTAATAGAGGTGATCCTGAATCCGTTTGGCAAATGGGTGTTTTGTCTTGCCAATGTAAAATGTGCCACATAAGCACATTGCAAGATAAACTATCCCGATGGTATTGCAATCTGCATATGTTTTGGACTTGTAGTACCCACCTCTCGGTAAGGGGCAACCAGTGCCCTCTCTTATCCACGGACATTGATCGCATCCACCACATTTAAATGTCCCCTTTCCACCCGCCGCTCCAAGAAGGGGAGCGGCGGGTGAAAAGTGACTATGTCCTAGACTATCTCTAATTGATCGGGATTTCCTATAGATGATTTCTGGTCTATTCGCCACGTATTTAGATATAATTGGATCTTCTGATAGGAAATGCCAATTATTTGTGATAAGTTGCCGAAAAATGTTTTGATGTGCACTGAAAGTGGTGACAAATTTGGTGGTGGATTTGGTTTTTGATTTCTGTGTACGAAAGATTAGTAATTCACGTGTTTGTGTGCTAGCTCTTTGAAATGCTTTTTTAAGCACCTTCTTACTGTATCCCCTTGTAATAAGTAGTTTGTATAAAGCTTTGGCTTCTTGGTAGAAATCCTCGTCTCTCGCACAGTTTCTGCGCAGTCTTAAGTATTGACTGTGCGGTATGCTTCGTACTAAGGGGCGAGGATGTGCACTAGAATAGTGTAGGATAGTACAAGATGTCCCCATCGCTACCCCCTGTACCTGGAGGTAAGTGGAGCCATTGAACAGGAACATGTTAGTGGTAAGAATGTGTTGAAGGAGTGTCGTAATGAATTGGCACAACCTCCAATCATTCCGATCCTGTTCTCTGAGGAAAGTTGCAATGGTTGCTACACCTTTACTGTGTGGAATACCGGAATACAATGCCTCTATATCTTTGGCAGCTAAGATAGTTCCAGGAGGCACTGTAAGTCCTTCAATTACCTTTAGGAGGTCTAAGGTGTCCTTCAGATATGACGGCAGTGCCATCACGTGAGGACATAGGTAACTGTCGACATATCTGCTGGCTGTTTCTGTGTGGCTACCAATCCCCTACACTATAGGTCATCCAGGTGGATTATGTAAACTCTTATGGACCTTCGGGATGGAATAAAAAGTAGGTGTAATGGGATACTTGACATCAAGGTACTCCAGCAGGTCCTTACCAATTAGGGCCTGCTGATGTGCCTGAGTAATAATTGCTTTTTACTGGGCTCTGGCTTCAGTAAGCCTATCAAATGGAACCTGTTGGTACCATTCCCGGTTATTCAGGATCCTGTTACACATTTCAATGTAGGTGTCTTTATCCATAACGACTATGTTACCTCCCTTATCGGATGGTTTGATAATAATCTGGTCATTATGGATAATCCCTTCAAGGGCCAGACGTTGTGCCTGTGATAAGTTGTTATCTAACTGGCGTGGGAATGATAAATCTTCAATTTGTTTTTTGGTCTGTTTAAGAAAGGCCCAGATTGCTGGACATGTCTGTAAATTAGGGAATTTTTGGGACCTAGGTTTGAATTTCGCTGGCTCTGGATTGCCGGAAGTAAAGTCAGGGGTCAGCTGACCCTTTACTTCCGGGGGGATCAGGGAAATTTAAGGAGACGCGCTTAGCGTCTCCTTTAGCCAGCTTCATGACAGCGGTTGTAGCGGGCCGTGTCCAGAGGGTGTTGGACCAGAAGCTATCCTGTATTCATAAAACTAGAGGTAAACTACAGACTGACAATCTCCTTGTTCATTTATCATTGTGAGACTGGCATATTTGGTTCTATGCATACTATAACTCAATAATGTACTATCCCCTTTTACTAATATTAATACAAACCTAAATTATAGCGCTTATATAATGCTCCATATGCCATTATCGTTCATATGGATGCTCTCTGTGGTGGCTAATGGTGGTGTGTCAGCTATTTATGCAAGCTAACACGTTGACATCTACAGTGATGCAGATATATGTGTTGATTCATTTTTTTTTTTTTTTTTTTTTCTTTTTTGCCACGTCAGACAACTTTAACCAGAGACTGCTTACAGATTGGTATTCATATACGTCTCTTGTCTAGTCACATCATTGTGGCCTTCCGTAATTATCCCACTTTTTTTTTTTTTTCTTTTTTTCTCTCTCCTCCCTTTTTTTTTTTTTTTTTTTTTTATGAATATTTAAATAAGATGACATACAACAGTTTGCATTTGATATCAATAGTCCCGAACTTCGGGACTTGTAATCTAGATCTTATACCGCAGGGCCAATTGGCCGCATTACCTAACATTGACATTATGCGTGTTTGTATATTCTATTTTCTTTTAACTAATCCTTCCCCCCCCCCCTATAACCCTCCCTTGTAAACCCTCCATGGTACGGGAGCACATCTGGTGGGCAACAACAGGTCTATGCACCGTTCTCTCCTATCTCTATATCACACCCAGCATAGCTATGCCTCACTACTAAAAACGCGAGCTCTCTTAACGCGCAAGTAGCACTGCTTGCGGACACGGCATTACTTGGACCCACGGATTCCACAACCTTACAAACTTGTTATAGTTGCCGGCCCTGGTATAAAACGTCCTTTCACTCCAAACGGTGTGTCAGCTATTTATGCAAGCTAACACGTTGACATCTACAGTGATGCAGATATATGTGTTGATTCATTTTTGAAACTGACTATGTATTCTCATGAAGGTATAAGCTAGCCTTATCCACCTGGGCGGCCATCTCTTCTATATTTAATTTGAAATGGCATTTAGGGTGATGCTCTATGGGTTTGGTATAACCGTTGCTATTTAGGATGTTTGGATGGTAATAGTTAGAACTAATACATTAATACTATAACCTATTTTAACTAATATCTCTCCCCCTGGAATACAAAATTAGCTTAAAAATATCTTTCACACAGGATATACCTATTTACTAGGCTGGTCAGTACGTGATCCGACATCCCACTCTCCAACCCCGTAGGCTCTGACTGCCCTGGGGTTTTGATCGCGATCGGCTGCTATTAGGCTGAGCCTTTTGGTGTGAGTCGGGCTATGCATGCCCCATTTTAGGCATTGGTAACCACTATTGGGAAAGCGCTCTTACTAGCTAAATAAACTGTACTTGTACAATGTAACTATAAAACAGTACCTAATATGAATTTATGTAATCTAGAGATACCGACAGATATAAGCGACGCCCTTGAAGAAGCAAGAAATCTGCGAAACATGTTGGCTTATCGCATATCTAAGCATCTTTCCAGCAACTCGCGGACTAATGATAATTAGTATTAAGTATCTCTAATGGACTGTTTGTAGCTCATGATTTTATTATATTTGATAATATGTGTTTTGTAATTAATAAAATGTACATTTTATCAATTACTGAGTTTGTGCTTACCTTATTATACAGATGACATGGTCCACTAAAAAATCCCATTTTTTAGGAGGCAGCCGAGGCTCTCTCCCCTAGCTTCTATTTTCGAATCAATCAGTAGGGATTGTGGACCTATAACTGGAAATAGTCCAACATCAATCATTATTTAATTACTTCTCCATTAGGGTGTAGAACCCTCGTCGTAGTTGGATTATTTCCAGTTTAAGGCATTTAGATAATGAACGTATTTTACATGATAATATTTAGAAATACTGTTGATCAGATACTAATTTATTGGTGTCAACACTGTCACAATATTTTTTAGTATCTTTATTTTCCTACAATATTTCCCAAACGCCCTTCTAGTGGTGGGTTCAACCCACAAAAAAAAAAAGAAAGATTTTTTTTATATATTTTTTTTCACTCCTCCCCTTCCCTCCCCCTTCCCCTACCTCCTTCTTTTGGATAGAATGTCTCAATTCTCAGGCCCAGGATGGGAACAATTCATGGATTCCATCCAAAACACCTGCATTCCCCAATCACACCATGATGTGGGAATGGAGGTATTTTTTCTCAAACTGAGGAAACTGGTGGAGAAAAAGTCCAACCTGGGTTGGCACATCAGGTTCTTTGATCGATACCTCAAGGATGATATAAACCCCCAGGGATTACGCATCCAGATCTTTCCCTCCTTTGTAGTCACAGATGCTAGTTTGAAAGAAAAATGGGAAAAAAAATCTAACTCAATGCACTGCCAAACTAATATAAATGTTAAAAGACAAATATCCTTAACATCCACCAACTTCATATATTCAGCCCAGGGACTCTCTCCACCCGAACAAATTGTTTTAACCAAACCATACTGTAGGTTATCTAGTTAGACTTGTTCAAAAGCTGCCTCCATTCCCTAAAGGTACAAGAATTCATGATAGACCCGATTTGGCAATTTCTTGCCCAACGTTAGTGATAAGATGGTAAAAGTGAATTGCTTACCCCCTTTCCCCTTCCTCCCCCCCCCTCTCCCCCGTATTCCCTATAATTGTGTTTAGTTATGACATCCAATCTGTATCAAGAACACCTGTATATCTATGCCTTATAAATGCATTGTAAAATGTTTTTTTATGGAAATACTTTGAAAAAATCAATAAATATTTAAAAAAAAAGACAAATATACCCTAGAATTAAGGGACTTAGATCAAGAGATAGAGACACTGAGAATAAATAACAACCATGATTCCTCTAATGCAGATTTCAAAAAGAGGGAACATGATTTGTTACAACATCTGGAAAATTACAATAAGAGTGTACTAATGAGAAAGGATCGTAAATTTTTCCAGGACAAATTAGCCTTCTCAGGGGTCTATCCATATAAATGGCAGAGAGGGTGTTTGCCTAGAAGAGGAATGCCTCATAGAAATCGTACATATAATGAAAACACAATGTACAAATCAGATTCAGATATGTCAATTTCTTCATCTTCTGTTTCCTCTCAGAAACCACCAAACAAGGTTGGACGAGGATCCTCGACGAAAGGACGCACAGCGAGACATAGTAATGGTGGTGGTGGCATGTCACAGGGGGGCACTAGTAGCAAAAAATGTATGGGCTCTCCCCAAATGAATCCTAGACGTTATCCACCAAGTAGCAATTATGAATCAGGAGATGACACACAGGGTGACCAGGTGATGGGTGCCGCCTCACTTTCAATGTTTGCGGGGGATAAAACCAATGCACAAACACAGGAAACCACACGCAGAAAAGATCTAGGAGCGACACCTAAAACCACTCAATTGAGAAACAGCAATCAGGGCTCTATCCCTTTAGGTATGGCTCATACTCCCCTACCACCAACAACACAGCTACGGACAGGCAAAATAGACACCTTTATGGTGAAACAAGTTCCGGGGAGTCAGGACTAGATATTATAAATTTATCTTCATACCAATTATCACCGACTGAGATTGAGGTCTTGAGGCTTGGTTTGAGCTTTTGCTCTCTGCAACAAATCAATAAATTTACCCTTACTAAGGGCCTGCATCTATTTGCAAGAAACCTCACGTACAAGTACATTTTTGATACAGAACGAGGTAAAACCCCAACAAAGGAGGAAGACCTATATAAGGGGTTTAAAGTACAGGATTTCAGAGCCTTAAAAATACTCATACAATTATTGGATGAGAATGAGAGCTCTGCAAGCCCAGATGACTCTTCCAGTGAGGAGGAAAAATCTGAAACATCCGGCAATCCAGAGACAGCGAAATTCAAACCTAGGTCCCAAAAATTCCCTAATATACAGACATGTCCAGCAATCTGGGCCTTTCTTAAACAGACCAAAAAAAAAAATTGAAGATTTATCATTTCCACGCCAGTTAGATAACAACTTATCACAGGCACAACGTCTGGCCCTTGAAGGGATTATCCATAATGACCAGATTATTATCAAACCATCCGATAAGGGAGGTAAAAGACACCTACATTGAAATGTGTAACAGGATCCTGAATAACCGGGAATGGTACCAACAGGTTCCATTTGATAGGCTTACTGAAGCCAGAGCCCAGTATAAAGCAATTATTACTCAGGCACACCAGCAGGCCTTAATTGATAAGGAACTGCTGGAGTACCTTGATGTCAAGTATCCCATTACACCTACTTTTTATTCCATCCCGAAGGTCAATAAGAATTTACATAATCCACCTGGACGACCTATAGTGTCGGGGATTGGTAGCCACACAGAAACAGCCAGCAGATATGTCGACAGTTACCTACGTGCTCACGTGATGGCACTGCCGTCATATCTGAAGGACACCTTAGACCTCCTAAAGGTAATTGAAGGACTTACAGTGCCTCCTGGAACTATCTTAGCTGCCATAGATATAGAGGCATTGTATTCCGGTATTCCACACAGTAAAGGTGTAGCAACCATTGCAACTTTCCTCAGAGAACAGGATCGGAATGATTGGAGGTTGTGCCAATTCATTATGACACTCCTTCAACACATTCTTACCACTAACATGTTCCTGTTCAATGGCTCCACTTACCTCCAGGTACAGGGGGTAGCGATGGGGACATCTTGTGCCCCATCGTATGCCAACCTGTACCTGGGGGGGTGGGAGCGGGAACTGTTTTCGGATGACAGCGCCGCGGTACACCTTCGCCACATTTTATTGTGCGAAGGTTTATCGATGACGTGCTGCTCGTCTAGATAGGATCCACTCAGGAACTGTCCGAATTTATGATATTCATTTCTAATAACAACTTTAACCTCAAATTCACTATCCAATTTGACACCAATAATATTGCTTTTTTGGATCTACGTCTCTTCATTAGGAGCGATGGCTCCATTTATAGCAATTTATATAGGAAAGAAACAGCGGGGAATACTATCCTACACTATTCTAGTGCACATCCTCACCCCTTAGTACGAAGCATACCGTACAGTCAATACTTAAGACTGCGCAGAAACTGTGCGAGAGACGAGTATTTCTACCAAGAAGCCAAAGCTTTATACGAACGACTTATTACAAGGAGATACAGTAAGAAGGTGCTTAAAAAAAGCATTTCAAAGAGCTAGCACACAAACACGTGAATCACTAATCTTTCGTACGCAGAAATCAAAAACCAAATCCACCACCAAATTTGTCACCACTTTCAGTGCACATCAAAACATTTTTCGGCAACTTATCACAAATAATTGGCATTTCCTATCAGAAGATCCAATTATATCCAAATACGTGGCGAATAGACCAGAAATCATCTATAGGAAATCCCGATCAATTAGAGATAGTCTAGGACATAGTCACTTTTCACCCGCCGCTCCCCTTCTTGGAGTGGCGGGTGGAAAGGGGACATTTAAATGTGGTGGATACGATCAATGTCCGTGGATAAGAGAGGGCACTGGTTGCCCCTTACCGAGAGGTGGGTACTACAAGTCCAAAACATATGCAGATTGCAATACCATCGGGATAGTTTATCTTGCAATGTGCTTATGTGGCGCAATTCACATTTGCAAGACGAAACGCCCATTTGCCAAACGGATTCAGGATCACCTCTATTACCTTGACGCGGGGTTATTATATACCCCAATTTGCAAGCATGTTGGACTACACCATAGTTACGATCCTAAGTTTATATCATTTTTTGCATTAGAGGTGATTCCTGAATCCGATAGAGGAGGGGACTTTGACAAGAGGATCCTCCAACATGAGGCCAGATGGATCTTTGGCCAAAGAGCCACCTACCCACTAGGCCTCAACACTGCTCTGTCATTTAAACTATTTTTATAATTGATAACATTAAGTCGATAATTTTCGATTGGACCTTCTTCTGGTACCTCATATTTGGTAGCACATCAACCAACTAAGGGGTTTCTGTTTTTCTGTTCGTGTGTTTGTCTCCATAAATTCAACGTGGACCATGTTAATATTTGGCCTGATTGTTAAGATTGCTTGATTGACTGGCATGTCTATTTATATGACAGATCTGGCCTACTGGATGGCATCAGTGGGGCTACAATGCTCAGTAGGATATGGTTTAGAAAATCTCCCTATTTCTCTCCCCCCTTTCCCTCCTTTTCACAACAGTAGTGTTATTTCTCTATTATGTCATTTTCCCTCCTTTTCTCTCCCATTGTCCCCTTTTTGTCCCCCCCCCCATTCTTTAATGGATACTAATATTTGACTCTGTGGCACCTTAAAGTCAATTATGTTTAAAATATACTAACAAGGTTTAATACAAGTGTTAAAGTATGAATTTTAGTATACATTATTGCAGATCTCCTGTTCCTGTATATGTACCAGTGAGATTTAGGCTTGTAATAGTATCGATGCTAAATGGCCTGCATGGCACCTCACAAGGGGGGTTCTCCTGCTCAGCCGGCTGATTGGCAAATGAGTGTGGCTGTTCGGGCGCCCCTGGCGGGAGGTTAGGGTTACAACATCCTCTCCCTTTCCTCCCTCCCCGCGCACGACTTAGCTGTGTGGTGTGCGCTGACGCAATGACGGCCAGTTCCGACCGTCTTGCGCATGCGCAATACAGGGGCTCCCGCTCCGGAAGTAAAGTCAGGGGTCAGCTGACCCTTTACTTCCGGGATGATCAAGGAAATTTAAGGAGACGCGCTTAGTGTCTCCTTTAGCCAGCTTCATGACAGCGGTTGCAGCGGACCGTGTCCGGAGGGTGTTGGACCAGAAGCTATCCTGTATTGATAAAACTAGAAGTAAACTACAGACTGACAATCTCCTTGTTCATTTATCATTGTGAGACTGGCATATTTGGTTCTATGCATACTATAACTCAATACTGTACTATCCCCTTTTACTAATATTAATACAAACCTATATTATAGCGCTTATATAATGCTCCATATGCCATTATCGTTCATATGGATGCTCTCTGTGGTGGCTAATGGTGGTGTGTCAGCTATTTATGCAAGCTAACACGTTGACATCTACAGTGATGCAGATATATGTGTTGATTCATTTTTGAAACTGACTATGTATTCTCATGAAGGTATAAGCTAGCCTTATCCACTTGGGCGGCCATCTCTTCTATATTTCATTTGAAATGGCATTTAGGGTGATGCTCTATGGGTTTGGTATAACCGTTGCTATTTAGGATGTTTGGATAGCAATAGTTAGAACTAATACATTAATACTATGAACTATATTAACTAATATCTCTCCCCCTGGAATACAAAATTAGCTTAAAAATATCTTTTCACACAGGATATACCTATTTACTAGGCTGGTCAGTACGCGATCCGACATCCCACTCTCCAACCCCGTAGGCTCTGACTGCCCTGGGGTTTTGATCGCGATCGGCTGCTAGTAGGCTGAGCCTTTTGGTATGAGTCGGGCTATGCATGCCCCATTTTAGGCATTGGTAACCACTATTGGGTAAGCACTCTTACTAGCTAAATAAACTGTACTTGTACAATGTAACTATAAAACAGTACCTAATATGAATATATGTAATCTAGAGATACCGACAGATGTAAGCGACGCCCTTGAAGAAGCAGGAAATCTGCAAAACATGTTGGCTTATCGCATATCTAAGCATCTTTCCAGCAACTCGCGGACTAATGATAATTAGTATTAGGTATCTCTAATGGACTGTTTGTAGCTCATGATTTTATTATATTTGATAATATGTGTTTTGTAATCAATAAAATGTAAATTTTATCAATTACTGAGTTTGTGCTTACCTTATTATACAGATGACATGGTCCACTAAAAAATCCCATTTTTTAGGAGGCAGCCGAGGCTCTCTCCTCTAGCTTCTATTTTCGAATATATATACACACTGTATTTAGATCCACAGTCACCTCTTAAGTTTCAGTTAACAAAATATGTAACTTGAACCAAATAAAGGAAGTTATTTCACAGAAAGAGGTAAAAAATCTGCTCAGCCGGGATAAGTGCACCAACTCAGCAAACAAATTCCTCACAAGGACCACAAGCAATGGTTCAGCAACAATATTATATATATATATATTTAAATATATACACTGTATTTAGATCCAAAGTCACCTCCTAGCGGATGTTTCAGTTAACTACTTATGTGACTACATTGAGACAGATGTAATCTAGCCAGCCTTTGCTATCCTAATGAAAGAGCAGGTCTACAGGCAGTCCCCGAGTTACGAACGACTCCTACTTACGAACGGCCTCAAATGCTGGCCACTTGTGCTCCACGCTGGTCCTGGATACCTTTCGAGCACCTCCAGACACATCCCACACTGTCGTACTACGCCCCAGATAACATAACAAGCGCCTGGAACATCCCACATCCATGCACAGGCGGCAGTTACACTTACAAATGCAGTGTTCCGACCGGAAGTTACACTTACAAATGCAGTGTTGAGACTTATGAACAACTTCGACTTATGAACAAACCTACAGTCCCTATTGTGTTCGTAACTCAGGGACTTCCTGTACTGAAGGTAATATATAGGCTTTTCTTATGAGTAATAGTAAAAGAGTTCCACGTTGCAGATCTGATGTTCTTCGCTAGCTAGTTGGAGCTCGTAACTGTAATCCGTATGGTTGTAGATAAAGCAATAGGTTCCTAGTGGTGAAGAACTAAGGTGTCTGAGCACAGTGTTCAAGCAATGCAGTAAAGTGTTCTTGGGGTAAAAATGTCTGTGCACAGTGTTCTGTAATAGTGGTAATGAATAGATAAAAGGTCGAGCAATTTGCTCTCTCACCAACGACCAAATCGGTTTGATGTCTTCTGGACAGGAACAAGTGATGTTAGCGACAGGATGTCCAACAGCGAATAAAAGAGCTAGGCCCCTTAGGCCTCGGGGTGGAAGTAAGGCTCTGTGTGGTAGGCTGCGACCTCTCTCTCCCTGTTACACAGAGAGGTCAGTTTCGCGTGAGGCCCAGGAGGAAGAGAGTTCTGTGCGGGCTTCTCGCTCTTTTTTTGGTCAACCTTCATGTCACTTTGTTGGATGCATAGGTATGTGGTTACTGATTGCACTGATTACCAAAGGGACAAGCGATGTCTAGAAATACTAAAAAGTACGGTGCTTTCTACTGACAGTCCATATTGCTACTAGTCTGAATTTTCATAAACAAAACACATTTCAGGGATAAAAAAAAAACATTTATTGCCCCTGCATACCATATGCCGTACCAATAGCAAAGTGCAAACTTATTTTTAATTACATCATTTTTAATAATTTTGTACATGCAGTTTTACTTCCCATTCCATGAACTAAAGTGAACTATATTCCTTCTATCTAATTATTTCTTACATTAAAAAGTATTCTAGGATTTTCATTTATTTTTACTTATTCATAGCTTTATTTCCTGTGGGCACTCCAAGGATGACTGCACAACATGAAATCCTTGCTTTGCAGATTCCCTTTGTTCACAGATTACAATACAGCTCTATGGGAGCCTAACGCCAAAGTCTCTTCTATAAGAATACGTGAACAAATCTTACCCTCCTCCTTCAGCTCTGTGCTATCCCTTCATCTATACTTAGAGGTTTTTAGTCCTGTGTAAACTTTTATGCCGCGTACACATGAGCAGACTTTCCAGCAGACTTGGTCCAGTGGACCGGACTCCGTCGGACAATTCGATCGTGTGTGGGCTCCAGTGGACTTTTTTTTCCCGAAAGTCAGATGGACCTAGAAATAAAACATGTTTCAAATCTTTCAGACGGATTCGAGTCTGGTTGAAAAATCCACTGTATGCTAGTCCGACGGACTAAAACCGACGCTAGGGCAGGTATTGGCTACTGGCTATCAACTTCCTTATTTTAGTCCGGTCGTACGTTATAACGTACGAATCCATCGGACTTTGGTGTGATCAAGTGTAGGCAAGTCCGTTCGTTAGGAAAGTCCATCGGAAGTCCGCCAAAAATCCGTCGGATAGACCGTCTGACCAGTCCGGTCGAAAAGTCCGCTTGTGTGTACGCGGCATTAGTGATCAGGCAGCTAGTCTGTCCTTCTTTCCTATTCATCACCCTTTGCAGCTTAGCAAATTAATAAAAGCTTCTAGAGAATAGATCATTGGAACATGAAGCTTGTATCTTCTCTGTTGCAGACTGAGAAGTGGATTAAAAGAAGAGAAAGTCACCGATTAGCTTACACGGGGTATTGTGTAAAGTACTTTTTTTTTTCTTTTCTTTTTCTTTACCTGTTGAAAGTCAGTGCAGTACAGTAGGTGATAATGTAGCAATATTCCCAGATCCTTGTTTATGCCTGCAGAAGCCTACCCTCAAAATGTATCCTGCCTTAATATTTCTGTAGGCTGCCACAGCTTTGCTCACTATGAACTGCAACATTTTGATCGCAACATTTGTAATACCAAGAGTTCTTGATATTTTATTATGCTTGCTAATATACTTGTTTAATATTATGTTCCTCTTCTACTACTAAACGGAAAGGGCAAATTTAGAGGTAACACATTTTTTTTAGAACTTTTTAGATAAATGCATTAATACTTTAAATATGTCTATGCATGTAAATACACACAAACATGCTCATTACATACACAGTTTTCCTGCCTTGTAATTCTACACAATGGTTGTGATTTGTTTGTTGCTACTCACATGAGTCATGCAAAAAGAAAAGAATTTTGTTATGACTGATAACATATATCAACATTTTTTAAGCAGGGATGAAAATGACTGCATAAAAGTGGTAGTAAAGGCCCAGGGTCTTTTAACTTCATGTATTCTATGCATGAAGGTAAAAAACATTGAGTGTGCAGCAGCTCCCCTAATACTTAACTGAGCCCCCTCTTAATCCAAAGATGTCCATGAGAGTCCTGTTTCTGTGAGTACTCACACTCCTGATTGGCTTTTTGCAGCAGTGGGAGCCATTGGCTCCCACCTCTGTCAATCACAGCTAGTGAACCAATCAGGAGACGAAGGGGGCAGGGACAAGCCACGACTCCATGTGTGAATGGACACAGAGAGCCTCAGGTCAGGAGCGTGCCTGCTTGGGTGCCCCCAGAGCAAGCTGCTCGCTCTGGGGGCACTCGGCAGGTGGGAGGAGCTGGGAGCGCCGGCATTGGACCCGAAGAAGAGGACAATCCAAGCTGCTCTGTGCAAAACCATTTTACAGAGCAGGTAAGTATAACACGCTTGTTATTTCAGAAAAACAAAAACAAAGCTTTAGTATTACTTTAGTATCGCTTTAAATGCATTTTCCTCTTGTGACTAACTTCAAAATCTTTTTATTTACAGCTATAACTATGAAAGAGCAAGGTTGTAAAAAAAAGCTGTTGTAGTAAATAAGGATGGGCACATTTTATTGGGTTCGATTTGCAGTCATGTTTGGTAACAATCCAAAAATCTACAAACAGTGAACTTTAATGCAAACCCCATTGAAGTCAATGGAAGGCAAATCTTTTAAAGGCTAATAGGCGAGAGATTGTCAAATAAAGGGAATGGAATGTAGGGCACTGCCTTGGGGGACATGTATCAATGCAATAAATAAAAATATTAAAAAGTACCATTCAGAGAGTAGCGATTTAACCGTTTGCCGACCACGTAACGTACTAGCATGGCGGTAAAGCAGCCTCCCTGTGCTGGATCACATACATAGCACACACAGATCATCACAGCACAAGCCGATCTGTGGTTCTTGGCCAATGAATGCTGGCCGGCACCTGCTGGTTGGCTCAGTGATCAACAGAACAGGGCGCCCTCCATGTTAACCCCTTCCTAATCAGTTTCATTATTACAGTGACCGTGCATATTATTAGCATTGATCACTGTATTAATATCATTGGTAAGGTCAGTGGCAGTTAGTCAGTTTTCCCAGTGTCAGATTGTTCGCCGCATTATCGCAATCCCATTATTGGTCACTGATAACTGCCATTAGTAGTATTAAAAAAAAAAAAAAAACTCCAGTGTATATCCCATAGTTTGTAGTTTTTAGTTTGTAGACGCTAGAATGGTCAAACAAACCAATCAATATACATGTTTGGGTTTTTTGTTTATATCAAAGACATGTAATACTTTTTGCCCAAAATTCATGAAGAAATTTTTTTTTATTTTTGAATATATATATTATGTTTTATAGCATAAAGTAAAAAAAAAAACTTCATTTATATCGCAAAACATAAAAAACCCAGTGGTAATCAAATACCACAAAAAGAAAGCTCTATGTGTGTAAACAACTGTATGGCTGAACTCGCATTACACATACATCGCATATGATCGGCACAGCAGTGTGAATCACATGCGATGTCTGTGTTCACAATAGTGTGAATCCAGGCTTAAAGTAAAACATTAAAAACACAAAATGCCATCAAAAAACATGCTCAGGGAATGCCCTCAACCTGCATGTGACGTGGTGCACCTGTAAGATGTACTAAAAAAATTGGTAACCTACTGATGCGGAGGCACGATCATTACGCCTTTTATTAGACATATAGGCTTATATCACAAATATCAGACTGAAATGGTATTTTTTTTTGTTCTTGAAGTTATCCCAATGAACCCTAGGGGGGGAAATTGGGATAAACTCATACTCCAACGTGAGACACTCTGGATAGAGCATCTCAATGTCATGATTCCTTCCTGTCTGAATAAGTTTAATTCATACAAGCCTTTCCTATAGAATTGTGTTGCTAATGCAGGCTGGGACCTTTCGGGGTTCCATCTCTCTTCCCCTTTTCTCTTTCCCGTTTCTGTTCTTCTTTTTTCTTCTATTCTCCATGGGGATTTTAAAAACTTCAAAAAATTTGGATTTAAGCTAGTGACCTAGACATTATCAAGCAGTTATTAATGATATGTATTTCATATATCTAATGTTATGTATGTTATTTCACATTATTTCATTGTTTGATTAAAGCATTTTCTGCTGTGGAGCCCTTGTTTTCTCCCCCATAGGATCCTATGTACACTCCTATGGAGCGCAGTTCCACTCTGATCCACTAGGGGGGCCGCTTATGGCTGATGTCTGGTCCGAGGCTTCTCCCAGGCTCCTTGCCCCTAGAATGTTTGCCTTGCAGGGCAGTCAGGTCTTTGGCTTTTCCCGGTGGGTTTGCGGCCCTGGAGGGGGGCGGGGACAAGTGTTCGCTCACGTGATCCTCGCCTAGCTGCCTGTATGGCTTCACATTTGCGGACTATGTCCGCAGTGTGTGAGAGCCATTTTGAGGCATTGCATGTGCGCTGTTTTATGCATGCACACTCCGGATCCGGGTCTGGAGACGTCAGACATCGTTTATGCAGTGGTGTGGGTGTCGCTGGGCAGGAACCAAAACACACATAGGCAGATAAATAGAGGGGCTGTATGTTACAGCCTCTCTAATGCTATCCAGGCTGCATGCTCAAGAGTGATGCTTTAAGGTAGGTTCTATTTATGGACATCCTAATTATGCTTGACTTCTTTGCCCCAGCTTCTCTATAGATGGTTTCACTGGCTTTTTAATTTTCACTCTATTTCTATTTTCTGAAAGCAGAGACTCTAGAGAATAAAATGTGAGTAGTTGCAATTTTTTGTGTCGCATAATATTAGCACAATTGTTTATCAGATCCATATTTTAGTAAAAAATACATTACATTTAATTTTAGTACACATAAACACAACGCCTATTTTTTTGTAAAATATAAAAGATGACATTGTGCCATGTAACTAGATAACAAACATGTGAAACTCTTAAAATTGCATGCATCTGTGAACTGGCCCATGCAACAAACTATGGTATGCAAAATCGTCCATAGGCACTGCTTTGAAAGCTTTTACAAGTCGTTTATAGTTAAACAGTAATTCCACTTTTGTTTATGAAAAAACAATTACCTCTGAGTTAGCAAGGAAAAAATTGCAAGAACTTTAACAAAGTTTGTTTCGGATTCCTACCTGTTTTTTCTCTAAAGAAATAGCTGTTTGTTTGACCATGCCCTTTGCATGTGGATTCTGAATGGGAGGGACTAGTTCATTATGATGTAGCTGTATGGACTACAAAATTAAAGCACCGTACCTTTTAGCATTGCTGGATATTGCCTGCCCCTCCAGTGCTCAATGTATCCAGTGACATCATATTTGTGTGCCCAATAAAAAGATTGTGGGACAAATAGTTCCTCCGTCAGATAATTGCTTTGCACAATTGTGTGCCAGGATTACATATCCCAGAGTTCTTTGCTGCCATCTGAAGATTGCTGGGAGCAGCTTTAAAAGCAACAAAAGCCAGCATGGCGGCTCACTACCTCCTGGGCCTGATGCAAAATTGACCTCTCTGTGCATCATAGAGAGAGAGGCAGGGCCGGTCCCAGGCGGGTGCACGGGGTGCAGTGCACCCAGGCGCCAGAGAGGTGGGGGCGCTGAAGCGCCAGAGTGCTCCCTTCCCTCCTCCTCCTCCCCTCCGTGTCCAGAAGTAGCTCTGTCCGCAGCAGCTCACCGCTGCGGAGCGGCCGCGCCGGCGCCGCTGTGCTTTACATTGCTAGAGCCTGTCCCCCTGTTACGTACCTGGGACGTGAGCCTGACGTGTAGAGGAAGGCCTCTCGTACAACTCCGGCTCGCGGACCACTGGTAGTGATACAGCAGCCACAGGAGCACGGTGGGGTATGAGTGCCTGTAAACAGTTCAATAGTCCGTGTAGTAGCGGTGATCAGCAGGCAGATAGTAGATGAGCTGACACGATGCTTGACTGGTGGCAGGCTGGGATGAACCACAGAGCAGTACCAGATGCAGGCTTGCAGGGCTGGGAGCTGTAGCAGGCTGGATGATCGAGATGCAGGGTCAGACGGGCCGGGTCGGTAATAATCAGGCAGATCAGGCATAGACGGTAGGCAGAAGAGAGGTCAGGTCACAAGCCAAGTAGTACCGGAAGATCAGCAGACAGAATCAGTAGGCAGGATCAGAGTCTATGGGAAGCCGGGATCAGAACAGGTAGCAGGCAATCACAGGTAACAACAAGCTGGATCAGAATCAGAGGTCACACAGGAAACAGGATACGACACAGGAGCTGCAGACCAAACAGCAATGAACCTCTGTAGGAGCCCTGTTTAAATAGCCCGCCTGACTTCAGTATTAGTGACAGGTGTGTGTCTTAACCACTTGACGACCGCCTCACGCCGATGTACGTCGGCAAAGTGGCACGGACAGGCAAAATCACGTACAGGGTACGTGATTTGCCTTCCGCGGGTGGGGGGTCCGATCGGACCCCCCCCCGGTGCCCGAGGCGGTCGTCGTTTGTCCAGCGGCGATCAGAGACGAGGGGGAGACCATCCGTTCGTGGCCCCCCCCTCGCGATCGCCGCCGGCCAATGAGAACACTCCTTTGCTGCTGTATGCTAAACAGCAGCAAAGGAAGTGATGTCATCTCCCCTCGGGTCGGTATTTTCCGTTCCGGCCCGAGGAGAGACGACAAGTATGTGAGTGCACAAACACTACACACACAGTAGAACATGCCAGGCACACAAATCACCCCGATCCCCCCCCCGATCGCCCCCCGATCCCCCCCCAATCACCCCCCCCCCCCCTGTCACAAACTGACACCAGCAGTTTTTTTTTTTTTTTTCTGATTACTGCATAGTGTCAGTTTGTGACAGTTACTGTGTTGGGACAGTGTATATTACCCCCCTTTAGGTCTAGGGTACCCCCCTAACCCCCCCTAATAAAGTTTTAACCCCTTGATCACCCCCTGTCACCAGTGTCACTAAGCGATCATTTTTCTGATCGCTGTATTAGTGTCGCTGGTGACGCTAGTTAGTGAGGTAAATATTTAGGTTCGCCGTCAGCGTTTTATAGCGTCAGGGACCCCCATATACTACCTAATAAATGTTTTAACCCCTTGATTGCCCCCTAGTTAACCCTTTCACCACTGATCACCGTATAACCGTTACGGGTGACGCTGGTTAGTTCGTTTATTTTTTATAGTGTCAGGGCACCCGCCGTTTATTACCGAATAAAGGTTTAGCCCCCCGATCGCCCGGCGGTGATATGCGTCGCCCCAGGCAGCGTCAAATTAGCGCCAGTACCGCTAACACCCACGCACGCACCGTATACCTCCCTTAGTGGTATAGTATCTGAACGGATCAATATCTGATCCGATCAGATCTATACTAGCGTCCCCAGCAGTTTAGGGTTCCCAAAAACGCAGTGTTAGCGGGATCAGCCCAGATACCTGCTAGCACCTGCGTTTTGTGCCTCCGCCCAGCCCACCCAAGTGCAGTATCGATCGATCACTGTCACTTACAAGGCACTAAACGCATAACTGCAGCGTTCACAGAGTCAGGCCTGATCCCTGCGATCGCTAACAGTTTTTTTGGTAGCATTTTGGTGAACTGGCAAGCGCCAGCCCCAGGCAGCGTCAGGTTAGCGCCAGTACCGCTAACACCCACGCACGCACCGTACACCTCCCTTAGTGGTATAGTATCTGAACGGATCAATATCTGATCCGATCAGATCTATACTAGCGTCCCCAGCAGTTTAGGGTTCACAAAAACGCAGTGTTAGCGGGATCAGCCCAGATACCTGCTAGCACCTGCGTTTTGCCCCTCCGCCCGGCCCAGCCCACCCAAGTGCAGTATCGATCGATCACTGACACTTACAAAACACTAAACGCATAACTGCAGCGTTCGCAGAGTCAGGCCTGATCCCTGCGATCGCTAACAGTTTTTTTTGTAGCGTTTTGGTGAACTGGCAAGCACCAGCCCCAGGCAGCGTCAGATTAGCGCCAGTACCGCTAACACCCACGCACGCACTGTACACCTCCCTTAGTGGTATAGTATCTGATCGCATCAATATCTGATCTGATCAGATCTATACTAGCGTCACCAGCAGTTTAGGGTTCCCAAAAACGCAGTGTTAGCGGGATCAGCCCAGATACCTGCTAGCACCTGCGTTTTGCCCCTCCGCCCGGCCCAGCCCAGCCCACCCAAGTGCGGTATCGATCGATCACTGTCACTTACAAAACACTAAACGCATAACTGCAGCGTTCGCAGAGTCAGGCCTGATCCCTGCGATCGCTAACAGTTTTTTGGTAGTGTTTTGGTGAACTGGCAAGCGCCAGCGGCCTAGTACACCCCGGTCGTAGTCAAACCAGCACTGCAGTAACACGTGGTGACGTGGCGAGTCCCATAAGTGCAGTTCAAGCTGGTGAGGTGGCAAGCACAAGTAGTGTCCCGCTGCCATCAAAAAGACAAACACAGGCCCGTCGTGCCCATAGTGCCCTTCCTGCTGCATTCGCCAATCCTAATTGGGAACCCACCGCTTCTGCAGCGCCCGTACTTCCCCCATTCACATCCCCAACCAAATGCAGTCGGCTGCATGAGAGGCATTTTTATGTCCTCCCGAGTACCCCTACCCAACGAACCCCCCAAAAAAGATGTCGTGTCTGCAGCAAGCGAGGATATAGGCGTGACACCCGCTATTATTGTCCCTCCTGTCCTGACAATCCTGGTCTTTGCATTGGTGAATGTTTTGAACGCTACCATTCACTAGTTGAGTATTAGCGTAGGGTACAGCATTGCACAGACTAGGCACACTTTCACAGGGTCTCCCAAGATGCCATCGCATTTTGAGAGACCCGAACCTGGAACCGGTTACCGTTATAAAAGTTAGTTACAAAAAAAGTGTAAAAAAAAAAAAAAATATGAAATAAAAAAAATAGTTGTTGTTTTATTGTTCTCTCTCTATTCTCTCTCTCTATTGTTCTGCTCTTTTTTACTGTATTCTATTCTGCAATGTTTTATTGTTATTGTTATTGTTATTGTTATTATGTTTTATCATGTTTGTTTTTCAGGTGTGTAATTATTTACACTTTACTGTGCTTTATTGTTAACCATTGTTAACCATTTTTTTGTCTTCAGGTACGCCATTCACGACTTTGAGTGGTTATACCAGAATGATGCCTGCAGGTTTAGGTATCATCTTGGTATCATTCTTTTCAGCCAGCGGTCGGCTTTCATGTAAAAGCAATCCTAGCGGCTAATTAGCCTCTAGACTGCTTTTACAAGCCGTGGGAGGGAATGCCCCCCCCCCCCTATCGTCTTCCGTGTTTTTCTCTGGCTCTCCTGTCTCAACAGGGAACCTGAGAATGCAGCCGGTGATTCAGCCAGCTGACCATAGAGCTGATCAGAGACCAGAGTGGCTCCAAACATCTCTATGGCCTAAGAAACCGGAAGCTACGAGTATTTCATGACTTAGATTTCGCCGGATGTAAATAGCGCCATTGGGAAATTGGGGAAGCATTTTATCACACCGATCTTGGTGTGGTCATTTGCTTTGAGGGCAGAGGAGAGATCTAGGGTCTAATAGACCACAATTTTTTCAAAAAAGAGTACCTGTCACTACCTATTGCTATCATAGGGGATATTTACATTCCCCGAGATAACAATAAAAATGATTAAAAAAAAAAATATGAAAGGAACAGTTTAAAAGTAAGATTAAAAAAGCAAAAAAATAATAAAGAAAAAAAAAAAAAAAAAAAAAAACACCCCTGTCGCCCCCTGCTCTCGCGCTAAGGCGAACGCAAGCGGCGGTCTGTCGTCAAACGTAAACAGCAATTGCACCATGCATGTGAGGTATCACCGCGAAGGCCAGATCGAGTGCAGTAATTTTTCCAGTAGACCTCCTCTGTAAATCTAAAGTGGTAACCTGTAAAGGCTTTTGAAGGCTTTTAAACATGTATTTATTTTGTTGCCACTGCACGTTTGTGCGCAATTTTAAAGCATGTCATGTTTGGTATCCATGTACTCGGCCTGAGATCATCTTTTTTATTTCATCAAACATTTGGGCAATATAGCGTGTTTTAGTGCATTAAAATTAAAAAAAGTGTGTTTTTTCCCCAAAAAATGCGTTTGAAAAATCGCTGCGCAATTACTGTGTGAAAAAAAAAAATGAAACACCCACCATTTTAATCTGTAGGGCATTTGCTTTAAAAAAATATATAATGTTTGGGGGTTCAAAGTAATTTTTTTGCAAAAAAAAAAAACTTTTTCATGTAAACAATAAGTGTCAGAAAGGGCTTTGTCTTCAAGTGGTTAGAAGAGTGGGTGATGTGTGACATAAGCTTCTAAATGTTGTGCATAAAATGCCAGGACAGTTCAAAACCCCCCCAAATGACCCCATTTTGGAAAGTAGACACCCCAAGCTATTTGCTGAGAGGCATGTCGAGTCCATGGAATATTTTATATTGCGACACAAGTTGCGGGAAAGAGACAAATTTTTTTTTTTTTTTTTGCACAAAGTTGTCACTAAATGATATATTGCTCAAACATGCCATGGAAATATATGAAATTACACCCCAAAAATACATTCTGCTGCTTCTCCTGAGTACGGGGATACCACATGTGTGAGACTTTTTGGGAGCCTAGCCGCGTACGGGACCCCGAAAACCAAGCACCGCCTTCAGGCTTTCTAAGGGCGTGAATTTTTGATTTCACTCTTCACTGCCTATCACAGTTTCGGAGGCCATGGAATGCCCAGGTGGCACAAAACCCCCCCAAATGACCCCATTTTGGAAAGTAGACACCCCAAGCTATTTGCTGAGAGGTATAGTGAGTATTTTGCAGACCTCACTTTTTGTCACAAAGTTTTGAAAATTGAAAAAAGAAAAAAAAAAATGTTTTTTCTTGTCTTTCTTCATTTTCAAAAACAAATGAGAGCTGCAAAATACTCACCATGCCTTTCAGCAAATAGCTTGGGGTGTCTACTTTCCAAAATGGGGTCATTTGGGGGGGTTTTGTGCCACCTGGGCATTCCATGGCCTCCGAAACTGTGATAGGCAGTAAAGAGTGAAATCAAAAATTTTCACCCTTAGAAATCCTGAAGGCAGTGATTGGTTTTTGGGGTCCAGTACGCGGCTAGGCTCCCAAAAAGTCCCACACATGTGGTATCCCCATACTCAGGAGAAGCAGCTAAATGTATTTTGGGGTGCAATTCCACATATGCCCATGGCCTGTGTGAGCAATATATCATTTAGTGACAACTTTATGAAAAAAAAAAAAAAAAAAAAAAAAAGTGTCACTTTCCCGCAACTTGTGTCAAAATATAAAATATTCCATGGACTCAATATGCCTCTCAGCAAATAGCTTGGGGTGTCTACTTTCCAAAATGGGGTCATTTTGGGGGGTTTTGTGCCACCTGGGCATTCCATGGCCTCCGAAACTGTGATAGGCAGTGAAGAGTGAAAGCAAAAATTTACACCCTTAGAAATCCTGAAGGCGGTGATTGGTTTTCGGGGCCCCGTACGCGGCTAGGCTCCCAAAAAGTCCCACACATGTGGTATCCCCATACTCAGGAGAAGCAGCTAAATGTATTTTGGGGTGCAATTCCACATAGGCCCATGGCCTGTGTGAGCAATATATCATTTAGTGACGACTTTTTGTAAATATATTTTTTTTTTTTTTGTCATTTTTCAATCACTTGGGACAAAAAAAATAAATATTCAATGGGTTCAACATGCCTCTCAGCAATTTCCTTGGGGTGTCTACTTTCCAAAATGGGGTCATTTGGGGGGGTTTTGTACTGCCCTGCCATTTTAGCACCTCAAGAAATGACATAGGCAGTCATAAACTAAAAGCTGTGTAAATTCCAGAAAATGTACCCTAGTTTGTAGACGCTATAACTTTTGCGCAAACCAATAAATATACGCTTATTGACATTTTTTTTACCAAAGACATGTGGCCGAATACATTTTGGCCTAAATGTATGACTAAAATTTAGTTTATTGGATTTTTTTTATAACAAAAAGTAGAAAATATCATTTTTTTTCAAAATTTTCGGTCTTTTTCCGTTTATAGCGCAAAAAATAAAAACCGCAGAGGTGATCAAATACCATCAAAAGAAAGCTCTATTTGTGGGAAGAAAAGGACGCAAATTTCGTTTGGGTACAGCATTGCATGACCGCGCAATTAGCAGTTAAAGCGACGCAGTGCCAAATTGGAAAAAGACCTCTGGTCCTTAGGCAGCATAATGGTCCGGGGCTCAAGTGGTTAAAGTGGTGGTACGCATGCGTGCACGCCGGGTGCTTACATGGAAAGCCTGTCTTCCCTGACATTGCCCCCTCCCTACGGGCAACCTCCGGGTGCCCAACCGGTTCCTCTTTTGCGGGTTCCTGCGGAAGAAGGCACGGATCAAGTCTGTGGCATGTACATTTCGTGCGGGTTCCCAGGAATTTTCCTCTGGACCATAACCCTTCCACTTGATTAAATATTGTGTCTGCCCCCTTCTTTTCCTGCAGTCTAAAACAGCCTCAACCTCAAATTCTTCATCCCCATCAATAATAATAGGTGCGGGAGGACCTGGTCTATGATCCGGAAATGGATCTGGCACAACAGGCTTTAGCAAGGATACATGAAACACTGGGTGGATTTTAAAAGACTCAGGTAAGGTTAATTCAAAAGAAACATCATTGATTTTTCTCCTTACCGGAAATGGTCCTACGAACCTTGGTGCCAGCTTCCTTGAAGGACATAGCATCTTCAAATTTGTTGTTGAAAGCCATACTTGATCTCCTGGTTGCAAAATCAGTTCCCCCCTTCTTTTCTTGTCAAATGATTTCTTGCTGTCCTCCTGCGCTTTCGTGATGGTTTCCTGTAACAACATATTATTGCGAGAGAAAAAGTCCACAGTATCCTGGACAGCTGGAACGGAAGATTCTGTGACAAGATTAGGTAAGAAGGTGGGATGGAATCCATAATTAGCAAAGAACGGAGATTGCTTGGTGGCAGAATGGGTGGCATTATTATAGGCAAATTCCGCCAGTGGTAATAATGATACCCAATCATCCTGGACAAAAGAAGTAAAACAACGGATGTATTGTTCTAGGGTTTGATTAGTCCTCTCCGTCTGCCCATTAGTTTGTGGGTGGTAAGCAGAAGAGAATGAGAGTTCAATCTGGATGTGAACTGGACACCGCGATCAGACACAATATTTGCGGGGACTCCATGGAGTCTGACAATTTCTTTTATAAACACCCGAGCGGTTTCTGCAGCCGATGGTGTACTCCTTAGAGGAATGAAATGAGCCATCTTTGTTAAGCGATCCACTACCACAAAGATAGCGGTACATTCTTCAGAAGGTGGAAGTTCAACTATAAAATCCATAGCAATCATCTTCCACTGTCTGTCGGGTATAGGCAAAGGTCTGAGTAATCCCCAAGCTTTGTTACGGGAACTTTTACTCCGGGTGCAGGTGGTGCATGCATTTACATAGGCTCTGCAGTCTTTCTCCAAACCTGGCCACCAAAATGAGCGTTGTACAAGTTCGACAGTCTTATGAACCCCAAAATGGCCTGCCAAAGGGTGGTCATGACAAACCCCCAAGATCATTGCTCGAACCTTTTTAGGTACAAAAATCTGCTTACCCCTCCATAATAGCCCATTCTCTGCTTGTAGTGTGACCCCTGGAGGACTGGGTGTTTCTGCAGAAGCTTGCTGTAACTGAGACATAAGGTCAATGTGTAATAGTAGGAAATTTCCAGCTGGTAAAATGGTGTCTGGTATTAGGATGTCTCTTGGATCTTCGAACATGCGCGACAACGCATCAGGCTTAGAATGCCACTGGATGGGTCACTTCTTTGAGGCCTTGACGTTGTGATAGAATGGCCCCAACTGCACTTTCTGAAGCATCCACCTCCACAATATAGGGCAAGGTAGAGTCTGGGTGACTTAAGACAGGAGCAATGGTAAACCGTCTCTTTAAGATTTCAAAAGCAGCTTGAGCCTCAGAAGTCCAACAGAAACGGATACCTTGTTTGGTCAGCTGTGTAATAGGGTGAATGATAGCAGAAAAGTTCTTGATAAACTTGCGATAAAAATTGGCAAAGCCCACGAATCGTTGTATTCCCTTCTTGTCTGTGGGGGCTGGCCAATCTAGTATCGCTGAGACTTTCTGTGGGTCCATCTTGATCCCTTCGGTCGAAATGATCAGACCTAAGAACTGGATGCTCCGTTGCTCAAAGTCGCATTTCTCGGCTTTGGCATAAAGTCCATATTTGCGGAGCCGGCACAATACGCTTTTAACATGCCCTCGGTGTACCTCTAAATGATACAGAGAATATCAAGATGTCATCAAGGTAGACAACCACAAAAATATCCAGAAAGTCCTTGAAAATGTCATTAATAAAGTACTGGAAGGTGGCAGGGGCATTACAAAGGCCAAAGGGCATAACTAGATATTCAAAGTGCCCAAATCGGGTACGGAAGGCAGTTTTCCATTCATCCCCTTCTCGTATGCGAACCAGGTTATAGGCCCCTCTTAAATCCAGCTTAGTAAAAATGCTTGCTGATTTGAGTCTTTGGAACAGTTCAGGGAATAGAGGAAGGGGGTAGCGATTTTTCACTGTTATTTTATTTAGGTCACGATAGTCCACACATGGTCTCAGGGAATGATCCTTTTTTTCTACGAAAAATATACCAGCACCGGCCGGTGAAGTAGAGGGACGGATGAATCCTTTCTGCAGATTCTCATCAATATAGTCCTTCAGAACTCCTGATTCCCGCTCAGATAAAGGGAAGATACGCCCGAATAGAATCTCTGCCCCAGGAAGGAGCTCGATGGGGCAGTCATAAGGTCTGTGTGGAGGAAGGGTGTCTGCTTCTCGTTTACTGAAAACGTCCAGGTATTCGTGGTAAGAATTCGGAACTACTTGACATAATTCAGGGTCTGCGTCCATACACAGCAGGGTAGCAGGTGATGGTGGTGAAGTTTCCAAACAGTGTCTCTGGCAATATTCTGACTGGAACTTGACACTTCCGGATCTCCAATCTATCTGTGGATTGTGGGCCTGTAGCCAGGGTAGGCCCAGGATGATGGGAAATAAGGGCGAAGAAATTGCGTCTAAACGCAGCAGCTCTCGGTGGTTGGTGGAGGAGATGGTCAGCATCGGTGGGGTCTCCTTGGTTACCAGTCCAGACTTAATACGAGACCCATCGGCCAGGAATACAGTGAGTCCCTGTCCTCTGGTTTGTAGAGGAATGTGTTGCTGAGCTGCGAAGGACTGGTCGATGAAACAGCTGCACGCTCCAGAATCAATAATAGCGGTCACTGATACGGTTCTTCCCGGTAGTTGGAAGGAAACAGGCAGAGCGATATGAGCTGTGCTGGCAGACAAGGCAGGCATGGGTGACTGCTTGACTGAAGAAAGGGAAAGACACTTACGCAGCTTGGCAGGACAGGTATGTACGAAGTGACCGGCTTCTCCACAGTACAGGCAGAGGTTATTTACTCGTCGGCGTTGGCGTTCTTCTGGAGTCAAAGAAGAGCGAATCAGGCCCAATTGCATGGGTTTAGGCACCTCTGGAGTGGGGAAAGTGGAATTTCCAGGAGCCGGGTTAGGAGAAGCAGGGATCTTAGGTAACATCCAGGCTGGACGGAAGTGTTGTGTGGTTCTTTCAGACCTGCGTTCTCGTAGGCGGCGGTCAATCTGAATGGACAGAGTGATTAGGGCTTCCAGAGAGCTTGGCACCCCGACCCGAGCGAGCTCATCTTTCAGGCTTTCCGAGAGACCCAGACGAAATTGATGACGCAGGGCTGCGTCATTCCAGCTAGTGTCTGCACTCCAGCGTCTAAAGTCAGTGACATAGTCCTCTGCCGCTCTATGGCCTTGCTGGAGTGTATGAAGAGCGGCTTCAGCAGTGGTGGTACGTTGTGGGTCATCATAAATCAGCGCCATGGCATCAAAGAACATTTGCATGGTGTTTAGTTGTGCGTTGTTCTCTTCTAACAGCCGGTGGGCCCAAGACTGTGGTTCCCCTTGGAGGAGGCAAATAATGAATCTCACCTTGGTGGTTTCCAGGGAAAAAGTCTGTGGCTGGAGAGCAAAGTAGAGCTGACAGGCATTGCGAAAGGCTCTAAATTTACTCCGATCACCGGAAAACCTCTCAGGAGTAGGTACACGAGGCTCAGGGGGTAACATCATTACTGTATGGCTGGCTAAAGCCCCAGTTTGGGTGATGGAGGAGGCAGGATCAGATGCAGGAGCTATGGTTGCTGGATTGGACAGGGACTGTACCCGCTCTTCGAGACGCACGTATCCTTCCTGCAGCGACTTAACCGCCTGTGTAAGAGCAGCAAGGTGCTGACATATTTCATTTACTGGAGAGGGTCCTCTTGCAGGCTCAGACATGGCTGTTTGGTACTGTTACGTACCTGGGACGTGAGCCTGACGTGTAGAGGAAGGCCTCTCGTACAACTCCGGCTCGCGGACCACTGGTAGTGATACAGCAGCCACAGGAGCACGGTGGGGTATGAGTGCCTGTAAACAGTTCAATAGTCCGTGTAGTAGCGGTGATCAGCAGGCAGATAGTAGATGAGCTGACACGATGCTTGACTGGTGGCAGGCTGGGATGAACCACAGAGCAGTACCAGATGCAGGCTTGCAGGGCTGGGAGCTGTAGCAGGCTGGATGATCGAGATGCAGGGTCAGACGGGCCGGGTCGGTAATAATCAGGCAGATCAGGCATAGACGGTAGGCAGAAGAGAGGTCAGCTCACAAGCCAAGTAGTACCGGAAGATCAGCAGACAGAATCAGCAGGCAGGATCAGAGTCTATGGGAAGCCGGGATCAGAACAGGTAGCAGGCAATCACAGGTAACAACAAGCTGGATCAGAATCAGAGGTCACACAGGAAACAGGATACGACACAGGAGCTGCAGACCAAACAGCAATGAACCTCTGTAGGAGCCCTGTTTAAATAGCCCGCCTGACTTCAGTATTAGTGACAGGTGTGTGTCTTAAAGTGGTGGTACGCATGCGTGCACGCCGGGTGCTTACATGGAAAGCCTGTCTTCCCTGACACCCCCCTCCCTCCTCCTCCTCCTGTCAGAGGAGAGCATCCGCCGGAGATCGGAGCGGCTGGTCTCTGTGTTGAGAGAGACCAGCCGCGCAGTGACTTCGCTGGGGGGGAGTGGGGAGGGGGGGCGGCCCGTGCCTGCAGCCTGACACAGGTTCTCTCTCTCATCCGCTGTCTCTCACTCCCGCCTAAGCTGATGCCTGCAGCCTGTCTCGATCTGTTCACGGCTGCACACTGTCCTCTCTAGCTGCTGCCCGGGTGTTAATGTGTCTGTCTGTACTGATAGAGGGAGGTTTGTCCCTGGGGCGGTCTGTGCTAATGGAGGGGTTGTCCTGGGGGGGCAGTCTGTGCTAATGGGGGGGTTGTCCTGGGGGGCAGTCTGTACTAATGGGGGGGTTGTCCTGGGGGCGGTCTGTACTAATGGGGGGGGTTGTCCTGGGGGGCGGTCTGTACTAATGGGGGGGTTGTCCTGGGGGCGGTCTGTACTAATGGGGGGGTTGTCCTGGGGTGCGGTCTGTACTAATGGGGGGGTTGTCCTGGGGGCGGTCTGTACTAATGGGGGGGTTGTCCTGGGGGGTCTGTACTAATGGGGGGGTTGTCCTGGGGGGTCTGTACTAATGGGGGGTTGTCCTGGAGGGTCTGTACTAATGGGGGGTTGTCCTGGGGGGTCTGTACTAATGGGGGTTGTCCTGGAGGGTCTGTACTAATGGGGGGTTGTCCTGGGGGGTCTGTACTAATGGGGGGGTTGTCCTGGGGGGTCTGTACTAATGGGGGGTTGTCCTGGAGGGTCTGTACTAATGGGGGGTTGTCCTGGGGGCGGTCTGTACTAATGGGGGGGTTGTCCTGGGGGTCTGTACTAATGGGGGGGTTGTCCTGGGGGGTCTGAACTAATGGAGGGGGAGTTGTCTTGGGGGGGTCTGTACTAATAGAGGGGGGATTTGTCCTGGGGGGTCTGTACTAATGGAGGGATTTGTCCTGGGGGTCTGTACTAATGGAGGGGGGGTTTGTCCTGGGGGGTCTGTACTAATGGAGGGGGGTTGTTCTGGGGGGGTCTGTACTAATGGAGGGGGGTGTTTGTCCGGGGGGTCTGTACTAATGGAGGGGGGGTCCTGGGGGGGGCTGTACTAATGGAGGGGGGTTTGTCCTGGTGGGGGGTCTGTACTAATGGAGGGGGGTTTGTCCTGGTGGGGGGTCTGTACTAATGAAGGGGGGATTTGTCCTGTGGGGGTCTGTACTAGTGGAGAAGGGTTCTCCTGGGGGGTCTGTAGTAATGGAGAGGGTTTGTCCTGGGGGGTCTGTACTAATGGAGGGGGAGTTTGTCCTGGGGGGGTCTGTACTAATGGAGGGGGGTTTGTCCTGGGGGGTCTGTACTAATGAAGGGGGGATTTGTCCTGTGGGGGTCTGTACTAGTGGAGGGGGTTCTCCTAGGGGGTCTGTACTAATAGAGGGGGGTTTGTCCTGGGGGTCTATACTAATAGAGGGGGGGTTTGTCCTGGGGGGGGGTCTGTACTAATGGAGGGGGGTTGTCCTGGGGGGGTCTGTACTAATGGAGGGGGGTTGTCCTGGGGGGGTCTGTACTAATGAAGGGGGGCTTTGTCCTGGGGGATCTGTACTAATGGAGGGGGGGTTGTCCTGGTGGGGGTCTACTAATGGAGTGGGGGTGGTTTGTCCTGGGGGGGTCTATACTGATGAAGGGGGGTCTGTACTGAGAGAGGGGTTTATACTTAGTGGGGGTCTATACTTAGTGGAGGGAGGTCTGTACTGAGGGGTGACTAAAGTTGGTGGAAGGAGGGTGACACCATGTAATACCGCACCTGGTGACACCAACCCTAGTGACGTCACTGCAGCTGCAGGCTCTTCTTTCGCCCCTTCCCCTCCCTCTCCCTCTCCTCCGCACGTGCACTGCTATACTAGTGAGCGGCGCTGGCCAGCACAGCCTCCCACTATGTTTCTTCCCCCGCCTTCATATCAGCCAGGGAAAAATAGAATAGAAAAAGGAGAAGAGGATTGTGGGACATGTAGTCCCGAGGACTGGCAGCCCCACTGTAACACGGAAACTGCAGTCCACACAGCAGGCTCAGCTGAATGGGAGAGAGAGAGATACAGGAGCCAGAGGGAAAGCCACACAGCCTGGTGCCATCCCTGGCGGAGAAAGGAATGGAGTCATTGCCAGAATACAGATCTGGGTGCTACCCAGCGGAGTCACCACGGGCAATTCAGAGTGAGCTTACTCCTGATCAGAGGAACCATCGCTGGGTCAGGTGAGAGGGCCAATCGGCCATTATCTACTAATGTCCATAGGAACTGCAGTCTCTGACCATCTCCTGTATTATATCTGCAGTCTCTGACCTTCTCTTGTACCATGTCTGCAGTCTCTGACCTTCTCTTGTATCATATCTGCAGTCTCTGATCATCTCCTGTACCATGTCTGCAGTCTCTGATCATCTCCTGTACTATGTCTACAGTCTCTGATCATCTCCTGTACCATGTCTGCAGTCTCTGACTGTCTCTTGTATCATGTCTACAGTCTCTGACCATGTCCTCTACTATGTCTGCAGTCTCTGACCATCTCCTGTATTATATCTGCAGTCTCTGACCTTCTCTTGTATCATGTCTGCAGTCTCTGACCATCTCCTGTATCATGTCTGCAGTCTCTAATCATCTCCTGTACTATGTCTGCAGTCTCTGATCATCTCCTGTACTATGTCTGCAGTCTCTGATCATCTCCTGTACTATGTCTGCAGTCTCTGACCATCTCCTGTATTATATCTGCAGTCTCTGACCTTCTCTTGTACCATGTCTGCAGTCTCTGACCTTCTCTTGTATCATATCTGCAGTCTCTGATCATCTCCTGTACCATGTCTGCAGTCTCTGATCATCTCCTGTACTATGTCTACAGTCTCTGATCATCTCCTGTACCATGTCTGCAGTCTCTGACTGTCTCTTGTATCATGTCTACAGTCTCTGACCATGTCCTCTACTATGTCTGCAGTCTCTGATCATCTCCTGTACCATGTCTGCAGTCTCTGATCATCTCCTGTACTATGTCTACAGTCTCTGATCATCTCCTGTACTATGTCTACAGTCTCTGATCATCTCCTGTACTATGTCTGCAGTCTCTGATCATCTCCTGTACCATGTCTGCAGTCTCTGATCATCTCCTGTATCATGTCTGCAGTCTCTGACCAACTCCTGTACCATGTCTGCAGTCTCTGACCATCTCCTGTATCATGTCTGCAGTCTCTGACCAACTCCTGTACCATGTCTGCAGTCTCTGATCATCTCCTGTATCATGTCTGCAGTCTCTGACCAACTCCTGTACTAGGGATGAGCTTCGTGTTCGAGTCGAACCCATGTTCGACTCGAACATCGGCTGTTCGACCGTCCGTCGAATTGCGAACGATATGGGCCGTTCGCGCCAAATTCGTGTGGCGCGTCACGGCCCATAATTCACTGCGGCATCGCAGTGCATTGCTGGCTGATGATTGGCCAAGCATGCACTATGACCCGCATGCTTGGCCAATCACAGCGCCGTCAGTAGAGAGAGCTGTAATTGGCCAAAGCCAGGGTGGCTTTGGCCAATTATGGCTCAGGGGATTTAGTACACACCCCACACTATATAAGGCCGCCTGCACGGCGGCCCTGTGTAGTGTGTGTTCCGGTGTGCTGAGCGATAGAGAGAGAGAGAGACAGTGTCATTTGATTTGAGTTAGATAGATTAGGCAGAACAGTCAGTCAGTTAGCTGCACTTACAGTGTATTGTGTATATATATATGCATCCCAGGTGTTGCATATATATATATACACTGTATTCAGTTTAGCTAGATCCGTTCCTGTTATCTTCTATCTAGACTATTTACATTCAGTGCAGTGTGTCCTGCTCACAGTGTTCAGCTAGATCCGTTCCTGCTATTCACATTCAGTACAGTGCTTCCTGCTCACAGTGTTCAGCTAGATCCGTTCCTGCTATTTACATTCAGTGCAGTGCGTGCTGCTCACAGTGTTCAGCTAGATCCGTTCCTGCTATTTACATTCAGTGCAGTGCGTCCTGCTCACAGTGTTCAGCTAGATCCGTTCCTGCTATTTACATTCAGTGCAGTGCGTGCTGCTCACAGTGTTCAGCTAGATCCGTTCCTGCTATTTACATTCAGTGCAGTGCGTGCTGCTCACAGTGTTTAGCTACATCCGTTCCTGCTGTTTACATTCAGTGCAGTGCGTCCTGCTCACAGTGTTCAGCTAGATCCGTTCCTGCTATTTACATTCAGTGCAGTGCGTCCTGCTCACAGTGTTCAGCTAGATCCGTTCCTGCTATTTACATTCAGTGCAGTGCGTCCTGCTCACAGTGTTCAGCTAGATCCGTTCCTGCTATATACATTTAGTGCAGTACGTCCTACTCACAGTGTTCAGCTAGATCCGTTCCTGTTATCTTCCTACTGACAGGCAGGCTTGTCTGGTTACAGTATATAAAGCTACCTGAAGAAAATTACAGGTGTTCTATCCCAGCTTAGTGCAGCTACAGGCCATTAGTATGTCTGGAAGGCCAAGAAGGAGAGGCAGACAGTCACAAGCCAATAAGAGAGGGCAAGCAGGCTCTGTGTCTAGTGCTGGTCGTGGAGACGGTGCATCCTCATCAGCACGTGGCCATGGGACACGCTTGGCCTTTTTTTCGGCAGCTGGTCGTGTTGAGCCGCAACATGCGGAAGACTTGGTCGAGTGGATGACCAAGCCGTCCTCATCCTCCTCATCCTCTCTCACCCATGCCCAGGGTGCTTTGTCTGGCAAAGCAGCGGCCTCTTCCCTCAGCTCAATGTCATCAGTGACTCCTTCCCTAGCCCCACCATGTCCTCCTGAGGATTCCCTCGAACTGTTTGACCACAGTGTTGGGTACATGCTCCAGGAGGATGCCCAGCGTTTGGAAGGCTCTGATGATGATACTGAGCTCAATGAAGGCAGTAACATGAGCACGGACAGAGGGGGTGCCCAAGAAGGACAGCAATCTGGCAGTCATGCTCCCCCTGCTGCAGCATACTGCCAGGTTTGCTCCAGTGATGAGGAGGGAGGGGATGATGAGGTCACTGACTCAACGTGGGTGCCTGATAGGAGAGAGGAGGAGGAGGAGGAGGAGGAGGAGGAGGTGGCACATCACCAACTAGGCAGGATGCCCTCCAGGGGCCAGCCTAAGGGCAGCACATTGACTGCATCACACCCCAAAGCTCCACATGTGCAGGGCGCTGCAGTCTCTGCGCGTTATTCAAAAAGTTCTTTGGTGTGGGCCTTTTTTGAGACGAGTGCATCAGATCGCACCGCTGCTATTTGCAATATATGTCTCAAGCGTATCTCGCGTGGCCAAAACATCTCCCGCTTGGGTACCACATGCTTGACCAGACATATGTTGACCTGCCATGCAGTTCGTTGGCAAGCGTATCTAAAAGACCCACACCAAAGAACAAAGACGATCTCTCCTTGCTCCTCATCAGCTGAGATTTCCAACCCCACTAGACCTTCAGTCTTCTCTGCGACCTGCAGTGAGAGGAATGAAGGTGTAGAATTAGGTGTGTCACAGCCAAGTACTTATGGGCAATCTGCTTTGGGTACACCGACGTCAGATTGTACCAGGCAAATTTCCCTGCCCCAGCTGCTGCACCGCCGAAAGAAGTTTGCTCCCAGCCATCCACATGCCCAGCGGTTGAATGCTAGCTTGGCAAAATTGCTAGCACTTCAACTGCTGCCTTTTCAGTTGGTAGACTCTGCCCCCTTCCGTGAGTTTGTGGAATGTGCGGTTCCTCAGTGGCAGGTACCCAAACGCCACTTTTTCTCACGGAAGGCGATTCCGGCTCTCTACCGGCATGTGGAAGGCAATGTCCATGCCTCGCTGGACAGGGCGGTCAGCGGTAAGGTGCATATTACCGCTGACTCATGGTCCAGCAGGCATGGACAGGGACGTTACTTAAGTTTCACGGCGCATTGGGTGACTCTGCTGGCAGCTGGGAAGGATGCAGGACAAGGTGCAGTAGTGTTGGAGGTTGTTCCGCCACCACGCCTCCAAAATGCTGATTGTGACACACCTCTCTCCTCCACCCCCTCCTCTTCTTCTTCCTCCATGGCCTCTTCCTCGGAACCAGCGGTGCTCCGTAGGCGTTCAAGGGGCTACGCAAGTACGCAGGCCAAAAGATGCCATGCGGTGCTTGAGCTGGTGTGCTTGGGGGACAGGAGCCACACTGGGGCAGAGGTTCTGTCAGCTCTGCAGGGGCAGGTTCAGAGGTGGTTGACGCCACGCCAACTTAAGGCAGGAATGGTGGTTTGCGACAATGGCACCAACCTCCTCTCTGCCCTCCGACAGGGACAACTGACCCATGTGCCCTGTTTGGCTCACGTCCTTAACTTGGTGGTGCAGCGGTTCTTGGGCAGGTACCCGGGCTTACAGGATGTCCTGAGGCAGGCCAGGAAAGTCTGTGTGCATTTCCGCCGGTCATATAATGCCAGTGCTCGGCTGACGGACCTCCAAAAGGAGTTTAACCTGCCCAAGAACCGCCTAATCTGTGACATGCCCACCAGGTGGAACTCGACGTTGGCCATGCTGCAGCGGCTGCACACGCAGCAGAGGGCCATCAATGAGTACCTGTGCGACTATGGCACCAGGACAGGGTCAGGGGACCTTGGTTTTTTTTCCCCACGCCAGTGGGCCATGATCAGGGATGCATGCACTGTCCTGTCACCATTCGAGGAGGCCACGAGGATGGTGAGCACTGACAGTGCATGCATCAGTGACACTGTCCCCCTTGTCCACCTGTTGGAGCACACGCTGCGTGGGATAATGGACAGGGCACTTGAGGCAGAACAGAGGCAGGAAGAGGAGGACTTCCTTAGCTCTCAAGGCCCCCTTTATCCAGACAGTGTTCCTGCGTGCCCGCCGATCACACAGGAAGAGGACGAGGAGGAGGAGGAGGAGGAGGAGGAGGAAGATTGTGTCAGTATGGAGGTGGAGCCTGGCACTCAGCATCAGCAGTCTTTAAGGGATCAGTCCCAAGGAACACATGGACTTGTACGTGGCTGGGAGGAGGTGGCTGCGGACGTTGTTGTCCTTAGTGACCCAGAGGACTCCGGACCGAATGCCTCAGCAAACCTACGCTGCATGGCCTCCCTGATCCTGCAAAGCCTGCGTAAGGATCCTCGTATTCGTGGTATCAAGGAGAAGGACCAATACTGGCTGGCAACCCTCCTTGATCCACGTTACAAGGGTAAGGTTGCGGACCTTATCTTGCCATCGCAGAGGGAGCAGAGGATGAAACATCTTCGGGAGGCCTTGCAGAAAGGTCTGTGCAACGCGTTCCCAGAGACTGGGAGGTTACAAACTCCTGTTTCTGGACAACGTGTTGCTGAGGCTTCGGTCAGTCAAAGAAGGAGCGGTGGAGAAGGTGGCCGTCTGACCGATGCGTTCAGACAATTTTTTGGTCCGCAGCCCCAAGGTATGATCGGTTCCAGCAACCATCGCCAGCGTCTGTTTTACATGGTGCAGGAATACCTAGGGGCAAGATCAGACTTGGACACCTTTCCCACCGAAAATCCTCTGGGTTACTGGGTCTTGAGGATGGATCACTGGCCAGAGCTTGCACAGTATGCAATTGAGCTACTGGCCTGTCCTGCATCCAGCGTTCTTTCGGAACGCACATTCAGTGCTGCTGGAGGCGTGGTAACCGATCACAGGGTGCGTCTGTCCACCGACTCGGTCGATCGGCTGACCTTCATAAAAATGAATCAGTCTTGGATCACCACCAGCTACCAAGCACCTGATGCAGATGTAACCGAATAATTTTTTTTGAAATCTCAGATCCCTTCAAAGACTGCCTATGCTGATGCTGAGTGACTATCCCTGAGTAATTATCCTCTTCCTCCTCAATCATCACGCTGATAGCTTGTAAGAACATTTTTGGTTCTGGGCGCCACCACCAGTGCCTAAGGCACAATTTTTCAGCCCCTGTTTAACAGGGGCGTGTAATTACAATTTTTGATGTAATACTTTGCAGCAGGGCTCGTTCCTGCATTCCAACTAGAGTGTCTGTGAGGGGTTGCAGTGTTGTGGCACCAGCACCAGTGCCTAAGACCCAATTTTTCTGCCCCTGTCTAACAGGGGCGTGTAATTACAATTTTTGATGCAATACTTTGCAGCAGGGCTTGTTCCTGCATTCCAACTAGAGTGTCTGTGAGGGGTTGCAGTGTTGTGGCACCAGCACCAGTGCCTAAGACCCAATTTTTCTGCCCCTGTCTAACAGGGGCGTGTAATTACAATTTTTGATGCAATACTTTGCAGCAGGGCTTGTTCCTGCGTTTCAACTAGAGTGTCTGTGAGGGGTTGCAGTGTTGTGGCACCAGCACCAGTGCCTAAGACCCAATTTTTCAGCCCCTGTCTAACAGGGGCGTGTAATTACAATTTTTGATGCAATACTTTGCAGCAGGGCTTGTTCCTGCGTTTCAACTAGAGTGTCTGTGAGGGGTTGCAGTGTTGTGGCACCAGCACCAGTGCCTAAGACCCAATTTTTCTGCCCCTGTCTAACAGGGGCGTGTAATTACAATTTTTGATGCAATACTTTGCAGCAGGGCTCGTTCCTGCGTTCCAACTAGAGTGTCTGTGAGGGGTTGCAGTGTTGTGGCACCAGCACCAGTGCCTAAGGCCTAATTTTTCAGCTCCTGTTCAACAGGGGCATGTAATTACAATTCTTGATCTAATATTTCACAGCAGGGCCCTGTGAGGGCTTACAGTGTTTTGGCCACAGCAACACCTAAGGCCCAAATTTCTGCTGAGTATATAGGGTAGGACCCTACTTTCAAACATCTAACTTACAAACGACTCCTACTTGCAAACGGAAGGAGACAACAGGAAGTGAGATGAAATCTACCCCTAAGGAAGGGAAATTCTCTCCTGTAAGAGTTAATATGGGAAAACAATTTTTCCTTTCCACTGATGCTTTCCAATCCTTGTTCCACAAAAAAACACAAATTTTCAAAAAACATTTTTCATTGGGACAAAAAAGTGAGGTGAAATCTTCTGAAGAGGAGGAAAGACGCAAAACAAATGTCACAGGGGTGATAACCCTTCCCTATGTTTTCCAAAAAGCTTAGAAAAGATTTTTTGGCTGGAGCTAAACACATTAAAAATGTTCAAAATTACAAACAGATTCTACTTAACAACAAACCTACAGTCCCTGTCTTGTTTGCACCGCCTGTATACTGCTGTTCAGAGTATATAGGGACCTTTCCTTATTTTAATTTGGGTGCGGGGTTCCCCTTAATATCCATACAAGACCCAAAGGGCCTGGTAATGGACTGGGGGGTACCCATGCCGTTTGTCTCACTGATTTTCATCCATATTGCCATGACCCGACATGACATTAAACCCGCAAGCAGTTTTAAATGAGATTTTTTCCTTTAAAAATGACATTTGGTGCAGGGACTGTTCTAAACATGGGAAACACGCGTCACTTTACAGGCATACTATAGACACCCCCCAGGTACGATATTTAAAGGAATATTTCACTTTTTTTTTTTTACTTTAAGCATCATTAAAATCACTGCTCCCGAAAAAACGGCCGTTTTTAAAAGTTTTTTTTGCATTGATACATGTCCCCTGGGGTAGGACCCGGGTCCCCAAACCCTTTTTAGGACAATACCATGCAAATTAGCCTTTAAAATGAGCACTTTTGATTTCGAACGTTCGAGTCCCATAGACGTCAATGGGGTTCTAACGTTCGTGCGAACTTGCGGTCCGTTCGCGGGTTCTGGTGCGAACCGAACCGGGGGGTGTTCGGCTCATCCCTATCCTGTACCATGTCTGCAGTCTCTGATAATCTCCTCTATCATGTCTGCAGTCTCTGACCAACTCCTGTACCATGTCTGCAGTCTCTGATCATCTCCTGTACCATGTCTGCAGTCTCTGACTGTCTCTTGTAGGGATGAGCTTCGTGTTCGAGTCGAACCCATGTTCGACTCGAACATCGGCTGTTCGACCGTCCGTCGAATTGCGAACGATATGGGCCGTTCGCGCCAAATTCGTGTGGCGCGTCACGGCCCATAATTCACTGCGGCATCGCAGTGCATTGCTGGCTGATGATTGGCCAAGCATGCACTATGACCCGCATGCTTGGCCAATCACAGCGCCGTCAGTAGAGAGAGCTGTAATTGGCCAAAGCCAGGGTGGCTTTGGCCAATTATGGCTCAGGGGATTTAGTACACACCCCACACTATATAAGGCCGCCTGCACGGCGGCCCTGTGTAGTGTGTGTTCCGGTGTGCTGAGCGATAGAGAGAGAGAGAGACAGTGTCATTTGATTTGAGTTAGATAGATTAGGCAGAACAGTCAGTCAGTTAGCTGCACTTACAGTGTATTGTGTATATATATGCATCCCAGGTGTTGCATATATATATATACACTGTATTCAGTTTAGCTAGATCCGTTCCTGTTATCTTCTATCTAGACTATTTACATTCAGTGCAGTGTGTCCTGCTCACAGTGTTCAGCTAGATCCGTTCCTGCTATTTACATTCAGTACAGTGCTTCCTGCTCACAGTGTTCAGCTAGATCCGTTCCTGCTATTTACATTCAGTGCAGTGCGTGCTGCTCACAGTGTTCAGCTAGATCCGTTCCTGCTATTTACATTCAGTGCAGTGCGTGCTGCTCACAGTGTTCAGCTAGATCCGTTCCTGCTATTTACATTCAGTGCAGTGCGTCCTGCTCACAGTGTTCAGCTAGATCCGTTCCTGCTATTTACATTCAGTGCAGTGCGTGCTGCTCACAGTGTTCAGCTAGATCCGTTCCTGCTATTTACATTCAGTGCAGTGCGTGCTGCTCACAGTGTTTAGCTACATCCGTTCCTGCTGTTTACATTCAGTGCAGTGCGTCCTGCTCACAGTGTTCAGCTAGATCCGTTCCTGCTATTTACATTCAGTGCAGTGCGTCCTGCTCACAGTGTTCAGCTAGATCCGTTCCTGCTATTTACATTCAGTGCAGTGCGTCCTGCTCACAGTGTTCAGCTAGATCCGTTCCTGCTATATACATTTAGTGCAGTACGTCCTGCTCACAGTGTTCAGCTAGATCCGTTCCTGTTATCTTCCTACTGACAGGCAGGCTTGTCTGGTTACAGTATATAAAGCTACCTGAAGAAAATTACAGGTGTTCTTTTTGATCCTATTAGTACCACGGTCAGGCAGCTAGACTATTTACATTTAGTACAGTGTGTCCTGCTCACAGTGTTCAGCTAGATCCGTTCCTGTTATTTACATTCAGTGCAGTGCGTCCTGCTCACAGTGTTCAGCTAGATCCGTTCCTGCTATTTACATTCAGTGCAGTGCGTCCTGCTCACAGTGTTCAGCTAGATCCGTTCCTGCTATTTACATTCAGTGCAGTGCGTCCTGCTCACAGTGTTCAGCTAGATCCGTTCCTGCTATATACATTTAGTGCAGTACGTCCTGCTCACAGTGTTCAGCTAGATCCGTTCCTGTTATCTTCCTACTGACAGGCAGGCTTGTCTGGTTACAGTATATAAAGCTACCTGAAGAAAATTACAGGTGTTCTTTTTGATCCTATTAGTACCACGGTCAGGCAGCTAGACTATTTACATTTAGTACAGTGTGTCCTGCTCACAGTGTTCAGCTAGATCCGTTCCTGTTATTTACATTCAGTGCAGTGCGTCCTGCTCACAGTGTTCAGCTAGATCCGTTCCTGCTATTTACATTCAGTGCAGTGCGTCCTGCTCACAGTGTTCAGCTAGATCCGTTCCTGCTATTTACATTCAGTGCAGTGCGTCCTGCTCACAGTGTTCAGCTAGATCCGTTCCTGCTATTTACATTCAGTGCAGTGCGTCCTGCTCACAGTGTTCAGCTAGATCCGTTCCTGCTATATACATTTAGTGCAGTACGTCCTGCTCACAGTGTTCAGCTAGATCCGTTCCTGTTATCTTCCTACTGACAGGCAGGCTTGTCTGGTTACAGTATATAAAGCTACCTGAAGAAAATTACAGGTGTTCTTTTTGATCCTATTAGTACCACGGTCAGGCAGCTAGACTATTTACATTTAGTACAGTGTGTCCTGCTCACAGTGTTCAGCTAGATCCGTTCCTGTTATTTACATTCAGTGCAGTGCGTCCTGCTCACAGTGTTCAGCTAGATCCGTTCCTGCTATTTACATTCAGTGCAGTGCGTCCTGCTCACAGTGTTCAGCTAGATCCGTTCCTGCTATTTACATTCAGTGCAGTGCGTCCTGCTCACAGTGTTCAGCTAGATCCGTTCCTGCTATTTACATTCAGTGCAGTGCGTCCTGCTCACAGTGTTTAGCTAGATCCGTTCCTGCTATTTACATTCAGTGCAGTGCGTCCTGCTCACAGTGTTCAGCTAGATCCGTTCCTGCTATTTACATTCAGTGCAGTGCGTCCTGCTCACAGTGTTTAGCTAGATCCGTTCCTGCTATTTACATTCAGTGCAGTGCGTCCTGCTCACAGTGTTCAGCTAGATCCGTTCCTGTTATCTTCCTACTGACAGGCAGGCTTGTCTGGTTACAGTATATAAAGCTACCTGAAGAAAATTACAGGTGTTCTATCCCAGCTTAGTGCAGCTACAGGCCATTAGTATGTCTGGAAGGCCAAGAAGGAGAGGCAGACAGTCACAAGCCAATAAGAGAGGGCAAGCAGGCTCTGTGTCTAGTGCTGGTCGTGGAGACGGTGCATCCTCATCAGCACGTGGCCATGGGACACGCTTGGCCTTTTTTTCGGCAGCTGGCCGTGTTGAGCCGCAACATGCGGAAGACTTGGTCGAGTGGATGACCAAGCCGTCCTCATCCTCCTCATCCTCTCTCACCCATGCCCAGGGTGCTTTGTCTGGCAAAGCAGCGGCCTCTTCCCTCAGCTCAATGTCATCAGTGACTCCTTCCCTAGCCCCACCATGTCCTCCTGAGGATTCCCTCGAACTGTTTGACCACAGTGTTGGGTACATGCTCCAGGAGGATGCCCAGCGTTTGGAAGGCTCTGATGATGATACTGAGCTCAATGAAGGCAGTAACATGAGCACGGACAGAGGGGGTGCCCAAGAAGGACAGCAATCTGGCAGTCATGCTCCCCCTGCTGCAGCATACTGCCAGGTTTGCTCCAGTGATGAGGAGGGAGGGGATGATGAGGTCACTGACTCAACGTGGGTGCCTGATAGGAGAGAGGAGGAGGAGGAGGAGGAGGAGGAGGTGGCACATCACCAACTAGGCAGGATGCCCTCCAGGGGCCAGCCTAAGGGCAGCACATTGACTGCATCACACCCCAAAGCTCCACATGTGCAGGGCGCTGCAGTCTCTGCGCGTTATTCAAAAAGTTCTTTGGTGTGGGCCTTTTTTGAGACGAGTGCATCAGATCGCACCGCTGCTATTTGCAATATATGTCTCAAGCGTATCTCGCGTGGCCAAAACATCTCCCGCTTGGGTACCACATGCTTGACCAGACATATGTTGACCTGCCATGCAGTTCGTTGGCAAGCGTATCTAAAAGACCCACACCAAAGAACAAAGACGATCTCTCCTTGCTCCTCATCAGCTGAGATTTCCAACCCCACTAGACCTTCAGTCCTCTCTGCGACCTGCAGTGAGAGGAATGAAGGTGTAGAATTAGGTGTGTCACAGCCAAGTACTTATGGGCAATCTGCTTTGGGTACACCGACGTCAGATTGTACCAGGCAAATTTCCCTGCCCCAGCTGCTGCACCGCCGAAAGAAGTTTGCTCCCAGCCATCCACATGCCCAGCGGTTGAATGCTAGCTTGGCAAAATTGCTAGCACTTCAACTGCTGCCTTTTCAGTTGGTAGACTCTGCCCCCTTCCGTGAGTTTGTGGAATGTGCGGTTCCTCAGTGGCAGGTACCCAAACGCCACTTTTTCTCACGGAAGGCGATTCCGGCTCTCTACCGGCATGTGGAAGGCAATGTCCATGCCTCGCTGGACAGGGCGGTCAGCGGTAAGGTGCATATTACCGCTGACTCATGGTCCAGCAGGCATGGACAGGGACGTTACTTAAGTTTCACGGCGCATTGGGTGACTCTGCTGGCAGCTGGGAAGGATGCAGGACAAGGTGCAGTAGTGTTGGAGGTTGTTCCGCCACCACGCCTCCAAAATGCTGATTGTGACACACCTCTCTCCTCCACCCCCTCCTCTTCTTCTTCCTCCATGGCCTCTTCCTCGGAACCAGCGGTGCTCCGTAGGCGTTCAAGGGGCTACGCAAGTACGCAGGCCAAAAGATGCCATGCGGTGCTTGAGCTGGTGTGCTTGGGGGACAGGAGCCACACTGGGGCAGAGGTTCTGTCAGCTCTGCAGGGGCAGGTTCAGAGGTGGTTGACGCCACGCCAACTTAAGGCAGGAATGGTGGTTTGCGACAATGGCACCAACCTCCTCTCTGCCCTCCGACAGGGACAACTGACCCATGTGCCCTGTTTGGCTCACGTCCTTAACTTGGTGGTGCAGCGGTTCTTGGGCAGGTACCCGGGCTTACAGGATGTCCTGAGGCAGGCCAGGAAAGTCTCTGTGCATTTCCGCCGGTCATATAATGCCAGTGCTCGGCTGACGGACCTCCAAAAGGAGTTTAACCTGCCCAAGAACCGCCTAATCTGTGACATGCCCACCAGGTGGAACTCGACGTTGGCCATGCTGCAGCGGCTGCACACGCAGCAGAGGGCCATCAATGAGTACCTGTGCGACTATGGCACCAGGACAGGGTCAGGGGACCTTGGTTTTTTTTCCCCACGCCAGTGGGCCATGATCAGGGATGCATGCACTGTCCTGTCACCATTCGAGGAGGCCACGAGGATGGTGAGCACTGACAGTGCATGCATCAGTGACACTGTCCCCCTTGTCCACCTGTTGGAGCACACGCTGCGTGGGATAATGGACAGGGCACTTGAGGCAGAACAGAGGCAGGAAGAGGAGGACTTCCTTAGCTCTCAAGGCCCCCTTTATCCAGACAGTGTTCCTGCGTGCCCGCCGATCACACAGGAAGAGGACGAGGAGGAGGAGGAGGAGGAGGAGGAGGAGGAAGATTGTGTCAGTATGGAGGTGGAGCCTGGCACTCAGCATCAGCAGTCTTTAAGGGATCAGTCCCAAGGAACACATGGACTTGTACGTGGCTGGGAGGAGGTGGCTGCGGACGTTGTTGTCCTTAGTGACCCAGAGGACTCCGGACCGAATGCCTCAGCAAACCTACGCTGCATGGCCTCCCTGATCCTGCAAAGCCTGCGTAAGGATCCTCGTATTCGTGGTATCAAGGAGAAGGACCAATACTGGCTGGCAACCCTCCTTGATCCACGTTACAAGGGTAAGGTTGCGGACCTTATCTTGCCATCGCAGAGGGAGCAGAGGATGAAACATCTTCGGGAGGCCTTGCAGAAAGGTCTGTGCAACGCGTTCCCAGAGACTGGGAGGTTACAAACTCCTGTTTCTGGACAACGTGTTGCTGAGGCTTCGGTCAGTCAAAGAAGGAGCGGTGGAGAAGGTGGCCGTCTGACCGATGCGTTCAGACAATTTTTTGGTCCGCAGCCCCAAGGTATGATCGGTTCCAGCAACCATCGCCAGCGTCTGTTTTACATGGTGCAGGAATACCTAGGGGCAAGATCAGACTTGGACACCTTTCCCACCGAAAATCCTCTGGGTTACTGGGTCTTGAGGATGGATCACTGGCCAGAGCTTGCACAGTATGCAATTGAGCTACTGGCCTGTCCTGCATCCAGCGTTCTTTCGGAACGCACATTCAGTGCTGCTGGAGGCGTGGTAACCGATCACAGGGTGCGTCTGTCCACCGACTCGGTCGATCGGCTGACCTTCATAAAAATGAATCAGTCTTGGATCACCACCAGCTACCAAGCACCTGATGCAGATGTAACCGAATAATTTTTTTTGAAATCTCAGATCCCTTCAAAGACTGCCTATGCTGATGCTGAGTGACTATCCCTGAGTAATTATCCTCTTCCTCCTCAATCATCACGCTGATAGCTTGTAAGAACATTTTTGGTTCTGGGCGCCACCACCAGTGCCTAAGGCACAATTTTTCAGCCCCTGTTTAACAGGGGCGTGTAATTACAATTTTTGATGTAATACTTTGCAGCAGGGCTCGTTCCTGCATTCCAACTAGAGTGTCTGTGAGGGGTTGCAGTGTTGTGGCACCAGCACCAGTGCCTAAGACCCAATTTTTCAGCCCCTGTCTAACAGGGGCGTGTAATTACAATTTTTGATGCAATACTTTGCAGCAGGGCTTGTTCCTGCATTCCAACTAGAGTGTCTGTGAGGGGTTGCAGTGTTGTGGCACCAGCACCAGTGCCTAAGACCCAATTTTTCTGCCCCTGTCTAACAGGGGCGTGTAATTACAATTTTTGATGCAATACTTTGCAGCAGGGCTTGTTCCTGCATTCCAACTAGAGTGTCTGTGAGGGGTTGCAGTGTTGTGGCACCAGCACCAGTGCCTAAGACCCAATTTTTCTGCCCCTGTCTAACAGGGGCGTGTAATTACAATTTTTGATGCAATACTTTGCAGCAGGGCTTGTTCCTGCGTTTCAACTAGAGTGTCTGTGAGGGGTTGCAGTGTTGTGGCACCAGCACCAGTGCCTAAGGCCTAATTTTTCAGCTCCTGTTCAACAGGGGCATGTAATTACAATTCTTGATCTAATATTTCACAGCAGGGCCCTGTGAGGGCTTACAGTGTTTTGGCCACAGCAACACCTAAGGCCCAAATTTCTGCTGAGTATATAGGGTAGGACCCTACTTTCAAACATCTAACTTACAAACGACTCCTACTTGCAAACGGAAGGAGACAACAGGAAGTGAGATGAAATCTACCCCTAAGGAAGGGAAATTCTCTCCTGTAAGAGTTAATATGGGAAAACAATTTTTCCTTTCCACTGATGCTTTCCAATCCTTGTTCCACAAAAAAACACAAATTTTCAAAAAACATTTTTCATTGGGACAAAAAAGTGAGGTGAAATCTTCTGAAGAGGAGGAAAGACGCAAAACAAATGTCACAGGGGTGATAACCCTTCCCTATGTTTTCCAAAAAGCTTAGAAAAGATTTTTTGGCTGGAGCTAAACACATTAAAAATGTTCAAAATTACAAACAGATTCTACTTAACAACAAACCTACAGTCCCTGTCTTGTTTGCACCGCCTGTATACTGCTGTTCAGAGTATATAGGGACCTTTCCTTATTTTAATTTGGGTGCGGGGTTCCCCTTAATATCCATACAAGACCCAAAGGGCCTGGTAATGGACTGGGGGGTACCCATGCCGTTTGTCTCACTGATTTTCATCCATATTGCCATGACCCGACATGACATTAAACCCGCAAGCAGTTTTAAATGAGATTTTTTCCTTTAAAAATGACATTTGGTGCAGGGACTGTTCTAAACATGGGAAACACGCGTCACTTTACAGGCATACTATAGACACCCCCCAGGTACGATATTTAAAGGAATATTTCACTTTTTTTTTTTTACTTTAAGCATCATTAAAATCACTGCTCCCGAAAAAACGGCCGTTTTTAAAAGTTTTTTTTGCATTGATACATGTCCCCTGGGGTAGGACCCGGGTCCCCAAACCCTTTTTAGGACAATACCATGCAAATTAGCCTTTAAAATGAGCACTTTTGATTTCGAACGTTCGAGTCCCATAGACGTCAATGGGGTTCTAACGTTCGTGCGAACTTGCGGTCCGTTCGCGGGTTCTGGTGCGAACCGAACCGGGGGGTGTTCGGCTCATCCCTAGTCTCTTGTATCATGTCTGCAGTCTCTGATCATCTCCTGTACTATGTCTGCAGTCTCTGACCATCTCCTGTACCATGTCTGCAGTCTCTGACCATCTCCTGTACCATGTCTGCAGTCTCTGACTTTCTCTTGTATCATGTCTACAGTCTCTGACCATCTCTTGTATCATGTCTACAGCCTTTGACCGTCTCTTGTATCATGTCTGCAATCTCTGACCAGCTTCTGTACCATGTCTGCGGTGTCTGACTGTCTCTTGTATCATGTCTGCAGTCTCTGACCATCTATTCTATCTTGTCTGTAGTCTCCGACCATCTCCTGTATTATGTTTGCAGTTTCTGACCATCTCTTGTATCATGTCTGCAGTCTCTGATCATCTCCTGTACTATGTCTGCAGTCTCTGATCATCCCCTGTACTATGTCTGCAGTCTCTGATCATCCCCTGTACTATGTCTGCAGTCTCTGACCATCTCCTGTACTATGTCTGCAGTCTCTGATCATCCCCTGTACTATGTCTGCAGTCTCTGATCATCTCCTGTACCACGTCTGCAGTCTCTGATCATCTCCTCTACTATGTCTGCAGTCTCTGATAATCTCCTGTATTATGTCTGCAGTCTCTGATCATCTCCTGTACCATGTCTGCAGTCTCTGATTATCTCCTGTACCATGTCTGCAGTCTCTGATTATATCCTGTACCATGTCTGCAGTCTTTGTTCATCTCCTGTACTATATCTGCAGTCTCTGATTATATCCTGTACCATGTCTGCAGTCTCTGTTCATCTCCTGTACTATGTCTGCAGTCTCTGATCATCTCCTGTATTATGTCTGCAGTCTCTGATCATCTCCTGTACCATGTCTGCAGTCTCTGACCATCTCCTGTACTATGTCTGCAGTCTCTGTCCAGCTCTTGTATCATGTCTGCAGTCTTTGACCGTATCCTGTATTATGTCTGGGGACTCTTTCTAACAGAAGCCCTCTCTGTGTGGATCAGAGAGTCTCCCCTCCAGGTCTCATTAGTGTTCTCTCTTCCTGTATTTTCTTTATTGTTAAGAGATCATGGGAGGATTTCAGGGTAACAAAGACTTCTTAGGGGAGCAGCTCTGTATTTGAGTCGTTGCCATAGAATCATTTGTAAAGGGGTGGAGTTGGTAAGATGACCACGCCCATGTGGGGGCGCCAGAAATATTTCTGCACCCAGGCGCCGGTGACCCTAGGATCGGCCCTGGACAGAGGTCACGGCCTACCATGCAGAGTCGTACTCCCAACCCGTGGCCTAAAGGGCCTAGCTCTGTTGTTCACTGTCGGACATCCTTTCCAGCACCACCCTGGTCTCCTGCCTGTTGGTGTATGTGGCAGCTTCACAAAGGCGGATCAGCTGCACAAGTGTCACTACACGAGTTCCTGTTCAGATAACATCAGATAGATCTGGTCGTTGGTGAGAGGGCAAATTGGTCAACCTCTATCCATTCTTTACCATCATCTTATTGAGACACTTTGCACAGACATCTTTACTCCAAAACACTTTACTGCATTACTTGAACAATGTGCTCAGACACCTTTGGCTTTCTTTCTCGGATAATCCACCATTTTCACTATACCCAAATGGATTACAGTTAACGAGCTCCAACTAGCCGGTGAAGAACATCAGATCTGCAATGAGGACTTTATTGCCATCACTTATAAAAAGGCCCTTATATTACTCCTCCTTAGACCCGCTCTCCCTTCCTTGAATAGAGTGTAGGCTGGCCAGGTTCCATCTTATATAGTGTGACAGTATAAGAAGGTTAACCAAAACATCCACTAGGGGGTGACACTATATCTAAAGGAAGTGTACATAAATGGTACATCTTATGGTTGTCGTTAAACTCTGTCTTGTGCCTGTCAGGGCTGGGCTCAGCACTTCCTTCTCTGAGCTGGCCACTCAGCTGTCAGCTAATTGCCAGCTCCTATCTCTCCACAGTTACTTAGCTGTTGATGATATCCGGCTTGTCATTCCTGCCTATTTAAGCCATCCAGTCCAGAGGAGCTCTGCCTTCCCTTGGTCACATCACAGAAATTCTTCCTGTGATCCTGTTCAAAACTTGCTTTGCTGACATCCCTTCTGGCTCCAGATCCTGCTTGCTGTTCCACTACATTGATCCCTGACTTCTGGCTTGGCTGACTATCCATTCTGGTTACTGAACTTTGGCTATGTTTTGACTACATTTGTTCTTTTTACTTTTATTATTAAACAAGTGTGATTTAACTGTACTTCTGTCTCGGCCTGATTTCATGGTTTCTGACAGTGCCTTTGGGAGGAATTCTTCTGCTGAGTTTGTGCTGTTGTTTAAAGCTCAGCAGATTTATTACTTCTTTTGTTTGGTTCAAGTATAATATCTCTAGAACCTAATTACAATGAGTTGTTGGATTATTGCCACACAGTGCTGCAAGGATGTATGAACCCAGAGTGTCAGGTGGGTTGGAAGGTTCACTTGGTCATTGGCGTGCAGATGAGCATGTAATTCTCAGCAGTCCCTTAGGGGATCTGTGCTACAATAAGTACCTAGTGCATCCCCTTAGAAGTAAATACCAATTAACCACTTTAGCCCCGGACCATTTAGCTGCCTAAGGACCAGAGGACTTTTTCCACTTTGGCACTGCGTCGCTTTAACTGCTAATTGCACGGTCATGCAATGCTGTACCCAAACAAAATTTGTGTCCTTTTCTTCCCACAAATAGAGCTTTCTTTTGATGTATTTGATCACCTCTGCGGTTTCTATTTTTTGCGCTATAAATGGAAAAAGACCGTACATTTTTTTAAAAAAATGATATTTTCTACTTTTTGTTATAAAAAAATCCAATAAACTCAATTTTAGTCATACATTTAGGCCAAAATGTATTCGGCCACATGTCTTTGGTAAAAAAAATGTCAATAAGCGTATATTTATTGGTTTGCGCAAAAGTTATAGCGTCTACAAACTAGGGTACATTTTCTGGAATTTACACAGCTTTTAGTTTATGACTGCCTATGTCATTTCTTGAGGTGCTAAAATGGCAGGGCAGTACAAACCCCCCCCCCCCCAAATGACCCCGTTTTGGAAAGTAGACACCTCAAGGAAATTGCTGAGAGGCATGTTGAACCCATTGAATATTTATTTTTTTTGTCCCAAGTGATTGAATAATGACAAAAAAATATATATATATATTTACAAAAAGTTGTCACTAAATGATATATTGCTCACACAGGCCATGGGCCTATGTGGAATTGCACCCCAAAATACATTCAGCTGCTTCTCCTGAGTACGGGGATACCACATGTGTTGGACTTTTTGGGAGCCTAGCCGCGTACGGGGCCCTGAAATCCAATCACCGCCTTCAGGATTTCTAAGGGCGTAAATTTTTGATTTCACTCCTCACTACCTATCACAGTTTTGAAGGCCATAAAATGCCCAGATGGCACAAACCCCCCCAAATGACCCCATTTTGGAAAGTAGACACCCCAAGCTATTTGCTGAGAGGCATGTTGAGTCCATGGAATATTTTATATTTTGACACAAGTTGCGGGAATGTGACACATTTTTTTTTTTTTGCACAAAGTTGTCACTAAATGATATATTGTTCACACAGGCCATGGGCATATGTGGAATTGCACCCCAAAATACATTTAGCTGCTTCTCCTGAGTATGGGGATACCACATGTGTTGGACTTTTTTGGAGCCTAGCCGCGTGCGGGGCCCCAAAAACCAATCACCGCCTGCAGGATTTCTAAGGGTGTAAATTTTTGATTTCACTCTTCACTGCCTATCCCAGTTTCAGAGGCCATGGAATGCCCAGGTGACACAAACCCCCCCCCCCCAAATGACCCCATTTTGGAAAGTAGACACCCCAGTCTATTTGCTGAGAGGCATAGTGAGTATTTTGCAGCTCTCATTTGTTTTTGAAAATGAAGAAAGACAAGAAAAAACTTTTTTTTTTACTTTTTTCAATTTTCTTTTCAAATATTTTATTGGTAATTAACAAGCAACTGTTCCATACATTACATTGGAGATAGCAAGGTAGCATAAGACAGTGCTTTTCATTGTCATAGATTATATCATTAACAAAATGTAATATAGTGGATTATACCAACAAGTGAATACTCAGTCAAATCGCAAGTATAAACGAATAAGATTGGGTAGCTAGAAGTTTAGAGGGAACAGGGTCCCCTAAATAAGTATGTAAAGGTGCCGGGTTTCTCCCCAGAAAACAAACATGGGAGTCACCAGGACCATTGTATAAGACCGAGTACAATACCAATAGGTATTAATGGGAGAAGAAGGGAGAGAGAGAGAAGAGAAAAGGGGGGGAAGGGGAGAGTAAAAGTAGATAGAAAAGAGAGAAGCAAGAGGGGGTGTGGGTCAGCCGGGTCGCACGGGCAGAGGTGTGGTATCGATATCTTAGGTTTAGGACCGAATAGATTCAGAGTCCCAACAAATGTTCATCAATACCAGCCGGCAGGAAGTGATCCATCCATGGTTGCCAGATTCTGACATGCTGGGGGACCTTATCCAAAATTTTCGCTTCGGTCTTGCTATGCACCATTGCTTGGGTGATCCGGTTTTTAGTTTCGGTTATACTGAGCGTGGGTGTTTTCCAAGCCTTAGCGATTGTTTGCTTAGCTGCGGTGAATAGCTGGAGAAGGAGGCGAAGCTGTGCTCTTGTGTAGTCCTGGGGAATTAAACTGAGCAGGGCTATCGTTGGGCTGGGTTTTAGAGTGACTTGGTGAAGGGTGGACGCCATTTGGAATATAGTTTCCCAAAAGCGTTGTATCAGTGGACATGTCCACCAGATGTGCAGATGTGTAACTCTGTCTCTACATCCCCTAAAACAGTTTGGGGAAAATTCAGGTAAGAACTTAGCAATTCTAGCCGGGACTAGGTACCACCACATCAACACCTTGTAGTTTGCCTCTGAGGCAATCACGTTTTGGGAAGAGTTTTTTGTGTTGGTCCAGATAGTCACCCAGTCCTCCGCTTCAATATTAATATCTAGATCATTTGACCATCGTTGCGCATACGCGGGAAGGCGCGAGGATGGTGTAGTGAGATGGGCGTAGAGTCGGGAGATAATGCCTGGAGCGTGCGGGTCCGAGTCACACATAGTCTCGTACTCTGTCAAAGTATCCAATCCAGAGAGAGATTTTATTGTTGATTGAGTAAAGTGCGCAATTTGGAGATAACGGAAGCATTCTCTACTGGGGAGCTGTGTTTGTGCTTGGATACTGGCGAATGATTTAATAGCGTCAGTATTGACTATATCACATATGCGAGTCAGGCCCGCTCGCTCCCAGGACTGAAATGATAATGGTTCAGTATAGGCTGGGTAGAATTGTGGGTGACCTAGAAATGACAAGAGGGGGGAGTGCGGGGAAATCAGTTTGAAGGGTGTTTTCAGTTTATCCCAAAGTCTGAGAGTGTGTTGTGTGATTGGGTTAGATATGGGGCCTCGTGATTCTGGGGAAAGACATAGCAAATTAGTTATAGTAAGCGGAAATGAGTCAATAGCTTCAAGGCTAACCCAGAGTGGTATTTCGAGTTTCGAGTGGTAGAGAGCCGTCTGGGCCAGCCTTGCAGCTTGGTAATAGTGTTGAAAGTTTGGGATACCAAGGCCTCCATTGGGCTTGTTACGAAGAAGAACGGATCTAGCCACTCTGGGTCTTATAGAGCCCCAGATAAATTTAAAAACTTTACTTTGTATGATCCTATGATATGATGAAGGGACTGTGACAGGGAGAACTCTGTATAGATATAATAGTTTCGGAAGCAAAGACATCATACAGATACATAAGGGTAACCAAAGGTTAAGAAGGGAAGTTAGTTGGGTTAGCATTGGGAGGTAATTGTTTTGGAACAAGTGAGATGGGTCACTCGTCAGTTTAATCCCTAAATAGGGAATAGATGTAGTGGACCATTGAAAAGGAAAATTTTGGCAAATCTTATCTAAGTCAGCTTGCGGCAAAGACACATTGAGAGCCCTCGATTTAGTTTGGTTGATTTCGAGCCCCGAGACCCTGGCAAATCTATCTAGGGTGTGCAATAGGATCGGGATGGTAGTATGGGGAGATGTGATGAACATGGGAGCATCATCAGCAAAGAGACAAAGTTTATGCGAGGTAGAAGCAATCTCCAAGCCCCGAATATCAGGGTTACTCCTTATCAGGGCAGCTAAAGGTTCGATCACGAGTGCAAACAAAATGGGGGATAAAGGACAACCTTGCCTAGTTCCTCGTAAAATGGGAAAGGGGTCTGAACGGAAGCCTGAGTAATGCACGTATGCTTGTGGTTGATTGTACAGTGCGTTGACCCACCCCAGAAAATGTGGGCCGAAGCCCCAACGTTGGAGAATATAAAATAAGTAGGGCCAGGAGACAGTATCGAAAGCTTTCTGGATATGTAAAGAAAGGAGATGCATCGGGATTTTACGGGAGCGGGCTAAGTGTTGGAAGGAGAATTACACGGCGAATGTTGTCACTCGCCTGTCGTTTAGGTATAAAACCTACTTGGTCTTTATGAATCAATCCTCCAATTATAGGGTTGAGACGTAGGGCTAAAATTTTGGCTAGAATCTTGATGTCGACATTTAAGAGTGAAATTGGTCTGTAGTTAGACCACGAGGTGGTGTCCGTGTTTGGTTTCGGGATCATCGATATAAGTGCCGTCAATGTGTCTCTGCCGAAGGAGTGTTGTTTAAGTATAGCGTTAAAGGAGTTGGTAAGGAGGGGGGCTAATTCAATTGCAAATTTTTTATAATAAAGGCTCGGTGTTAGGTACCTGGTAGATGAGCCCGACTGGTGGAAGGAGACCTCTCTTAAGCGCTGGTTCAGGAGCCACTGGAGTGGGAACAGTGGTCTCCTGAGCACAGTGGGTAGGAGTGTCTGATGCGATTCCTGGCGACAACCAACACAGGAGCTGAGGAGACTTCTCCGGAATGACTGTATAGCGGATGCAGGTAAGCAGAAGCGGATCCGTTAGCAGACAGGTGGATGGTATGCAGCAGCAGAACCTGGATCTTGGAAGAGCAGGTGGTGACAGGGTCACAGGGCACAAGCTAAGCAGCGTCAGACAGTCCGAGTTGGCAGGAGATCAGGCAGGTATAAGGCAGAAGGAATGATCACAGAATAGTCAGGCAGGCAGGTATTCGGTAACAGGTAGCAGGATATCAACAAGGTCAGGCAAGCCGGGTCGGGTTGGAGATAGCAGAGTAGTCAGACGGAGCCGGGTCAATAGTAACGATAACAACAAGCAGGATACAGGTTTTCAGGTGCAGAGCTGAAGACGAACAGCACCTAATGGGAGTAACTGACACCCTTTTAAAGGGGCTTTGGCGCCAAACAGCGCTAGTGCGAACGGGCGCGCGCACGGGCGCGCGCGCACCCGCGAATGCGCGAATGCGCGAACGCGCGTGCGCGGGAGCGCGCCAGCGCCCCCCAGTGGGGGATTAAGCCCAGCAACTCTAGGAATGCTCCTTGTGCACCTACGTGCACGCAAGTTAGCCAGATTGCCACCGACATGTCCCTGACATTGCCCCCTCCCAACGGGCAGCCTCCGGATGCCCAGATAACTCTTCTTCTCAGGATGGGCAGCAAAATAAGCATGGATTAAACGTTTAGCGTGAACATTGCTATTAGGTTCCCAAGAATTATTCTCCGGACCGTACCCCTTCCATTTAATCAGAAACTGTACCTGTCCCAATCTCTTTCTACAATCGAGGATGGCCTCCACCTCGTATTCCTCGTTTCCGTCCACCAAGACAGGTTCGGGGACCCTGGTGCCCCTATTAGGGAAGGGATCGGTTACAGCAGGCTTCAATATTGAGACATGGAAGACAGGATGGATTTTAAGTGAATCAGGTAAACATAGTTCAAAAGACACCTCATTAATCTTCTTTTTCACCGGAAAGGGCCCAATAAACTTAGGAGCAAGCTTTTTGGAAGGACAAGCTAGTTTAATATTACTGGTAGACAGCCATACCTTATCACCAATTTGCAGCTTTAGATCTCCTCTTCTTTTTTGATCGAAGATCCTTTTACTGTCTGCTTGTGCCTTGGATACCGCTTCCTGTAGCATCCGGTTGTTGCGACTGAGGAACTGTACTGTGTCCTGGACTGCTGGAACTGGAGATTCTGGAAGACAATCTGGCAAGAAAGATACGTGAAAACCATAATTGGCAAAAAACGGGGATTGACCCGTGGCAGAATGGCTAGCATTATTATAAGCAAACTCCGCTAAAGGCAGTAGGGACACCCAATCGTCTTGCACAAATGAGGTAAAACACCTAATATATTGCTCTAGCGTTTGATTTGTCCATTCCGTTTGCCCATTAGTTTGGGGGTGATACGCTGAAGACAGGGCTAATTCAATTTTCAGTATTTCACATAGAGCTTTCCAGAAACGTGAGGTAAACTGTACCCCCCTATCAGATACTATATTTGCAGGTACTCCGTGCAGCCTGACGATCTCTTTTATGAACACTCGGGCCGTTTCTACAGCAGAGGGTGTCCCCTTTAAGGGCAAGAAGTGAGCCATTTTAGACAGACGATCGACGACCACAAAGATCGCCGAACATCCTTCTGAGCATGGTAATTCTACAATAAAGTCCATGGCTATCATCCTCCAGGGCCTATCTGGTACGGGCAACGGCCTCAACAGTCCCCAAGCTCGGTTCCTGGAGGTTTTATTTTGAATGCAAACAGAACAAGAGCTGACGTACTTCCTGCAAAAATCCTTCATGTTGGGCCACCAGAACGTGCGTTGCACGAGTTCAAGGGTCTTACGAACCCCAAAATGTCCCGCAAGTGGGTGATCATGCAACAAAGTCAGCACTTTGACTCGGACATCTTCTGGCACGAATATCTGACTTCCTTTCCATAGCAACCCATCTCGGGAAGTTAAAGCGAGTCCCTGAAGATTTGAAGATTCTGGTGATGCTTCTCTGATCAAGGACAGGATGTCCGTCTGGAGGAGTAAAAAACTGTTTGCTGGCAGGATGGTGTCAGGTACAGAAGGTTCCTTGGGGTGATCAAACATGCGCGAAAGCGCGTCTGGTTTTACGTTCTTGGTTCCTGGCCGGTAGGTGATATGAAAGCAGAAACGTGTGAAAAATAGGGCCCATCGGGCTTGACGAGGTTTCAGTCTCTTAGCGGATCTTAAATACTCGAGGTTCTTGTGATCGGTATATATTAAAACCGGATGGACTGTTTTTGAAAATGAAGAAAGACAAGAAAAAACTTTTTTTTTTACTTTTTTCAATTTTCTTTTCAAATATTTTATTGGTAATTAACAAGCAACTGTTCCATACATTACATTGGAGATAGCAAGGTAGCATAAGACAGTGCTTTTCATTGTCATAGATTATATCATTAACAAAATGTAATATAGTGGATTATACCAACAAGTGAATACTCAGTCAAATCGCAAGTATAAACGAATAAGATTGGGTAGCTAGAAGTTTAGAGGGAACAGGGTCCCCTAAATAAGTATGTAAAGGTGCCGGGTTTCTCCCCAGAAAACAAACATGGGAGTCACCAGGACCATTGTATAAGACCGAGTACAATACCAATAGGTATTAATGGGAGAAGAAGGGAGAGAGAGAGAAGAGAAAAGGGGGGGAAGGGGAGAGTAAAAGTAGATAGAAAAGAGAGAAGCAAGAGGGGGTGTGGGTCAGCCGGGTCGCACGGGCAGAGGTGTGGTATCGATATCTTAGGTTTAGGACCGAATAGATTCAGAGTCCCAACAAATGTTCATCAATACCAGCCGGCAGGAAGTGATCCATCCATGGTTGCCAGATTCTGACATGCTGGGGGACCTTATCCAAAATTTTCGCTTCGGTCTTGCTATGCACCATTGCTTGGGTGATCCGGTTTTTAGTTTCGGTTATACTGAGCGTGGGTGTTTTCCAAGCCTTAGCGATTGTTTGCTTAGCTGCGGTGAATAGCTGGAGAAGGAGGCGAAGCTGTGCTCTTGTGTAGTCCTGGGGAATTAAACTGAGCAGGGCTATCGTTGGGCTGGGTTTTAGAGTGACTTGGTGAAGGGTGGACGCCATTTGGAATATAGTTTCCCAAAAGCGTTGTATCAGTGGACATGTCCACCAGATGTGCAGATGTGTAACTCTGTCTCTACATCCCCTAAAACAGTTTGGGGAAAATTCAGGTAAGAACTTAGCAATTCTAGCCGGGACTAGGTACCACCACATCAACACCTTGTAGTTTGCCTCTGAGGCAATCACGTTTTGGGAAGAGTTTTTTGTGTTGGTCCAGATAGTCACCCAGTCCTCCGCTTCAATATTAATATCTAGATCATTTGACCATCGTTGCGCATACGCGGGAAGGCGCGAGGATGGTGTAGTGAGATGGGCGTAGAGTCGGGAGATAATGCCTGGAGCGTGCGGGTCCGAGTCACACATAGTCTCGTACTCTGTCAAAGTATCCAATCCAGAGAGAGATTTTATTGTTGATTGAGTAAAGTGCGCAATTTGGAGATAACGGAAGCATTCTCTACTGGGGAGCTGTGTTTGTGCTTGGATACTGGCGAATGATTTAATAGCGTCAGTATTGACTATATCACATATGCGAGTCAGGCCCGCTCGCTCCCAGGACTGAAATGATAATGGTTCAGTATAGGCTGGGTAGAATTGTGGGTGACCTAGAAATGACAAGAGGGGGGAGTGCGGGGAAATCAGTTTGAAGGGTGTTTTCAGTTTATCCCAAAGTCTGAGAGTGTGTTGTGTGATTGGGTTAGATATGGGGCCTCGTGATTCTGGGGAAAGACATAGCAAATTAGTTATAGTAAGCGGAAATGAGTCAATAGCTTCAAGGCTAACCCAGAGTGGTATTTCGAGTTTCGAGTGGTAGAGAGCCGTCTGGGCCAGCCTTGCAGCTTGGTAATAGTGTTGAAAGTTTGGGATACCAAGGCCTCCATTGGGCTTGTTACGAAGAAGAACGGATCTAGCCACTCTGGGTCTTATAGAGCCCCAGATAAATTTAAAAAGTCCATGGCTATCATCCTCCAGGGCCTATCTGGTACGGGCAACGGCCTCAACAGTCCCCAAGCTCGGTTCCTGGAGGTTTTATTTTGAATGCAAACAGAACAAGAGCTGACGTACTTCCTGCAAAAATCCTTCATGTTGGGCCACCAGAACGTGCGTTGCACGAGTTCAAGGGTCTTACGAACCCCAAAATGTCCCGCAAGTGGGTGATCATGCAACAAAGTCAGCACTTTGACTCGGACATCTTCTGGCACGAATATCTGACTTCCTTTCCATAGCAACCCATCTCGGGAAGTTAAAGCGAGTCCCTGAAGATTTGAAGATTCTGGTGATGCTTCTCTGATCAAGGACAGGATGTCCGTCTGGAGGAGTAAAAAACTGTTTGCTGGCAGGATGGTGTCAGGTACAGAAGGTTCCTTGGGGTGATCAAACATGCGCGAAAGCGCGTCTGGTTTTACGTTCTTGGTTCCTGGCCGGTAGGTGATATGAAAGCAGAAACGTGTGAAAAATAGGGCCCATCGGGCTTGACGAGGTTTCAGTCTCTTAGCGGATCTTAAATACTCGAGGTTCTTGTGATCGGTATATATTAAAACCGGATGGACTGCACCTTCTAGCAGATACCTCCACTCTTCTAGTGCCGCCTTGATGGCCAGTAATTCTCGGTCACCCACATCGTAATTTCGCTCAGCCGGCGAGAGTTTCCTGGAGAAAAACCCCACAGGATGCATGAGATCCTTATTACCTCGTCGCTGAGAGATGACTGCACCCACGGCCACTTCAGAAGCATCCACCTCTAGAATAAAAGGTAGGGACGGGTCAGGATGGCTGAGAATTGGGGCTGAAGTGAAACGCCTTTTCAATTCTTCAAAGGCCTCCTGGGCCTCTGGGCTCCAATGAAAACGGCAGTTCTGCTTGGTTAGTTGCGTGATGGGTGAAATGATGGCAGAGAATCCTTTAATAAATTTTCTATAGAAATTTGCGAATCCGATGAAACGCTGCACGCCCTTCTTGTCCAAAGGAGCAGGCCAATCTAGCACAGCGGACACTTTTTGAGGATCCATCTTAATGCCGGTAGGGGAGATCACTAGCCCCAAAAACTGAATGTTACTTTGTTCGAATTCGCATTTTTCTGCTTTGGCGTACAGTCCATGTAAGCGAAGACGGCCCAAGACCTTGCGAACATGTTCCCGATGTTGTTCAAGGGAATTAGAAAAAATTAAGATGTCATCCAAGTAAACTATCACAAAGATGTCCAGGAAATCTCTGAATACATCGTTGACCAGATGCTGAAAAGTTGCAGGAGCATTGCACAGGCCAAAGGGCATGACCAAGTACTCATAATGCCCGAAACGGGTCCGGAAAGCCGTCTTCCATTCATCCCCGGCCCGAATGCGAACCAGGTTGTAGGCCCCTCTTAGATCCAGTTTAGTGAAGATAATGGCAGATCTCAATTTCTGAAATAGTTCAGGTATCAGGGGCAGCGGGTAGCGGTTCTTAACTGTGATCTTATTTAAGTCCCGATAGTCCACACATGGACGAAGAGTTTGATCTTTTTTAGAAACAAAGAATATTCCGGCCCCAGCTGGGGAGGTAGAGGGTCGAATAAAGCCCTTTTCGAGGTTTTCATCAACATATAGTTTAAGTGCCTCTTGTTCCTTTTCAGATAGTGGAAAGATGCGCCCGAAGGGAATCTCGGCCCCAGGGAGCAGCTCAATTGGGCAATCATACGGGCGGTGGGGTGGTAGGGAATCCGCTCCCTTCTTGCTGAAGACATCCGCAAATTCATGGTAAACCTCTGGTATGGCTTGGAGATGGTCTGGATCCGCATCCATGCAAAGTAAGGTGGCAGCTGGTTTGGGAATTTCAGGAAGGCAATGTTTCTGACAATAGGGTGACAAAAACTTGATTTCACCGGTAGACCAATTAACGTGAGGGTTATGGGCCTGGAGCCAGGGCATGCCCAAAATGATCGGGAACAGAGGAGAGGAGATGACGTCCAGGATCAGGATTTCTTTATGCTGAGATGAACAGGTGGCAGACAATGGGAGGGTCTCCTGAAAAACTTGTCCTGATTTTATGTGAGACCCATCGGCCAAGAAAACTGAAAGTTTGTGTGTTTTGTTTTTCAGAGGGAGATTTTGTTGAGCAGCAAAGGCAGAGTCAATAAAGCAGCTGCAAGCCCCAGAATCAATGATGGCGTTGATCCGGATTGTTCTTCCCTGGAGCTGTAACGAGAGGGGGAGAGCAAGTTGAGTGGCATTGGCGGTTAATGCAGAAAGACTGGCTGAAGTATAGGAAACACACTTACGGAACTTGACCGGACAGTTGTTTACATAGTGGCCTGATCCACCGCAGTAAAGGCAGAGGTTTAGCTGGCGTCTGCGTGCCCGCTCTTCTGGGGATAAAGTAGAACGCAGTAGTCCCAACTGCATTGGTTCAGGGACGTCAAATGTTGAAGTGGCCGGGTTAGAGCTGGTTGACGGTAGATATCGGGAAGCAGGCATTGTAACCTTTGCAGTCATCCACATGGGGCGTGTTTGCTGGGAGGATCGTTCAGACCGACGTTCACGAAGGCGTCGGTCGATCTGGATTGTTAAAGCAATAAGTTCTTCAAGGGTATTTGGCATTCCTACCCGTGCAAGCTCATCCTTGAGATTCTCTGATAGCCCCATGCGAAATTGATGGCGTAATGCTGCATTGTTCCATTGTGTGTCCGCGCTCCAGCGTCGAAAGTCCATGACATAGTCCTCGGCCGGTCTACGGCCTTGCTGGAGCGCGAACAAAGCTGACTCAGCAGTGGTGGTCCGCTGAGGATCCTCATACAACTGAGCCATGGCCTCCAAGAAGGAGGGCAAAGTCTGGACCTGTACCGAGTTAGATTCCAGCAGGCGGTGAGCCCAGGTCTGCGGCTCTCCTTGCAGTAGGGATATCACAAATCCTACTTTAGTAGCCTCTAAAGAAAAAGTCCGTGGTTGTAGAGCAAAGTATAACTGGCAGGCACTGCGGAAGGCCACGAATTTTGTGCGATCTCCGGAGAACCTCTCAGGGACGGGAACTCTTGGTTCGGGTGGAAGCATGACCACAGAGGGAGGTGCAGCAGCTTGTACTGGGGCTGCTGCTGAGGCAGGGGATGCGCCTCCTGGCCCACTAAGGTTCAGGACTTGACCTTCCAGTCTATTATAACTATCTTGCAGAGTCTTTACGGCTTGTGTGAGTGCCGCTAAATGCGTGCAGATCTCCTGGATAGGAGAGGCCTCTCCCGCGGGCTCAGACATGGCTGTTCGTACTGTTAGGTACCTGGTAGATGAGCCCGACTGGTGGAAGGAGACCTCTCTTAAGCGCTGGTTCAGGAGCCACTGGAGTGGGAACAGTGGTCTCCTGAGCACAGTGGGTAGGAGTGTCTGATGCGATTCCTGGCGACAACCAACACAGGAGCTGAGGAGACTTCTCCGGAATGACTGTATAGCGGATGCAGGTAAGCAGAAGCGGATCCGTTAGCAGACAGGTGGATGGTATGCAGCAGCAGAACCTGGATCTTGGAAGAGCAGGTGGTGACAGGGTCACAGGGCACAAGCTAAGCAGCGTCAGACAGTCCGAGTTGGCAGGAGATCAGGCAGGTATAAGGCAGAAGGAATGATCACAGAATAGTCAGGCAGGCAGGTATTCGGTAACAGGTAGCAGGATATCAACAAGGTCAGGCAAGCCGGGTCGGGTTGGAGATAGCAGAGTAGTCAGACGGAGCCGGGTCAATAGTAACGATAACAACAAGCAGGATACAGGTTTTCAGGTGCAGAGCTGAAGACGAACAGCACCTAATGGGAGTAACTGACACCCTTTTAAAGGGGCTTTGGCGCCAAACAGCGCTAGCGCGAACGGGCGCGCGCACCCGCGAATGCGCGAACGCGCGCGCGCGGGAGCGCGCCAGCGCCCCCCAGTGGGGGATTAAGCCCAGCAACTCTAGGAATGCTCCTTGTGCACCTACGTGCACGCAAGTTAGCCAGATTGCCACCGACATGTCCCTGACACTCGGTAGACCGTCCGGGCCTGGGCGTTTACGGGGTTTGAGTGACTTGATGGCTGATAAGACTTCCTCCGTGGTGATCGTGCTCTCCATAAGTTCACGACTAGCATTAGATAATGTAGGAATAGGGAGATTGCTAAAAAGCTTTTCCGCCTGATTCGTCGAAAATGCAGATTTAGGCTCGTACAAGTTTGCTAGTTGTTTACGGAATTCAGCGAGAATTTTAACCGGATTGCTAGTCACATTATCTTTAGACAGTCTAAGTCTGATAGGGACACGAACACGGTCTGGTCTACGAAGGCGTAAGGCCAGATATGTGTCAGGTTTGTTTGCTTTGGTGTAGATCGTGTGACTAGACCTGCGGATAGTCTTATCAGCCGCTTCAGCCAAGAGTAGGTCTAGTTCGAGTTTAGTCTTTTCTAGAGTTATTTTATGGGCTTCAATTGGGTTAGTTTGAAATTGTAGGAAGTGGTTCTGGTATTCTGATTCAAGTTGGTGTAATCGGAGATTTTTATCTCTATTGAGGTGTGACGCCACTTAAATGCATGTGCCTCGTATGACTGGCTTATGGGCTTCCCAGAGTAGTATAGGGGAGATATCGGGAGTGGTATTATGAGTTAGGTAATCTTCGAGGGCTGTCTGGATATCTAAGCAGTATGATTGGTTGGTTAGGAAGGAGTCATTCATGGACCACCACCTTTGAGAGGCCTGTGGTATTAAAGAAGATACTCTGGTGATAACAGCACAATGGTCTGTCTATGTGATTGGATGAATATGTGAATGGAGGAGGGTGGATGCTATAGGAATAAAAAATGTGGTCAATTCTAGAGAAAGATTTATGGGGGTGTGAATAAAACGTAAGATTTTTCTTAGTGGGATTGGATTCTCTCCATGTGTCTAAAAGAGAGGCCTTAAGTATTTGTTTACGGAATTGGATAGAGGGGGTGTGATGTTCAGGGGCATATGGGGATTTATCTGTATGTGGTTGTAGAACAGAGTTGGAGTCACCACATAGGAACAAGGTTCCCTTACAGTGGGTTTTCACTATTTGTAGTAAATGTGAGAAAAAGGGGTTTGGATTTGAACTAGGGGCGTAATAAGAAACAAAAGTCGTTGTAACATCCTGCAACAGACCTACAAGAAGCAAGTAACAACCCTCCGGATCTTTTATTTCAGTTAAGGGGGTGAATGGTGTGGTGTGATGAAAGGCTAGCAGGACCCTTCAGTGTTTTGTGTCTGCTGAGGCGGTAAAGACTTGCGGATATTTAGAGCTAAAGAAGTTGGGGGTGTGGCGCTTTGAATAATGAGTTTCCTGAAGAGCCACTATGTTGGCTTTTAGGGATGCGAACGTTTGAAAGGCTTTGACCCGCTTATGTGGAGAGTTAAGCCCTTTAACATTTAGGGTAAGTACATTAAGTGGTGCCATGGTTAGGTATGTGGAGAATTATTAGCCAGGGATACCGAGCCCGTGCGAGCCGACCGACAAAGGAAATAGGGAAAAGTAGAGGGAGAGAGTTTGAGAGAAGAGAAAGAGAGGGAATAAAAAAAAAAGGGGGGGGCATATGGTGTAGGGTACGCCACCGAGATCGCCCCCTATCAGGGAGGCAAACGGTCAGTGGCACCCGACCAATAAGTGCGCCATCTCTGCGATCAGTAGACCAATCAGAGAGAGGGTGCACCATAGAGAGGGAGCGCATTGACTACTCCCCGACGCAGTCGGGATTAAACAAAACAGTTTAAAGTCAAAGCCCACAATGTTGCAACATATATTAAGGCATAAACCCAACACAGAACATAAGGGGGGGGGGGGATTGGGAATGGAGGGAGGGGGGAGGAGGGAGGGGAAGGGGGAAGGAGGGGGAATAAGGGGAGTAAGGGAATGGGGACATACAACATAATCTGTTAATTTTTCTCTTTTTTCTACCCCTGACATGACTTGTATTCAGGATAAAGTCTCGTGAGATTATGGTTGCTATATTATGATGGTTTCAGAGTGGGAATGGCAGGATACTGGGATTAACCTGGCACACTTTGTGTATACCAGTTTAATCGTATGAGCCATAATACAGTATGTGTATACATTATACAGGCAGGTAGAAATACAGTTTTAAGGTTAAACATTTCAATTCAACGAAAAAAAAAACTAAAGAAAACCTTTGAAAAAGGTAAAGTAACTGAACCTGAGTAGGCCTTAAAAGGCCTAGAAGCCCTGCAGAGAAGGCTTGCAGGAAGCTGTATTAGTTCCTAAACCAACCGATGTCGTCCAGCAGCTCCTGGTCACTGAAGCGTTCTATGTGAAGATAGTCATGGAAGATGCAACCGAGGAACTGTATGCTGGAAGAGACAAGGGGAGAAGGAAAAAAAAGGGGGAAAAAGAATATATGTCTGTCAAGCTTTCAGCGGAGGGCTTGAGATTTCGGGCTGGGATGGTAGTTTCCAGATGATCTGCTGGGGTTCCTTTCCGGATGGACTGTGGATCGGGGTTATTCCTCTTCGGGGTCATGTTGTATGGCTGGGAAATTGATCTGGCTGGTGTGCGAGGCAGAGACGTTTCAGGTTGACGCGTCTGGGGCGACAGGTGCAGAGATTCTAGCAAGCGTTGCAGCGACTCAGGGGTGGTGCAGGTATGTTGTTGACCTTGATAGGAGAATTGCAAGGCAAATGGGAATCTCCATGTGTACTTGAGTTGGTGCTGTTGTAATATTTGCAGCTGTGGTTTCATAGCACGCCGTTTAGCGATAGTGAGGGGCGCTAAGTCCGTGAACAGTTGGTAGTCGTGATTCTGGAACTGAAGGGAGTTCTTATTCCGTGCTGCTGTTAGTAGTTGTTCCTTCGTGCGGAAAAAGTGTAGTTTGACTATGATATCTCGCGGTGGCCCGTCTGCTCGACGGCGGGTTAGTGCCCTGTGAATTCTGTCAAACTCAAGGCGTTCGATGGGTATGGAGGGTTCAAGCTCTTGAAATAAAGCAGTGGTAAATGATTGTAAATCGTCAATCGCCTCCGGTATACCCCTGAGGCGCAAATTGGACCTGCGAGAACGGTTTTCCGCGCTTTCCAGACGCGATAACAGCATAGCATTTTCCTCACGGAGGGCAATTTGTTCATGGGCCTGTTCCTGCAGTGTGAGTTCCATGTCATCAACCCTGGTCTCAAGGTCTGCTGTGCGTTGGCCTATTTCACGGATCTCTCGTGTCAAATTGTTAGTGATTTGATCTGAGGTTGTTTTCAGCGCCTTATGGAGCATAGTTTCCATCAGCCTTATGAAAGCAGTCTGTGACATACCTGCTTGTGGTAAGGAGGGGGAGCCGCCTGAATTAGATTGCATGTCCGTCTCATCTTCACTCTCCAGCACCTCTGAGTGTGCAGGAGAGGACACTGCTTGATCAGCCAGGGCTCGGGCCTTCGCCGCCATCTTGGAAGAAGCGCGGGCCAGCGCTTCTTTTATGGGTTTCGGCTTTGTTTTGCCGCGATGACCCTTAAGTACCATACCGGAGGAGGCACTGATGTCCGGGGGAGGTAATCCCTGGAAAACGGGAGCCGGATCGCTGATTTAAAGGTGCTTTAAGGTCCCGAGTGTGCGGCGGGGAGTGCGGAGCTTCACAGAGAGACGTCCGCCATGTAAAGCTTCGCGCATGCGCCCCCTTTTTTCAATTTTCAAAACTTTGTGACAAAAAGTGAGGTCTGCAAAATACTCACTATACTTCTCAGCAAATAGCTTGGGGTGTCTACTTTCCAAAATGGGGTCATTTGGGGGGGTTTGTGCCACCTGGGCATTCCATGGCCTCCGAAACTGTGATAGGCAGTGAAGAGTGAAATCAAAAATTTACGCCCTTAGAAAGCCTGAAGGCAGTGCTTGGTTTTCAGGGTCCCGTACGCGGCTAGGCTCCCAAAAAGTCTCACACACGTGGTATCCCCGTACTCAGTAGAAGCAGCAGAATGTATTTTGGGGTGTAATTTCACATATTCCCATGGCATGTTTGAGCAATATACATTTAGTGACAACTTTGTGCAAAACAAAAAAAATTTGTCTCTTTCCCGCAACTTGTGTCACAATATAAAATATTCCATGGACTCGACATGACTCTCAGCAAATAGCTTGGGGTGTCTACTTTCCAAAATTGGGTCATTTGGGGGGTTTTGAACTGTCCTGGCATTTTATGCACAACATTTAGAAGCTTATGTCACACATCACCCACTCTTCTAACCACTTGAAGACAAAGCCCTTTCTGACACTTTTTGTTTACATGAAAAAATTATTTTTTTTGGCAAGAAAATTACTTTGAACCCCCAAACATTATATATATTTTTTAAAGCAAATGCCCTACAGATTAAAATGGTGGGTGTTTAATTTTTTTTTCACACAGTATTTGCGCAGCGATTTTTCAAACGCATTTTTTGGGGAAAAAACACACTTTTTTAAATTTGAATGCACTAAAACACATTATATTGCCCAAATGTTTGATAAAATAAAAAAGATGATCTTAGGCTGAGTACATGGATACCAAACATGGCATGCTTTACAATTGCGCACAAATGTGCAGTGGCAACAAAATAAATACATTTTTAAAAACCTTTAAAAGCCTTTACAGGTTACCACTTTAGATTTACAGAGGAGGTCTACTGCTAAAATTACTGCCCTCGATCTGACCTTCGCGGTGATACCTCACATGCATGGTGCAATTGCTGTTTACGTTTGACTACAGACCGCTGCTTGCATTCACCTTAGTGCGAGAGCAGGGGGCGACAGGGGTGCTTTTTTTTTTTATTATTATTTTTTTTTTCATCTTATTTTTAAACTGTTCCTTTCATTTTTTTTAATCATTTTTATTGTTATCTCAGGGAATGTAAATATCCCCTATGATAGCAATAGGTAGTGACAGGTACTCTTTTTTGAAAAAATTGGGGTCTATTAGACCCTAGATCTCTCCTCTGCCCTTAAAGCATCTGACCACACCAAGATCGGTGTGATAAAATGCTTTCCCAATTTCCCAATAGCGCTGTTTACATCCGGCGAAATCTAAGTCATGAAATGCTCGTAGCTTCCGGTTTCTTAGGCCATAGAGATGTTTGGAGCCACTCTGGTCTCTGATCAGCTCTATGGTCAGCTGGCTGAATCACCGACTGCATTCTCAGGTTCCCTGTTGAGACAGGAGAGCCAGAGAAAAACACGGAAGATGGTGGGGGTGGGGCATTCCCTCCCACGGCTTGTAAAAGCAGTCTAGAGGCTAATTAGCCGCTAGGATTGCTTTTACATGAAAGCCGACCGCTGGCTGAAAAGAATGATACCAAGATGATACCTAAACCTGCAGGCATCATTCTGGTATTACCACTCAAAGTCGTGAATGGCGTACCTGAAGACAAAAAAATGGTTAACAATAAAACACAGTAAACGGTAAAGTATAAAAAATTGCATACCTGAAAAGCAAACATGATAAAACATAATAACAATAAAACATTGCAGAATAGAATACAGTAAAAAAGAGCAGAACAATAGAGAGAGAGAATAGAGAGAGAGAGAACAATAAAACGACAATTATTTTTTTTATTTTATATTTTATATATATATATATTTTTTTTACACTTTTTTTGTAACTAACTTTTATAACTGTAACCGGTTCCAGTTTCGGGTCTCTCAAAATGCGATGGCATCTTGGGAGACCCTGTGAAAGTGTGCCTAGTCTGTGCAATGCTGTACCCTACGCTAATACTCAACTAGTGAATGGTAGCGTTCAAAACATTCACCAATGCAAAAACCAGGATTGTCAGGACAGGAGGGACAATAATAGCGGGTGTCACGCCTATATCCGCGCTTGCTGCAGACACAACATCTTTTTTGGGGGGGTTCGTTAGATAGGGGTACTCGGGAGGACATAAAGAAAATGCCTCTCATGCAGCCAACTGCATTTGGTTGGGGATGTGAATGGGGGAAGTACAGGTGCTGCAGAAGTAGTGGGTTCCCAATTAGGATTGGCGAATGCAGCATGAAGGGCACTATGGGCACGACGGGCCTGTTTGTCTTCTTCTTGGTGGCAGCGGGACACTACTTGTGCTTGCCACCTCACCAGCTTGAACTGCACTTATGGGACTCGTCACGTCACCAAGTGTTACTGCAGTGCTGGTTTGACTATGACCGGGGTGTACTAGGCCGCTGGCGCTTGCCAGTTCACCAAAACGCTACCAAAAAACTGTTAGCGATCGCAGGGATCAGGCCTGACTCTGTGAATGCTGCAGTTATGCGTTTAGTGTTTTGTAAGTGACAGTGATCGATCGATACTGCACTTGGGTGGGCTGGGCTGGGCTGGGCGGAGGGGCAAAACGCAGGTGCTAGCAGGTATCTGGGCTGATCCCGCTAACACTGCGTTTTTGGGAACCCTAAACTGCTGGGGACGCTAGTACAGATCTGATCGGATCAGATATTGATCAGTTCAGATACTATACCACTAAGGGAGGTGTACGGTGCGTGCGTGGGTGTTAGCGGTACTGGCGCTAACCTGACGCTGCCTGGGGCTGGTGCTTGCCAGTTCACCAAAATGCTACCAAAAAACTGTTAGTGATTGCAGGGATCAGGCCTGACTCTGCGAACGCTGCAGTTATGTGTTTAGTGTTTTGTAAGTGACAGTGATTGATCGATACTGCACTTGGGTGGGCTGGGCCGGGTGGAGGGGCAAAACGCAGGTGCTAGCAGGTATCTGGGCTGATCCCGCTAACACTGCGTTTTTGGGAACCCTAAACTGTTGGGGACACTAGTATAGATCTGATCGGATCAGACATTGATCCTTTCAGATACTATACCACTAAGGGAGGCGTATGCTGTGTGCGTGGGTGTTAGCGGTACTGGCGCTAATGTGATGCTGCCTGGGGTGACGCATATCACCGCCGGGCGATCAGGGGGCTAAACCTTTATTCGGTAATAAATGGCGGGTGCCCTGACACTATAAAAAATAAACGAACTAACCAGCATCACCCGTAACAGTTATACGGTGATCAGTGGTGAAAGGGTTAACTAGGGGGCAATCAAGGGGTTAAATCATTTATTAGGTAGTATATGGGGGTCCCTGTCGCTATAAAACGCTAACGGCGAACCTAAATATTTACCTCCCTAACTAGCGTCACCAGTGACACTAATACAGCGATCAGAAAAATGATCGCTTAGCGACACTGGCGACAGGGGGTGATCAAGGGGTTAAAACTTTATTAGGGGGGGTTAGGGGGGTACCCTAGACCGAAAGGGGGCTAACAGTAACTGCCCTAACACAGTAACTGTCACAAACTGACACCATGCAGTAATCAGAAAAAAAAAAACTGCATGGTGTCAGTGTGACAGCAGGGGGGAGGGGTGATTGGGGGTGATCGGGGGTGATTGGGGGGTGTTTTGTGTGCCTGGCATGTTCTACTGTGTGTAGTGTTTGTGCACTCACATTGCAGTCTTCTCTCCTTGGCGCTGGAACGGAAAATACCGAGCCGAGGAGAGATGACATCATTTCCTTTGCTGCTGTTTAGCATACAGCAGCAGAGGAATGATTCTATTAGCCAGCGGCGATCGCGACGGGGGGCCACGAACGGATAGTCTCCCCCTCATCTCCGATCGCCACTGTACAATAGCCGACCGCCTCAGGCACCGGGGGGTCCGATTGGACCCCCCGCCCGCGGGAAGCAGATCACGTATATGTACGTGACTCTGCCTGCCCGTGCCACCTTGCCGACGTACATCGGCGTGAGGCGGTCGTTAAGTGGTTAAGGATTATCTCATAAAAAATTAACTTTGTATTGTAGAAGATGCCTAAAATCTGAGTTGCCTTGTATTTCAGTGCAGACTTCTGGGAAAATCAGTGAGCCAACCACACAAGAAGAAAATTAAATTTTTTGAGGTGTTCTGTAAACCAAGGGTGTGCAGAATGCCTTCAGGGTGCCATATTGCATTAAATGGATTGAAATGTCAGATTGAAATGGAAAGGTGGTTTTTAATAACATTTGTAATAGGGTGACCCTGTGCCACTGGGTAAATCGGGGGTTTACATCAGATTTTGTAGGAAGCAAGCAAACTAATGACACAGGTGTGAGCTGGCTTCATATGAGAGCCGGAGAGAGCTCAGAGAGAGCTCAGAGCCCCACCCCCTCGAGGAGGTCAATGTGTGAAGGAAGCTGTGAGAGTTGATGGTGTGCACCATGGAGTCCAGGTCGAGACCTAGCAAGGCCTGAACCTGAGAGAGAGTCAATGAGGGACAGAACATCTTTGAAGCTGTAAGGAAGGCACAGAGATGAAGTACAGAGTCTGTGCACAAACACTGGGACATGTTTCATGGTCAGGAGGACCAAAACTGTTCTAATGTTCAGGGGGGACCCTGAAGAGGTACTTGAAGCAATAAAGCTGCTAAAAGAGAGCCAGGAGGCTGAATGTTATGTATTTGCAGTGATGGTGAGAACTCCCTGCATGGGAAGACATACCTGAGTGAAGTTTTGATGTTCGTTTAAAAAAAGTGGGCAGGAAAGCCCTGAAAACTATACCTAGCATTGAGTAAACTCCCTGTTTTGGCACTACTATTGAGCTAAGAAACCCTGATGTGTCACACATTAAATTATAATATGGCTTGTGTAGTAATTGTAGTAATTGTTTAGACTAATGTTTTTACTTGCTGTATTTTTTCCACAATGGTGGAATCATGGTGTTAAATTAATAATGTCACTGTGGCGTGCACAGCAATGCCTAATACTGTATGTTCTGTCCACCAGATGTCTTGCTGATTATTTGTACCTTATTTGTACCTGTGTTGTTAAATTTACATGCAAAATGTGTAATTTACTTAAGACAATCATATGTGGTGTGCAGGCTCCATCTAACATTCCTTTTTGGTATGGCTGCAGTTCTGTTTTATTGTTTTATTGTATGTGTAATTAAGGAAGTTGTCAGCAAGCAGGGAATTCTGGGTAGAATCTTAACAGGAAGTGAACTAGCCACCATTCTTTTCAACACATTGCAGGAAGTAAGTCATGTCTTTCTCAATCTATCGTCATCACCCCTTAGAGAACTTAAAAAGTAAGTTTTTATTATCTCATCTTGTACTGTTTATCGTTGTTTATGCAATGTATGCTGTATTGTATGTGATATTATACTTATTGCGGTCTATTTCTGTTATTTTGTAGTTTCACCTGGCTTGTTCTAATAAAACTGAGATCAAAGAAATATGGTATCTGCAGTTATTGGGATAGGGTTTAGCTAGCTGTCCCAGAGACAGAACAGTGACATTTTTAAGCTGACCTCTGAAGGGAAGATAAACCAACTTCAAAAGTCTGTACAGCCCGGGGCTACGCAGTATCCATACAGTCAGAAGCCTTAAAGATACAGCAGCCACGCTACACAGAGACGTGCTCTGTCAAGCAGCAATGACACTAGAACGGTCTCTATACAGCAAGACAGCTTCTTCCCCACAGCCATGTCTCACAGTGGGATATCTTCTTACAAAACACGTTCACAAGCAAGCTCATCTAAGTCATCTGTTGAAATGCAGCAGCTATTGCCCATTCAGAAGCCGAAGCAGCAAAAGCTAGGGCCGCATTCGCAGACCAAGAGTTGCAGATGAAAAAAGAATAGGCCCGCCTTGATGCAGAAAAGGTGAGACGGGAGCAAGAGAGAGAGAAGGAAAGAGTACGCTTGGAGCAAGAAAGAGTACGCATGGAACAAGAAAGAGAGATGGAAAGAATACGCCTGGAAGAAGAGCTAGCCCAGCAGGAAGCATCTCTGAAATTGCAGCAAGCTATCTTAGAAGCTAACATGGAGAAGCTGGCAGTAGAAAGAGACGCTGCCGCTGCCATTGCAGAAACAGAAGCTTTAGAAGCAGTGGTCTACGATGAACCAAGACTAGGCAGCAACATACCGGGTCTAGAAGAGGACCAACAAGATTCTTTGCAACGCACGACAGATTATGTCTACCAGCACTGGGACCCAAGCAGCATCCCACAACAAGAAATCAAACATGACACCAGTGAGTCACATCAAATAAAACAGCAACAAGACGACCTTGGACCCCAGTGCTACAAGCAAGAAAAATCTGACAGAGTTCCAGACTTTCCAGTCCCAACCAAACTTCTACTCCACAAAGTACCCAACCTTCATACAAACATAAAACACCGGTCTTCACTGCAAAGGTGTATGCAACGAGCCGGTACGAACTGCCAACATTATGCAAGTTTGAACCCAGCGCGCCTAAAGAAGAGACTTTTACCAGGTATGCCTTTACACCACACCACAATAAACCAGCAGCCTACCCCAATGTTAATCAGGTTACTGTAGACTTTGCCAAGTTCTTGGCCAAAAGAGAGTTAGTTACCCATGGACTTGTCAAATTCAGTGATCGCCCCCAACACTACAGGGCATGGCGATCCTCTTTTCAGAGTGCCATTTAAGGTCTAGATCTATCCTGCAGGGACCAGATAGACCTCCTCGTAAAGTGGCTTGGCAATGATTCTGTTGAACATGCCAAATGAATCAGAGACATTAACATAAACCACCCTGAGATAGGCCTTACAAACATCTGGAAAAGACTGGATAGATGTTATGGCTCACCAGAGGCTATAGAGAGCACACTGTTAAAAAAGGATAGAAGACTTCCCAAAAATACCTAGCAGAGGTTACCAAAGACTCAGAGAATTCTGTGATCTGTGTATGGAGTTACAAGTTGCTAAAGCAGAAGGAGACTTACCTGGCCTTTCTTATCTTGACTCTGCTAGAGGTATTAACTTAGCACAAAAACTTCCTTATGAGTTACATGAAAGATGGATTACTCATGGCTGTAACTACAAACGAAAACACAATGTACCTTTTCCACCCATTAGTGAGTTTGTGGACTTTGTAGACAGACAAGCAGGAATGAAAGATGACCCCAGCTTAATTTTTCCAGTGTCTTATACCACTTCTTCTGGCCCTAAACAACTCAGAGCTTCAGTAGCAATGCACAAAACTAACATTTCTTCCCACAGATTTGCAGAGTCTCAGCCAGAGGATCAAGACAGTGACCCTACTAAGTTCTGCCCTCTACATAAGATGCCACATCCTCTTCGGAAATGCAGAGCCTTCAGGACAAAGACCATCCAGGATTGCAAAGCTTTCCTTAAAGAGAACAACATCTGTTACAAGTGCTGCTCTTCGTCCACACATTTCGCCAAGGACTGTAGGGTCAGTGTCAAATTTACAGAATGTGACAGCACAGAGCACAACACAGCTCTACACCCAAGGCCTACTCCACGAACTTTCCCACCTGTTTATAGGGACAAGGAGCAAGGCGGGGAGTCCAAAGACTTTAGTACAGACGCCATAGCAATCACTTCACAGTGCACTGAAGTACAGGTGGCAGATCCTGCTCTAAAATCGGTCTTGTGGGAGTTTACCCAAAAAGAAAGCAGGGGCAAAGCAGTCAAGCTCTGCGTCATCTTGGATGATCAGAGTAATAAGTCACTAGCTAGATCTGTGTTTTTTGACATTCTAAACCTTAAAGGCCCCAGCAGCCCTTACTCCCTTAAGACTTGTGCAGGTACAGTGGAAACAGCGGGGAGAAGAGCTGACGGCCTACAAATTGAATCTATGGATGCTAAGACATGCCTACCCTTACCTACCATAATAGAGTGCAACCAGATGCCAGACAACAGATCAGAGATTCCCACACCAGACGCAGCAGCTCACATAGCACATCTCATACCAGAACTAGATCATCAGGCTCAGATAATCTTACTCCTAGGGAGGGATATCTTGCAAGTCCACAAAGTAAGAAAACTGATCAATGGTCCTAAAAATGCCCCATATGCCCAAAAACTGGACCTCTGGTGGGTCATTATAGGTGATGTTTGCCTGGGAGGTGCACACAAACCTGCATCTGTTAATAACCTGCTCACTAGTACCCTCGAGAATGGTCGTCCTACTCTTTTCCAACCCTGTCAAAATCACATCCTCATAAAAGAGCTACCACACAACAACCCTGTACCTCTTCCCTTTCTAAGTCCCCTCTGTGACAGCAATACCTATGACAATGACCAAAGCAACTTAGGAAGCACAGTGTTCCAGAGAACAAAGGAAGACAACCAGGTAGCAATGTCCATTGAGGATAGGCTCTTCTTAGAAGTTATGGAAAGGAGTATGGACCACAAAGACGACATTTGCCTAACAATAGAGAACTAGCATATAAACGTCTCACTTCCCTAAGACACAATCTTCAAAGGAAACCAGAGATGAAAGAACATTTTTTTTCCTTCATGGAGAAAATATTCCAGAATGGTCATGCTGAGATAGCCCCAAAAGACTCAGAGGAATGCTGGTATTTACCAATATTTGGGGTCTATCACCCTAAGAAGCCAGGGCAGATTACAGTGGTGTCAATTCTAGCGCCAAGCATGAGGGTGTCTCTCTAAACGATGTCCTTCTCTCTGGCCCTGACCTTAACAACAGACTATTAGGAGTACTTCTCCGCTTTTGCAAGGATTCAGTCACATTCATGGCAGACATACAGCAAATGTTCTATTGCTTTCTTATTAAAGAAGAACACCAAAACTTTCTGAGGTTTCTCTGGTTCAGGGACAACAACCCCTCTGGAGACATCACAGAATACCGGATGAGGGTGCACAAATTTGGCAAAAGTTCTTCCCCTGCAGTTGCTATATACGGCCTCAGACATTCTGCTAGAGTGGGAGAGTCAGAGTATGGGTCAGATGCCTGACAGTTTGTGGACAAGGATTTCTATGTAGACGATTGCTTGAAATCACTACCCACAAATAAAGCCGCAATCAGTCTCCTCAAAAGAACTCAGGCAATGCTTGCTTGCTCCAACTTAAGACTCCACAAGATTGCTTCCAACAGTAGAAGTTTTAGAAGCCTTTCCTGTCCAAGATCATTCTAATGAGTTAAAGGAATTAGATCTAGGCACAGACTCACTTCCTATGCAACGCAGCCTTGGTTTGCTTTGGGACTTAAGATCTGACACTTTTACTTTCCAAGTAAACACAGAAGAAAAACCCTTTACCCGTAGAGGTGTCCTGTCTACCATAAACAGCCTGTATGATCCCTTAGGCTTTGCAGCACCTGTCACCATCCAGGGTAAGGCACTACTTAGAGACTTAACCCGTGAGTCGCTAGATTGGGACCACCCTCTCCCCACCGACAAGAAGAACCTATTACTAGAGTGGAAGGACTCACTAACAGCTCTATCCAACCTTAAAATTCCATGACCATATGCTCCTCTGTCATCTGCAAACGTTCAGATGCAAAGACTTTGTGTGTTTTCAGATGCTTCTGTTAAAGCAATTGCTGCTGTAGCTTACCTGAAAACCATAGACACTAAAGGACAATGCCACATAGGGTTTGTAGTGGGGAATGCAAAACTTGCACCACTTCCCGAACACACCATACCCAGGCTGGAACTTTGTGCTACAGTATTAGCTACAGAGCTAGCGGAACTTATTGCAATCAGAGGCCCAGTGAAACTCATTCGCTCTGATAGAGGGTCTAACTTTGTAGGAGCAGTAAAAGAACTTCAAATTCCTTCTAACTTGGATGTTCTCAGAGTAGAAAGATACTTGAGTGAACAAGACTGCACTTGGATCTTCAACCTACCTCACTCTTCTCCCATGGGAGGTGTTTGGGAGAGGATGATAGGCATAGCCCACAGAATTCTTGACAAGTAGGAACTGCAAGGCTTACTCACGAATGTTTAGCGACATTTATGGCAGAGGTTACAGCTATCATTAATGCCAGACCTTTGACATCTATTTCAAGTAACTCTGAAGATCCAGTAGTCCTCACACCTGCCATGTTACTCTTGCAAAAGACTTGTCTTGCCGGTGCTCCAGCTGGAGCGCTTTGTGAGAAGGACCTTTACAAACGTCAATGGAGACAAGTACAAACCCTTGCCAATACCTTCTGGAACTGGTGGAGGAAACAATATATATCTACTCTACATGTAAGGAGAATGTGGCACACTGAAAAGCCTAATCTTAAACCTGGTGATGTTGTTTTAATGAAAGGCACTAAGGAATATGTGACCTTTAGGTTTGATCACCAAAGTACTGCCAAGCAAGGATAATCGTGTCCGTAAGGTCGAGGACAAGATCTTTCAACAGAATTAAGTTAAAGTATTGTTGAGACCAGTGACCAAACTTATTCTGTTGCTCTCTACGGAGGACTCTGTTAGTGACATCACTTGATGTCAGGCGGGGAGTGTTCTGTCCACCAGATGTCTTGCTTATTATTTGTACCTTATTTGTACCTGTGTTGTTAAATTTACATGCAAAATGTGTAATTTACTTAAGAAAATCATATGTGGTGTGCAGGCTCCATCTAGCATTCCTTTTTGGTATTGCTGCAGTTCTGTTTTATTGTTTTATTGTATGTGTAATTAAGGAAGTTGTCAGCAAGCAGGGAATTCTGGGTAGAATCTTAACAGGAAGTGAACCAGCCACCATTCTTTTCAACACATTGCAGGAAGCAAGTCATGTCTTTCTCAATCTATCGTCATCACCCCTTAGAGAACTTAAAAAGTAAGTTTTTATTATCTCATCTTGTACTGTATATCGTTGTTTATGCAATGTATGCTGTATTGTATGTGATATTATACTTATTGAGGTCTATTTCTGTTATTTTGTAGTTTCACCTGGCTTGTTCTAATAAAACTGAGATAAAAGAAATATGGTATCTACAGTTATTGGGATAAGAAGGTTTAGCTAGCTGTCCCAGAGACAGAACACTGTATGTGTGGTACAATTATCATTCTCATATGTAGGTGCACAGGAAGTACATTTACATTCATATGTATCTGAATGTGGGTGCTTTTAAGAAAAAGTGTTGGTATTCTTTTGATTTTATGTAATTTTATTTATTTAATAATTTTTTCCTATCAAATAGGAAACTGACAAATGTCAGGTTTTCTTTAAGAAGACATAAGGCATCTGGTAGATTCCCAGTGTTACTTTTGAACACCATTTAGGCTAACTAAGGAAAAATATTTGTTTCTTCCCCACCCATAGTGGCCAGGGGAAGACCGCGCAGTAGTAGAAAGTGACAAAATGCTTGTCACTTTCGGGTTCATTCACTGCGGGAACAATACCCAAATGAAGGTTCCCTGATTGTCCTCCACTCTTGCTGCTGACACTCACCAAGGAAATCCAGAGCTCCCAAGAAGGGCAGCATAGCTTTATGCCTCATACACAGGATGAGATTATTGAATTATCAGATGAGATTATCGGACAGAATACAACTTGGGAAGTGATGGAATGTGTTGCATTGTATTGTAATGTATTCTTCCATTTTCAAGCATGCATGGCTATAATCTTCTGTTTTTTTATTTTGGATGAGTACTGTGCTGATTAAATGAAAATCATACGATCTGGAGAAAAATTTGGGATAAACTGTTGTGAAAGCTATGTATTAACAATTTTCTGATCGTGTGTACTAGGCATAAGATATTAGGAGGGAGATCAGTCAGAGGACAGCATGTTCCAGAACCTGTGGCAGTGATATGGTAGCTTTACAGCTACCTGAATCACAATTTGACAGTCATCTGAAGAACTGCAAACAAACTCCCAGATATTGCACAGTGATTAAATGATCATGTCTACTGTATATGTGGTCAATTACATCACCTGGGAGGCCCCACCCCTTTTTATATCATCTGTCATCCACTAGACCTGTCAATCCGTGACGTGATGCAACCAGACATGTGTGGGTGGGTGGCTTAATTTTTCTCTTTCGACAGGTTCAGGACATTGGGCATTATGATTGACACAGATCTACATCACTGGACAGATCTACATCACTGGGCAATGTGATTGATGATGGATGTACATTCTGGGGCACTTTTTTATTTTTTTTTATTTACTGTTTACTTTTTTTGTGAATGCGTAGAGGTACTTTACTCATTCAGAATGAGAATAAGAATCATTTGTTATCATTTTACAATAACAATCATAGCCTTCTTACATAAAAGACATTGCATACTTCACATGGACATTATCTTCATAAAAACAACACATAAATCGCATAAAAAATACATACTGCATAGTTAATTTAACCCTAAAAAGCCTCAAGCGTTCAAAAAATGTAGGGACTGCAGAAAGAAACTGTTTTGCAGCCTAGTAGTGTGAGAGGAAATACTCCTAAATTGTCTGCCAGTGGGCAACACTGTAAACACAAGGCATTCGCAGGATGGGATATTCATAGCTCTCTGGAGGCACCTTCTATAACCCTCGTTCTTCCATGCTTGATAAGTGTAAAGGCTAGCCAGAGGCTAGCCTGTATTTGTGGGAGGAGTCTGAGAGGGCTATTTAAGCCTCCTCCTCTGACAGGCCAGGGCTCGTCGGCGTTTCTGGGTTCAGAAGGGGGTGGGGCTTGCACCCTTCTTCGTATGCCTGCCAGAGGTGCAGGGGCCGCCCGCTTCTCCCGGCGCTCATGCCGGGGGGAGGGGGGGGCATCCACCCGCCTTCCCCTCGGCTTTCCCTGATCAGGGTCCTCCCCGCCCGCTTCTCCCGGCACTCATGCCGGGGGGAGGGGGGGGCATCCATCCATCCACCCTCCGTCCCCTCGGCTTCCTCTGATAAGGGTCCTCCCCGCCCGCTTTTCCCGGCGCTCATGCGGGGGGAGGGGGGGCGTCCGTCTTCCACCTCAACCACCGCCCGCGTCTCCCATTTTTTATCCTAGTGTGCCTGCTAGAGCTGTGGGGGCCGCCCGATTCTCCCGGCGCTCATGCCAGGGGGAGCACGTCCATCCATCATCCACCCACCCTCTTTCCCCATGGCTCCATCTGGTCAGGGTTCTGCCCGCCCACTTCTCCTGGCTCCCATGCGGGGGGGGCATCCATCCATCCATCACCGTAGCTGGGTGCAGTCCCGCATAGTGGGGGAGCCGCCCACTTCTCCCTTTCATCCCTCTGTTCCTGATAGCGTTGTGGGGGCCGCCCGCCGGGGGGGAGGGGGGCTGTCTGTCCGTTCATCCATCCTCCTACCACCCACTTTCCCCACAGCTCCATCTGTCCAGGGTGCTGCCCACCTGCTTCTCCCAGGTCCCATGCGGGGGGGGGTCGTCGGTCCATATATACATCTATCCTCCACCCACCCACTTGCCGCTCACCCGTCAGTTCACCTCCCTGGTACCACGCCGTGCATCATGGAGGGGACGCCCGCACGTCTCCCAGTTCTCATGGGGGAGCTTACCCGACTGCTCACCTCCCGGTATTCACATGGGGCTTCATGTGGGGGGGGGGATCCCCGCACGCCTCCCAGGCATCCACCGCTTCAGTTAAGTGTTCATATCGTGGCATTTCGGCCCCAGGATTTCTGTCATAGCGTTTCGGCACAGGTTTTTCTGATTAGGCGTTTAGTCTCAGCGTTTGTTTTCTGTCAGCATTTTTTCTGTCATAGCATTTCTGTCCGAGCATTTCTGTTGTAGCGTTCTGCCCCAGCATTTCTGTCATGGTGTTCGGCCCTATTGTTTGTCATGATGTTTCTGCCACGGCAGTTCTGTCATAGCGTTCAGCATTTCTGTCGTAGCGTTCAGCATTTCTGTCGTAGCGTTCAGCCCAGCATTTCTGTCGTAGCGTTCAGCCCAGCATTTCTGTTGTAGCGTTCAGCCCAGCATTTCTGTCATAGCGTTCAGCCCAGCATTTCTGTCGTAGCGTTCCGCCCAGCATTTCTGTCGTAGCGTGTCTGCCCCGGCATTTCTGTCGTAGCGTTCCGCCCAGACATTTCTGTCATAGCGTGTCTGCCCCAGGATTTCTGTCATAGCATTATTTATTCGGTCATGGCGTTTTCTGTCAGTGTTCTGCCCCAGCTTTTCTGGCTCGGCGTTCAGTCTCAACTTTTTATGTCTGCATTTCTGTCATAGCGTTTCTGGCCCAGGATTCTGTCTTTGCATTTCTGCCATCAGTATTTCAGTCTCAGCGTTTCTATCAGTGTGTTTCTGTCATGACATTTCTGCCTCAACGTTTCTGCCCCAGGATTTCTGTCATCGCATTTCTGCCTCAGCGTTCTGTTAGAGCGTTTCTGCCTCAGGATTTTCGGTCATGGCATTTCTACCCCAAGGTTTTCTGTCATGGCATTTCTGCCCCAAGGTTTTCTGTCATGGCATTTCTGCCCCAAGGTTTTCTGTCATGGCATTTCTGCCCCAAGGTTTTCTGTCATGGCATTTCTGCCCCAAGGTTTTCTGTCATGGCATTTCTGCCCCAAGGTTTTCTGTCATGGCATTTCTGCCCCAAGGTTTTCTGTCATGGCATTTCTGCCCCAGGGTTTCTGTCATGGCATTTCTGCCTCAGCGTTTGTCATTGCTTTTCTGCCTCAGGTTTTTCTGTCATTACATTTCTGTCATAATGTTTCTGCCTCAGTGTTCAGTCTCAGCATTTCTGCCATAGCATTTCAGCCTCAGCATTTCTCAGAGGGGCATTGTTGTTCAGTCACGGCATGTACTCCGGTAGCTGTTTTCATCTTCGTTGTTTGTCATGTCTCATCGTTGTTTGTGCATGTTCGTACCTGGGTCAGTTAGCTGGGGCTCACATGTCAGGATCTGTCACGTCTACAGATCCATACGGGCTGAGGTTTCGTTTGTTAATGATTGCTGACCACAATCTTCTCGCCCGTATACCATACGTCATACGATGCACGTTCATTCATCACACCTGTACGATTACCCACCACGGTCTGTGGGTACATCAGCCCTGAGTTTTCAGTTAATTACCTGCCTCTGCGCGGTAGGTCACTCTGGCTCACTCACTACTTACATGGGGGGGTCCGTCATCAGGTTCATTCACGCGCAGTGGTCTTGTTAATTCTCATATTTCCATTCTTAGGTAGGCACAGAGGGGCGTTGTTCTCATGTCATGTCTGTCATTTCTCTTGTTCGTATTCTCAGGTTGGGCTGTATTGGCATCCATCATCCCCTTGTTGGTCCTTAAGTGGTAGGTTTGGGCAAACGTCGCCATGATTCGGGATTCCACTCTCGGCTCTGATCTCTTGTCCAGGATGTGGTCCGGAAGACTGCTCAGGGACGTTAGTCCAGTCATCTTTTCCGTTCCCAGCCGGTTCCAGGTAGGGGGGCTTTAGTCACTTTGGGTATGACTGTTTCGTGCCATGGGACTCATTTCCCCGGGGTGGAGTCTGGCCCTCCTTCCTCGGTTCAGGATTCAGACTCGGTTGCCAGGTCAAAGACTGAACCACGACCAGATCAAATCCGGTGGGACCAGTATTCTGTGTCTGGCTTGATTTCGCCATATTGACAATGCTTATTGCCATAGTGCATGGGCCTCATCCAATCACTCCATCACATACTTCAGGTATTTAGCATTTTGAACTCCTGCCAGTTGTCTTTTGGCACTCACCCTTGCACTTTCACATACCAGCATGGGTTAGTCAGGGCTCGGGGGGGGGGTTCACTGAGCACTTCTCTGGTGTCCGGTCCAAGTTTCGGTCTTCTCGGCTATCATTTTGCAGGGGCTTCTCGGGACAGCCATTGCTCCCCTTCCTCCACGTATCCTCTCAGTCACAAGCGGTTCATTCTCATGTTTGGGTCGTCTCAGGCTTCAGGCTCCATCTAATCGTTCACGGGACGTTTAGTTGGGTTCTGGGTAGCTTAACAGGTTCTATAGGGGGTTTTGTCTCATCACCAAGTCAGGAGTCGGGGGAAGTTTCTCCTGTCATAGTGGATACTTATCGATATATACTGTTGCCATCCGGGCGCGCGCTTCTCCACTTGATGGATTGTCACCTTCCCTTCTTCACCTAAATTTGTGTCTTTTTGCCCTCTTTTCAGGCATACTGACCATTCAGGCCAAGGCACACCTCAGGCCTTGGTGCTTAGGAGTATCACTTTCTCACTCGAAGACTCTGACTACAAGTGTAAAGGCTAGCCAGAGGCTAGCCTGTATTTGTGGGAGGAGTCTGAGAGGGCTATTTAAGCCTCCTCCTCTGACAGGCCAGGGCTCGTCGGCGTTTCTGGGTTCCCACCCACCCGTTTCCCCCAATTTTCATGCATACTCATAATACTTTTCTTACATTCAGGGTATGCCCTCTTTTCAGGCATACTGACCATTCAGGCCAAGGCACACCTCAGGCCTTGGTGCTTAGGAGTATCACTTTCTCACTCGAAGACTCTGACTACAAATACTCTTCTTTAAAAAATCTTTTGCACTGTTTTTAACATGTAAATGTAAAGACATTTCTGTCATGGACTGTGCACATCCCTTGCCACAGAGAAATGTAATAGGTCAGCACACTCTCAATGGCAGCCTTACAGAAGCTGAAGAGAACCTGCTCAGAAAAGCCTGCCCTCCACAGCTTCCTCAAGAAATACATTTGTGATGAGCTTAGCTCATCAGACGGGATATGTGCCCTGTCCTCTCCCTAATTATTGTTCCTATGAAACAGAACTCTTGTACCCCCTCAACCTTTTTGACATCCACCCCTCCACTTCCCTATTGCCTATTCTATTTCCTTTGTCTTATCCACATTTAGCTTTAAAGCGGAGTTTCACTAAAAAAAAAAAAATTAGGTGTCAGCAGCTGCAAATACTGCAGCTGCTGACTTTTAAAATAAGGACACTTACCTGTCCCGGGGTCCAGCGATGTCGGCACCCGAGACCGAGCCGTCCCTCGATCCTCGGGTGCTGCTGCCGCCATTCACACTGAGGGAATCAGGAAGTGAAGCGTTGCCGCTTCACTGCCCGGTTCCCTACTGCGCATGCGCGAGTCGCGCTGCGCGTCTACACTGGTCCCCGTTGTGTTGTGGGAACTGTGTATTTCCCACAACACAACGTGGGTGGGCGGGGAGTCTGCGGCTAGCTGCGGCTAGCTATACCCGGAAGTGGGTGCAGATACCTGTATTATACAGGTATCTGCACCCCCCTCCCCCCTGAAAGGTGCCAATTGTGACACCGGAGGGGGGGGGGGAATCCGATGAGCGGAAGTTCCACTTTAGGGTGGAACTCCGCTTTAAATATCTCTACACCAAGCCACTAGGTTTCCTATTTCCTGCTGACGTGCAGTCTCGTCACTATCCTTTATTCTCCCAAATAATGTGGAATCTGCAAATTTTAGAACAAAGTTCACCTAGAATTGGGGGATACAAGGATAAGTATATAAAGTAAACAAAAAGGGGCTTAACACACATCACCTTGGCACCCATGTACTAAGGGACAGTGTTGATGAGTAGCATCTACTAACCCTTACCTTCTGCTGCCTATCGGCCAGGAATTTCAAAATCCAGTTACAAAGGGGTGGGCTTAACCCTAGAAATATTAACTGAGCAGCACGTTTTCATCGGTAAGATTGTTTCAATGAAATCAATAAAAAGCATACAAACATAGATGATTTTACCTTCCAAATGTATCAGTAGAGAATGTAAAGCCAGTGCAAAAGCATCTTCTGTCAATTGATTAGCTCTAAAAGCTAATTGGCAGCTATCCAGCCCTGACAGAATATACTTTTTATTAGGATTTAAAATTAATTTCTCAAAACATTTCATTATAGTGGATGTCAGAGCCACAGGGTGGTAATCATTAAGACAAGGACAACTCGACAAGGTACAGGCAAGGTATCCTCAGATGTTAAGAACATGTTGCTTAGTATGGTTCAGAAGGGAGGGTGTACACTCATCACCCCAATTCCTAGTCTGTCAGGCTGAATTCTTAGATAAGCATCCAATATACATTTTTGGGGGGATCTCGTGCTTTTTTTAAATTTTTATTTGCATGGGGTTCCTACTTAAATTCACACCAGACCGGAAGGGTCATACTGTTTTGTTTTTTTTATGAGTCTACCATTAACATCTATACCAAGCCCTCATTTTACACCAACCCTATGGAATAGGGGTCTGGTATAGAAAAAGGTCTTTGGCTGCTTTGTTTACAAACAGATTGAACTAGTGAGGAGCTGTCATTTTGCCAGCAATTTGAAAAACATCTATTTCTTTGTAAAGAAGGCACATATGTGCAAGGTCGCAGGCAGGGTCAGAGCATCCCGGAGGCATGTTATTTATTGGAGTTTTATTTTAGGTATTACAATAATCACTGCTGCTAGTGTTGGGCGAACTTATGCTCGGCCCGAAAATTGGTTGTTCACCTGTTCGGCGACCACCCAAATTGAGAGGGAAGTTTGACTGTTTGTTCAGCCCGCCGAACGCCCCACAATGCACTGCACACCACACAGTGCATTCTAAACCCTGATTGGCTGAAGCAATGAAAGCTTTGCCCAATCAGGGCACAGAACACTGTCAGAGCCATGATTGGAGAAAGTCATGATGACCTAGGCCAATCATGGCTCATTGCTCATAGACCCACACCATAAAAGGTTCCTTCCCATTGGAGCCATTTGCACTGTAATATAGAAGTGGTGATAGATAAAACAGAGCTTTGTTCATTGCTACTAAAAAGTTAGTGTGCTATTGTCATTCTATTGTGCGCGTAGAGCATCAGTGTAGTGTGAATACAGTGATAGTGCAGAATCAGTGTAGTGCATCCGTGTAGTTTTACTCTAGTGTCAGTGTAGTGTGTCTGTGCAGTTTTAATGCAGTATATTATGAAGTATGTCAGCGTAGTGTGTCAGGGCAGTTTTATTGCAGTATTCTGAAGTGTGTCAGTGTAGTGCATCCAAGCAGCTTTACTACAGTATATTGAAGTGTGTCAGGGCAGTTTTATTGCAGTATATTAAATTGTGTCAGTGTAGTGTGCCAGGCCATTTTTACTGCAGTATATTGAAGAGCGTCAGTGCAGTTTTACTGCAGTATATTGTAGTGCGTCAGTGCAGTTTTACTGCAGTAAATTGAAGTGCACCAGTGCAGTTTTACTGCAGTATATTGAAGTGTGTCAGTGTCACTTTATTGCAGTATATTGAAGTGTGTCAGTGCAGTTTTACTGCATTATATTAAAGTATGTCACAGCAGTTTTACCGCAGTGTATTGTAGTGCATCAGTGCACTTTTATATTGTAGTGTTTCGTTGTAGTTTTGCTGCAGTTTATTTAGGTGACATTTCTGTCAGCTGCAATCCTCAAGTTAAAGTGTACCAAATACCACTTTCCATTGATTTAAAGTACATATAATTACACATTTCCCTGTCTCTATTACATTTTGGTAATAAGCCCCCCCATCATGTCTAGGAGGCCAACAATGAGAGGCAGACGTTCCCATGCACCTGTGAGTGGGCCATAAGCATATGTGTCAACAGGCAAAGGTGGATGTGGTCCGTCCTCAGGCCACTTTGTTTAGTGATGTTGCCCGTGCTATCCAGCCACAGTATCCAGGCAAGGTGGTGGACTGGCTTACTAAACCATCCTCAGCCTCCTCATCCTCTATCACCGAAGCAGAGACTAGTGTGCAGTCCACTACAGCTGCCAGAGGGGCTTATTCTGCCTTCTTGTCCACAGCTGCTCCTGCCACAGCCCCATCATCATGCATTAAGGAGTCAGCTGAGTTATTTGAACACAGCATCATCCACTTGCTCCTTGACGATGCATAGGCATTACATGATTCTGATGTTGGTTCTGACTCTAAGGTTAAGGAAGGTAGAAACATGAGCCTACAGAGAGGAAAGAACACTGATAAACAACAAATTGGCAGTCATGTTCACTCAAACACAGCTTAATGGCTAATTGCCTCCAGTAATGATGGGGATGGAGGGGATGATGAGGTCACCAATGCGACTTGGGTTCCAGATAGAGCAGAGGAGGCACAACCCCGATGAAGCAGAATGTCCTCCAGAGGCAGACATCATGGAAGAGTGGAGAGCAGCCACCCTATTCCATCAGAATATGGAGCTGTTATCTCCCGGACCACTTCCCACAGCTCAGCTGTCTGGGCCTTTTTTAGCACATGTGCAGCTGATCGCACTGTTGCCATTTGCAAACTTTGCCTCAAGGAGATCAAGCATGGCAAAAACACCAACCATTGGGTACCACATGCTTGACAAGGCATTTAACCTCCCACCACTCAGCCCATTGGCAAGAGCACCTGAAAACCACACAAAAGGGACTCCATTCTTCTCCTCCTCACTCCTCACCTTTTAGGTCTACTCCTGCTATATCTCATGACCTCTCAGCAGCCTACACTGACAGGTATAGTGAAGGGTGTCGCAGATCTCTGAAGCACGTCTTCCAGCAGCACACCACCAGCTGTAGAGTATAGCAGGCAAATTTCTCTGCCCCAGCTGCTGCAGCAAAAAAAAATACAGTCACTGCCACTCACATGCCTAGCATCTAAATTCCAGCTTGCCCAAGCTGCTGGCTTTACAACTCCTGCCTTTCTGTCTGGTGGATTCTGCCCCCTTCCGTGAATTTGCAGAATGTGCTGTACCACAATGGCATGTTCCCAGTCGCTATTTCTTTGCATGTAAGGCCATTCCAGCTTTTTGTCATCATATGGAAGGCAATGTTGTGGCATCGTTGGACAAGGCAGTGAGCCACAATATCCACCTTACTGCTGACTCATGGTCCAGCAAGCATGGTCAGTGACAATATATTTACTCCACAGTACATTGGGTAACTCTGCTTGCAATTAGGAAGGATGCAGGACAGGGCTCAGTGCTGGAGCTTGTTTTGCCACCATGTCTTTATGCAGCTGGTAGTGATGATGCAAGATTTGTCAGCTCCACCCCCTCCTCCATGCCCTCATCTGCTGAATTGTCATATGAACCACCAGTACCCCCTAAGCATTCAAAGGGCTATTCAACGAGTCAGGTTAAAAGATGGCATGCAGTTCTTCAGCTGGTCTGTCTATGGGACAGGGGCCACACCGGAGCAAAGATTCTTTCAGCTCTGCAAGGGCAGGCCCAGAGGTGGCTTGAACCAGGAATGGTGGTGTGCGATAATTGCACTAACCACCTCACCGCCCTTCGACAGGGAAACTGGCACATGTCCTCAATTTGGTGGTGCAGCGTTTCTTAAACAGGTACCCAGGGTTACAAGATCTTCTAAAGTAGACCAGAAGAGTCTGTAACCATTTCAGGTGTTTATACAGAGTGAGTGTTTGGTTGGCTGAAATTCATTGGGAATTTCACCTGCCCCTAAATCGCCTGATTTGTGACATGCCCACTAGGTGGAACTCAACTTTGAAAATGCTGCAGTATCTGCACATGCAGCAGAGGGCCATCAACGACTACCTGTGTGAGTATAGCACAACGACAGGCTCAGGGCAGCTCAGCTTTTTTTCCCCACACCAATGGCTTCTGATAAAGGATGCATGCACTATACTGTCATCATTTGAGGAGGCAACAAGTATGGTGAGCCGTGACAATGCATTCATCAGTGACACAATCTCTCTTGTGTTCCTGATGGAACAGACTCCACGTGGCATTATGGACAGGACACTTGAGGCAGAGCAGCGGGAGGAGGACTTCCTTTCCTCTTAAGGCCCACTTTATGCTGACACAATTTTTGTGATGCCACAGAACACACAAGAGGAGAGGTAGGAGGAGGATTCTGTCAGTTTTGGAGGTGTAGAAGCAGAGGAAGACATACGTCAAACCTTGAGAGATTGTTTTCTGTCCCCAGAACCTCTTCAGTGACCACGTTTCTCATGCCTCTGCAAACTTGTGGTGCATGGGCTCACTTATTTTTCAAAGCCTGCGAAAGGACCTGAGAATTTGTGGCATCAAGGAGAAGGATCGTTATTGGTTGGCAACCATCCTTGACCACCATTACAAGGGGAAAGTCTCGGAACTCATCTTATCCTCACAAAAGGAGCAGAGGATGAAATATCTTGAGGACACCTTAAAGAGGAATTTATGTATGTTTGTATGCTTGTATGTACAGTATGTTTCCTTTCCAGACTGGTGATAGGTTACAGTCTCATGGTAAAGCTAGTTTTGAGGCTTCTGTCTCAGTGATGCATTTCAAAATTGTCGCTTACGGGTTTTGGGCATGAGTGTGCGCCACCGACGGCTCACTCCCGCTGTGATTTTACACAGCTGGAGCCAATCAGCAGGACCTGATGCCCGCCATTGCCCACCATTAGTTCAGTATGCTGACAGAATGGCGGTCTGCCTATGGAAACAAGGCAGACTGTCATTCTGTGATTACAAAAGACATGGATCCTGTGTTCCTGTGAAGCAGGAACACGGATCCATGTCTTCAAGTAGTAAAAGCACCTCCCCTACAGTTAGTAATCACTCCCTAGGCACACATTTAACTATTTGATTGCCCCTGATGTTCACCCCTTCCCTGCCAGTGTCATTAATACAGGGACAGTGCATAGTTTTAGCACTGATCACTGTAATAATGTCACTGGTCCCCAAAAAAGTGTCAAAGTGTCAGTTAGGTGTCCCGTTTGTCGGCCTCAATATCGCAGTCCCGCTATAAGTCGCGGATCGCTGCATCTCTGCTCAATATATGCTTATTGGGATTTTTTTACCAAAAATATGTAGCAGAATACATATTGGCCTAAATTAATGAAGAAATTAGATTTTTTACATTTTTTTATTGTATGTGTTTTAGAACTGAAAGTACAAAATATTGTTTGGGTTTTTTTTTAAATTAATGGTCGTTCTTTGTTTCTAGAGCAAAATAATAAAAACCACAGAGGTGATCAAATACCACCAAAACAAAGCTCTATTTGTGGGAAAAAAAAGGCCATCAACTTTATTTGGTACAGTGTCGCACGACTGCACAATTGTCAGTTAAATCAATGCAGTGCCGTATCGCAAAAAATGGCCTGGTCAGGAAGGGGAGTAAACCTTCTGGAGCTGAAGTGGTTAATGGGGTTTTTTGTTTGGCTCTGAACTTTTGAAAAGTTTTTTTTGCTTTGGTACATACTTCACTTGACAGTGCCCAGCCCCCATGCCACTTCTTTGAAAATCCCTTGCCTATTAGCCTAGAGAATGGCCAAAACCTATTTTTTATGGCCATCTGCTATTGACTTGAATGGGGTTTGGATTCGACACCCAAACTTTTGTCATGTTTGTCTTACTCTGCTCGAATCAATCCAGATTTGTTCAGCTCATTACTAGTGGTATGAAATTAGAACCTTGCTGTCCATAAGGACAATTCACTTTCTCTATTTGTCCTGGAGATCATTGTCACTGGGACTGCAATTAATGGAATTACCAGGATTAGATTAGGATTAGATTAGGAAATCTTCTAATAGGGATATTTCTGTAGCGCTACCCTGGGAGGGCTGCTCAAAAATTCTGTACCCCACTGGTTGCCTTGACCTTGCAAGTCCTCCGACACCTCTGACACTCTGGGTTCTGACATTTCTTTTATATACAAAGAAATTAAAACACACATGCAAGGCAACCCAGCTTGATTTTTTTATTAGCAGATTAAAGGCAATGAATAGAGCAACAAGCGTTTGCAACATGCAATATATAAGACAGTGTCAGTAAAGTTAGTGGCAAAGCCAATTAAGCAACAGGCAATTATAACACTTCAAGAATGTATAATCAGCAGAATGTAACCGACTATAGAATCTATGGCTACAGGTCAAAAAGGGTATAGGAATGACTAGGCTTCTGTAAAACCTCTCCCTTCAATCCCCTGACACCACAGTAGCAGCAATGTATGAACTCGAAATTCACAATCACTCTAAAGTCCTTATCCCTATTCTCTAACAAGTAGAGTTCTTGGATTCTGTAGGGGTCTAGATAGGCACCAAATGTTCTTATCCGATGTGGGGGGGGGTATTCTGTAGTCCTTTGAAGAGAAAGTCTTCAGATAGCTCTTTAAGATGGGAAAATTGTGCAGGCGTCTGCATGCAGTGTCCCTTGGTGCAAAAAAAGATAGGCAAATGCCCGCTCACCAATTCCAGTGACCTTCTATTTTGAGGAGTGACGTGGAGGCTCATCAGCAGGCCTCTTCAGAGTCTGGCTCAAGGGACAGTGCTCAATCCCACGTCACACCACACTACCTTCCAGCTGGATCTGGCGTGGAGGTGATGAGAGCGGCCTCCAGGCGGCCACCGAATGTTTAGATATGGCTGGCAGTGGGTGCACCAGACCCGCTCGTGATTACTTTGCCTCTCTGTAGCACAGGCCGCAACCTGACCGCAGCACAATCCTAGTCACTGCTTGCAAATCCAGAGCATGGTCCCAAAAGAATTATCCTGTCCCCACACAAGTTTTTTTATTACCTCCCACAGCATTCTGTTCTCTTCTCCAGTCGGCTGGTACTTGTAGTCCATAACAGTCCGACTTGAATGCAAAACCTGGCTCTTTGGACTACATGTCCCAAGATGCTTTGCTCCACTCTTAGGTCTTATTCATTCTGCTTTAAGGATATGATGACATAGAGTCCAGGCTCCGCATTGGGAGAGGACAGTCTCAATGTAGCCAGTGCTGCAAAGTGTCTCCTGATAATGCAGGTAATGTTAGCCAGCTCCTGGCTATATCCTCCCCCACTTGAAATCTTTCACCCTCCAAATAGGCAGGGATGCTATAAAGAACTATTTAGTCAAACTTAATGAAAGATTGCTATACAATCTAGAAACAACATCAACCACAATTTAAACTTAGCAAATAGTGACACACTTCTGGATTTTGCTGGAACCGTGTATATACATTCTCAGTTAAAAGAGAAGTATGGGTTTGGGCTTTTTTGCAGGTTCATACTTACCTAGGTGGATGCAGCATCAGTCCAATGCTACATCTGTCCCCCGGCACCTCTGCACTGAGAACCGAGCGATCGAACACCACTGATCGCCTGATTGACTTTTTCTTTTATTATTCAGCTGTCAGCAGGGAAACCCATGGACAGTTGATGACAAATTGTTTGTTAAGGACTCCGCGGCCGGCTTCCTGGTCCCGCTCCTTAACAACCAGCTTACACTGCACCCTGATTGGGCAAAGCTTTGCCCAATCAAGGCACAGAATTCACTTTGCAGTGCTCAGTGCATTGCAGGGTGTTCATTGGGGCAAACACCGACAAACACCATGCAAATTCGGGTGTTCGGCGAACGACCGAACAGGCAAATGTTTGGCCCAAACTCATGTTCAGGCCGAACCACTCACCCATCCCTTTTCTTGAGATGTATGATATGCGGTGTTGACAAATCCTAACTTTTGCCTAGGGCTCGGGGGTATGTTGATTATAGATGCTATGTAAACATATCCGCATGTAACCAAGATCTGTTTTTCTATTACGCATGTTGTCAAGTATTGTGATACGCAAAAATGCTTTACTTATGCATATTTCTTCTTTGCTGTAACTGATATATTTCAATAAAAATGTATTGAAAAAAAAAGCTTCAGGGGCTCTGTCTTTCCTTCAGGTCTAATTTAATACATCGGCAATCTGGGAAGCTGCTTCAAGATGACATGAGCTTGGGGCGATCTGCCAACTTATGCTTCCCAGGCACTCCTAGATTCCTTATTAACACATGATCTCCAGGTTGAAGATCTTGTATCCTTACTTTCAGATCAAATGTTTTATAGTTTCTCAGCTCTCTGGCAGTGGCGGCTTCTACTGCCTTCTCATAGGCTTGCTTCAGGTTCTTCCGCAGTTTGTCTACAAATCCTTTGTGAAAAGTCAAAGAAGTCTTGTCGATGGATGATCAGAAAGCCAGACCAATTGGGAGTTGAGCTTTCCTTCAGAACATTAACTTGTAAGGTGAGTATCCAGTAGCTGTGCTCACAATTCTATTGTAGGTATGCACAATAGCCACAGTGTGGTTCCCCAGTGTTGTTTCTTCTCAGTGGGTAAAGTTCCACAACATGTTCAGCAAAGTTGGGTTGAACCTTTTAAGCTGGGGGTCTCCCTGCAGGTGGCAGGGGGAAGTCCCGGATTTCTTTATACCTAGTAATTGGCACAGTTTATGTATCAGTTGACCCTCAAAATCCCTTGATCAGAGTGTATCAGGGCAGGTAGGCCATAATGGACAAATCATTTTTCCACAAGGACCTGCTACTGTGGTGGCCTGCTGATCTTTGGTAGGATAGGCCTGAGCATACAGAGTGAAATGTTCAGCCACCGCCAGGATATTGCCTCTTCCACCTGTATCGGGTTCCAGGTAGGGATGAGCCCTACCTGGATTCAAGTCTAGCCAAGCCTATATCCTTCTGCAGGTAGTTCCTGGTGTACGTTTTCAAATATACTTTCAGGCAGGCAGGTGATTCAGTGATCTGCAGTGCATAATATATATACAGTCTCCAACATATATATATATATCCACTACATTCCAGTCTAGGGAAGCCTATATCTGACTGCAGGCTATTGCTGGTGTATGTTTTCAAATACACTTTCAGGCAGGCAGGCAAATTATTCAGTGATCTGCAGTGCATTGAATATATATACAGTCTCCAACATATATATCCATTGTATTCTAGTCTAGCCAAGCCTTTAGCTGAATGCAAGCCATTCCTGGTGTACGTTTTCAAATACACTTTTAGGCAGGCAGGCAGGTGATTCAGTGATCTGCAGTGCATAAAATATATATACAGTCTCCAACATATATATATCCACTGCATTCCAGTCTAGCCAAGCCTATATCTGACTGCAGGCCATTGCTGGAGTACGTTTTCAAATACACTTTCAGGCAGGCAGGCAGGCAGGCAGGCAGGCAAGTGATTCAGTGATCTGCAGTGCATTAAATATATATACAGTCTCCAACATATATATATATATATCCACTGCATTCTAGTCTAGCCAAGCCTATATCTGACTGCAGGTAGTTCTTGGTGTATGTTTTTAAATACACTTTCAGGCAACAGGCAGGCAGGTGATTCAGTGATCTTCAGTGCATTAAATATTTATCCAGTCTCCAACATGTCCATATCCACTGCATTCCAGTGTAGCCAAGCCTATATCTGAATGAAGGCCATTCCTGGTGTATATTTTCAAATACACTTTCAGGCAGGCAGGCAAGTGATTCAGTGATCTGCAGTGCATTAAATACATATACAGTCTCCAACATGTCTATATCTACTGCATTCCAGTCTAGCCAAGCCTATATCTGACTGCAGGCCATTCCTGGTGTACATTTTCAAATACACTTTCAGGCAGGCAGGCAGGTGATTCAGTGATCTGCAGTGCATAAAGATATATACATACAGTCTCCTACATATATATCCACTGCATTCTAGTCTAGCCTAGGCTATACCTGACTTTAGGCCATTCCTGGTGTACGTATTCAACGACAGTTTCAGGCAGGCAGGCCAGGCAGGTGATTCAGTGATCTGCAGTGCATAAATATATATATATATACAGTCTCCTACATATATATCCACTGCATTCTAGTCTAGCCAAGCCTATACCTGACTACAGGCCATTCCAGGTTTACGTTTTCAATGACACTTTCAGACAGGCAGGCAGGTGGTTCAGTGATCTGCAGTGCATAAAATATATATACTGTCTCCTACATATATATCCACTGCATTCTAATCTAGCCAAGCCTATACCTGACTATAGGCTATTCCTGGTGTACGTATTCAAAGACACTTTCAGGCAGGCAGGCCAGGCAGGTGATTCAGTGATCTGCAGTGCATAAAGATATATATACAGTCTCCTACATATATATCCACTGCATTCTAGTCTAGCCAAGCCTATACCTGACTGCAGGCCATTCCTGGTGTATTTTTTCTAGTAAACTTCAGGCTGTGTATTGCTAATCCAATTTTACAGCACGTCTGGAAGGCCACAAAGGAAAGGCAGACGCTCACAGGCCACTAAGCAGGCTCTGTGTCTACAGCCAACAGTGCTGGTCATGGACACGGTGCATCCTCAGCATGTGGCCGTGGGGCACGCTTGTCCTTTTTTTCAACAGCTGGCCGCGTTGAGTAGGGATGAGCTGAACACCCCCCCCGGTTCGCACCAGAACCAGTGAACTGACTGAAAGTTTGCGCAAACTTTAGAACCCCATTAAAGTCTATGGGACTCGAATGTTCAAAATCAAAAGTGCTCATTTTAAAGGCTAATATGCAAGTTATTGTCTTAAAAAGGGTTTGGGGACCCGGGTCCTGCCCCAGGGGACATGTATCAATGCAAAAAAAAGTTTTGAAAACCTTTTTTCGGGAGCAGTGATTTTAATGATGCTTAAAGTGAAAAAAAAGTGAAATATTCCTTTAAATATCATACCTGGGGGGGGTGTCTATAGTATGCCTATAAAGTGGAGCGTGTTTCCCATGGTTAGAACAGTCCCTGCACAAAATGACATTTTTAAAGGAATAAAAGTCATTTAAAACTGCTTGCGGCTTTAATGTATTGTCAGGTCCAGGCAATATGGGTGAAAATCAGTGAGACAAACGGCATGGGTACCCCCCCCACCCCCCAGTCCATTACCAGGCCCTTTGGGTCTTGTATGGATATTAACCACTTCAATACAGGGCACTTTTACACCTTCCTGCCCAGACCAATTTTTCAGCTTTCAGTGCTGAAGCAGTTTGAATGACAATTGCGAGGTCATGCTACACTGTACCCAAACTAAATTTTGCTAAACAAATAAAAAAAGTTTTGCTTTTGTTTCAGTTAAAAATTTTTGTAAATAAGTAAGTTTTTCTCTTTCACTGATGGGCACTGATAAGACGGCACTGATAAGGCGGCACCCATGAGGTGGGACCAATGATCGGGCACTGACAATGGGCACTAATATGCGGCACTTATGGGCACTGGTAGGTGGCAATGATGGATGGCACTGATATGCAGCACTGATGGGCATTGATAGGCGGCACTGATGGGCACTGAAAGGCTGCAAATATGGGTTCTTATGGGTGGCACTGATAGGCGGCACTGATGGGCACTGATGGGCACTAATAGGTGACACTGATGGGCACTGAAAGGCTGCAAATATGGGTTCTTATGGGTGGCACTGATAGGCGGCACTGATGGGCACTGATAGGCGGCACTGCTGGGCACTGATGGGCACTGATAGGCTACACTGCTGGGCACTGATGGGCACTGATACGTGGAACTGATGGGCACTGATACGCGGCACTGATATGAGGCACTGATAGGCATCCCTGGTGGCACTGGCAGTGGTAGGCATTGTGAGTGGCCACTGACTTGCAGCTGCCTGGGCACAGATTAGTATTTCCCTGGGGGTCTAGAGGGCATACCTGGTAGTCCAGTGTGGATGGCCATCCTGGTGGTCCTGGGCGGCTTCCCTGGTGGTCCTGGGTGGGATCCGAGGGGGGGCTGTGCTGATAAACAATCAGCACAGACCCCCCCTGTCAGGAGAGCAGCCGATCAGCTTTCCTCTACTCGCTTCTGTCAGACGCGAGTGAGGAAAAGCCGATCACCGGCTCTTCCTATTTACATCGTGATCAGCCATGATTGGACACAGCTGAGCACGTGGTAAAGAGTCTCCGTCAGAGACTCTTTACCTAGATCGGAGTTGCGGTGTGTCAGACTGACACACTGCAACAATGATCACCGCGATGCGCGCCCCCGGGGGCGCACAACGACTTAATATCCTGATCACGTCATATGACGTCCGGTCAGGATATTAAAACCACTTTGCCGCTGTCATTTTGCTATATGGCAGGCGGCAAGTGGTTAAGGGGAACCCCGCACCCAAATTAAAAAAAGGAAAGAGGTGGGGCCCACAGGCCCTATATACTCTGAACAGCAATATACAGGTGGTGCAAACAAGACAGGGACTGTAGGTTTGTTGTTAAGTAGAATCTGTTTGTAATTTTGAACTGGTACATTTTTAAAGTGTAGCTCCAGCCAAAAAATCTATTTTTAAGCTTTTTGGAAAACACAGGGAAGGGTTATCATCCCCTACAACATTTGTTTTGCTGTCTATGCACCTCTTCAGAAAATTTCACCTCACTTTCTGCCCCAATGACAAATGTTTTTAGAAAATTTGGGGGTTTTAGTGAAACAAGGATTGGTGATAAAGCATCAGTGAAGAGGAGACACGTTTTTCCCATATTAACTCTTACAGGAGAGAATTTCCCTTCCTAGGGGTAGATTTTGTCTCACTTCCTGTTGTCTCCATCAGTTTGCAAGTAGGAGTCATTTGTAAGTTGGATGTTTGAAAGTAGGGGTCTGCCCTATATACTCTGCAGAAATTGGGGCCTTAGGTGTTGGTGAGGGCCTTAGCCCTCACAGTTACTCTTGGTGGGCGCAGGAACGGGCCCTGCTGTAAAATATTTGATCAAGAATTGTAATTACATGCCAATGTTGAACAGTGGTAGAAAAAATGGGCCTTTGGTGGTAGTGATGGTGGTGCTGGTGCCACAACACTGTAAGTCCTCACAGTTACTCTTGGTGGGCGCTGGAACGGGCCCTGCTGTGAAATAATATATCAAAAATTGTAATTACACGCCCCTGTTAAACAGGGGCTGAAAAATTGGGCCTTGGGCATTGGTGCTGGTGCCACAACACTGCAACCCCTCACAGATACTCTAGTTGGAGCGCAGGAATAAGCCCTGCTGCAAAGTATTGCATCAAAAATTGTAATTACACGCCCCTGTTAAACAGGGGCAGAAAAATTGGGCCTTAGCCACTGCTGCCACAACACTACAACCCCTCACAGATGCGATAGTTGGAGCGCAGGAATGTGCCCTGCTGCAAAGTATTGCAGCAAAAATTGTAATTATACTCCCCTGTTAAACAGGGGCTGAAAAATTGGGCCTTGGGCACTGGTGCTGGTGCCACAACACTGCAACCCCTCACAGATATTCTAGTTGGAGTGCAGGATTGATCCCTGCTGCAAAGTATTGCATCACAAATTGCAATTACATGCCCCTGTTAAACAGGGGCTGAAAAATTGGGCCTTGGCCACTGGTGGCGCTGGCCAGAACCAAAAATGTTCTTACAAGCTATCAGCATGAAAATTGAGGCGGAAGAGGATAGTCACTCAGCATCAGCATAGGCAGTCTTGAAGGGATCTTGCATTAAAAAAAAAATCAATCGGTTACATCAGCATCAGGTGCTTGGTAGCTGGTGATCCAAGACTGATTCATTTTGATGAAGGTCAGCCGATCGACCGATTCGGTGGACAGGTGCACCCTGTGATTGGTTACAAAGCCTCCAGCAGCACTGAATGTGCATTCCCAAAGAACACTGAATGCAGGACAGGCCAGTAGCTCAATTACATACTGTGCAAGCTCTGGCCAGTGATCCATCCTCAAGACCCAGTAACCCAGAGGATTTTCAGTGGGAAAGGTGTCCAAGTCTGATCTTGCCCCAGGGTATTCCTGCACCATGTGAATCAGATGCTGGCGATGGTTGCTGGAACCCATCAGACCTTAGGGCTGCGGACTAAAAAATTGTCTGAACGCATGGGTCAGACGACCACCTTCTCCACCGCTCCTTCTGTGACTGACCGAAGCCTCAGCAACACGTTCTCCAGGAGGACCAGGAAATTGTAACCTCCAAGGCTCTGGAAACGCGTTGCACAAACCTTTATGCAAGGCCTCCCGAAGATGTTTCATCCTCTGCTCCCTCTGCGACGGCAAGATAAGGTCCTCAACCTTACCCTTGTAACATGGATCAAGGAGGGTTGCCAACCAGTAATGATCCCTCCCCTTGATACCACAAATACGAGGATCCTTCCGCAGGCTTTGCAGGATCAGGGAGGCCATGCAGCGTAGGTTTGCTGAGGAATTCATGCCTAAGTCCTCTGGGTCACTAAGGACGACATGATCCACAGCCACCTCCTCCCAGCCACGTACAAGTCCATGGATTCCTGCGGACTGTAAATGATCCCTTGAAGACTGTTGTTGATGCTAAGTGCCAGACTCCACCTCCATGCTGACATAATCCTCCTCCTCTTCCTGTGTGATTGGCAGGCACGCAGGAACACTGTCTGGATAAAGGGGGCCTTGAGAGGTAAGAAAGTCCTCATCTTCCTCCCTCTGTTCTGCCTCAAGTGCCCTGTCCATTATTCCACATAGCGTGTGCTCCAACAGGTGGACAAGAGGGACAGTGTCACTGATGCATGCACTGTCACTGCTCACCATCCTCGTGGCCTCTTAAAATGATGACAGGACAGTGCATGCATCCCTGATCATAGCCCACTGGCGTGGGGAAAAAACCCAAGGTCCCCTGACCCTGTCCTGGTGCCATAGTCGCATATGTACTTATTGATGGCCCTCTGCTGCGTGTGCAGCCACTGCAGCATGGCCAATGTTGAGTCCACCTGGTGGGCATGTCACAGATTAGGCGGTTCTTGAGCAGGTTAAATTCATTTTGGAGGTCAACCAGCCGAGCACTGGCATTATATGACCTGCGGAAATGCACACAGACTTTCCTGGCCTGCCTCAGGACATCCTGTAAGCCCTGGTACCTGCCCAAGAACATCTGCACCACCAAGTTAAGGACGTGAGCCAAACAGGGCACATGGGTCAGTTGTCCCTGTCGGAGGGCGGAGAGGAAGTTGGTGCCATTGTCACAAACCACCATACCTGGCTTAAGCTGGCGTGGCATCAACCACCTCTGAACCTGCCCCTGCAGAACTGACAGAATCTCTGCCCCAGTGTGGCTCCTGTCCCCCAAGTACACCAGCTCAAGCACCGCATGGCATCTTTTTGCCTGCGTGCTTGCGTAGCCCCATGAATGCCTACAGAGCACCACTGGTTCAGAGGACAAATCAGCACAGGAATAGGCCACGGAGGAAGAAGAACAGGAGGGGTGGAGGAGAGAGGTGTGGCAGAATCACCACTAGTAGAATTTTGGAGGCGTGGTGGCAGAACAACCTCCAACACTACTGCACCCTGTCCTGCATCCTTCCCAGCTGCCAGAAGAGTCACCCAGTGCGCGGTGAAAGATAGGTAACGTCCCTGTCCATGCCAGCTGGAACATGAGTCAGCGGTAATATGCACCTTATTGCTGACCACCTTGTCCAGCAAGGCCAAGACATTGCCTTCCACATGCCGGTAGAGAGCTGGAATCGCCTTCCGTGAGAAAAAGTGGTGTTTGGGAACCTGCTACTGAGGGACCACACATTCCACAAACTCACGGAAGGGGCAGAGTCTACCAACTGAGAAGGCAGCAGTTGAAGTGCTAGCAATTTAGCCAAGCTAGCATTTAACCGCTAGGCATGTGGATGGCTGGGAGCAAACTGGGGCAGCAGTTGGGGCTGGGAAAATTTGCCTGGTACAATCTGACGTCGGTGTACCGATAGCAGATTGCCCACAAGTACTTGGCTGTGACACACCTAATTCTACATCTTCATTCCTCTCAGTGCAGGTTTCAGAGAGGACTGAAGGTATAGTGGGGTTGGAGATCCCAGCTGATGAGGAGCAAGGAGAGGTCTACTTTGTTCTTTGGTGTGGGTCTTTTAGGAACACTTGCCAATGAACTGCATGGCAGGTCGACATATGTCTGGTCAAGCATGTGGTGCCCAAGCAGGTGATGTTTTGGCCACGTGAGATACGCTTGAGACATATGTTGCAAATAGCAGCGGTGGGATCTGATGCACTCATCTCAAAAAAGGCCCACACCAAGGAACTTTTGGAATAACATGCAGAGACAGCAGCACCCTGCACATGTGGAGCTCTACAGTGTGATGCAGTCGGTGTGCTGCCCTTAAGCTGACCCCTGGAGGACATCCTGCCTCGTTGGAGATGTGCCTCCTCCTCCTCCTCTTCTCTCCTATTAGGCACCCACGTGGAGTCAGTGACCTCATCATCCCCTCCCTCCTCATCACTGGAGCAAAGCTGGCAGTATGCTGCAGCTGGGGGAACATGACTGCCAGATTGCTGTCCTTCTTGGGCACCCCCTCTCTCTGGGCTCACGTTACTGCCTTCCTCTAGGTGGGTACCATCATCGGAGCCTTAAAAATGCTGATCATCCATCTGGAGCATGTACCCAACACTGTGATCAAACAGTTCGGGGGACTACTCAGGAGGACATGGTGGGGCTAGGGAAGGAGTGACTGATGCCATTGAGCCGAGGGAAGAGGCCACGTTGGCAGCTGCTTTGCCAGACAAAGTACCCTGAGCCTGGGTGAGAGAGGATGAGGAGAATGAGGACGGCTTGGGCTACCAAGTCTTCGGCATGTTGTGGCTCAACGCGGCCAGCTGCCGAAAAAAAGGACAAGCGTGTCCCCTGGCCACGTGCTGATGAGGATGCACCGTCTCCACAACCAGCACTGTTGCCTTTAGACACAGAGCCTGTTTGCCCTCTTTTATTGGCTTGTGACTGTCTGCCTCTCCTTGTTGGCCTTCCTCACATACTAATGGCCTGCAGTGAGATGTAGCTGCACAAAGCTGGGATGTATATTGTCAAGTTGAACCTTGAAATAAAGGACATCAACGCCAATAGAGCTGCATTTGTCTCATGTATGTTTACTTCAGAATATGCACTGTACATACAGCGGATCACATCTTCCAAGGGGATGTGATACAAATTACAGAGTGGTTCAAACTTTTATAGAAGCTCCTAGCATTACATTCTATGGCGGGCAAAAGCCCAAAGTTACACGTCACATGTACGCATTTTACTAAGTATTTCAACACAGCTTTTGGCCAGTTTTCTGGGTCATCTTGACCTGACTATTTTTAATTAACAAATTATTTTGACAGAAAAGGAAGAATAAATATTTAGGAAAGGTTAATTTGACTTTTAGACAGGGACTTTCTATGTCAACATCTTCCCATATCACATCCTTTCCGAGAATTGTGTCATATCATTGGCAGAACATTTAATTGTCAGCTGGTCAGTCACTTGTGTTGCAATACCAAAAGAATTCAGAAACATCTTAGAGAAAAACAAGAATAATAAGAAATATCAAAAATACAAATTCATGTTGAAGAGGAATTCTGGATACATAGAAAGATATGGTTCATATATTTCATATCTTCACAGCCCCTCCTGTGTTTAGAATTCTTTCGGTATCCCTTTTAAGCTTCTTCTGTATCTTTAGGTTGATCTCCAGGTATACGGACCACCATCTCATGAGCAGTTCTGACTCGAGACCTTAAGGGCCCAGAAGAACCAATATTAGTACCAGCACGTGTGATTATCTTCAAACAACATTTCCATAACATAGGTGCGCATTTAACTATTAGGATTATGAGGACTATAATTCCTACGATATATAGAATACCATGTAAAATTCCAGAAAACCATCCTGAAATACCAGAAAACCAGTTGAGAGGATTGAGCCAGGAAAGCCAGCTTTCCCAGCTACCTTCAACCCAAGCAGTTTCGGTATGTTCTTTGCAAAATTTAACCTTCATTTGTTGTACCTTTTCTACATGCAAAATGATGGCATCTTCAGTCTTAGTATCATTTCCAATGTAGTTACAACAAGTAGTTCCCACTATGGTGCATATTCCTCCTTGACTGGCCGTGAGATAATCCAGCACCAGCCGGTGCTGCAAAACCTCTTTTTTGATCATCTTCAATTCTATAGCAAGGGCTATAAAGTTTCTATCATACAAGGCAGTAATGTTATCCATCAGGTCTGCCAAATCAATGATGAAGCTGAAAGCCTTTTTAATACAACATCTATTTACCCAAGGAATAGAAAACAATGGTTTAATCTCTCTGTCATGTGATTCAATACTTGTAAAGTTATCATCTGACTTAGGATAAAATGTAGGCCTATCGGGAGTATCGTCATTTTTCACATTCATTTCAGAGTCTTCTTCTTCTTCTTGTCCTCCTGGGGTTTCATCTTCTCCTGGAGCTGACTGATCAATGAGATCCCTTTTAACAAGGTGCACAAAGTCTTTTTTAAGAAAGTGTACAGGTATTTTGTGGAGCTGTGTTTCTTGAAAGTCATTATCCTCCATATACCAAGTAGCAGGTATGACTCTACCAAAGTAACAAACCCCATTAGAGTTCAAAGGAACCCAAGAATATGCTTTCTTTCCACATATGAAATAATAACCTGGTGGAGCAGCACAAGCTTTATTGAAATTATATCCTTGTAGACACATCAATAGATCAATAGCTTCATATTGTTTTTTTTTTTTTGTGGTCTTTCTCTTTCCCCTACTCCCTTACCTAAGCACTGGGTAGGTGGGTGGTAAACACAAGTAAGGGGGGGGGGGTCCTTTTTAAGCACCACAAGTTAAGAGTGGAAGAGGAGAGTGTCTTCCCCTTCTCTCTAGTCACAGGGTACAAGGATTATTGTGGAGGCAAGTTTGAATGAGCACAGTAAAAGAGAGGAAAGAGAGAAGGGGAGGGATTATTTTTTATTTTATTTTGTTTTTACTATTCAAGAAAGGAGCAATTAATACTTTAAATCACAAGCACTACGAATTTAGAGGGGAAGAGAAGAGTGTCTTCCCCTTTCCCACTATTCACAATTTTTTTTTTTTTTTTTGCTATGAAAGATCACATGCACAACTCAATAATTAATGAATTAACGGTAATATACAACATGAAATTAGTGTAAGGGGGAAGCTCACTTAATAGTTTTTATCTAAAGTACGCACGTACACGGGGGGGAAGGAATTGGAGTAAAATCAACATGGAGGAGTGGGGATGGATCACAGATTAAGGAAAGGGGTAGGAGAGAATAATAGGGGGGAGGGAGAAAGGGGGGAGAGGGAGAGGGGAGGGAGAGGGAATAGAGAGGGGTAGAAGGAAAGGGAAGAAGAAGAGGAAATTCCACCTTTTTTTTTTTTTCTGGGTTGTAAGTTTATAATATGTAAATTATTGATGCGGGGATAGGAGGGGTAATTATGGAATGATGTAATGTAATTTGTGTTTTTGTTTTTTGGGTTGAATGAAGGGGTATAATATGTTGTATAACTGGTGTAATTATATAAATGAAAATAAAAATTGTGATTATAAAAAAAAAAAATAGCTTCATATTGTTCTGCCGGGAATGTTGACGATGTGTGTAGTCATGTAATTCCTGATATTTATCAGTTTTTCACACAGTATCCTTACCATCAAACCAGTACTTGATATCGGCATTATCCATGCAGGTGGAGTTCCCAATCGGTCGGGTAGTACTCTGGTAACCCTGGGAAAGCAACTCAGGTGTATAAGTTCGAGTAAAGTTAATGCAGACTGCTGGTTTTCTCAATGGAGCATTTGTGAACTGTAGAAGTGAAATAGCTCTGTCAATCATTGTTCTACTGACTTCAAAAAAGTGTGCACTGTCCTCTATTTCAGCTAAAGTGCTAGGTATTCCTAATAAAGGTTTAGTCTTATGAGAAATAGGTGCATGTGTGCATATCCAGCAATTAGTGATATTCAGTTTCTTGGCAGCTTGCAGGTGCATAGATACAAAAGAGTTATGGAAAGGCTCTGCTAGTTTGGCATGATATTCATGTGCGGCTTCCCTTCGTGCTCTTAGATCAATATCTGATATTCTTCCATTACAGTAGCATTAAAAAGAAAAGTGTCTTGTATCTTACCCCTTTCTTTCTTGTATGTCCATTCATATGCCATAACTGTAATCCATACCACCACTCCACCACAGAGGATAACACTCCAGAGCTTTACATTCATCCTAGGCCCTAGGAGATTCATTCTGCAGTTTTCTTGCTCGCGTACGAGTCAGTGGAGGAGACCTGGAAGGTAAAGGTACAGAACAAATCTTGCCAGTAGCAGACCAGCTTATATTCTCTTTTGGAACCACAGACTTCTTACAGTGTGAACCATGCACCCAATACTTATAGTCTTTCAGCTTCACTGCAGTAGGAGACACAAGAATGACCTGAAAAGGTCCTTTCCACTTAGGGGACAAAGTAGTCCGGGGTGTGTGATTCTTGATATACACCCAATCTCCTGACTTTAGTCCATGAGTTCCTTCACTCGTGTCCACAGGTTGTCCTGCTTTGGCTCTGGAAAAAGTATCAGAAAACACATTTGCCAATTTGCGAACATATTCTATCATGGAATCTTTTTTTGTTTCAATGCTTTTTATTGGATATTTTCATACTAAAGAGAACATGAAAGGTACTTTGAAAGGTACATGGACATACGCATCATCAGATATACATAGTTAACTTATATTGTCTTATCATTGAATTAATAATAATAATAACTTCTCATTTATTGTCAGAGTTTTTAGGCCATATAGACCAACATTCGTCGAACATTTTACAAGTCATAGAGTTTATGGCTATAAGACGTTCAAAAGTATAGTTTCTGTGAACTGCTGTGATTACGTCAGATACATTTATAGCTTTTCTGGATTTCCAATTACGTAGGATCAGTAAACGTGTTTCTAGGAGTATGTGAGTTATGATAGGTCTAAAGGCTGTCTGGAATTTATCTATGTTCAAGTGTAGGATCGCCAGGGCTGGGTCAGGTTTTGTAAGCATTCCAGTTATGGAGGAGATTAATTGGAATATTTGATTCCATAGACTCTTGATGCTTGGGCAATGCCAGAGCATATGTATCAAATTTCCTATGTGGCCACATTCTCTCCAGCATTTTGGTGATGCACCTGGGAAGAAGGTAGCTATTCTGTACGGAGTATAGTGCCATCTATTGGCCATTTTAATTGTAAGTTTCCAGTGTTTAACACAATGAGATGCTTTATGAATTTCTCGAAAGGAATGTACCCATTGGTCATCTGAGAAGGTGGTACCGAGATCTACCTCCCATTTTGTCATTGCTATAGTTTTGGTGAACTGTAGTTTTTCGTGAATTAAGTTGTAGAAGAATGATATGCCTTTTGTGTCTTGTTTGGATGTGGAGTAGAATTGCCATATTGTGCTTGGTATGGGTATGGTCGGTGTAGCTCGTGGTTTAAGGAAGTGTGCGATTCTCATGCATAAGAATCTCGTGTCATTCTTGAGTTGGTATTGTGTCATAATGCGGTCTACTGATTTGTGTTGTGTTCCCTCGTATAGGTCAGAGATATGTGTGATGCCTTTATCCGTCAAATCTTTGACTCTTATCATTGGTATTTTGGATTCTAGCAGAGTTAGTGGCAAGTTATAGTTTATCGTTTGGTTATCCTGTCTTTGTTGTTTTAAAATGTATCTCTATGCTTTCAGGGAGGTCTGCAATGTAGGTGATAGTTTGTGTATTTCCCATTGGTCCCAGCTGTCACTTATAAGCATTAGTGCTAGGTGTTTTGTTGGTGAAATTGTGTTTTCAATGTCCACCCATAATGGAGTGTCATTCTCTTGAAACCAGTATTTAATCTGGTCTAAGCGTACCGCCCACAGGTAATCATATATGTCTACTAATCCAGCCCCTCCTGCTTTTCTGTGTGTTGTTAGATTATTTCGTGAGCATCTGGCTTTTTTTCCATCCCAACTGTATTTCCAACTAAGATTTGAAATGCTCTTGAGGTAATGGCTTGGAATGTGAACTGCCAGGGTGCGAAACAAATAGAGTATTTGAGGCAATATTAGCATTTTGTAGGCAGTTATTCTACCCAGCCATGATGTTTCTTTTTTGGACATGTCCTTGAACTGGGCTTCCAGTTTGGCTATTAGTGGAGGCATGTTAGCCTTAGCAAGTGCCGATGTTTTATTAGTAATTTTTATTCCTAAATAAGTGATTCCTCCAGAGCTCCATGTATAGGGTAAGTTTGTTTGTAGGGTGTTTCTGGTGTTGGGAGGTACTCCCAGATCCAGAATCACTGATTTGGTAAAATTGACTTTGTAGTAGGAGATATCCCCAAATTCAGTGAGGATATTGTGTACTTCGGTTAGAGATGTGAGTGGATTAGTCAATAGGAGGATTACATCATCCGCAAACAGGTTGATGGTGTGTGTATTAGAGCCAAACTGAAAGCCCTTAATCCGTGGGTGAGTCCTAATGGTTTCAGCCAAGGGTTCAATCATTAGGTTAAAAATGGTCGGAGACAGGGGGCAGCCCTGCCTCGTCCCATTTGATATTTTGAAAGTTGTGGACAGAAAACCATTGGAATATACTTGTGCGGACGGACAAGAGTATAAGGCCATAATAGCTTTAAAGATGGAGCCCCTGAAGCCGTATTTGTGTAAAACCATTTCCATATATGTCCAATGGACTCTATCGAACGCCTTCTCTGCGTCTATGGATAGCAGCAGAGAAGGCGTTCGAGATTGCTCCGCATGATGCAGCACATTAATGATTCTCCTGGTAGCATCAGAAGTCTGTCTCCCCCTCACAAAGCCCATCTGGTCGCTTTTGACTAATGTAGGTATGATGTTAGTTAGTCTTTTGGCTAATAATTTTGCATATACCTTAGTATCTGAGTTGAGAAGGGATATGGGTCTAAAATTAGCTGGTGTGGTAGGGTCTTTCCCTGGTTTTGGAAGTGTCACTATGTGTGCTCTCAGCATCTCTTGTGGGAGGGTTGCAGCGGTTGTGGCTTTGTTGAATACCTTGGACATGCATGGAGAAAGTATGTATTTGAATGCTTTAAAGTATTCATTAGAAAGGCCGTCTGGGCCTGGTGATTTCCCATTGGGTAGAGAATATATCGTGTTTTCTATTTCCTGTGTTGTGATGGGGTTGTTTAGAGTATTTAGTTGAGTTTCTGATAGAGATGGGAGGATTATCTTTTCCAGGAACGTTTGTATTTTATCTGCTGTTGGTTGGTGTGTAGATGTGTCAGTGTGTAGGTTATATAGTGAGCTATAATATGTGGCAAATTGGTTCGCTATGTCTTTGGGATTGATAATTTTGTGTTTATCAGAGGGGTGTAGCAAGTATGCTATTCTAGATTTGGAACGGGCCGCCTTAAGTCTGTTCGCCAGGTATTTACCTGCTCTATTTGCATTGTGATAATAATTTAGTTTCAGGCGTCTAAGGTGTTTATCGTATTGTTGTGTTAGCAACTCTCTTAGTTTTTCCCTAAGGATTGATAGTTGTTTAATCAGAGGTGCTGATGGTGCTTGCTTGTTTTGTGCGTCTATAGTGTGTATTTTTGTGAGAATCTCATTAAATTCTTTGGCCTGTCTCTTTTTCTCTCTAGCTCCTATTTGTATTAAAATGCCTCGTATGAAGGCCTTATGGGCGTTCCAGACTATATATGGGTCTGAGACTGAATCTGAGTTGTCTGAGAAATAGTTTTCGAGATGCTGAGAAATTGATTTTTGAAAGTGTGGGTCTTGAATAATGCGTGAATTACAGCGCCAGATGGGTGGTGATGAGGAGACTCCCTTCTCTGAAACAGACATAGATATGGCAGCATGGTCTGACCATGTAATCTCATGTATTTTTGTTGATTCAACATTTTGCAGGAGCCATTTGTCTGTTAAGAACATGTCTATACGTGAGTAAGAACCATGTCTGCTGGAGAAAAAGGTATAGTCTTTTTCGTTCGCGTGGAGACATCTCCATGCGTCAAATAGTTCTTCCTGTTTCAGGATATTGTGGAGGGATAGCTTACTGGTGGGTTTACCTGAGGATGAGTCCAAAAGAGGATCTGAAACGACGTTGAAGTCTCCACAGATTAGGAGGTTACCATATTTCATGGCATTGGCTTTGATGAGAACTTTTTTTAGGAAACGCAATTGATGGGAATTTGGGGCATACAGCGTGACAATCGTGTATGGGTTGGAATTGATGTCTCCTGCGACAATTAGATAATGACCTCCCTCGTCTGTAATAACTTCTTTGGGTTGGAACGAAAGAGAGTTTCTTATGGCTAGGAGAACTCCTCCTTTTTTCCTTTCGGGATCACAGGACATGTAGATAGTTGGGTATGCGGTATGTAGGCATTTGGGGGTTTTGTGTAGTTGGAAATGTGTTTCCTGGACACAAAGAATGTCCGCATCCTGTTTACAGGCTTCTTTCCACAGAGAAAATCTCTTTGCCGGGTGGTTTAAGCCTCTGGCGTTGATTGATAAGATTTTGATCGTCATAGTGTGAGGGAACAAGGTTTGGTGGCTGTGTGTTGTTGGTACTTACAGTTCCCGGTGGTTATTATTCGTGTCTCTGACGCTGGAAGTGAGAAGAGTATCCGGTGGACGTCTTCTTCAGCGGTGGGTGACATGGTGTTGCAAAGGATGCTGCGTATATCCAAAAAATGAAACAAAAGGAAAAATAACAAGAAAACAAGAAAAGTTAACTGGGTGGACATAAGAAATGGATCTGAAAACTGATCCTCGTGCAGTTTTAGCTGCTACTGCTGTGCGGAGGGTAATAGATGAGAATCTAATTAGATGTCTCCATCCCGGAGAGATTGAATTGTGTAAGTAGGTTTATGTTAGACCATCGGCTTTCTTTTTCTTTGGTGAACGTCTCTTAGAGACCACCTGCCATTCGTTTTGCATGTGTTGTAGGTTTGTGGGCTCAGCTGGTTGGGGACTTTGATCCGTGAGGATGCCCCATTGACGTAGAGCTGTAAGGCCTTCTTCTAGCTTAGACACGGATATTGTGTTCCCGTTGTGTGTAATAGACAGGGTTGCAGGATATTTCCACTTGTGTAGAATATTGTGGTTCCTCAACGCTTTGGTGATCGTCAGCAGGTTGCGACGACGCTGCAGTGTGTGTCTGGACAGGTCAGGGAGCATCCTGATGTTAGCATATTGTTGGGGTAAATTCTCCTGTTTGCGTGAGAGTTGGAGGATTTGATCCTTGATGTGATAGAAATGCAATCTGAGGAGTGTATCTCTTGGGGTGTCGTCAGATAAAAATGAAGGTTTGGGGATCCTGTGGATCCTATCCACAAGGAGGTCTTGGGCCGTTGCTCCCGGCATCAGGGTGGAGAAAAGGGTTTGGGCAAACTGCAAGAGCTGGTTAGGAGGGATGGATTCGGGGACTCCCCTTAGTTTGAGGTTGTTCCTCCTGGACCTGTCTTCTAAGTCCGCCATTTTGTCTTTTAACCACGCTATATCTTCTCCCTGTGCCTTGTGTGCGTCTACCAGCTGGTTATATGAAGAAGTGTATTCCTCCATTTTAGTTTCAACATGGTTTACCCTTCGGCCTATGGCTTGAACTTCCCTCTGGCAATCATTTAGGCCTTGGAGCATGTCTGCCTGTAGTGAGGTTCTCAAAGACAGTAGCATATCTTTAAGCATCGTGTCTGACACTGGCCTGTCTGCTGTGGGAAAGTCTGCTATGGGGTCCCCCCCCTGTGTATGCTGGCTTGTGCTGGCATTTTGCGGCCCGCTTACCTCCATGCTCAGGTCGGGTTGCGGCCTAGCAGGGGAATCCCTTCTCTGTCTGGACTTGGCTGGGCTCCTGGTAGTGGGGCTGGATGTCCCAGAGGAGGCTTCGCTGGGGCACTGTTGCGGATGGGTTGTTTTGGGTGGTGTCCCCTGATCTCTCATGGGCGCTCCGGACGGGTGCCGCTGCTGCGAGTTCTGAGCTCCGTCGCGGCCATTTTGCTGTAGGCCGCGCGCCGCTGAGCCGAAAAAGGAGTCCAATTTCCGCGGCTGTTGCGGGGTCTTTCGATGCCGGGGCATCCTTGCTGCAGAGAGCGGGGATTCGTCGTCTCGGTGGAGGTATTTGTGAGCTCTGATACCGCTGATGGTGTTCGATGGATGCGGATATCTCCGGTGGACGAGCGGAGCTCCTAGACTCCACGTCCATCTTGGAGTCCGGTCGCCACGCCCCCCCTTCTATCATGGAATCTTGACCATGTATTAAAGTCACTGTCTCTGGCTGCACAAGAGATGAATGTAATCTCCTGGGCGGTCGCCCAAACAATATGTCAAAAGGTGACAGTCCATGTTTCTCTTTAGGGGTAGTCCTAATGGTCGCCAAGGCTATAGGTAACCCTTCTACCCATGTGCTTTGTCCATTAGCAGTTATTTTGGCTAAATACCTCTTCAGGGTTTGATTGCTGCGTTCCACCATCCCACTAGTCTGAGGTCTGTAAGGAGTATGCAATTGCTGTTTCATACCCAAAATATTCACTAAGTCTGTTATCAAAATGTGTCCCTCTATCTGAGGAAATTATTGACCCTATACCAAACCTTGGGATCAATTCCCTCATCAGACATTTTACCACAGTTCTGGCATCATTTTTGGACGTGGGCCAAGCCTCTGGCCAGTTCAAAAATTGATCAATGCAAACAAAAAGATACTTAAATCGACCACAAGGGGGCATATCCGAGAAGTCAATTTGCACAATTTGAAATGGCTCTTCAGTATGTGGAATATGCTTCATGGGAGTGGGCACTGACCTTCCAATGTTAAGCATTTGACATATAGAACATTCAGTAACCTGTTTAGCAGCATATGCAGAAAAACCTGGAGCCAACCGACACATCCCTCCTGTTGAAACATGGCAAGGCCCATGGCTCAAAGCAAACAAAGAAGGAAACAATGTCGGAGGAGTCATTTCATGTGTAATTTCACATATTCCCATGGCATGTTTGAGCAATATATCATTTAGTGACAACTTTGTGCAAAAAAAAAAAAAAATTGTCTCTTTCCCGCAACTTGTGTCACAATATAAAATATTCCATGGACTCGACATGCCTCTCAACAAATAGCTTGGGGTGTCTACTTTCCAAAATGGGGTCATTTGGGGGGGTTTTGAACTGTCCTGGCATTTTATGCACAACATTTATAAGCTTATGTCACACATCACCCACTCTTCTAACCACTTGAAGACAAAGCCGCTTCTGACACTTTTTGTTTACATGAAAAATATTATTTTTTTTGGCAAGAAAATTACTTTGAACCCCCAAACATTATATATTTTTTTAAAGCAAATGCCCTACAGATTAAAATGGTGGGTGTTTCATTTTTTTTTTCACACAGTTTTTGCGCAGCGATTTTTCAAACGCATTTTTTGGGGAAAAAACACACTTTTTTAAATTTTAATGCACTAAAACACACTGTATTGCCCAAATGTTTGATAAATTAAAGAGATGATCTTAGGCCGAGTACATGGATACCAAACATGACATGCTTTAAAATTGCGCACAAACGTGCAGTGGCAACAAAATAAATACATTTTTAAAAGCCTTTAAAAGCCTTTACAGGTTATCACTTTAAATTTACAGAGGAGGTCTACTGCTAAACTTACTGCCCTCGATCTGACCTTCGCGGTGATACCTCACATGCATGGTGCAAGTGCTGTTTACATTTGACACCAGACCGACGCTTGCGTTCGCCTTAGCGTGAGAGCAGGGGGGGCAGTGTTGCTTTTTTTTTCTTTATTAATTATTTGCTTTTTTATCTTATTTTTAAACTGTTCCTTTCATTTCTTTTTTTTTAAATCATTTTTATTGTTATCTCAGGGAATGTAAATATCCCCTATGATAGCAATAGGTAGTGACAGGTACTCTTTTTTGAAAAAAATGGGGTCTATTAGACCCCATTTATTAGACCCTAGATCTCTCCTCTGCCCTCAAAGCATCTGACCACACCAAGATCAGTGTGATAAAATGCTTTCCTAATTTCACAATGGCGCTGTTTACATCCGGCGAAATCTAAGTCATAAAATGCGTACCTGAAGACAAGAAAAGGTTAACAATAAAGCACAGTAAACAGTAAAGTATAAAAAATTGCATACCTGAAAAGCAAACATGATAAAACATAATAGCAATAAAACATTGCAGAATAGAATACAGTAAAAAAGAGCCGAACAATAGAGAGAGAATAGAGAGAGAAAGAACAATAAAACGACAACTATTATTTTTTATTTTATATTTTTTTTGTGTTTTTTTTTTTTACACTGTTTTTGTAACTGTTAATTTTATAACGGTAACCAGTTCCAGGTTCGGGTCTCTCAAAATGTGATGGCATCTTGGGAGACCCTGTAAAAGTGTATCCTAGTCTGTGCAATGCTGTACCCTACGCTAATACTCAACTAGTGCATGGTAGCATTCAAAACATTCACCAGTGCAAAGACCAGGATTGTCAGGACAGGAGGGACAATAATAGCGGGTGTCACGCCTATATCCACGCTTGCTGCAGACACAACATCTTTTTTGGGGGGGTTCGTTGGGTAGGGGTACTCGGGAGCAGATAAAGAAAATGCCTCTCATGCAGCTGACTGCATTTGATTGGGGATGTAAATGGGGGAAGTACGGGCGCTGCAGAAGTGGTGGGTTCCCAATTAGGATTGACGAATGCAGCAGGAAGGGCATAATGGGCACGACGGCCTGTGTTTGTCTTCTTGGTGGCAGCGGGACACTACTTGTGCTTGCCACCTCACCAGCTTCAACTGCACTTATGGGACTCGCCACGTCACCAAGTGTTACTGCAGTGCTGCTTTGACTACGACCGGGGTGTACTACGCCATTGGTGCTTGCCAGTTCACCAAAACGCTACCAAAAAAACTGATAGCGATCGCAGGGATCAGGCCTGACTCTGCGAATGCTGCAGTTATGCGTTTAGTGTTTTGTAAGTGTCAGTGTTCGATCGATATTGCACTTGGATGGGCTGGGGTGGGCTGGGCTGGGCGGAGGGGGCAAAACGCAGGTGCTAGCAGGTATCTGGGCTGATCCTGCTAACACTGCGTTTTTGGGAACCCTAAACTGCTGGGGACGCTAGTATGGATCTGATCGGATCAGATATTGATCCGTTCAGATACTATACCACTAAGGGAGTTGTATGCTGCGTGCGTGGGTGTTAGCGGTACTGGCGCTAATCTGACGCTGCCTGGGGCGACGCATATCACTGCCGGGCGATCAGGGGGCTAAACCTTTATTCGGTAATAAACGGCGGGTGCCCTGACACTATAAAAAATAAACAAACTAACCAGCGTCACCCATAACGGTTATACGTTATCAGTGGTGAAAGGGTTAACTTGGGGCAATCAAGGGGTTAAAACATTTATTAGATAGTATATGGGGGTCCCTGTCGCTATAAAACACTGACGGCGAACCTAAATATTTATGTCCCTAACTAGCGTCACCAGTGACACTAATACAGTGATCAGAAAAATTATCGCTTAGTGACACTGGCGACAGGGGGTGATCAAGGGGTTAAAACTTTATTAGGGGGGGTTAGGGGGGTACCCTAGACCTACAGAGGGCTAATACTAACTGCCCCACCACAGTAACTGTCACAAACTGACACCATGCAGTAATCAGAAAAAAAAAACTGCTTGGTGTCAGTGTGACAGGGGGGGTGATTAGGGGGTGATCGGGGGGATCGGGGGGTAAAGGGGGGTGTTATGTGTGCCTGGCATGTTCTACTGTGATGTGTGTGTGTTGTGCACTCACATTTTAGTCTTCTCTCCTCGGCGCCAGAACGGAAACTGCCGAGCCGAGGAGAGATGACATCACATCCCCTGCCTCTGTGTACTACACAGAGGCAGGGGAAGAATCACATTGGCTGGGAATGATTGCGAGGGGGGGCCACGATCGGATGGCCTCCCCCTCATCTCTGATTGCTGCCAGACCAAAGGCGACCGCCTCAGGCACCGAGGGGGTCCGATTGGACCCCCCGCCCGCGGGAAGGCAATCACGTACCAGGTACGTGATTTTGCCTGCCCGTGCCATTCTGCTGATGTATATCAGCGTGAGGCGGTCGTCAAGTGGTTAAGAGGCAGCTGGGCTGCTGCCAATAATCTAACAATTAACTCTTTATGTTTTATAGGGGTTCCTGCTGCTGGCAAATAACCCCTTTCTTGCCAGAGTTGTGCAAAACTATGCACTATGCCTACAGCATAGGCTGAGTCACTATAAATATTTACAATAGCCCCTTCTGATTGGGGTTAATAAATTGCTGGCATAAGGAGAAAATCTAAAGTCTCCCTTTACTTCAAGTATGTTTTACTCCCATTCCTTCAGTGGTTAAAACTATAGTTACTCCTGTATTTATTAGTATACCTCTGTCTAGCAGACTGTCAGGGGAGTATGGCGATAAAACAAAAGAACATTTATGACACTGACCTCCCATTCTTTCTTATAGAGGCTCAGTGACTTTGGCAGTAATTACATCATTACTTACCCTGACCAAAATTACCTGCTGATTCAAAGTGGCAACATTGGCATCACATATACCGTATATACTCGAGTATAAGTCAAATTTTTCAGCACCTTTTTTTGTGCTGAAAGTGCCCCCCTCGACTCATACTCGAGTCAAGCACTTTTCTGCTAGGAACCTTAAATTTGGTGTGCAAACCGAGTGAACCGGGTACCATAACATATTCAAAGCTGGGGTTCCTAGCCCCAAGTGGCCCCGAGATATGGGGCCCCAAAATAGGTTCGGAAAATGTCATTCTCTGCTGCAGAAAAGTGCTTGACATTTTCTGAACCAATATTTGGGGTCCTGTATCTCGGGGCCACTTGGTTCTAGAAATCCCAGCTTTGGATATTTTATGGTGCTAGTTCCACTGGGTTTGCACACCAAATTTGGGGTTCCTAGCACTAGAGATACGGGGCCCCAAATTCGGTCAACTGTGTCCATCTGTAGCAATGTCATTTCGGGACACTTTGGGTTCAGAGACCCCAAATTTTGGCTGCAGCTAGGGGGCATCTAGGAACACTTAACTACTGAGTTTGAAGTTCGGGGGACCTATGGCTGCAAATAGGCACAGTGAGGCATGCAAATGGGCACTGTGAGGCTGCAAATGGGCATTGTTGACCCTCTTTTCCACTTACAGTAGCTGTGCATTTCTCACCCTCGTCTTATACTCGGGTCAATAAGTTTTTCCCATTTTTTTGTGGTAAATTAGGGCCTCGACTTATACTCGGAACGACTTATACTCGAGTATATACGGTATTTAACAAACTCTTTGAATCGCCTTTATCTATTAAACACAGGATAGATAAACCATTAACTGACACATCAATCATTGGTTCTGTATTTTGTCCCAAATTCAAGACAGCAAGTTCAGGGAAGGAATGAAATTTTCATTAATCAAATCACCACACTCCACTTTCTGCTGAACCCGAGCCCCCACTCTTGGGGCATTTCTAACATACATCTTAGTCCTGCTAGACTTAGCTTATCTTTCCCTCCTAATTTGAACAGCTAAGACCTGCACCTTAATACTTTCCATATGCAGTGCTGCTTTTCCCGGTACAGGAACTTGTTATACATTCATTATTATTTATTTTTATCTCTATCCTTATTAATCTCTCAGATTCTGTAAAATTCAATATTCATTAGTTTTAGCGATAGCTTCTTTCTCCTGCTTTTATAGGTTTGGGAACTGGATAGATAGTAGTGTTAAAAAAACCCAAACAAGGAGTAAGAACACCCTCCTGTAGTAACTCCTCTATTACTGGTTTAATACCTTCAATTGATTCAGGGGATAACGGGTATTGAGGTAGTTTAGGTACTGGTAGTGTAGGGTCTCTATTTAACCGCACAGGGGCAACTTTCATAAGGCCAGGAGTGTTTTCTCCTGTTACCCATATGGTGGGGTCAATTTTTTGTTTGGCCTCTTCTGGAATTCCTCCCTCCATATCAGCTACTAATAAAGGCATGAACAACAGATCAGTTGCTTCCTCTTTTGACCTATGCGGTATGTCAATGACAGTTTTACTTGGTGATAAAGCAATGGTTACCCCCATTTTTGAAAGTAAATCTCGTCCTAATAAATTACAGGGGGAATGTGGAGACAAAACAAATGAGTGTTCTGTTGAATGCTCTCTCAATGTTACCGGTACCAATTGTGTAACCCTTGCCGAGATTATATTATTACTTACTCCAACCAAAGAAACCCTTTCATTGGAGAGTGGTAAGTTGGGGTCAAAGACATTCAAAAGGGACCAAGAAGCCCCTGTGTCTATGAGACCACACAAATCAATACCGTTTACATTTATTTCAACCATTGGCTCGTCAACAGAATCAACTTCAATTATAGCTAAAGCTTGATAAAATAGGTCATCCATATGGTCACCACATCCTACCTTATCCTAGCGCCCCCTACAGTCTCTGGCTATATGCCCTCTCAATCCACACTTGTAGCAAGTGGGGGAGGCACGAGGCTGCAGGGTTGGGATTCTTACTCTATTTGGAATGATTTGTTGGTATCGGGACTGAATTCTAGGGTTTATGCGTTGTCCCTCATTTTGTCTCCAATTGCAACGCTTTTGCCGTGGCACCCCATAATTAGAGATATACACCACTCCCACACCACTCCCGAAGGGGGGGCCGCTACCGGTACACCCTGAGGTGTTACCTGCACTGTAGATACTGGTTCCCTTCTTGGGCTCTGGGACTTTTGCCTTAACTTCTGTTGTATATTCATCATTTTTGTTTTCTCCTTCTTTTCTACCTTGTCTTTCCTTTTCTGTAACACTTCGCAAGCTATTTGAGCAATCTCAATGAACTCAGGGGGGGGCTTCTTTCTCCATCCCACTGTATGAAGCTCTATTTCTTCCCTAATCTCAGGCAACATTCCACCCACCAATACATTCACCAACTCTGGTTGCTTCATATCACTTTCATCATCTGGAATCCAATCAGTATGCTTCTGAATAGCATCGTTGAATCTATTCCAGCAATCTAACACATCCTCACCTTCCTTCTGCACAACATCCATCAATGCTCGCATATCTTGCAAATACATTCCATACATCCACATACTTTTCTGGCACAGCACAATCAATCAATATCCACATATCCATATATGTAGCTTATTGCGTTTTCTCTATCCACATCAACTTTTTATACCATTTCTTTGGACATTTTTTTTAAGTTGGGCAGATCAGCAATAATTGCCCTAATTTCATTGGGTTTCCAGGGGACATAAACTATAAACTCCTATTCTTGCGGTATAATTACCCTGGTCTTCTTCTACATGTAAAGCAGCTTTCTCTGAGCACATTTTATAGGGGGGGAGGTTTATATCCTTCCTGGATACTTCTTCCCAGGCTGCTAAACATTTATTCCCCCACAATCAGACATTTTAAAAAGCAGATTAAACAATGCATCAATTGTAGATGTATTAAGGGACCCTCTGGCGGCCACCATTTAGATGGGTCCTTCTTATACTGCTTTTTTTGTTAGTTTACACCATTTCACATGTTTCAGGGCATCTGCGTCTCCACTCACCATCATTCTGATGATAGAAACACTTGGTTGTAATTTGGCAATACTTAGCCTTGTTGCTTTTGCTATTTTCAATAACTTTTTTGCTCTATCTTTTGTTAACCCAAATATATACTGCAGCTAGCAGAATCAACTGCCTGCCTGTAGTAATATTAGTATGAGAACACCAGCAATTGTCTTCAGGTAGCTTTAGGTGCACAGTGTGCAGAGGACACAGTACATTAACTGTAAATACTGCAGCTGCCTGCCTGTAGTATTAATAGGACCAGAACAACAGCAATTGTCTTCAGGTAGCTTTAGGTGCATACTGTGCAGAGGACACAGCACACTAACTGTAAATACTGTAACTGCCTGCCTGTGGTACTAATAGGATCAGAAGAACACCACCAATTTTCTTCAGGTAGCTTTAGGTGCACACTGTGCAGAGGACACAGTACACTAACTGTAAATACTGTAACTGCCTGCCTGTGGTACTAATAGGATCAGAAGAACACCAGCAATTTTATTCAGGTAGCTTTAGGTGCACACTGTGCAGAGGACACAGTACACTAACTGTTAATACTGCAGTTGCCTGCATGTGGTATTAATAGGATCAGAAGAACACCAGGAATTGTCTTCGGGTAGCTTTAGGTGCACACTGTGCAGAGGATACAGTACACTAACTGTAAATACTGTAGCTGCCTGCCTGTGGTACTAATAAGATCAGAAGTACGCCAGCAATTTTCTTCAGGTAGCTTTAGGTGCACACTGTGCAAAGGACACAGTACACTAACTGTAAATACTGTAAAAACACCTGCCTGCCTGCCTGTCAGTAGGAAGAGAATAACAGGAATGGATCTAGCTAAACTAAATACAGTATATATATATATATATATATATATATATATATATATATATAAAACACCTAGGATGCATATATATATATACACAATACACTGTAAGTCCCGCTAACTGGCATGCCTGCCTAACCTATCTAACTTAAATCAAATGACACTGTCTCTCTATTTATCTCTCTCCGCTGCAACACACTACACAAGGCCGCCACGCAGGTGGCCTTATATAGTGTGGGGCGTGTACTAAACCCCCTGAGCCATAATTGGCCAAAGCCACCCTGGCTTTTGCCAATTACGGCTCTCTGTACAGATGGTGCTGTGATTGGTCAAGCATGCGGGTCATAGTGCATGCTTAGCCAATCATCAGCCAGCAATGCACTGCGATGCCGCAGTGAATTATGGGCCGTGACGTGCCACTCGAATTTGCCGCAAACGGCTCATAACCTTTGCAATTCAACGAACGGCCGAACAGGCGATGTTCGAGACGAACATGGGTTCGACTCGAACTCGAAGCTCATCCCTAGTGTTGAGCCACAACATTAGGGATGAGCCGAACACCCCCCTGTTCGGTTCGCACCAGAACATGCGAACAGGAAAAAAGTTCGCTCGAACGCTCGAACACGCGAACACCGTTAAAGTCTATGGGACACGAACATGAATAATCAAAAGTGCTAATTTTAAAGGCTTATATGCAAGTTATTGTCATAAAAAGTGTTTGGGGACCTGGGTCCTGCCCCAGGGGACATGGATCAATGCAAAAAAAAGTTTTAAAAACGGCCGTTTTTTCAGGAGCAGTGATTTTAATAATGCTTAAAGTCAAACAATAAAAGTGTAATATCCCTTTAAATTTCGGACCTGGGTGGTGTCTATAGTATGCCTGTAAAGGGGCGCATGTTTCCTGTGTTTAGAACAGTCTGACAGCAAAATGACATTTGGAAGGAAAAAACACATTTAAAACTACCCGCGGCTATTGCATTGCCGACAATACACATAGAAGTTCATTGATAAAAACGGCATGGGAATTCCCCCCAGGGAAACCCCGAACCAAAATTAAAAAAAAAAAAAATGACGTGGGGGGGGTCCCCCTAAATTCCATACCAGGCCCTTCAGGTCTGGTATGGATATTAAGGGGAACCCCGGCCAAAATTAAAAAAAAAAAATGACGTGGGGTTCCCCCTAAATTCCATACCAGACCCTTCAAGTCTGGTATGGATTTTAAAGGGGAACCCCGCGCCAAAAAAAAAAAAAAAACGGCGTGGGGTTCCCCCAAAAATGCATACCAGACCCTTATCTGAGCACGCAACCTGGCAGGCCGCAGGAAAAGAGGGGGGACGAGAGTGCGCCCCCCCCTCCTGAACCGTACCAGGCCACATGCCCTCAACATTGGGAGGGTGCTTTGGGGTAGCCCCCCAAAACACGTTGTCCCCATGTTGATGAGGACAAGGGCCTCATCCCCACAACCGTGGCCGGTGGTTGTGGGGGTCTGCGGGCGGGGGGCTTATCGGAATCTGGAAGCCCCCTTTAACAAGGGGACCCCCAGATCCCGGCCCCCCCCTGTGTGAAATGGTAAGGGGGTACTACTTACCCCTACCATTTCACTAAAAAACTGTCAAAATAGTTAAAAATGACAAGAGACAGTTTTTGACAATTCCTTTATTTAAATGCTTCTTCTATCTTCCTTCATCTTCTTCTTCTTCTGGTTCTTCTGGCTCTTCTGGTTCTTCCTCCGGCGTTCTCGTCCAGCATCTTCTCTGCGGCGTCTTCTATCTTCTTCTCCTCGGGCCGCTCCGCACCCATGGCATGAGGGGAGGCTCCCGCTCTTCTCTTCATCTTCTTCTTCATCCTCTTCTCTTCTTCATCTTCTTCATCTTCATCTTCTCTTCTTTTCTTCTCCGGGCCGCTCCGCATCCATGCATGGAGGGAGGCTCCCGCTGTGTGACGGCGTCTCCTCGTCTGACGGTTCTTAAATAACGGGGGGCGGGGCCACCCGGTGACCCCGCCCCCCTCTGACGCACGGTGACTTGACGGGACTTCTCTGTGACGTCACGGGGAATGCCACAGGGAAGTCCCGTCATGTCCCGTGCGTCAGAGGGGGGCGGGGTCACCGGGTGGCCCCGCCCCCCTTTATTTAAGAACCGTCAGACGAGGAGACGCCGTCACACAGCGGGAGCCTCCCTCCATGCATGGATGCGGAGCGGCCCGGAGAAGAAAAGAAGAGAAGATGAAGATGAAGAAGATGAAGAAGAGAAGAGAATGAAGAAGAAGATGAAGAGAAGAGCGGGAGCCTCCCCTCATGCCATGGGTGCGGAGCGGCCCGAGGAGAAGAAGATAGAAGACGCCGCGGAGAAGATGCTGGACGAGAACGCCGGAGGAAGAACCAGAAGAGCCAGAAGAACCAGAAGAAGAAGAAGATGAAGGAAGATAGAAGAAGCATTTAAATAAAGGAATTGTCAAAAACTGTCTCTTGTCATTTTTAACTATTTTGACAGTTTTTTAGTGAAATGGTAGGGGTAAGTACCCCCTTACCATTTTACACAGGGGAGGGGCCGGGATCTGGGGGTCCCCTTGTTAAAGGGGGCTTCCAGATTCCGATAAGCCCCCCCCCGCAGACCCCCACAACCACCGGCCACGGTTGTGGGGATGAGGCCCTTGTCCTCATCAACATGGGGACAAGGTGTTTTGGGGGGCTACCCCAAAGCACCCTCCCAATGTTGAGGGCATGTGGCCTGGTACGGTTCAGGAGGGGGGGGGCCGCACTCTCGTCCCCCCCTCTTTTCCTGCGGCCTGCCAGGTTGCGTGCTCGGATAAGGGTCTGGTATGGATTTTTGGGGAAACCCCACGCCGTTTTTTTTTTTTTTTTTTTGGCGCGGGGTTCCCCTTAAAATATATACCAGACCTGAAGGGTCTGGTATGGAATTTAGGGGGAACCCCACGTCATTTTTTTAAAAAATTTTGGCCGGAGTTCCCCTTAATATCCATACCAGACCTGAAGGGCCTGGTATGGAATTTAGGGGGACCCCCCCCACGTCATTTTTTTTTTTTTTAAATTTTGGTTCGGGGTTTCCCTGTGGGGAATTCCCATGCCGTTTTTATCAATGAACTTTTATGTGTATTGTCGGACCGGCAATTCATTAATAGCCGCGGGTAGTTTTAAATGAGTTTTTTCCTTCGAAATGTCATTTTGCTGTCAGACTGTTCTAAACACGGGAAGCATGCGCCCCTTTACAGGCATACTATAGACACCCCCCAGGTACGAAATTTAAAGGGATATTACACTTTTATTGTTTGACTTTAAGCATTATTAAAATCACTGCTCCTGAAAAAACGTCCGTTTTTAAAACTTTTTTTTGCATTGATACATGTCCCCTGGGGCAGGACCCGGGTCCCCAAACACTTTTTATGACAATAACTTGCATATAAGCCTTTAAAATTAGCACTTTTGATTTCTCCCAAAGACTTTTAAAGGGTGTTCCGCGGCATTCGAATTTGCCGCGAACACCCCAAATTGTTCGGTGTTCGGCGAACTTGCGAACAGCTAATGTTCGAGCCGAACATGAGTTCGACTCGAACTCGAAGCTCATCCCTACACAACATACAGAAGTTGGTAGAGTGGATCACAAAGTGGATCACAAAGCCGTCCTCATCATCCTCATCCTCTGTCACCCAGGCTAAGACATGTTTGGCTGCGAATGCAGCTGCCAAAGCAGCCTATTCCTTTGGCTCAATGGCATCAGTCACTCCTTCCCTAGCCCCACCATCATGGCCTGAGGAGTCCCCTGAACTGTTCGACCAAAGTGTCGGGTACATGCTGCAGGAGGATGCGCAGCATTTTCAAGGCTCCGATGATGGTACCCAGGTTGAGGATGAAGGCAGTAACATGAGCCCAGAGAGAGGGGTTGCCCAAGAAGGACAAGAAACTGGCAGTCATGTTCCCCCAGCTGCAGCATACTGCCAGGTTTGCTCCAGTGGCGAGGAGGGAGGGGATGATGAGGTCACTGACTCTACGTGGGCGCCTGATAGAAGAGAGGAGGAGGAGGCACACCCAGGGGCCAGCTTAAGGACAGCCAACCAACTGCATTACACCGCAGAGCTCCGCATGTGCAGGGCGCTGCTGACTCCACACGTTTTTTCAAAAGTTTGTTGGTGTGGGCCTTTTTTGAGACGTGTGCAGCAGATCACACCATTGCTGTTTGCAACATATGTCTGAAGCGTATCAAATGTGGGCACCACATGCTTGACCAGACATATGTCGAGCTCCCATGTAGTACGTTGGCAACAGTACTTAAAAGACCCACAACAAAGGACAAGGTGAACCTCTCCTTGCTCCTCATCAGCTGGGATCTCCAACCCCACTATACCTTCAGTCCTCTCAGAGACCTGCACTGAGAGGAATGAAGGTGTAGAATTAGGTGTCCCAAGCACTTGTGGGCAATCTGCTAGTGGTACACCTAAATCCGATTGTAGCAGGCAAATTTCCCTACCCCAGTTGCTAAACCGTCGAAAGAAATTCGGTCCCAGCCATCCACATGCTCAGCGGCTGAATGCTAGTTTGGCTAAAAAGCTAGCACTCCAACTGCTGCCTTTTCAGCTGGTAGACTCTGCCCCCTTTCGAGAATTCGTGGAATGTGCAGCACCTCAGTGGCAGGTTCCCAAATGCCATTTTTTTCTATTCCGGCTCTTTACTGGCATGTGGAAGGCAATGTCTTGGCCTCGCTGGACAGGGCGGTTAGCGGTAAGGTGCATATTACTGCTGACTCATGGTCCAGCAGGCATGGACAGGGACGTTACCTTTCTTTCATGGCACACTGGGTAGGGAAAGAAAGCTGGCAGCTGGGAAGGATCCTGGACAGGGTGCAGTATTGTTAGAGCTTGTTAGAGCTTGTTCCACCACCATGCCTCCAAAATGCTGGTAGTGGTGATTCTGCCACACCCCACTCCTCCACCCCCTCCTCTTCTTCTTCCTCTATGGCCTCTTCCTGTGCATATTCTCAGAGCCAGCGGTGCTCCATAAGCAATCTAGGGGCTACGCAAGCACTCAGGCAAAAAGATGCCATGCGGTGCTCGAGTTGGTCTGCTTAGGGGACAGGAGCCACGCTGGGGCAGAGATTCTGGCAGCTCTGCAGGGGCAGGTTCAGAGGTGGTTGACACCACGCCAGCTTTAGCTAGGACTGGTAGTTTGCGACAATGGCACCAACCTCCTCTCTGCCCTCCGACAGGGACACTTGACCCACGTTCCTCGCTTGGCTCATGTCCTTAATTTGGTGGTGCAGCGGTTCTTGTGCAGGTACCCGGGCTTACAGGATCTCCTGATGCAGGCCAGGAAAGTCTGTGGGCATTTCCGCCGGTCACGTAATGCCAGTGCTCGGCTGGTTGACCTTCAAAAGGAATGCAACCTGCCCAAGAACCACCTGATCTGTGACGTGCCCACCAGGTGGAACTCAACGTTGGCAACGCTGCAGTGGCTGCACACGCAGCAGCGGGCCATCAATGAGCACCTGTGTGAGTATGGCACCAGGACAGGGTCAGGATGCATGGATGCTAATGCTAATGATAAAGGATGCATGCACTGTCCTGTCACCATTTGAGGAGGCCATGAGGATGGTGAGCAGTGACAGTGCATGCATCAGTGATACTGTCCCTCTTATCTTCCTGTTGGAGCACACGCGGCGTGGAATAATGGACAGGGCACTTGAGGCAGAACAGAGGGAGGAAGAGGAGGACTTCCTTACCTCTCAAGGCCCCCTTTATCCAGACAGTATTTATGCAGGCCCGCCTATCACACAGGCAAAGGAGGATGAGGATTGTGTCAGCATGGAGGTGGAGCCTGGCACTCAGCATCAGCAGCAGTCTTCAAAGGATTGTTTTCAGTCCCCAGAAACCCATAGACTTGTACGTGGCTGGGAGGAGGTGGCTGCAGATCATGTCGTCCCTAGTGACCAAGAGGACTCCGGACCGAATGCCTCAGCAAACCTACGCTGCATGGCCTCCCTGATCCTGCAAAGCCTGCGAAAGGACCCTTGGATTTGTAGTATCAAGGAGAGGGATCAGTACTGGCTGGCAACCCTTCTTTCCAAATTACAAGGATAAGGTTGCGGAACTTATCCAGCCTTCGCAGAGGGAGCTGAGGATGAAACATCTTCGGGAGGCCTTGCAGAAAGATTTGTGCCATGCATTTCCAGAGCCTGGGAGGTTGCAATTTCCTGGTCCTCCTGGACAACGTGTTGCTGAGGCTTCGGTCAGTCACAGAAGGAGCAGTGGAGAAGGTGGCCATCTAACCGATGCGTTCAGACAATTTTTTAGTCCGCAGCCCCAAGGTCTGATCGGTTGCAGCAAGCATCGCCAGCGTCTGATTTACATGGTGCAGGAATACCTTGGGGCAAGATCAGACTTGGAGACCTTTCCAACCAAAAATTCACTGGGTTACTGGGTCTTGAGGATGGATCACTGGACATAGCTTGCACAGTATGCAATTGAGCTACTGGTCTGTCCTGCATCCAGCGTTCTATCTGAACGCACATTCAGTGCTGCTGGAGTCTTTGTAACTAATCACAGAGTGCGCCTGTCCACATGTTCGGTTGATTGGCTCACCTTCATAAAAATGAATCAGTCTTGGATTACCAGCTACCAAGTACCTGATGCTGATGTAACCGATAAATTTTTTTATGAATATGAGATCCCTTGAAGACTGCCTATGCTGATGCTGAGTGACTATCCATTTATGCTGAGTGACTTTCCTATTCCTCCTCAATGTTCATGTTGATAGCTTCTAAGAACATTTTTGGTTCTGGGCACCACCACTAAAGCCCAGTTTTTCTGAGAGGGGTTGTAGTGTTGTGGCACCAGCACCGGTGCCTAAAGCCCTGTTTTTCTGACCCTGTTCAATGGGGGCATGTAATTACAATTCTTGATATAATATTTCACAGCAGGGCCTGTACCAATGCCCACCAAGAGTAACTGTGAGGGCTTACAGTGTTGTGGCAACACCACCACACCATCACCAAAGGCCCAATTTTTCTGACCCTGTTCAACAGGTGCATGTAATTACAATTTTTGATATAATATTTCACAACAGGGCCTGTTCCAGTGCCCACCAAGAGTAACTGTGAGGGCTTACAGTGTTGTGGCAACACCACCACACCACCACCAAAGCCCAATTTTTCTGACCCTGTTCAACAGGTGCATGTAATTACAATTTTTGATATAATATTTCACAACAGGGCCCGTTCCAGCGCCCACCATGAGTAACTGTGAGGACTTACAGTGTTGTGGCAACACCACCACACCACCACCAAAGGCCCAATTTTTCTGACCCTGTTCAACAGGGGCATGTTATTACAATTCTTGATATAATATTTCACAGCTCCCACCAAGAGTAACTGTGAGGGCTTGTTCTGGTACCACCAATAACTAAGGCCCAAATTTATGCAGAGTATATAGGGAAGGCCGTATAGTATATACAGGCTGTCCCCTACTTTCAAACATCTGACTTACAAACGATTCCTACTTACAAACAGAGGGAGACAACAGGGAGTGAGAGGAAATCTACCCCTACGAAGGGAAATTCTCTCCTGTAAGAATAATATGGGAAAAAGGTGTCTCCACTGATGCTTTATTATCACCAATCCTTGTTTCCCTAAAAACCCCAAATGTTCAAAATCCAATTGTCATTGGGTAGGAAAGTGAGGTGAAATCTTCTGAACAGGGGCTCAGACAGCAAAACAAATGTTACAGAGGTGATGATGAACCCTTCCCTATGTTATCCAAAAAGCTTAAAAATTGATTTTTTGGCTGGAGCTACACTTAAAAAATGTACCTGTTTCAAATTACAAACAGATTCAACAAACCTACGGTCCCTGTCTTGTTTGGACCGCCAGTATACTGCTGTTCAGAGTATATAGGGCCTGGGGGCCCTACGCCTTTCCTTTTTTTAATTTGGGTGCGGGGTTCCCCTTAATATCCATACAAGACCCAAAGGGCCTGGTAATGGGCTGGGGGGTTACCCATGACGTTTTGCTCAATAATTTTCATCCATATTGCCGGGACCCGACATTACATTACAGCCGCAAGCAGTTTTAAATTACTTTTATTCCTTTAGAAATGTCATTTTGTGCGGGGACTGTTCTAAACACGGGAAACCAGTGCCAATCGGACTTTACATTTCACTTTTATTTTTTCACTTTAAGCATCATTAAAATCACTGCTCTCGAAAAAATGTCCGTTTTTAAAACTTTCTTTTGCATTGATACATGTCCCCTAGGGCAGGACCCGGGTCCCCAAACCCTTTTTAGGACAATAACTTGTATATTAGCCTTTAAAATTCACACTTTTGATTTCTCACGTTCGAGTTCCATAGACTTTAATGGTGTTCGAATGTTCACGCGAACGTTCGGTCCGTTCGCATGTTCTGGAATCGAACCGAATCGGGGGAGGTGTTTGGTTCATCCCTAGTTCCAGGCACAGAATGTCAATGCAAACTAGCTCCATGGGGCCTTGACTTTGCAGATACCCCATGGGTGCAGTAGTAACAGGTAAATTCTTCCTTTGAATACATGGCAGGCAGGAATGGTAATAGCTCTCCACTTCTGCCCTTATGTTAGGCCAATAGAACCAATCTCTGATTAAGCAGAAAGTCCTTTCCTAGCCTAAATGCCATGATCATCATGCAATGCTGCCAACACAGCTAGCCAGAGTTTTTTTGGGAGGAATAGTTGCCAGCTCTCTTCTGAGTCCTCGAGGTGCCCTTTCTGTACAGCAATCCATCCCTTAACTGCAGCCTATTCCATTCTCTGTGTATTATTTTGGACTCAGCCACAGTACTCCACAGCAATAAGTTTTGGTCTTGTTTAGTTAATGCTTCAATGCCCAGACTCTGGTCCTTCAAGTCTTTATTTGATAGCCGAGGGGGGACCTCACATCGTATTTGTGTTAGGTCACAGTAGTACTTCGGTACCCTGGATGAGCTCCTATGGACTGAACCCCTGTGAGCCCTTTGAGTCGCTGGGCAGTGCCTTGACACAGGACCCCATGCCCTTAGCAGTTACGTAGGTCCAGTCTCCTTACTCTTCAGTATGTTGATGCGGTCTGCAAGACAGGGCATCTGCATCCCGATTTCCAGCCCCTGACCGATACTTTAGACTGACCTGGAAGCCTGACAAGGCAGCCAGCCATCTATGTCCTGTGACGTCCTGGCTGAGGACAGTAGATACGTTAAGGGATTGTTGTCAATCTTGACCAAAAATGTGGCCCCATACAAATAGTCCTTTAGCTTGTCCACAACTGCCCGCTACTGGAAACTCTAATTCATTAACTGGATAATTCTTCTCAGATTGGATCAAACTGCGACTCACACAGGTTACAGGCCTAATGCCGCGTACACACGAGCGGACTTTTCGACTGGACTGGTCCGACGGTCTATCCGATGGACTTTCGGCGGACTTCCGACGGACTTTCCCAACTAACGGACTTGGCTACACACGATCACACCAAAGTCTGACGGATTCATACGTGATGACGTATGACCGGACTAAAATAAGGAAGTTGATAGCCAGTAGCCAATAGCTGCCCTAGCATTGGTTTTCGTTCGTCGGACTAGCATACAGACGAGCTGACTTTTCAACTGGACTCCAGTCCATCAGAAAGATTTGAAACATGTTCCAAATCTAAAGTCCGTCGAAAAAGTCTGCTGCAGGTCTGATGAAGCCCACACATGGTCGAATTGTCCACCAGACTCAGTCTGTCAGATCAGTCCGGTCGAAAAATCCGCCCGTGTGTACAGGGCATAAGCCTGCCATCTTGCTACTGATAAAGACCCCCCCACCCTGTCTTGGGTGGCATCTACGTGGAGTTTAAAGGGCTTGGCTGGGTCAGCCTAGACAGCACAGGTGCTTCAGTAAGGCTTCTTTTGAGCCTTCCATTGATCTTGTATGGACTCTCCTTTCCACTGAGCTCCTGAGGCTTGGTTTGCCCTCCTCATTCCCCATGGCAGATTACAACAACTCATTGAGGGGCCGAGAAATCTTTGCCAATTCACTACAAATCTTTGATAATAGGAACAAAATCCCAGGAAAGAACTCCGTTCAGTCACCATTCTTGGCTTAAGTCACGTAGTGACGGGTTCCAACTTCTTGGGATCAGTGGCTATACCTCCTGCTGAGTCAACATGACCCAAGTAGGTAACCGATCTCCTGTATAATTGACACTTCTCTAGAGACAACTTCAACCGCTCTTTGTGAAGTCTTTCAAAGACCTTCTCCAATCTGGCCTCATGCTCCTCCAGAGTTTTTCCAAAAACGATAATATCTTCCAGAAACATCAGAACCTTAATCAGATTCATGTCTCCCACAGTACGCTCCAAAAATCACTGAAATGTTGCTTTGGCTCCTAACAGTCCTTGAGGCATCGTATTGAACTCATAGAAACCCAATAGGCAGATGAAGGCCGTCTTTTCACTATTGTATCTGGTAATACACGTTCTTCAGGTCTAACACACTGAACCATTTTGCCCCAGAAAGGCACTGTAGGGCATCCTCAATGTTAGGGGTAATGTATTGATCAGGGACAGTCCTATTCAGTGTCCAATAGTCAATACATATCCTAAACGTCCCATTCTTCTTTCGCACTACCACAATGCAGCTGCATAGGGCCTTCTGGATTCCGGAAAAGCTCCTGATCTCTTCAGCTCAGCCAGCTGTTCTCTGAGGTCCTCCAGATCACAGAGCCCTTCCTCAGAATGGCTTGTCCTCCTGCTACCTAATTCTTTGCTGGGCACTCTTAACGCACCCTACATCAAAGTCATTCCGAGAAAAGATCTTCTCCCATTGACAGTTGGAGTTTTACCCTTTTCTGCCATCCAGGAGGTAGTGCTTCCGAGCAGGACAAAATTTCACTTCTCAGTTTCTGATAGTCTTCCCCTCCTGCCATTTCAGCTGGTGTTACGAGAGTAGCCACACTCACTCGCCCCAGCAACATGTGAGCCCCTATTGTGACCAGATGATCTGTAACATTTCAGTGACTGATCGGTGCCTTCTCCTTTGCTCCCAATCTCTACACTCTTCCAACCCCCTCTGCAGAGGCACTCTGTTCTTGATGTTCTTGGGTGGTGTTCTTGGCAGGCCTGGTGCAGTTTAGGATATATCTCATTGGGTACCAAACCATCCTCCCCTATCAGTGGGACTAACAATCTTCTCACCAGGTCAGTGTAAGTTCCAATTTAGCATATAGTTCTGTTTAGTCCCCTGGGGCCCTAGGGCATACTACTGTCAAATTTCAAATGTTTCCACCTTCCGAATGGCTGCTGGCCCAAACGTGATCTTGACGGGGAATCTTTCCATTATAGGGATACTTCTCAGTCCCAATTCTCCAAATCTCCAGCTCGTCCAGTTTACATAGAAGAATGTGCTTTAGGTATCAATCATGAAAGTCTCTATACAGCAGTATGACCTTTGCTCCAGTAGCCAGTAGTGCCTTGGTATATATGCCTTCCACTTGCACAGACACAATTGGTGAGGGCCCTACAAGCCTTTCTGGCAAACCATCTGGGCTCTCCTTTAAGTGGGTCACTTTTTGGTTCCGCCTTGCCAATTGTTGAGAAATCTTAATAATGACCTTGGAAGATGGTGAGACATTGACTCTCTGTGCCTGTTTCTCCAATGCTGGTGAAATGTTACTTGACTTGGAGGGTGGCAAGGCCACCTGCCCCAAAACCTTCTTCCAATGCTTTGGTCCTCCTACTCTTTCTTCTTTTGGAGCTCTTCATCTCTTCCTGAGACACCCTAAAGTTTCCCGCCTTCTGGCTCAGAAGCAGTTTCTGCAATACCATCAGTGCTTCCGCTATCAAATCTGGTTCACTCTTCCTCTGAGGACACTACCCCTGAAGTGTCCAGGTACTCCACAATGAAAACTCTTCTGGGAATCAGGCTTGCCCATCTGGATCTTAGCTTGAGCCTCCATCACTCGCAGCAATTTTGATGCATCTTATCTTGAGCTTGAACAACCTGTGTGAGCAGCTTAACGGGGGAAGCTTCTGTATTAGACTGTACTATAGTGGAACAAGAACACTCTCCCATTTCTGGCTCCTTATCACTGTCCATCTCCTGGACACTCTTCTCTACTTGAACTGGCTGACACTTTCTCCATCTTGAAATTAACCTTCATCGGCTCACGTGACCCTTGGTTTTCTCCTCTAAAAAAGCCTCTTCCTTTCTGGCCAGCTTCATGAGTTCCAGATAGGTGGGGACCACCTGTGTCCCTTTGAGTAGCAACTGTAATACGATTGGGTGGTTGAGTCTGGTGCTCTGCATAATTCCTTCAAGCCTGACCTTGTCAGCTTCCCGAGGGTGTGTTCGAACTTGTACATCAGATCAGGCTGTTTCTCCACCCTACCATAAATGGCACACAGGGCTTCAATGTAATCCATTGCCACATAATCTGGCTTTCCCCTCGGCAGACTTCATATCACATCTGCCGTGAATCTCCTGAGATTTGTACTTATCCTCTGTCTCTTCATCACTTCTGGCACACTCCACTCCTCTACTGCTTGTAAGGCTTGATCCATCCAGTTCTCAAACCCTTCCTCTCCTCCAGAGGTAGAATATGCCCTGAGAAGAACTGCAGCTTTGTGTACCCGTGATGGGCTGAAATAGTACTGTTCTTTACCAAACTTTCGACTAATTCACTCATGTCAGCATAGAAAGAAGCAGGTGGCATGAGTCTGGGCTTACTAACCCAAACTGGGAGCAATCTTCATCTGAATCTCCTGACGGCAGTAATGTCCAACCCTCCGGCCAAATTTATGACATCTTTCTGAAACCTGGCAGGTATACTCGCCCCAATCCAACAGGATGAAGGTGCAGTCAACATCAGGCTCAGTTCTCATGTTCACAAGGTGGGCCACTTGCTCCGGTACAGCCTTCCTCACTAACTGACAGACTTCTGTTTCAGCCCACCCGATGCCAGGTATTCCCACCACTGTACACAACTCTAGTTGGCCACCCTGCTCTTGGCTCCAGGTGGCGGCTGTGGCTGAGTCCATTCTCTTTTCAACTCTTGGCTCTTTGCATGACTTGCTCAAGCAACCCATGAGGGGTGTCCCAGAAAAGCCCTCAAATGTAGCGCTGCCCTGTGAGGGCCGCTCAAAGATTCTGTACCCCACTGGTTGTCTTGACCTTGCAAGTCCTCCAACACCTCTGACGCTCTGGTTTCTGACATTTCTTTTATAGACAAAGGAATTTAAAGGCACACACATACAAAGTAAACCAACTAGATTTGTTTACTGGCAGATTAAAGGCAATAAATTCAGCAACAAAAATTTTTTTAACATGCAATAGATCAGACACAGTCAATAAACTTAGTGGCAAAGCCAATTAAGAAATAGGCAATTATAGCACTTCAAGAATGTATAATCAGCAGAATTTAACCCTGTATAGAGTCTATGGCTACAGGCCAAAAAGAGTGACTAGGCTTCTGTCAATTTATTTTAATCTCTTGACACAACAGTCCCAGCAATGTATGAACTCTAAATTCACATTAAGCAAATGCTCTAAACCCCTAACTCTATTCTCTAACAAGTAGAGTACTTGGATACTGTAGGGGCCTAGATAGGCACCAATTGTTCTTATCCCTTTTGGGGGGGTTATTCTGTAGTCCTTTGAAGAAAAAAGCTTAAATCTTCATCTAGCTCTTTAAGATGAGCAAATTGTGTCCTGGCAAGTAAATACTAGATTCTTTTAGTGTGGGCTAAAGTGTAGCAAGGATCCCTTCACAGGCTTGGTGGAGTAAATAAGGCAACCGTGTCTGCATGCAGTGTCCCTTGGTGCAAAAGAGATGGGCAGTGCCTGCTCACCTATCCCAGCGACCTTCTGTTTTAAGGATTGATGTGGAGGCTCCGGAGCATGCCTCCGTAGAGTCTGGCTCAAGGAACAGCGCTCGACCCTGCGTCGCATCACACTACCGTCCAGCTGGATCTGGCGCGGAGGTGATGAGAGTGGCCTCCAATCGGCCACCAACCAAACAATGAGATGTGGCTGGCAGTGGATGCACCCGCTTGCAATAACTCTCCCTCTCTGTAGCACAGGCCACAACCCAAACTACCGCCTGAGTCACTGCTTGCAGATTCAGGCTGTAATCCCAAGAGAACATCCCGTCCCCACACGGGTTTTTTTTCTCTCATTCAAAGTTTATTAAAGGAAGATTGAATGAATAACATAGTATTTGCCGATGCAACTGCTTGTTTTGGAAAATGCTTCAGTAAACGGTAAAAACAGACGTACAGATACAGATAACCTGGGTACATTAATGACTGAACAGTAACTGTTATCAAAGTCTTTATAGCCAGGAATCATTCCATTGCTCTAATGCATAAACTGATATGCCCTGTCCACACGGTCAGATTTTCCGATGGAAAATGTGTGATAGGACCTTGTTGTCGGAAATTCCGACCGTGTGTGGGTTCCATCACACATTTTCCATCGGAATTTCCGACACACAAAGTTTGAGAGCTTGCTATAAAATTTTCCGACAACAAAATCCGTTGTCGGAAATTCCAATCGTGTGTACACAAATCCAACGCACAAAGTGCCATGCCTGATCAGAATAAATTAAGAGACAAAAGCTATTGGCTACTGCCCCATTTATAGTCCCGACGTACATGTTTTTCGTCACCGCGTTTAGAACGATCGGATTTTCAGACAACTTTGTGTGACCGTGTGTATGCAAAACAAGTTTGAGCCAACATCAGTCAGAAAAAATCCATGGATTTTGTTGTTGGAATGTCCGATCAATGTCCGACCGTGTGTACAGGGCATTAGACTATTTGACTTGCAGTCAAAAAATTCCTGTGTGAGCAGGACTATGGTGCATTTATAGCCTTATTAGATCTTGACAAACAGCATTATATGCTAGTGCTAGCTAGATTTTGATGAAAAGAAAGAAGAGAGAAGAAGGAAATGTAGAGAACAATAAAGGAGAAGAATGGCATCAGGTATTTCTCTGTAAGTATAAATATCCATGTGGATACTCATGAGACCACAGAAGGTGTCTGCGAGGTCACCATTATATATGTTGTCTACGTATTCAGGGGTGTCAGGGTGTATACATAGGTTTGGGAGTATCTGAAGGAAAGCCAGGGTTGCTGTCAGGAGGCACAAGCCGCCTCCGTCCGCCGGGCTCCAGGGCGCATGCGCGGAGGACGCACGCTACGCCGTACACCCGTTCGCGGCCCGATGGTGCGGCGCGCGCGGGTGCACGGTGGTCCCCGTGTGCGCGCCGTGGCCGTGCGGGTGCCCGGCGGCGCGTCACGTTGACGCGCTCGCCGGAGGGCTACATCTGATGGCTCCAGCACCCAGTCGGGTTGCTGGTTTGTCGTCAGCTGTACCCTGTTCCCTGTACCTGCTGTTATCCTGATTACCAAGTACTTGTGTGCCAAACCTCTGCCTGATTAACGGATTACTCTCTCTGCCTGCCTGATACCCCTGACCTCTGCCTGATTAACGGATTACTCTCTCTGCCTGCCTGATACCCCTGACCTCTGCCTGATTAACGGATTACTCTCTCTGCCTGCCTGATACCCCTGACCTCTGCCTGATTAACGGATACTCTGCTTGCCTGATATCTCTGACCCCTGCCTAAATAAACGGACTTGCTCTGCCTGATACCCCGGTTCTGACCTCTGCTTAAATTACGGACTTGTGCTGCCTGATACTCCAGTTCGGATCTAACCGTTTGCCTTTACAGCTCCTTGGTGGCCAACGTATACCCGGACCTCCTTCCGGCCCTTCAGGAACTCCATCACTACCGGAAGTCCGTGCCTCCGCGTGCCCCCAACTCCTGTATCACTTCCAGGGGTCGGGTGCGCGTGGTCGTAAGGACGAGCCGCTCTCGGCATCTTGGCCTCGTGAGTATAAGTCTTGACAGTACAAACCAGCCAGATGTCCGAGGCCGACAGAGCACGCTCTCCTTTGGAGATCCTGTGCCAGCAGGTGTCCTCGCTGGCCGACTCAGTTCAGAAACTACAAGAGGGGTATACTCAGATTGACAACCGCCTCCAACAAATTACTGCAGTCCTCCCTTCTGCCGCTGCAGCTCCCGTACCCAGCAATGAAGGCCCGCTTCCCCAGGCCACCACCAACCCTACCGTTGTCATGGCGCTTCCTGAACCTAGGGTCCCTACACCCGATTGGTTCTCAGGGGACCGTAAAAGATTCAGGGCATTTAAAAACGCATGTTCCCTCTATTTTGCCCTTCAGCCCCGGACGTTCGCATCAGAAATCGTCAAAGTAGGATTCGCAATTTCACTTCTGTCAGAAGAACCTCAGGCTTGGGCCCACGGTTTAATGGAACAAGGAAGCCCTGTCTTGAACTCCATAGATACCTTCTTTGAGAGTATGTCTAACCTCTATGACGACCCTCAACGGAAGGCTACAGCTGAAGCCATCTTACATCACCTATCCTAAGGGAGGAGACCAATTGAAGACTATACGGTAGAATTCCGTAAATGGGCAGCCGACACAGATTGGAATGAGTCGGCTCTGCGCTACCAGTACCGTCTAGGCTTGTCTGAAATCCTCAAAGATGAGCTAGCCAGAATGGAGACTCCCGAGTCCTTGGAAGAACTAATTCAGGCAGCTACGAAACTAGACAGGCGCCTGCGGGAGCGGCGCTCAGAGCGGTTCCAGGGTCCACGCCCTACGTGGACGCCATTCAGAGCCTCACCCATGCCACCACCGTCTCCTACAACACCTCCCGAAGCTGAACCCATGCAGTTAGGATTGGTCCGGGCCCCACTAACTTCAGAAGAGAGGCAACGCAGACGGCAGTCCAATTTGTGTCTCTATTGCGGGGGAGCTGGACACTTCCTGCGCAGCTGCCCAATCAGGCCCAGTAAGTCTTTTCAGCCAAAATTGATGAATTTCCAAGACAATAATGCTCCAAAGTCTTACGTGATGTTATTTGTTTCCCTGCAGCTACCGGAAGGGGAGTCTCGCCTACCCGCCATCATTGATTCGGGGGCTTGTAGCTGCTTCATGGATGCAGCCCTGGCCCGCAGCCTCCATATTCCTTTGCAAACGAAAACTCAAGGTCTACAGGTGCATCTGGCTGATGGCTCTCTTCCTAGTTCGGGTCCAATCACCCAGGAGACTCGGCCTATTCTAGTGACCACCGACTCCGGACATCAAGAGCTCCTACGGCTTGACCTCATCCAGTCTCCCATTTTCCCAGTCATCCTAGGCCTGCCCTGGTTACAGGCTCATGACCCACAGATCCAGTGGAGCACTAAGTCCGTATCTTTCTCTTCTCCATATTGCTCTGAACACTGCCTCCCTTCGACTCCAAAGGTTTGTGCTACGGTTTCAGTTCCACCAGATAAACTCCAACAGATCCCCGCCGAATACCTTGAGTTACAAGAGGTCTTTAGTAAACAAATGGCCGACCGCCTACCACCTCACCGGCCTTACGACTGTCCAATTGATCTGTTGCCGGGGTCAGTGATTCCGTTCGGGCGCATCTTTCCCCTCTCAGAGACTGAACTGGAGGCTCTCAAGCAATACATTAACGAGAACCTAGAAAAGGGTTTTATTCGCCCCTCCTCCTCACCTGCAGGAGCAGGGATATTCTTTGTTGGGAAGAAGGATGGATCCCTTAGACCTTGTGTGGACTACCGGCAGCTTAACAACATCACCATCAAGAACCGGTACCCACTGCCGCTTATTCCGGAGCTGTTTCAACGATTTCGATCCGCCAAGGTCTTTTCCAAATTAGACCTTCGGGGTGCCTACAATCTAGTTAGAATCAGAGCCGGGGATGAATGGAAGACAGCATTCAGGTCCAGGTTCGGACACTTCGAGTACTTGGTGATGCCATTCGGGCTATGTAATGCTCCTGCCACTTTTCAGCACCTAGTCAACGATATATTCCGAGAATACCTGGACGACTTCCTTGTTGTCTATCTTGATGATATACTCATTTTCTCCTCCACAATGGAGCTACACAAGGGGCACGTCAAAAGGGTCCTCACCATATTGAGGCAGCACAGGCTTTATTTAAAAGTGGAGAAATGTGAATTCGAGAGATCAGTGGTGCAATTCCTGGGGTTCATCATATCAGCGGATGGGATCGCAATGGATCCCCAGAAGATACAAGCCATTCAGGAGTGGCCAGCTCCGTCCGATAAGAAAGGGGTCCAACGGTTCATAGGATTTGCCAACTTTTATCGGAAATTCATTATCGGATTCTCGGCCATTGTGGCACCCATCACCCAGCTAACCCGCCAGCACGGTTCCTTCCGGTGGTCTGAAGCCGCTCAAGAGGCCTTTCTGAAATTAAAAGACCTGTTTAGTTCTGCTCCAATTCTTTGCCACCCCGATCCTTCTCAGCCATTTGTACTGGAGGTGGACGCCTCGGAGATTGCAACAGGAGCAATCCTTTCCCAAAGACAAGGGCCCAAAGCCATCCTTCATCCCGTTGCATTCGCATCCCGAAGACTTAGCCCACCGGAATTAAACTACGATGTAGGTGACAGGGAGCTGCTGGCCATTAAATTCGCTTTAGAAGAATGGAGGTATCTGCTCGAAGGCGATTTACACCCAGTGATGATCTTTACAGATCATAAAAACCTTGAGTACTTACGGACATCAAAGCGGCTGAAACCTAGACAAGCTCGTTGGGCTCTCTTTTTCTCTCGTTTCAATTTCCACATATCTTACAGACCCGGCACCAAGAATGGAAAGGCAGACGCACTCTCACGGATGTTCTCAGCAGATTCCCAAACTCCAGAACCGAGTACAATCCTCTCTCCTCAAAACTTCCTTGGGATGGCACAAGTGGACTTGATGTCATCCATTAAATCATCGTCTAACTCTTGTACAGAACCAGAGGTACAGTCCTTGAAGAGAAATGGGAATTTTTTTTGGATTCGTGGGAAAATTTTTGTACCTCAGGAGACACGATCACTAACCCTTAAAATGTGCCATGATCACAAACTCGCAGGGCACTTTGGAATAAGGAAGACGTCCGAGCTGGTCTCTCGCTCTTTCTGGTGGCCTGGGTGGAGACGGGATTGCAAGGAATATGTGGCTTCTTGTCCTCTATGCCAGCGGAACAAAGGTCAAAACGCCAAGTCTTGGGGTTTACTAAAACCCCTGCCCATCCCAGAACGGCCATGGTCTGACGTCTCCATGGATTTCATAGTGGACTTGCCAGCCTCGGGGGGTTTTACCACTATTTTTGTTGTGGTCGACCGTCTCTCCAAGATGGCTCATTTTTTGCCCATGAAGGGCACTCCTTCGGCCTTGGAGACGGCCAATATTTTTTTAAAAGAAATCATCAGGCTCCATGGTGTACCAAAGAGTATTGTGTCAGACAGGGGTGTACAATTTACGTCCAAATTCTGGAGGGAGCTATGCAAAGCTCTAGATATCAAGGTCTGCCTCTCATCAGCTTACCATCCTCAGAGTAACGGCCAAACAGAGAGGACGAACCAGACCCTAGAGCAATACCTACGGTGTTTCTGCTCAGGATCCCAGGATGATTGGGCAAGTCTTCTCCCATACGCGGAGTTCGCGTATAACAATTCCGTCCACTCTGCCACCAACCAAACGCCTTTCTGGGCAAATTGCGGATTTCACCCCACATTTCTGTCCAACGATGTTCCTGAGATCGCAGTCCCTGCAGTGCATGACAGAATAACCTCTTTGCAAGTTAATTTCCAGAGGATTCAAGACATGTTACAAAGAGCTCAATCGGATTACAAGGAACAGTATGATCGGGGCAGGAGGGAGAATCCAACCTTTAACATAGGAGAGGAGGTCTGGTTGTCCACCACCAACCTTAAATTGCCCGTGCCTTCTCGGAAACTGGGACCTAAGTTCATTGGTCCTTTTCCCATCAAAAGGATTATCAACCCTGTGGCTATGGAGCTAGTACTACCAAGAACATACAGGATCCATCCTGTTTTCCATGTGTCCTTGCTGAAGCCTGTAGTGGATAGTACTTTTTCGGAAAGAGGTGAACTTCCTCCTCCACCAGTTAGGGTGGATGGGGAGAATGAATTTGAGGTGGAATCCATCCTTAACTGTAGGAAGAAGGGCAGACAACTGCAGTACTTGATCCAGTGGAAGGGATACCCACCTGAAGACAACTCTTGGGAACCCGCAAGGAATCTGCATGCACCACGCTTAATTCAAGCTTTCCATCGAGACCATCCGGAATTGATGTCCAGTTTGGGCGTCCAGTGACTGCCCTTAGGAGGGGGGCACTGTCAGGAGGCACAAGCCGCCTCCGTCCGCCGGGCTCCAGGGCGCATGCGCGGAGGACGCACGCTACGCCGTACACCCGTTCGCGGCCCGATGGTGCGGCGCGCGCGGGTGCACGGTGGTCCCCGTGTGCGCGCCGTGGCCGTGCGGGTGCCATCTGACGGCTCCAGCACCCAGTCGGGTTGCTGGTTTGTCGTCAGCTGTACCCTGTTCCCTGTACCTGCTGTTATCCTGATTACCAAGTACTTGTGTGCCAAACCTCTGCCTGATTAACGGATTACTCTCTCTGCCTGCCTGATACCCCTGACCTCTGCCTGATTAACGGATTACTCTCTCTGCCTGCCTGATACCCCTGACCTCTGCCTGATTAACGGATTACTCTCTCTGCCTGCCTGATACCCCTGACCTCTGCCTGATTAACGGATACTCTGCTTGCCTGATATCTCTGACCCCTGCCTAAATAAACGGACTTGCTCTGCCTGATACCCCGGTTCTGACCTCTGCTTAAATTACGGACTTGTGCTGCCTGATACTCCAGTTCGGATCTAACCATTTGCCTTTACAGCTCCTTGGTGGCCAACGTATACCCAGACCTCCTTCCGGCGCTTCAGGAACTCCATCACTACCGGAAGTCCGTGCCTCCGCGTGCCCCCAACTCCTGTATCACTTCCAGGGGTCGGGTGCGCGTGGTCGTAAGGACGAGCCGCTCTCGGCATCTTGGCCTTGGTGAGTATAAGTCTTGACAGTTGCAAAGTCTTATGGAATCTATCAACCCTACTGTGATAGAGTCTCCTCCATTTCATAAATGTCTGATACCTTGCATAGCCAGCCTGCCATGGAGGGAACCCGGTGAGAATTCCAATGTAACGGAATTAAGAACTTGGCCGCATTAAGTAGGTGTTTATATCTCTTAAATGAGAAATTGGTTACGTGCAATAAACAACATGCCACGTTCAAGGTAAGTTTGGTGTCCTTTATTTGTTTGATCAAGGATTAGACTTTCTTCCAATATGGCATGATTAACAGGCAATGCCACCATATATGGGACAATGTGCCCCCCTGTTTTTGACACCTCCAGCAAGCTGCAGAAGTCTGTGGGTTCCAGCCATGCAATTTGGCCGGGGTGCTGTACCAGTGAACCATAAGCTTATATGCTGTTTCTTGCATCTTTGTGCTAATGGAGAATTTGTGAGTAAAGATACAAGCATACCTCCATTGTTTGGCGGTGATCTCCACTTGCAGTTCCTCTGACCATTTCCTCCTGAGTCCGTCCGAACCAGTGGGTTTTAAGTTTTGTAGCCATGAGTATGCAGTAGAGGTGGCTTTAATGAACTGAGTGCCCTTATGACATACTGACTCCAGTTCTGTAAGGGGTCTATGGAAATTCTCTTTACCTGTCTTCCCCCTAGGTAACTACGTAGTTGTAAGTAGGCCCAGAAGGGCATATGTGACAAGCTTGTCCCCTCCTTAAGTGAGGTCCAATCTTTTATTTTGCTGTTAATGAAGCAGTCTCCAGCTAGGAGGGGATCTGATTGTTTATTTGGTTGAAATGTTGGATTACCTAGGCCAGATGTAAAGTGGGGATTGTCTTTTACTGGTGTTAGAGGGCTGAGTGAGGAAGCGACGTCTGAATTTGTGGCCAACCTGTGGAAAATTTCCAAGGTTTTTCCCATTAGTGGATGTCATCAGTAAACTAAGAGGGTAGCTCCCCCAGGGGATCCATGGGGAATATTTTTGTGGAATTGGGTTCAAATCCGTTTCCAGGGAGACCCAGTCTTTCACTGCCCCGTGGTAATGTCAGTCGATTATTCCGGTTAAGTGAGATGCCTGGTAATAGTTTCTAAAGTCAGGTATACCCATTCCTTCTTGCTCTTTAGGTTTTGTCAGCAGGGTGAACTTAATTCTTGGTTTCTGGCTGTTCCAAAGAAATGGTTCTTGGGAGAGTATGAATAAAAATGGGAATAATGGGCACCCCTGTCTGGTGCTGTTAGTTATGAGGATCTTGTCAGACAGAGTGTTATTCATTTTTAGATTAGCCGATGGGTTTTGGTAAAGCACAGAGATCCTGGCCATCATTTGGGGCCCAAGGCCCACCCTTTTGCAAACAGCCAGCATGAAGTCCCAAGCAACACGGTCAAAGGCCTTCTCCATGTCCATGGACAAGAGAAGGCCCTTGATGTACCGTGTGTGTGCTGCATATGTTAATAGCATTGCATTAATAATGTTGTCCTTTACTTCCCAGCCTGGCATAAAACCCACCTGTTCCAGACCAATCAGGTTCAGCAAGAGGGGGTTCAGTCTCGATGCCAGTATCTTTGCAAAGATTTTTACATCTAAGTTTAGTAATGATATAGGGCAGTAGCTGGAGCATTCTGATATCACAGTAATGTAGACAGAGAGAAAATCTGGGGTGACTTTCCTAGGTTCAGACAGAGAGTTCAAGGCCGCCCTAAGTGGGTCCATTACAATATTTGCAAAGGTCTTGTAGTAGACGGATGAATATTCATCAGGGCCTGGGCTCTTGCCCGACTTCAGATTTTTGATTGCGCATTTAATTTCTGATGTCTCAATCGGACTCTCTAAAAGTGATATACCTACGTCTGTCAAGGTAGGCATTCCACTTTTATCTAAGTAATCCCGGACAATTAGCGGTCTGTCACCCAGCACACCCTCCTGTCTATGTTGCGGAGGTAAATTGTACAACTTCATGTGTCATAGTGTATCTCAAGTTTTAGTTGAGCAGTACAGCTACTCCTGCTTTACAGCCTATGGCTGGTGAGCCATATACAGTACCAACCCATAGTTTGCGGAGACGGATTAAATCGTCTGCAGACAGATGTGTCTCTTGAAGCAACACCACATCTGTCCGCAGACGCTTCATATGTCTAAGGATTGACATACACTTACTTGGAGAACAAAGCCCTTTAACGTTCCATGACACAATCTTTAGGTGATTTCCCTGAGTTGAAGAGGCCATGTCTGGTGTATAGGAAGGTATTGAGTTGGAGGCTTGGAAAAAAGCCTCCCTAGAGGGATTGCGTCATCAATCTGTGAGTCACCAAAGCATTGTAGGTCTCCTGAGGGTATAGGTACAAAACAGGTAAATACGCTTATTACATATTCAGAACTAAAATGAAGAAAAAAAACAACAGGAGTCAGGTGGATAAGCCACCTAGCGATCAGGGTGCTTTTCACTTTTTTCTACATGAGGTGTATCTGCTTGGCAGAGCTCCTGCCAGTCGCTAGCTCCTCTCTTACGTATGAAGTGTGAGCTTTGGGGAGGGAGGGGGAGGGGGGTATAGGTAATGGGTATCGGGGAGGGAAGTTCAGAGGAGCAGGAATAGGGGTGGATCAGTCAGAACTGGGATGAGGGATAGATTCTGGAGAGTGAGCATTCAGCTCAAGGGTCATCTCTAGGAGGGAGCCAGGGAGTTGTCCAGGAGTTGAAACCTTAAAGGTACCCATAGGCGTGGATAGTTATTTATCCTAGTGGTAAGAGAAACAGCTAGCTATCAACCATATATAAATAACTTAGTGGGTTAGTCCATAGAGTGCAACAGAGAGTTCAAAAAGCAGACAAAAGGGAGGGTGGAAGAGAAGGGGGGTGATACTACTTATCTCCCATGTAGACTTAATGATAGAGAGTCTCCAGATTCTGTCATCGATTTCCTTATCAGTCTTCCTAGTGGGTAAATCGACTGCATTTGTATGGTGGCTTGGTTGGGCTGCGTTGCTGTTTAGGCAGTGTAGATGAAGAAGTAGCAGATGTTGAAGAGGAGCCCTCTGCGAAGTTATGCCCTGTACACACGGTCGGACATTGATCGGACATTCCAACAACAAAATCCTAGGATTTTTTCCGATGGATGTTGGCTCAAACTTGTCTTGCATACACACGGTCACACAAAGTTGTCGGAAAATCCGATCATTCTGAATGCGGTGACGTAAAACACGTACGTCGGGACTATAAACGGGGCAGTAGCCAATAGTTTTCATCTCTTTATTTATTCTGAGCATGCGTGGCACTTTGTGCGTCGGATTTGTGTACACACGATCGGAAATTCTGACAACGGATTTTGATGTCGGAAAATTTTATAGCCTGCTCTCAAACTTTGTGTGTCGGAAAATCCGATGGAAAATGTGTGATGGAGCCTACACACTGTTTCCGACAACAAGGTCCTATCACACATTTTCTGTCGGAAAATCCGACCGTGTGTACGGGGCATAAGTGTGTTCCATTTCTGTGCCAAAGACATTGTATTGTTTTATTGTATGTATTCTTCCTCTTCTTCCAGGGAGGTGAAAGTAAGCTGTTCCCCTGTGTGTGTTTGGATGTGCAGGATTGCCGGGTAGGTGAGGGAGAATCTAACTTGGTTGTTGTATAGAGTTGTGCAAATCGAGGAGAACGCCTTACCTTGTTTCATTACTTCCATTGAATAGTGGCAGGCGTGCGCCATCAATTGACAGGGAGTGTGTGTGGCGGAATTTCTGCATAATGGTGTTTTTGTCAGCATAGTTGAGATATTTGACAATGACAAGTCAAGGTTTGGCACGACTTTCTGAGTACTGAGCAATGCGGTGGGCACATTCAATAGTGCAAGGTATGCTGAGCCCCAGCTGTTCAGGAATAATTTTAGCACAAATATTTGTGAGCTGGGCATTGGAGACAGATTCTGGCAGCCAAATAATGCGCAAATTGTTCCTCCTCAAGTGATTTCCCAAATCATCAAGATTTTTCCATATGTCTCTGTTTGCAGCAGTGATGCGTGCTAGCACAGCAGACTTGGCAGTGGATTCATCCTCTAGGGATGAGAGCCTTTCTTCCTTCTTTCTACATGTGAGAGCCTGTGAACCTGTGCTTGTGGCTCTATATGTAATTGTTCCAGCCCCCTGTGTACTGCAGCAACCACTTTAGCTGTGAGAGTGGGGCCCAGTAATGTGACAACTGCTTGAGCTATGCCTGTGGGAGAGGCAGGGTCTGTGGCCATTGCTCCTGGTATCATGGGAGACTGCAGCATCTCTGTTGAACACAGAGCAGCCGCCATTTTGGCTTCGGCCGCAGCCATGTCACCCACGGGGGTACAGTGGCGGGCATCGCTTGGGCATGTGATCGTTTCACAAAGTGATCCATGTGTTCCCCGAGGTATTGGGGATGAAGGGGGGTCTCCCCGAGTCACTAGTGGGCATAAATAGTCAGGTTTTTGAAGAGTGTGGCGGGGGCTGTGTCTATTTACCTTCTCCTCATGTGGCACCAGAACCGGAGGTACCAGGTAGTATTAACAAGTAGTCTTGTGGGCATTGAGCTGGGGGTACCTGCCCCCCCCCCAACCCAGGACCATAGTCCCCCTAGCCCACCTCCCTGTGAGGTGATGGGCTGCATTCATTCCGGATCTGAGCCAATAGGAACGGAAGTGATCATATTGCATTGCAATAGTCATATAAGCAATAGTCATATAAGCTGGTCACATGTGTGACCAGACACAGGATGATCACAGTTGTCAGCCATGTGGGACTATTGTTTTCAAGTAGCAAATGAGTTAAGTTAGATGTCATCAGTAGGGAACATCTGAAACTCCAAGTTGGATTGCTCATGGGAATAGGGGGAGGGGGGTAGGGATCTGTAGTTGGCTCTATATGCCCAGTGATAAAGAAGTCCAGAAAGTTTCTTTAAGTAGCAGTAGCCGTAGTACTGTAGCATCGAAGAGTCAGTGGGAGGGGGTAAGTATGTAAATGGCAGGCATAGAAGTGGTATCTGGTTTCACAGCCTGGAAATGATCAATGAGAGTGAATGAGGGAGTAAAATAGGGGACCTGGACAATGAGCAGAAAAATAAAAATGTAGCATCCAACTCTGGGGTCATTCTTCCTCCTGGTCGCTGCGATCCTCCATTGAAGGTTTGGGTGTTCCTGCCTTAGAACCCACGTTACGGTTTGGTTTCTGCCTCTTGAACTGTCTTTTATCCGGCATAGAGAAGGGGGATCTCCGGGGTCCTCTTTCCAATGAGACCAAGGTGAAATCCTAGTAACAGCCCGGGAGGGCTACATGGCCCAAGTTTAGAGTCTCACAGAAATACTGTAAGTCATCTGGTGTGCGTAGGATATGTTGTTGACCGTTCCAGGATACTGTCAGTGCAAATGGGAACCTCCAGGTATATTTCAAATCTCTTTCCATCAATTTCTCCAGCAGGGGGTGCAGTGCTCTGCAATTTTTCAGAGCGATTTGTGAGAGATACTGGAACTGCATTATGTTTGCTCCATTAAATACAATCTGCTCGTTTCTCCTGGCTTTACGCATAATCTCCTCTTTGAGGATAAAGTTCTGCAGGCAGCAAATTATATCCCTTGGTGGGGTGGTGTCTGGGCACCGCAGTCTGAGCACTCTGTGTGCTCTCACAAAATCAATCCCCATATTTTCCTGTCTTTCCAGGAAACTGTAAAGGCCCGTTGCAAAGCAGGGATGATTTGATCTGGCTCCACCGTTTCAGGGATTCCCCGCACACGTATGTTGTTCCTTCTGCCCCTGTTGTCCAGGTCCTCAATGTGCCTGTTCTTCTCAATGGTGTGGTGCGTTTGTGTAACAGTAACCCTTTACAATCTGTGGATAGCTTTATGCCTGTGTTTCCCCGCTGCCTCTGCTGCTGCCATCTTCTCAGTTAAAAATAGAAAGTTAGTTTTCAGATCAGTTATGGGCGCTGAGAACGTGAATTTAATGTCCGCAGCAGACACTGACATGTCAGCGTAGTTGAGTGAGTGATCGGAGCGTGATATCCCCTCTACCTAAGTCCACAGGAGCCGATTGGGAGTCCTCACTGTAGACTTCCTCATGGCGGGACAGCGCCATCTTGGAGCTCCCCACACTGCTGTGGGCCTCTGGTTTAGTTTTAAACAGGTCCGTAATGTTTCTGGCTGGATAAGGTGCAGATACTCATCTCGGGCGAGAGTGCGGGGTGGTATAGAGCTGTTTGCCCGGCATCTGAGATTGGTAGGTCGGGTATTAGGCAGGGAAAGGCTGTGTGTGTGCCGGAGCTCTTTCAATATGCGTCCATTTCCATTGTGCGCCTAACAATGCCCCCACACAGGTTTTTTTATTACCTCTCCCAGCAATCTGTTCTCTTCTCCAGCCGGTTGGTACTTGTAGTCCATAACAGTCTGACTTGAATGCAAAACCTGGCTCTTTGGACTACATGTCCCAAGATGTGTTTCTCCACTCTTAGGTCTTATTCACTCTTCTTTTTAGGATGTAATGACATGGAGTCCAGGATAACCACTAGGAGAGACTCACTGTAGCAAGTGTAGCAAAGTGTCTCCTGATTATGCAGGCAATATTAGCCAGCTCCTGGCTACATCTCTTCTGGTGACATTTACTTCACTTTTGAGAGCTTTTCTCTCACTTTCTATTGTGTCTACAGGAAAGGAAGTGAAAGTAACATGGATAGCAAAAAAACTGACAGACTTTTAACTATTCCCTACTTTATCCAAGATTAAAAAAAATGGTTTAGGATGTACTTTAAGGCTTGCTTGATTACGCCATATACTACCAAACAAAACATGCATTAATATTTATAGCTCCCAATGGATAGGTATTGAGATTACACTAACAAATCACACAACAGCCCCATTCATGTTTCCGCTGGATCAAGTAAAAGTCTTATACAAGCTCAATTCTACTTTGTGTGCATTTATGTAGGTGATATAGAGAAGCTTTATGAGAGGCAGTACATGTTTTAAGCTTGTAAAGTGTAGTTGTTTTTCCTTGTCAGCTGTCTTTCCCTCACTGACAGCCAAACCGATTTTACTTGCTAGTTTACATAAATAAATAATAACGTGTGTCCTTCTGTGTTACAGTAGCCCAAAATTAAGGTTACTCTGCAGTGAACAAAACGACTGAAATGAGATTACCTTTAGGCATGAGTTATATGGGTAGAGCTTCATCATAAATAAGTCAGTAAGCACAAAAAAGGTAAAAACAAAAGACACTAAGACATAAGTAAGTAAGCGTGTTTTTTTTTTTTTGCATACTAAATTTATAATTTTTGGAATATACAGAAAGTATTCAAAACAAAGAGAAACATTTCCAGCCTTATAAGTACAAGATACAGTAAAAATAAATGCTGTCACACGAAAACAGAAGACAGGGTTACTACAACAAAAATAACCATTTGAGAAAGCTGTGGGATGGTACAAGAAAAAAATGTCAAATGGGAAAAATACTCAGCAGAAGGTAGAAATACAGTGAAACAATGCATAGCATAAATAGCAGAGAGGCACCAGTCTCATATAAGATGTTCCAGATGCAACAGAGTGTCACAGTTATGAGAATACCTAAATCAGACCTGGCAGAAATGAAAATTATGAAAGTCTGAGCCCCAAGCAATGATTGCATTACAACTGTGTGTCTCAAGGTGGTCTTATACACGTAAGTAAGCATTTCATACAGTATAGTAAAATATCCACAGCAGCACTACCCTCATTTCTTATTATGATCAGCTTTTATATGATAAATAACACATGAGAAAAAATTGAATGACAGATGGTGATGAAAGTCCAGAGTGACACAGATGGTGGTCCTAATGTGATATTGAAGATGTGCACCTCACACCAGACTCCTCAAGCCGTGCGTCACACTCCCTTAGGGGTTCTCCCTCACCAGAAAGTAGAACACATCAGGCCTTGATATGTTACCAACGAATGTCATCCACATCATGGAGGGTGTCAGAGCTGTACTGGATATCCCATAGGTAGTCGGATAGAAAAAAACAATAGCCTAATTCCATTTTCTTATCCTTTATTCTTCGAAAATTACAGGCTCCATAAAATCAGACAGTAAGATGGTTCTTATCTCATCAGCATTAAAAGACGTTGTTCACTGCACAGGAGAGATATGAGATTCTCGTGTATTAGGAAGACAGCGTCCACCGCCTACTTCAGGTTGTCTCTTCTTGGCCGTGGAACGCAAAACATCCCTTCCGGTTGCCGTAAGCACATTTACCTATGCATTTCATCATCACAACTTCCTCTGTGGGTGTGGCCTTATGGCGTGGCGTCCCAGTTTATATCAACAAGTGGCAGTCTAAGCATGAGCCTCTCAAGTACCAAACCGCTCATATCTGCAAAATTGCACTTAGGTGGCCGTCACTACTTAGTTTGGAGGTCAGTGCTTAAAGATCCACATAGCTTGTATACCTAAAATTCGACATAGGGCATATCTGAGCCCAGGTCGATATATTACTCAATTAAAGGTGCATATACAATACATCTGACCCATAGTAGACTCCATAAGCAAGCATGTAATTAGGTTTCTAGTGCATTTTAGGATCATTATAAAAGTACTATTACTCCTGTACTTCTAATGCACATAATTCAATAACACAAAATTTACTAAAATGTATGTGTGCAACAATAAAATAAGCAAAAATTTAAGATCAAATCATATATATAACCGCTCAAATACATATAAAATCTGAATTAAACTAAATTTTTTTTAAATTACACATAAAATTACAAATATAAAAATTCATAAAATTATATATATATATATATATATATATATATATATATATATATATATATATATATATATATATATATATATATAACAATCCCATGTATAAAGAAAGAAAACCCCAGACTACAAGTATATAGCAATGAAAATTCAAATAATCGGAAACCTACCCATCCCAAATCAAGTTACCTGACCCCTTATAGGGTAAATCAGAGTAGAGGAAGGGGAAAGAGAGGACGAGAAGGTTTTAATAAAAATCCACAAGCTATAGTGTACGAGGATGCTTATCACGTCCCTGTGGCTAATAGGTTTGAAGCATTGTGGAATTATAATGATGGAAATAGTTATAGGGGGAGCAGGAGGAGAGACTGAGGTTATCCCCCCCCCCCCCCGAAGAGGCAGGCCACCACCCCCATACTCCCCATGGCACCCATTTACAAAGAACCACACTGGAGAGAACAACTGAACTGGGAGAGGGATCATGTCCAACAACAAGGCCCAAGGAAGCAAGGAAACTCAGTATTAAAAAAATATTTTTTAAATAAAAATTCAAATCCAGTGAGCTCAAGTGCAAATTCCTCAATAGCAGTGGACAGTGGGCTGAGGAATAAATCATTATTCAACCCTCCTAATACAGCAGTACACCACTTGGAAGTTTTTAAAGGGTTGGTGTTAAGGGATTTGGAGAATGTAGCTCCTAAAAAGGTGTCAATCCCAGCTTTATACAGGAAGGAATAGAGATGCTAAAAACCAGGAATGATGTGATAATCAGACCAGCTGATAAGGGTGGGGGGTGGTCATTCATCATGGTTATCAATCACATGTATTAACAAAGAAAGAGAAAAAATTCCTTGTTCCAAGCAGTCCCCATTCCTATCATTTACACCCTCCCCAAAATACACAAGGACCCTCAAAATCCTCTCGTCAGGCCCATCATAAACGGTATTGGGTCAGTTACATCAAGGATGGGCAAATATTTAGACCAATTTCTCCAAAAAAGTGTTATAGTAAGGAAAGCATACCTTTTACAACTACTCCAAAAGGCTAAATTTACTGAGAGAGGTGAGATTTTTTTAGTCACCTCTGATGTGCTGAGGTGACAGTTATACAGCATAGCGATGCGCTATTGGCGCTTAATTGGGCTTTGAGCCAAAGAGATGATTTGCCCCATTGTCAAAAAATATTTTTAAGAGGTGCTCTAGATTTCTGCCTCTCCCATAATTATTTTTGGTCCAATAATCGTTTTTTTCCCCAAGAGAAAGGCGTAGCTATGGGTGCAAAATTTGTAGTATAGCTAATTTATGTATGGGGGAATGGGAAGATAAATATGTTTTTGGAAAGATGAGAGAGGAGCTATTGTTCTATAGGTGATACACTGATGATTTAATGTTTATTTGGGAGGGGTCAGAATCATCTTTGATCGACTATCTTGTGTTTCTGAACAGCAATAGGGATAACATTAAATTAACCAGACAGTGGAGTAAAGACCAAATAAACTTTTTAGATGTAAACATATATAGGGTTAATGATCAATTGGAGACTAAGGTTTATTTTAAACCAACAGACAGTAATAGTATTTACCCCTTTCTTTATGGTTAAGGAATATTCCTTGTGACAAAAAGTGAGGTCTGCAAAATATTCACCACACCTCTAAGCAAATAGCTTGGGTTGTCTACTTTCCAAAATGGGGTCATTTGGGAGGGTTCTGTGCCACCTGGGCATTCCATGGCCTCTGAAACTGTGATAGGCAGTGAGGAGTGAAATCAAAAATTTACACCTTTAGAAGGCCTGAAGGCGGTGCTTGGTTTTCGGGGTCCTGTACGCGGCTAGACTCCCAAAAAGTATCACACATGTGGTATCCCCATACTCAGAAGAAGCAACAGAATGTATTTTGTGGTTTAAGTTCACATATGCCCATGGCATGTTTGAGCAGTATATCATTTAGTGACAACTTTGTGCAAAAAAAAAATTGTCTTTTTTCCGCAACTTGTGTCACATATAAAATATTTAATGGGCTCGACATGCCTCTCATCAAATAGCTTGGGGTGTCTACTTTCCAAAATTTGGGTGGGTTTTGAACTGTCCTGGCATTTTATGCACAACATTTAGAAGCTTATGTCACACATCACCCACTCTTCTAACCACTCTTCTAAGACAAAGCCTTTTCTGACACTTTTTGTTTACATGAAAAAATATTTTTTTTTGCAAGAAAATTACTTTGAACCCCCCAACATTATATATTTTTTTTAAAGCAAAGGCCCTACAGATTAAAATAGTGGGTGTTTCTTTTTTTTTCCACAGTATTTGCATTTACATTTTTAAAAGCCTTTAAAAGCCTTTACAGGTTACCACTTTAGATTTACGGAGGAGGTCTACTGCTAAAATTACTGCCCTCAATCTGACCTTTGTGGTGATAGCTCACATGCATGGTGCAATTGCTGTTTACATTTGATGCCAGACCGACGCTTACGTTCGCCTTTGCACAAGAGCAGGGGGGACAGGGGTTTTTTTTTTTGCTTTTGTATCTTATTTTTAAACTGTTCCTTTAATTTTTTTTTATCATTTTTATTGTTATCTCAGGAAATGTAAATATCCACTATGATTGCAATAGGTAGTGACAGGTACTCTTTTTTGAAAAATGTGGGATCTATTAGACCCTAGATCTCTCCTCTGCCTTCAAAGCATTTGACCACACCAAGGTCGGTGTGATATAATGCTTTCCCAATTTCCCAATGGCGCCGTTTACATCTGGCGAAATCAAAGTCATGAAATGCTCATAGCTTCCGGTTTCTTAGGCCATAGAGATAATTGGAGCCATTCTGGTCTCTGATCAGCTCTATGGTCCACCGGCTTCATTGTCAGGTTCCCTGTTGAGACAGGAGAGGCAGAGAAAAACATGGAAGACGGTGGGGGGGCATTCCCTCCCACTGCTTGTAAAAGCAGTCTAGAGGCTAATTAGCCACTAGGATTGCTTTTACATGAAAGCCGACCGCTAGCTGAAAAGTATGATACCAAGATGATACCTAAACCCACAGGAATCATTCTGGTATAACCACTCAAAGGCCTTGTTGGGCATATATTGTAATATTTTTTTTCATGCAGCCTATGGGCTGAACAAAAAAAAGAGATTGATTAGTGGGTATGCCCACCATTAGAATACCTCCCTTCATCCACCCACTTCTAATGATGGGCATACATGCACTATTTTGTTTTCAACTGTGGTGATGAAATCATCTCCTACAGCGCTGGAGTCACAGCTTTATGTATCGTGGGAGCAAACGCTGTTGCTGTCAAGATAAATAGATCAGTGCTGCAGCTGAATGGCCTAAAAAATATAGGCCAAAGCATGGGGGCATCTGCCCCAAAAGTCAGGAGCAAATCGCTCCTCCACCCCTGCTGCCCCCATGCTTCGGCAAATATGCACTTTTTTTAAACTGTAGTTGTGAAATCACCTCTGACAGCGCTGGAGTCACTGTATTAATACTATATGTATTGTGGGAGCAAACGCTGTTGCTGTCAAGAAAAATAAATCCGCTCTGCAACTGAATGGCGTACCTGCTAAGCAAATGATGGTTAACAATAAAACAAAGTAACATTACAGTATGATAGTAAGACATACCATACCTGCAAAGCAAAAACAAAAAAAATTGTAAAAAACTAAACTTTTTTAACGCAGTCTGTGCCTAAAATATATATATGCCGAAGCATAGGGGCATCCGCCTGCAAAAGTTAGGAACAAATCGCTCCTCCACCCCTGCTGCCCCCATGCTTCAGCATATATGCTCTTTTTTTAACTGTGGTGGTGAAATCACCTCCGACAGCGCTGGAGTCACAGCTTTATGTATCATGGGAGCAAACGCTGTTGCTGCCAAGATAAATAAATCCGCGCTGCAACTGAATGGCCTACCTGCTAAGCAAATGATGGTTAACAATAAAACAAAGTAACATTACAGTATAACAGTAAGACATACCATACCTGCAAAGCAAATACAAAAATAAAATGTAAAAAATAAAATATTTTTTAATGCAATCTGTGCCTAAAATATATATATGCCGAAGCATGGGGGCATCCACCCGCAAAAGTTAGGAGCAAATCGCTCTTCCACCCCTGCTGCCCCCATGCAAATTTGCACTTTTTTTAACAGTGGTGGTGAAATCACCTCCGACATCGCTGGAGTCATGGCTTTATGTATTGTGGGAGCAAACCCTGTTGCTGTCAAGATAAATAAACCCGCGCTGCAGCTGAATGGTGTACCTGAAAACAAAAAAATGGTTAACAATAACACACAGTAAACAATAAAGTATAAAGAAATTACATACCTGAAAAGCAAACATGATAAAACATAATAACAATAAAACATTGCAGAATAGAATACAGTAAAAAAGAGCAGAACAACAGAGAGAGAATAGAGAGAAAGAGAGAGCAATACAACGACAACTATTTTTGTTTTTTTTCATTTTATATATATATATATTTTTTGTGGTTTTTTTTTTTTTACACTTTTTTTTGTAACTGTAACTGTTGTAACTGTAATGCCCCGTACACATGGTCAGATATTCCGACGGAAAATGTGCGATCAGAGCGTGTTGTCAGAAATTCCAACCATGTGTGTGCTCCATCGGACTTTTTCCATCAGATTTTCCGACACACAAAGTTTGAGAGCAGGCTATAAAATTTTCCGACAACAAAATCCGATCACGTCAATTCCGAACGTGTATGGACAATTCCGACGCACAAAGTGCCACGCATGCTCAGAAGAAATTCCGAGACGGAACAGCTCGGTCTGGTAAAATTAGCGTTCGGAATGGATAGAGCACTTTCTTCAGGCTGCAATGTTTCAAATTGTTTAATACAGCGCACTCTTCTTTATAATGCAGGAAGAACGAAGTAGTTTAGCTGCTGATTTTCACACAGACTTCTCACAAACTTCTTTCTTTATTATTTATCGTGATTCCCTCAATATATTATGATTTGTCACATTTGACCAAAAATCTATATAATTTTTTTTGTGTTTTTTTTTTCAAGGCTGATGTGATTTTTTTTTTGGTTTGTATTTTTTTCAAGGCTGATCTTGTTGTTATTTTTTTTTTTTTTTTTAGCTATTTAACATCCAAAATATTTTTGTGTGTGTCTTGTGTGTCAAGTTACCACAACACCATTATTATCTTGTATTATTTAATCTCAAGGAGGTTGCTTGGTGTCCCTTGTTAATTTCACATTGTATTATTGAAATGTACCTGCCTCCTCACAAACAAACTGTCCTTTTTGAAGGAAAACATACATAGGCGAGTATAATTGAAACAAAAAACCTTTATTAAGGGCTCATAACCAAACAAAGAGGGAGGCAACGCTGGAGAAACAGCAGAAATTGGTGAAGCCTTTGAACGCCAGGGCACACATCAACTATTTTCCTGCAAAATTGGTGGCCTGAGGAGTCCATATATAAGGGAGTGCAGTCTGGTCCAGAAGTCCCAGAGATCATGAAAGCAGCAGATGATATCTGTGCCCCCAGGCTGTGGTATTACAAGAGCCTGCATCTTTTGCCAGATCAGACTGAACCCAGGGTCATCACTCTCTGATCTTCCTTCCACGCTTCCTTCCACGCTGTGGCTGTGGTGGTGTAGTTGTGGCAGGAGGAGGGGGAGGAGGATGATGGTTCAACTCACTCAGGTGGGTATTGGGTGTGATTTCGCCCCTCACCCCCTTAGTTAAGACTTTAAAAAGAAGGTCCTTACACAGCTGGCACTGACCTTCCTGCATGCCCTGCAGTTTGGTGGTAGCCATGCAGGCAAAGGCCTCTTCAGGAGTGGGGGTGGCTCTGAGGGACGCAGAAGCCTCCTGAATGAGCCTGAGCGCTGAATCCTGCACGTGACTCCCCTTCCTGGGTCTTTTGGTTGGAAGGCAGAGAGAGGAGGAACCTGCGATTCTGTCAGGCTCCTACTGGGCCCAGGCTTCTCCTGGCTGCCACTTAGCCCCCCCTCCTTCTGGCTGCCACTAACCCCCGCCTCCTCCTGGCTGCCACATTCCACAGCCTCCTCCTGTGTGCCACATTCCAGAGCCTCGTCCTGGCTGAGGTCTTCCTGTGTATGAAAAAGGAACATAGTTTTAGTTTTTACTTCATCAATCACACACAATTTTCACCTCATGACTGTTGCAAATTGAATGTTAACAAATATAACAGATTATCATTCTGAGCCCAGCATTTTTCATTCTTGTCCCAATTATTTTTGCACACTACTGTCTATTGATATGTAAAATACTTTATTAATTCAGCAATTAGTGATCAATAATAACATCTAGTAAACATCATTTATTTATTGACCATAAATCTGTAGAATAATGCTATACCTGGCTCAAGCTGGGCTCCTCCACTTCTTCCTGGCTGGAAATCCCAGGTTGGACATCGGAAGCCTCAGCTGGGTTGGAAGGAAGAGTGGAAGGAAGGTTTGAGAGGGATTCCCTGACTCCAGTCTGGTCTGACAGAAATCACAGTCTCTCATAGTACCACAGCCTGGGGACATAAATGTCATCTGCTGCAGCTCCGGATCTCTGGGAATCCGTGACCTTCTTGCGCTCCCTTAGATAAGTGCTCCTCAGGCCACCAATTTTGGCTTTTAAATAGGGGGTGGTTGCTGTGGGGACCATCGGCGTCACCAACTCCAGCAATTTCTCCAGCGCTGCCTACCTCTTTTGTTTATGATTATAATGTGGATGTTTCACCTGCCACAGACAGGCAGCTCCCTGTATTTGTCTATGAACAGGGGGAGGAAAGTGTGGTCATTGAAGCCATCCATTTTCTCTGCAAGACACAACACAAGACAAACCCTAATGTCAGGCAAAACTCTCCTAATCTTGTTACAATATAGGCCTCAATCTAGAAGCAGTATAGGCCCAAGTTTAGATCTTACCTTCGTTATCACGATCGGCGCCTCCGATACTCCTTCCTCCGCTCACAGATCGTGCGTACTACACGCGCGTGTTACGCTTTATAGACACTGAGCATGTGTGAAACTCCGCCCATCCCTGACGTTCTTTCTAGTCTATTCCCCGCCCCTTCTCATTCGGCGCAGTGGGGGAAGAGCACATGGTGCAGACACAGCAGGTGCATGCTAATTACAGCAATGAGGAGGAGGAGGAGGAAAACCCGGAGCCAGAAACATCTGGATCCAGAAGGAGACGATTTAAGGCATCAAATATGTCCTTTGGGGAGATGTTGGAGATGGTGGACATCCTGAAGAAGGCCGACTATGACAGGAAGTATGGACCTTACCCCAACCCCAATGTCAGAAAGGCCAAGATAATGGCGAAAGTGGTCAAGAGTCTGCACCGAAATTTCAGGGTATGACGATCGAATGATCAGCTCAGGAAGCGGTGGTCGGACCTGAAATTAAGAGAGCATGAGCAGTACAGAAGGATCCGGAGAGTGCTGCAAAAAAGTAAGTAGTTGTCCTGTGTTCCTATTCTTTATGTTTATTACGTTCGTGCTGCTCCATGTGCTTTTCTTAACTGTTGTCCAGTTTAAAATGTCAACTTTCATGTTCATGGGCACATTATTCGTTCGTATAAAACATTGTTCATTCGGCCTAGAAAACACCATTGTTTTGGCCATATGCATTTGCCAACATTTTTTATGGCCTACTTGTCTGAAAAGAAGGAGGAAGGAGACATGGTGGAAATAGTCACCACAACAGGTAAGTGTCTGCGACCACAGGCTCAGGTAAGAGATGGATGCCGGCATATTTATAATACATGGTGTTTTTTTGTTTCTATCTTTTTAGGTGATTGTGATGTTGTGGATCCAGGGCATTTCACCTCTGAAAGTGCACAGATCCTGATCGGGGAGATCATGGGGTGTAATAGGGACTTGGAAAACATCCAGAAAGACATCAATGACGTTCAAAAAAAAAAATTAGGAACATCATTGATGTTTTAGGGAGAGTTTAAAAACAAACAAAATCCCTTCCCTTTTTTGTGCTTTTGGTGATCCTAAAATGTATACAATTTTTTTACATATTATAGAAAAGCCAAATTTTGAAGATGCACACAGTGTGTCAACAGGTGCTATCTGCCATCACGGGAGATCAATGGACGTGTTTTGGGGGTGCAACCCCTTCCTCAATAATAAAGTAGCTGTGAGGAAGAGATTTCAGCCACAAAACACATCCTTGATCCCCCGTGATGGCAGCTAGCACATGTTGACATTCGGCAATTTGTGTTCATCTTCAAAATTTGGCTTTTCCTGGGGTGACTTCACCCCATCTGAACGCAATATCAAACACAGTTTAGAAATACTCATGTCTGATATTGTCTTCAAGTTCTACCAAATGTGAACTTTTTAAGTTCAAGATTTGTGTCTTTCTTGTTGGTTTTAAACATGCCTGTTTTATCTTAAATGGACATTTCTACTTTTTCTACTGTGACCCTAAAAATTGTTATACAACAAACATGTTGGTTTGTTTTAAAAACCTTTTACAAATGCACATGTGATTGTGCTGCTATTAAAAAGATTGTTAATCAAGAATGTGTGGATTATTGTCTCAACGCTCCAAAACTTTTGTGGTGCTCTAATTGCTGTTTTCTGTGACAATGGGTGTAATTTCTTAAGGTAAAATCCACTTTGCACTACAAGTGCAGTTTCAAGTGCACTTGTAGTACAAAGTGTCTTTGCCTTTAGTAAATAACACCCAACAGTGCTTTGTAATGTTACACAATCACTCCATTTTCAGGACTCACCACATTTCTGTCAGTGTCAGCTAAAAGAAACACAAGCAGTAAATATCACCAAAGATTTTAGTAGGTAAAATGTTTTTTTATTTGAATAAGGTTTCAGACATTGTCTGGCATATTGATAGCCCCCCTACCCCCAAAGTATTCAAGGTATCTTAGACGGACATCATGGGCGCTCAGGGGGGGCAAGCCAGGACAGCCACTTTCAAGCGCCGTCAGGGTTGGTTCATTTTGAATTCCAGCCTCAGGCCCAACTGAGCCAGCATAGTTGGCAGAATGTTGCCGTAAAAAGTTGTGGAGAACACAGCACGCCAGGATGATATGATTCAGTTTGTACTCCACCATGTGTGTGTGGGTGTAAGAAATAGGCGGAACTGGCTGGCTATGATTCCAAACATGTTCTCCACCACTCTTCTGGCTCTGGCCAGTCGGTAATTAAAAACCCTCTGGTCCGGGGTGAGGGTCCTCATCGGGAATGGCCGCATAAGATGGTCCCCAGCGCAAAAGCTTTATCCGCAATGAAGACGAATGTGAGTCCTTCCGCATTGTCTTCTGGAGGTGGCAAGTCCAAGCTGCCATTCTGGAGACGCCTGTAGAACTCCGTCTGGGCAATGATTCTACCATCTGACATCCGGCCATTCTTTCCCACATCCACATACAAGAACTCATAAGTAGCCGACACCTCCGCCAACATCACAATACTATTGAACCCCTTATAGTTGTAATAGTATGACCCCGAGTTGGGTGGTGGGACAATGTGGACGTGTTTCCCATCAATTGCCCCTCCACAGTTAGGAAAGTCCCACCGCTGGGCAAAGGAATAAATCCATGGATTTTGTTGTCGGAATGTCCGATCAATGTCCGATCGTGTGTACGGGGCATTACAGTTCCAGATTCGAGTCTCTCAAAATGCGATGGCATCTTGGGAAACCCTGTGAAGGTGTGTCCTAGTCTGTGCAGTGCTGTACCCTATGCTAATACTCAACTAGTGTATGGTAGCGTTCAAAACATTCACCAATGCAAAGACCAGGATTGTCAGGACAGGAGGGACAATAATGGTGGGAGTCACGCCTATATCCGCTTGCTGCAGACACAACATCTTCTTTGGGGGGCTCTTTGGGTAGGGGTACTAGGGAGGACATATGGAAAATGCCTCTCATGCAGCCGGTTTACTGCATTTGGATTGGGAAGGTGAGGTGGAGCACCGTCTGGAAACAGAAGGGCCCTGACGATCTCTTCCTGGAATTTAAGGAAGATTCCAGTCCGTCCTGAAGCTCTGTATAGCACATGAGCGTTCGGCAAAGCCAATTGAAATAAATAAACAGACACTTTTTTGTACCAGAGTCTGGCCTTACGTGCAACTAGGTACGGCACCAACAACTGGTCGTTGAGGTCCACCCCTCCCATATTAAGGTTATTTTTGTGGACACAGAGGTAGGGCTGGGTGATTTTCTAAAAAAAAAATCTGCGATTTTCTTAAAAAAAACTCGATTCACGATTCAAATCGAGTTTTTTTTTTGAACACCATACCGGTTCTGAGGACCTGCAGGCAGGAGTTATAAGCGAGGCCGCAGCTTCGGCCTAGTCCATGGCGTCCAGCCTCGCGGACTAGGCCGAAGCCGTGGCCTCACCTAAAAACTCCTGCCCGCAGCTCCTCACGACCAGTGCGGTGTCCAAAGAAAAAAGCTCGTTTTGAATCGTGAATCAAGCTTTTTTTTTTTTAGACAGCGCGTCGGTCCTGGGGAGCTGCAGGCAGGAGTTTTTATGCGAGGCCACGGCTTCGGCCTAGTCCGCGGTGTCCGGCCTCGCGGATAAGCCGAAGCCGTGGACTAGGCCAAAGCCGCGGCCTCACCTAAAAACTCCTATCCGCAGCTCCTCAGGACCGGCTCAGTGAAAAAGAAAACTAAAAAAATCGATTTGCTTAAATTTTGAATCGATTTGACCTCTCAACTCGATTCAAGATTTAAATCAATTTTTTCCCCAGCCCTACACAGAGGGGTTTCTCCACAACACCAGTTGCCATAGGAATTTGGACCATCGTGTCTGCATGAAGGGAGGTAAGAATTAATACATTCTTATTATCCCTCCACTTCACAGCATGCAAATTATTACACTTGAAGCAGGCTCTCTCCCCCAGCTTAAGACGGGAATCTACAAGCCTCTGGGGTAAGCCCTGGCGATTAGGTCGCACGGTGCCACATGCTCCAATCTGATGATCGAACAAGTGACTAAAAAGTGGCACGCTAGAGTAATAATTGTCCACATACAAGTGGTACCCCTTTCCAAATAAGGGTGACACCAAGTCCCACACAATCTTGCCAGCGCTCCCTATGTGGTCAGGGCAGTTTGTCGGCTCTACTTGACTATCTCTTCCCTCGTAAACCGTAAAACTACATGTATAGCCTGTGCCCTGTCACAGAGCTTATACATCTTGACCCTGTATCTGGCATGCTTGTTGGGAAGATACTGTCTGAAAGACAAGTGGCCAGAAAACTTAATCAGGGACTCATCAACGCAGACAACTTGATGGGGAGTAAACAAGTCTGCAAAACGTTGGTTGAAGTGGTTTACGAGGGGCCGAATTTTGTAGAGCTGATCGTATTCAGGGTCTCCACAAGAACAACGAGAGTTCATTGTTGTTGAAATGCATGAACAGCAAGATCTGCTCGCATCCTGCTCTGGTCATGGAGGCAGAGAACACGGGCATATGGTGAATTGGGTCAGTGGACCAATATGACCGCAACTCACTCTTTTTGATTATGCCCATGAGGAGGGATAGGCCCAGAAAGATCTTAACTTTGGAAACCGTAATTGGTTTCCAATCTCTGGCAAGGGATAACTGGGGAATAGCGGCGATGTACTGACCAGCATACAAATTGCTTTGGTCCACAATAGATCTATAGAGATCTTCGGTGAAAAACAGCGAATAAAAATCAAGTGACGTAAAATCAACTGTTTCCACCTGAATGCCGGGTTGGCCAGTGAATGGGGGATGTACAGGTGCTGCAGAAGTGGTGGGTTCCCAATTAGGATTGGTGAATGCAGCAGGAAGGGCACTATGAACTCAACGGGCCTGTGTTTGTCTTCTTCTTGGTGGCAGCGGGACACTAATACTGCGAGAGCCCTGCGGTTCTTGCACCTCAACAGCAGAAGAAGATCGGGGTCTGGTACACCTGACCTTGGCAGGGACCACAACTCCCTCGTCAGAGCTATCTGTCATGGAGCCTCTGTCGTCTACAGGATCATATTCTCAGCCTGAATCTGACAGATTAGTGACTTTCTCTTCATTATCTGTCATGCTCAGAAACGTGTAGGCCTCTTCACTAGTGTGCCTTCGATTTGCCATTTTAGGCTCTAAATTTACTGGTACACCAGTGAGACTCACAGGTAAAAAAAGCTCCTGACTGTTAGCGACTAATTCAAACGCTACCAAAAAAACTGTTAGCGATCGCAGGGATCAGGCCTGACTCTGGGAACGCTGCAGTTATTTGTGTTTTGTAAGTGACAGTGATTGATCAATACTGCACTTGGGTGGGCTGGGCTGGGCTGGGCTGGGCTGGGCGGAGGGGCAAAACGCAGGGGCTAGCAGGTATCTGGGCCGATCCCGCTAACACTGCGTTTTTGGGAACCCTAAACTGCTGGGGACGCTAGTATAGATCTGATCAGATCAGATATTGATCCATTCAGATATTAAACCACTAAGGGAGGTGTATGCTGCGTGCGTGGGTGTTAGTGGTATTGGCACTAACCTGACGCTACCTGGGGCAACGCAGACCCTATCAGACCCTAAAACTGACATCACCCACCGGGCGATCAGGGCATTAAACCTTTATTGGGTAATAAACAGCGGGTGCCCTGATGCTATAAAAAACAAACTAACTAACCAGCGTCACCTGTAACATTTATACGGTGATCACTGGTGAAAGGGTTAACTAGGGGGCCATCAGGGGGTTAAAAACCTTTATTAGGTAGTGACGGTTATGGGGGTACCTGACGCTATAAAAAGCTGACGCTGAATCAAAATACTTACCTGGCTACCTAGCGTCACCTGTGACACTAATACGGCGATCAGACAAAAAGATTGCTTAGTGACACTGGCGACAAGGGGTGATCAAGGGGTTAAACCTTTATTGGGGGGTTAGGGGGGTACCCTAGACCTAAAGGGGCCTACCACTAATTTCCATACCACTTATAACAGTCACAAATGGCACCAATGCAGTAATCAGTAAAAAAAGAAAAACTGCTATTGGTGTCACTGTGACAGGTGGTGCAGGGGGGGTGATCAGGGGGGGGGGGGTGAATTGTGTGCCTGCGTGTTCTACTGTTAGTGTAGTGTTGGTGCACTTACTTGATGTCTTCTCTCCTCGGGCACTGGAACAAAAAGACCGACACGAGGAGAGATGACATCACTTCCTCTGCTTCTGTTTACATTACAGAAGCAGAGAAAGCTTCTCATTTGCCAAGCGAGATTGTGAGGGGGTGGCCATGAATCTGTGGCCTCCCTCTCAGGATGGATCGCTCCTGGAACTATGCCGACCGCGGGAGGGGAGTAACGTACCCATGTTACTCTGCCTGCCTGTGCCATTCTGCCGCAGTATATCTGTGTGAGGCAAGTGGTTAAAGGAGAACAAGGGGTGCCCCACACCTTTTATTTTTTTGTCAGGTCTAGGGCATCCCCAAGCATGTTATTTTAAAAAGTGGTTATTTTTATTGTTTCACTTTAAAAAATATTAACATTTCTGATCCCTGACAAACAATATATACAGTATATACTGTATATTTTAATTTGCATTAGAACATTAGAACATGTCTCCCAGTGCAGTGCCCCTTGCCATTTGTTTGACAATCCCTTGTATATTAGCCTTGAAAACGGTTTAAACTGATTTGAAAGAATCAGCTTCCATTGACTTCAGACTGGTTCAGATCAATGTTCAGAACGTAACCATTTGATCTCCAGAAGATTTACCCCCCTTCATGAGCAGACCCTTTTTTGTTTTTTGGCACTGCATTGTTTAACCGATGACTGCGCGGTCATGCAATGATGTACACAAATTTATTTTACATCATTTATTTTCTCACAAATAGAGTTTACTTTTGGTGGTATTTGATCACCACGGAGTGGTAGAGTGGTACTTTTGCTATATAACATACCAAATAAAAAATTTAAAAAATCCAATTCCTTCATAAATTTAGGTCAATATGTTTTCTGCTATATATTTTGGGTAAAAAAAATCTCAATAAGCATATATTTTTGAATTTGGCGCAGGGTTCCCCTTAATTTCCATACCAGACCTGAAGTGCCTGGTAATGGACTGGGGGGAACCCATGCCTTTTTTTTCAATTAGTTTTATCTATATTACCGAGACCCGACAATTCATTACAGGCGTGATCAATTTTAACCACTTGCCGACCGCCTCACGCCTATATACGTGAGCAGAATGGCACGGGCAGGCAAAATCACGTACCCATACGTGATTGCCTTCCGGCATGCGGGGGGTCCGATTGGACCCCCCCCCCCGGTGCCAGCGGCGGTCAGCTTTTGGCTGGGAGCCTTCCGTGATGAGGGGGAGGCCATCCGATCGTGGCCCCCCTCGCGATCGCTCCCAGCCAATGAGAAACATCCCCTGCCTGTGTATAGTACACACAGGCAGAGGATGTGATGTCATCTCTCCTCGGCTCGGCAGTCTCCGTTCCGGCGAAGACTTCACAGTGAGTGAACACACACACACACACACAGTAGAACATGCCAGGCACACATAACACCCCCGATCCCCCCCGATCGCCCCCCGATCACCCCCCAATCACCCCTCCCTGTCACACTGACACCAAGCAGTGTTTTTTTTTTTTTTTGTTTTTTTTTCTGATTACTGCATGGTGTCAGTTTGTGACAGTTACTGTCTTAGGGCAGTTAGGATTAGCCCCCTTTAGGTCTAGGATACCCCCCTAACCCCCCTAATAAAGTTTTAACCCCTTGATCACCAGTGTCGCTAAGCGATCATTTTTCTGATCGCTGTATTAGTGTCGCTGGTGACGCTAGTTAGGGAGGTAAATATTTAGGTTCGCCGTCAGCGTTTTATAGCGACAGGGACCCCCATATACTATCTAATAAATGTTTTAACCCCTTGATTGCCCCCTAGTTCACCCTTTCACCACTGATCACCGTATAACTGTTACGGTTGACGCTGGTTAGTTTGTTTATTTTTTATAGTGTCAGGGCACCCGCCGTTTATTACCTAATAAAAGTTTAGCCCCCTGATCGCCCGGCGGTGATATGCGTCGCCCCAGGCAGCGTCAGATTAGCGCCAGTACCGCTAACACCCACGCACGCAGCATACACCTCCCTTAGTGGTATAGTATCTGAACGCATCAATATCTGGTCCGATCAGATCTATACTGGCGTCCCCAGCAGTTTAGGGTTCCAAAAAATGCAGTGTTAGCGGGATCAGCCCAGATACCTGCTAGCACCTGCATTTTGCCCCTCTGCCCGGCCCAGCCCACCCAAGTGCAGTATCAATCGATCACTGTCACTTACAAAACACTAAACACATAACTGCAGCGTTCGCAGAGTCAGGCCTGATCCCTGCGATCGCTAACAGTTTTTTTGGTAGCATTTTGGTGAACTGGCAAGCACCAGCGGACTAGTACACCCCGGTCATAGTCAAACCAGCACTGCAGTAACACTTGGTGACGTGGCGACTCCCATAAGTGCAGTTCAAGCTGGAGAGGTGGCAAGCACAAGTAGTGTCCCGCTGCCACCAAAAAGACAAACACAGACCCGTCATGCCCATAGTGCCCTTCCTGCTGCATTTGACAATACTAATTGGGAACCCACTGCTTCTGCAGCGCCCGTACTTCCCCCATTCACATCCCCAACCAAATGCAGTCGGCTGCATGAGAGGCATTTTCTTTATGTCCTCCCGAGTACCCCTACCCAACGAACCCCCCAAAAAAGATGTCGTGTCTGCAGCAAGCACGGATATAGGCGTGACACCCGCTATTATTGTCCCTCCTGTCCTGACAATCCTGGTCTTTGCATTGGTGAATGTTTTGAACGCTACCATTCACTAGTTGAGTATTAGCGTAGGGTACAGCATTGCACAGACTAGGACACACTTTCACAAGGTCTCCCAAGATGCCATCGCATTTTGAGAGACCCGAAACTGGAACCGGTTACAGTTATAAAAGTTACAGTTACAAAAAAAAGTGTAAAAAGAAAAAAAAAAACACAAACAAAAATATAAAATAAAAAAAAAGTTGTTGTTTTATTGTTCTCTCTCTCGCTATTCTCTCTCTATTGTTCTGCTCTTTTTTACTGTATTCTATTCTGCAATGTTTTATTGTTATTATGTTTTATCATGTTTGCTTTTCAGGTATGCAATTTTTTATACTTTACCGTTTACTGTGCTTTATTGTTAACCATTTTTTTGTCTTTAGGTACGCCATTCACGACTTTGAGTGGTTATACCAGAATGATGCCTGCAGGTTTAGGTATCATCTTGGTATCATTCTTTTCAGCCAGCAGTCGGCTTTCATGTAAAAGCAATCCTAGCAGCTAATTAGCCTCTAGACTGCTTTTACAAGCAGTGGGAGGGAATGCCCCCCTCACCGTCTTCCATGTTTTTCTCTGCCTCTCCTGTCTCAACAGGGAACCTGAGAATGCAGCCGATGATTTAGCCAGCTGACCATAGAGCTGATCAGAGACCAGAGTGGCTCCAAACATCTCTATGGCCTAAGAAACCGGAAGCTACGAGCATTTCATGACTTAGATTTCGCCGGATGTAAACAGCGCCATTGGGAAATTGGGAAAGCATTTTATCACACCGATCTTGGTGTGGTCAGATGCTTTGAGGGCAGAGGAGAGATCTAGGGTCTAATAGAGCCCAATTTTTTTCAAAAAAGAGTACCTGTCACTACCTATTTCTATTATAGGGAATATTTACATTCCTTGAGATAACAATAAAAATGATTTAAAAAAAAAAAATGAAAGGAACAGTTTAAAAATAAGATAAAAGCAAAAAAATAATAAAGAAAAAAAAAAAAAAAGAAAAAAAGCACCCCTGTCCCCCCTGCTCTCGCGCTAAGGCAAACGCAAGCGTCGGTCTGGCGTCAAATGTAAACAGCAATTGCACCATGCATGTGAGGTATCACCACGAAGGTCAGATCGAGGGCAGTAATTTTAGCAGTAGACCTCCTCTGTAAATCTAAAGTGGTAACCTGTAAAGGCTTTTAAAGGCTTTTAAAAATGTATTTAGTTTGTCGCCACTGCACGTTTGTGCGCAATTTTAAAGCATGTCATGTTTGGTATCCATGTACTCGGCCTAAGATCATCTTTTTAATTCCATCAAACATTTGGGCAATATAGTGTGTTTTAGTGCATTAAAATTTTAAAAAGTGGGGGGGGCGTGGCCTGCGACGGAGCTGAATGGCTGCTTGAACTCAGAGCTCCGGTTCTCCGGCGGACAAAGCGGCTAAAATCGGCACAATAAACCGCGGATTCTTCTTCCCCCTGTTAGCGGTCCGATCCGGGCATACCAGGAAGGCATGATGGGCAAGAGAAAAGGCACATCCAGGCCTCAACGGCTAACGGATTACTTTTCACAGCCGCTCAATGGAGGTAGGCAAGATGGCGCCGGCCATTCACCCACATTACCTCACAAAGGCGACCCCGCTACACACACCGCCACCTCATCCCCTAAAACTAATATAATACACGGCAGCCAACAATCTCTCCCCTCCTCCTCACCATCAGGGAGTCCAGCAAAAGCTAAATTGAAGCTGGATGGAGGCGGATGCAGCCCCGCATTGAGCCCTGTAACAGACTCAGGGGATGATACCAGGGAGCTCCCGGAATCCATTAACACTTTCCCTACTACAAATCAACCTGTCCTGGACACTGTGTTAAAGGACATGCTGGTATCTTTAAGAAGCACCATACAAGCAGATATGATGAACTGTATGCACAGATTTAGTGGTGAGCTTAATGCAGTAGAGGCTAGAATTGAGCATGTGGAAAACAAGATGGGGGATTTCGTCTCCACTATAAACGATCTGGTAGATGCAAACGAAGATAGAGAAGAGGAATCTGCCTGGATTAAAAACAAAATAGCAGATATCGAAGACAGATCCAGGAGGAACAACCTCAAGATTAGGGGGATCCCCGAATCAGTCCAACCATCAGACCTACGTGCATATGTGACAGATTTATTTACTGCTCTCCTGCCTGACCTCACTGCAATAGATATTACCATTGACAGAATACACCGTCTGCCAAAACCCACATATCTCCCAGATGTGGTCCCCAGAGATGTGATCCTGCGCCTGCACTTCTTTCACGTAAAAGAACAGTTAATGCAAACAATGCGCAAACAGGAAAGTGTTCCATCCCGCTTCCAAAAATTACAATTCTATGCTGATCTGTCTCAGCACATACTGCAAAAAAGGCGCAACTTGAACACTATAACAAAAGTGCTCAGGAACCACAACATACCCTACAGATGGGGGTATCCCACTAAAATCTCAATCATCAAACAAGACAAAACATTCGTTGTGGACTCCCTGGACAAAGGCATATCCTTACTGAAAGAATGGAACATTCTCCCCAACCCAGAAGATGAAGGAAGTCCTATGACCAACCGACGCTCACCTAATCCTGACTGGAAAACTGTAACGAACAAAAACGCCAAATCGCATAAATAACAGCACCTGCAAATCCGAGGTAATCTTATGTCCAGGTTACAAAAGCCGGAGTAACCAATAACCATTGGGCTAGAACTCTTCCCCTCAGTTACTTGAGCAGCAGTTGGCTGCACACAGTTGACTTTAAATAAGTTATGAAAAGTTGCATTGTTGCTTCACTTGTTACACCTTACAAGTATGTTTTCTTCTCTTTTTTTGCTTTATTTTTTTTTTCCTTATATTTGGAGCATTACAGCCGACTATTAAACATCCAGCTTGACGCGACAAGATCTACTCAACCCACCAAACTCTCTCAGCGTAAGGATCAACGTGATAAAGTCTCTACCAGGGTCACAGTGAGTACTAATCCTAAGAACATGGAAGACCACATACGAGGACTCTCACATGCAGGATCCCTTACCTTACCTCAGACTACATACGAATCACAATCATCACACCTAAGTAACCAACCCCATGGCCATCCAATTTATTTCCATTAACTCCAAAGGGCTTAATCATCCAGCTAAGAGGAAATCCCTCTGGAAGGAAGCATTGACAAATAAATCTGACATACTCTGCGCACAAGAAACGCATTTTTGTGGCACATCCGCCCCAATATGTCAAAACAAGCATTTTCCACACATTTTTTTTGCCAATGCAGATTCAAAAACCAAAGGAGTAATGACTGCCATAAGAGATACTGTAACCTTTGTATTGCATACAGAGTTTGTGGATACCCAGGGTCGATATTTGGTGTTGGTGTGTGATATCAACCAGGTAACATATACTATAGTGAATGTATACGCCCCGAACAGGCACCAGGTTCGCTTTTTTCATAAGCTTATGCATAAAGTTAATACCCTCAAAAGAGGATTTTTGGTGCTCTGTGGGGACTTCAATATAATCCCTGACCCTTCTATAGACACAACATCATCGAAGAAACGTATATTGACATCTCTCCAAGATTCCATACATAAAGAAGGTTTGTATGATGTGTGGCGGTGTCTGCATGCAGGTGAGAGAGACTTTACGTTTTTCTCCGCCCCACACCATACATATACTAGAATAGATTTCTTTTTGGTGGACCAACATACCTTGACCAAATCGGCCTCCTCAACCATTAATAATATTACATGGTCGGACCATGCATCCATTACTTTATCTATTAAAGACACCTCTGTAATTACTACTACTCCGATCTGGAGAGTTAACTCTTTCCTCTTGCAACAACCAGAGTCAAAAAAAGTTATTGAAGAGCAGTTACTAGAATTTTTTACTATCAACGAACCTTCTGTTCAGAACCATTTCACTCTGTGGAATGCCCACAAGGCATTCATTAGGGGGATTTTTATACAATTGGGGGCCCGGGCGAGGAGGCAGCGGCAAAAGAAACTGCAAAACATCACAGATGAGATCTTTTGTTTAGAAACCAAAAATAAACAACAATCTTCCCCCTTGGTCTCTAAAAGACTTCACCAGTTGAGAAACGATCTCAGACTCCTCTTATTAGAGGACTTTGAAAAAAAAACAAAACGACTTAAAATGACTTACTATGCACACGGAAATAGGGCAGGTAAATTGTTAGCGCATCAACTTAAGGGACACAGAAGTAAAACCAAAATACCATACATATTACACCCCATGAACAAATCCAAAATGCAACACCCACAAGACATAGCAGACGCATTCAGCAATTATTACGGTTCCCTCTACAATCTTTAAGAGGACGCAACCACATTTCAACCAACCACTAACATGATAAATGATTTTTTAGAACAAATCACATTGCCAACTTTGTCCCAACAGGAAAAAGAACAGCTAAGTGCACCATTTACTATTGAAGAAATACATAAAACGATTGAATCACTCCCCGCTAATAAATCCCCAGGCCCAGATGGCTTCACAGGAGATTATTATCAAGCATTTAAAACTATCTTATCTCCTCACCTGGGTAGGGTCTTCAATGCCGCTGCTGCCTCCTCCTCCTTCCCTCCCGAAATGCTGAGAGCTTTAATAGTGACTTTGCCTAAGCCAGGGAAAAACCCAGACACCCCAGCAAATTTTCGCTACTAAATGCCGACTTAAAAATTTACACCAAAATCATAGCTAACCGCCTAATAGATATTTTGCCCCATTTAATCCATCCAGACCAGACTGGGTTCACAAGAGGACATCAGACCTCTGATGCTACTAGGAGGCTGATAAATATTATCCACATTGCTGAGACCCAGCGAAGGCCTTCTCTGCTTCTAGCACTGGATGCAGAGAAGGCCTTTGATAGAGTGCATTGGGGATACCTAGAAGCGGCCTTGGGGAGGTTTGGATTCTCAGGTTCTATTTTATCGGCAATAATGGCGTTATACTCGAATCCCTCAGCGCAAGTATATACCTCGGGAGCACTCTCTAAGCCGTTCAGCATAACCAATGGTACCCGTCAGGGTTGTCCTCTTTCCCCACTAATCTTCAATCTAATCTTAGAACCTTTGGCAACACTTATTAGGAAACACCAATCCATAACAGGTTTCATAACACACAATTCGGAACATGTCGTTAGCCTATTCGCTGATGACATCATTCTGATGCTTACGAATCCGACTATTTCCCTGACTTCGGTTCACGATACATTGCAAATGTTTACCAAGATATCTTACTATAAGGTAAATGAAAATAAATCTTACATATTAGGTATTGGTATAGATCCTCAACTGAAAAATACGCTCAGCTCACGGTTTCCATATACATGGTGCAAAGAGGGGATAAACTATCTAGGAATCACTTTAACCGCTTCTACGGATAACCTTTTTAGGGCCAACTATACCCTCTTTCTCAGCTCCTTACCGACTAAACTACAAAATTTATCCAAATCGGAACTTTTATGGTCAGGACGCCTAGCGGCTTTCAAAATGGTAATTCTTCCTCAATTAATATACCTATTCAGATCGCTCCCTATCCTGGTTCCCAATTGGTACTTTTCCAAACTACAATCTTTGCTTAATAGGTTCTTATGGAAAGGAAAAAAGGCTAGATGGGCTTTTAAAAACTCAGTGATGTCTAGGAAAGTGGGGGGAGTGGGCAATATTGTGATCAAAGATTACTACCTCACATCCATTCTTGCATAATTAAGATCATGGTTTCCTGAATCACCGAATCCTAGATGGCAGGAGCTAGAAGAGAACCAAATTCCTAATAAAAATCTCTACAATTATTTAATGATACAGCCCACTAATGTATCTTGCAATCAATCTTTAGCCCCCTCCATGAAAGCTTCACTTCAAGCCTGGAATACACTTATAAAAAATCATTCATCTAACTCCCTCGTTTCCCTGTTACAGATCCCTATCACTAGCTTGTCTGGCGTTATACCAGACCTTCGCATAAATCATTGGGCAGACCAAGGCATAACACACATTGAAGATCTTAGAATAGGCCCCACGATGAAAACATTCAGAACACTACAAATTGAATACAACTTAGAGCAGTCTGAGTACTATAGATACATGCAGATATGCCATTTTATTAAAACTACCCCTCCTCTTTCCATCCAACTCCCTTGGAGAATAAAATTATTCCTCACGAAGCAATCCACCTCTATCAAAGGAATATCACTCTTCTATAATGCCCTAAACGATAAGCTGACATTTGTTAAACACTCTTATATCGAAGCTTGGGAACGAGAACTAAAACAATGTTTCACCCCGGCACAGTGGCAAAAAACACTTCAGATCACATACTCCTCTTCTAAGTGTATTAACTTATGGGAACTAACACAAAAAATACTAATGCGTTGGTACTTAACACCACATAAGATATCTAAGTTTGACCATAATACCTCTCCAATGTGTTGGAGAAATTGCAATCATATAGGTACTCTATACCATATATTTTGGGATTGTCCAAGAATATGTACACTATGGGAAAAGATATTCGACATAATAGCACAAATAATAAATCAACAGATTCAACCTAACCCTGGCCTAGCTATTCTATCTTTAGACATAGACTTGATCCCTAGAGTTTATAGGAAGATAGTATCCCACGTTCTATTAAGCACCAGATTAATGATTACCAGACACTGGAAAGCTCAGGAAATCCCTACAACTACTGAAATAATTACAACCACTAACACACATATTACGTACGAAAAAATGTTTGCGTCATCCCAAGGTAATTTTCAGGCTTCATATACTCAGTGGAAACCGTGGGCTGACTGGTACAATTCAAGGAAAACCTAAGGACTGTTACTGATACATGTTCAACCATTACATGAGCTTTAAGTCAAGTTATACCAAGCTAGATGGCTCCATTTACTTTCCTACAGTATTTAATTTTGTTTTTATGTCACTTTCACTTCGTTTGTTCATGTAATTCACACCACATATGATCCCAAACCAGAGCGACCCACGCACAATGTATATTGTTCACTAGCCTTTGTTCCAAACTGGTGGAGCCACCTCCTTCATGGCACAGTGAGTACCCAGTAGGGGAGTAGAAGGGGGTGGACTCTTCTGAGGTATATTTTTCTCATTACGGTGAATATACATGCCAATAACAACTACGAGATTATTTAGTGCCATGGAAACTCCAAGTGCCCTTAGTGAGCTTATGGTACAAAAGATTATAATCCATATAATGCCAAATAATAAACGCACTTGGTTGATACAATGGAGATAATTGTAATTTCCGGTGTTGAAATGTATTGTTCCTTTTTATTTCTTCTCAAATCCTGTCTGTATTTTTGTTTCTCTCCTGTATTTTTTGATGAAAATTTAATAAAAACTATTGAAATAAAAAAAAAAAATTTTAAAAAGTGTGTTTTTTCCCAAAAAAATGCGTTTGAAAAATCGCTACGCAAATACTGTGTGAAAAAAAAACACCCACCATTTTAATCTGTAGGGCATTTGCTTTAAAAAAATATATAATGTGTGGAGGTTCAAAGTAATTTTCTTGCCAAAAAAAATAATTTTTTCATGTAATCAAAAAATGTCAGAAAGGGCTTTGTCTTCAAGTGGTTAGAAGTGTGGGTGATGTGTGACATAAGCTTCTAAATGTTATGCATAAAATGCCAGGACAGTTCAAAACCCCCCCAAATGACCCCATTTTGGAAAGTTGACACCCCAAGCTATTTGCTGAGAGCCATGTCGAGTCCATGGAATATTTTATATTGTGACACAAGTTGCGGGAAAGAGACAATTTTGTTTGTCACTAAATGATATATTGCTCAAACATGCCATGGGAATATGTGAAATTACACCCCAAAATACATTCTGTTGCTTCTCCTGAGTATGGGGATACCACATGTGTGAGACTTTTTGGGAGCCTAGCCGCGCACGGGACCCCGAAAACCAAGCACCGCCTTTAGACTTTCTAAGGGCGTAAATTTTTGATTTCACTCTTCACTGCCTATCATAGTTTCAGAGGCCATGGAATGCCCAGGTGGCAAAACCCCCCCCCCAAATGACCCCATTTTGGAAAGTCGACACCCCAAGCTATTTGCTGAGCTGTATAGTGAGTATTTTGCAGACCTCACTTTTTGTCACAAAGTTTTGAAAATTGAAAAAAGAAAAAAAAATGTTTCTTGTCTTTCTTCATTTTCAAAAACAAATGAGAGCTGCAAAATACTCACCATGCCTCTCAGCAAATAGCTTGGGGTGTCTACTTTCCAAAATGGGGTCATTTGGGGGGGGGTTTGTGCCACCTGGGCATTCCATGGCCTCCGAAACTGTAATAGGCAGTGAAGAGTGAAATCAAAAATTTACACCCTTAGAAATCCTGAAGGCGGTGATTGGTTTTCGGGGCCCCGTACGCGGCAAGGCTCCTAAAAAGTCCCACACATGTGGTATCCCCATACTCAGAAGAAGCAGCTAAATGTATTTTGGGGTGCAATTCCACATATGCCCATGGCCTGTGTGAGCAATATATCATTTAGTGACAACTTTGTGCAAAAAAAAAAAAAGTTGTCACTTTCCCGCAACTTGTGTCAAAATATAAAATGTTCCATGGACTCAACATGCCTCAAAGCAAATAGCTTGGGGTGTCTACTTTCCAAAATGGGGTCATTTGGGGGTGTTTTATGCCATCTGGGCATTTTATGGCCTTCAAAACTGTGATAGGTAGTGAGGAGTAAAATCAAAAATTTACGCCCTTAGAAATCCTGAAGGCAGTGATTGGTTTTTGGGGCCCCGTACGCGGCTAGGCTCCCAAAAAGTCCCACACATGTGGTATCCCCATACTCAGGAGAAGCAGCTAAATGTATTTTGGGGTGCAATTCCACATATGCCCATGGCCTGTGTGAGCAATATATCATTTAGTGACAACTTTTTGTAATTTTTTTTTTTTTTGTCATTATTCAATCACTTGGGACAAAACAAATGAATATTCAATGGGCTCAACATGCCTCTCAGCAATTTCCTTGGGGTGTCTACTTTCCAAAATGGGGTCATTTGGGGGTGTTTTCTACTGCCCTGCCATTTTAGCACCCCAAGAAACGACATAGGCAGTCATAAATTGAAGGCTGTGTAAATTCCAGAAAATTTACCCTAGTTTGTAGGCGCTATAACTTTTGCCCAAACCAATAAATATACACTTATTGACATTTTTTTTACCAAAGACATGTGGCTGAATACATTTTGGCCTAAATGTATGACTAAAATTGAGTTTATTGGATTTTTTTTTAGAACAAAAAGTAGAAAATATCATTTTTTTTCAAAATTTTCGTTTTTTTTCCGTGTATAGCGCAAAAAATAAAAACGGCAGAGGTGGTCAAATACCATCAAAAGAAAGCTCTATTTGTGAGAAGAAAAGGACGCAAATTTAGTTTGGGTACAGCATTGCATGACCGCGCAATTAGCAGTTAAAGCGACGCAGTGCAAATTGTAAAAAGTGCTCTGGTCAGGAAGGGGGTAAATCCTTCCGGGGCTGAAGTGGTTAAATGACAATTTTTCCTTTAGAAATGTCATTTTGCTGTGGTACTGTTCTAAACATGGCAAAAAATGCGCCACTTTACAGGCATACTATAGACACCCCCCAGGCATGATATTTAAAGGAATATTTCATTTTTATTGTTTCAATTTAAGCATTAAAAAAATCACTGCTCTCGAAAAAATGTACATTTAAAAAAAAAAAATTGTATTGATACATGTCCCCTGGGGCAGGACCCAGGTCCCCAAACACTTTTTATAGCAATAACTTTTGATTTTTCATGTCTGTGTCCCATAGACTTTTTAGTTTTTAGTTTTTTGCCTATTTGCATGTTCTGGTGTGAACCAAACCGGGGGGTGTTTGGCTCATCCTTATTGATAGGCAAAAGTTTGAATGCATCTGCAATATCCGCTTTAGACAGTTAGGCGCCAGTACCTATCTTAATGGCCAGGTCAGCTGATGCTTAATTGAGAGAAAATTCCTTGGAAGGAATCAGAGAATTCAGACTTGGGATATGTAAAAAATGAGGCGCAGACAAGTCGTACACTAAGCAGAGTTTATTAGAGACTTTGCCCTTGACAAGCCCAATAGGGCTGACTTTCCAAATCTGTAAAAAGGCGACTGTGAGAAGAAGCCGATGATGAACCCCTTATCTAACTCAGTATGTAGCAGGGAGTCTCTGGCCTGTGCATCGGTAGTAGCTGACTGCATGTTCTTGCACTCGTTAGTGGAGTGGGGTAAGGTGATGAGGTGTGGAATCCTGCCCTGAAGCCGTGTAGCAGGAATATGGCCAGTGAAGGCGTGGGGTGTGTGGAGAGGTAAAACCCAACCAAAGGACATCCACCTGGCTTAGTCAGGACTTGTTCAGCTGTTTTAGATGGCAAGTAGGCTTCGGGCGTGCCTTATGGCATGATGTACAAACATGTAGTAGGCGGCACTGGTTGAAGGAGCACCCTCCTTGGTTGAAGTTGTTACATATGGCTGTGCCCTCTACTGGAAAGACTGGCTGTCCCAACTTGTCTAGCTGCTGTTGTTGTGCAGGGGCTGGTGGACCCTGGCCGAGGCCGGAGGTGGAAGGAAAATTGAAGGGGTACCTTGTGGCTGCACCAATTTGCTGTGTGGGCGGAAGATTGTCAAATTACACAGAGTGGGGAACTTAGATCGGCAAAGTGGTGACAAAACAGTTCCGTGTCTGTGACACTCCAGTCAGTCTTGATCTGGAACTGGGCAAGTCTAGCCGCTGCTTTGGCTGAAAATGACCAATGGTAGTCATAGAAGGCAAAACCTCCATATTGGTAAGCAAGATATGTCACTGCATGAAGGTATAAGTCGAGCTCCTCCCTCCTGCCGGGGGTGGCTGAACAAAGCACGTCTCTGAACATCCCGAAAGCCAGGATGAACTCCGTGGCCAACAGCTTACGACTGAGCCTGGGGTCTTTTGGCTTAACAAATACTGAGACGTCCCCACAGGCGTATGATTTGTTGTCAGCTACGTCATGGGCTGAAATGAGTAGGAATGGCAAATTGACGTCTTTGCCCTCCAATATATCCTTCCTGACGCTGGCCGGGATAAGATGAGCAGGGACGACGGTAGGTGTAGAGCCTGGCGTACCTGCAGAAGGAGAAGCTGTCATCGGGACCATGACCGGGTCAGGGAGGGCCGTGGGTGGGCATGCTTCCAAAAGTGTGACTCTGGTCTGGACATCCAAAACTGTTGTGGAGGAAGGAGACCAAAGAGTGCAGCTGAGAAATGGCCCCAGAGATATATTGCATTAATGCCTGCTGGGTGCTGGACCCAGCTGCAGCTGGAGGCAGGAAGAGGAGTCTGAAAAGCTCTGCCTTCATGGCCATAGCTCAAAAAAGGGGGGGAGAAAAGGAGCAGGGGGAGTGGGACTTTATATGAAACACAAGGTTGCAAAAAGGTAAGTGGGTGAAGAATACAAGTTTTATTAATTGCCATCTGAAATAACCATCCATAACATTTAATTACAACAGTATTGGTATACATTGGTATATGGCATAGATTCATAAAAACAAGTTCATATAAAATGGCAATCAATCATCCTTCCAGAGTTCACCACTATGGTCATTGTATAAACAATAATACACCGTAAAACTTGCAAAACCCATGGCCTTATTGGTCCTAGTGAGGGTATTGAGTGTGAGCTTGATGTAATAGTAATATTAATTAGAAGTAAAACGTATGGCAGCTCTACGCGTTTCGTGGCTAGCGGGCCACTCGTCAGGAGCAAGCACAAGATGTATCTACAAATAAAGAATGAAATATTATAATGAGGGTGAATGGGTATGGTAATGGGGTATAGAACCCACAAGTCAATTACCTGTTACTGGTGGGTATCAGTGTAGTTTTGGCGCGAAAGCGGGGTACCATGACTCTCCGGATAACTACTCCCAACCGGGAGCCGCGGCGGACATCTCGCCCAAGATACCCAGACAGGCGTCGGCCAGGGCAGGCACAAGAAGGCAAGGCAACCTAGGGGAGATGTTGTGGTCAGCTGGACAAGAAAGAACAAAGAGGAAGTGTGAGAGTGGAGCCGGTGGAAAGGCGGTGAAGGGGGTGAGGAGCCAGCCAGTGGGGCCTGGGGATGGGTGTGAAGAGAGGAGTGAATACTAGTGAAGGCAACCGGTAGGGGGTGAAACGTGAGGAACCAGGGGGAGGTGAGAGTGACAGGAGTGGGGAAGGTGGATGACTGCCGTGAAAATAGGTGCCTGGGGATAGGGGGGAAGTGGTGTGAATGCACAAATTACCTGAGTGAAAAGTGGTTGTGTCCAGCAGCCGTGTGTGCAGCTCAAAAGTGAGCAGTGAAGGAAGCCTTGACTGCCGGTGCCCGCCCCAGGGACGTCCATATAGGCGCCGGGACGATGACGCCGCCGACGTCACGCCAGCGCAGCAGAAGGGGGGCGGGGGAAGACCGGCGGCAGGAGGGATCCAGCTGACGCTCGATCCACCGCCATCGGAAGTCCCCCAGTCCGCCCGCGAGCGTGGTCACCGCAGACGTGGGCGGAGCAGTGCTGGATACGCACCGCACGTCCAGCCTGGGATGCGCGACGTTGACGCGCAGTGATGGCACCTGCCCCTTCTCGAACAAAGGGGGAGGGGCCGCCAGGCACGTCACAGCTCCCGGAAGTGGAGAACCAGCCGGGCAGCAGGCAATCCCGACAAGGTTCACACCACCTCTAAAGCTGAATCCAATTGAAATCAGTTAATGGTTGAAATATAATGAAAAAAGATGGTTGAAAAACATACAATTGGTTGAAGGGTAGCTAAATTAGGAAATGTACAAGGATCAAAAGGATTTTACATGGGAAGAAGGTTGCAAAAATGGGGGGTAATACTGAAGTAGATAATGGAGCAAGCCAAGTGTTTCCATCCCTATGAATAATTAATAAGTGGGATTGAAGGGAAATAAATAGGGACTTTGAATGAACATATGGTCTGGTAAGACACCATTGTTCCATCCCTCGGGACTTTAAATGAAACTGTAGCCTGGTAAGGCTGCAAATTTCCATCCCTGTCATGCATCAAAAAAGGGGGGGAGAAAAGGAGCAGGGGGAGTGGGACTTTATATGAAACACAAGGTTGCAAAAAGGTAAGTGGGTGAAGAATACAAGTTTTATTAATTGCCATCTGAAATAACCATCCATAACATTTAATTACAACAGTATTAGTATACATTGGTATATGGCATAGATTCATAAAAACAAGTTCATATAAAATGGCAATCAATCATCCTTCCAGAGTTCACCACTATGGTCATTGTATAAACAATAATACACCGTAAAACTTGCAAAACCCATGGCCTTATTGGTCCTAGTGAGGGTATTGAGTGTGAGCTTGATGTAATAGTAATATTAATTAGAAGTAAAACGTATGGCAGCTCTACGCGTTTCGTGGCTAGCGGGCCACTCGTCAGGAGCAAGCACAAGATGTATCTACAAATAAAGAATGAAATATTATAATGAGGGTGAATGGGTATGGTAATGGGGTATAGAACCCACAAGTCAATTACCTGTTACTGGTGGGTATCAGTGTAGTTTTGGCGCGAAAGCGGGGTACCATGACTCTCCGGATAACTACTCCCAACCGGGAGCCGCGGCGGACATCTCGCCCAAGATACCCAGACAGGCGTCGGCCAGGGCAGGCACAAGAAGGCAAGGCAACCTAGGGGAGATGTTGTGGTCAGCTGGACAAGAAAGAACAAAGAGGAAGTGTGAGAGTGGAGCCGGTGGAAGGGCGGTGAAGGGGGTGAGGAGCCAGCCAGTGGGGCCTGGGGATGGGTGTGAAGAGAGGAGTGAATACTAGTGAAGGCAACCGGTAGGGGGTGAAACGTGAGGAACCAGGGGGAGGTGAGAGTGACAGGAGTGGGGAAGGTGGATGACTGCCGTGAAAATAGGTGCCTGGGGATAGGGGGGAAGTGGTGTGAATGCACAAATTACCTGAGTGAAAAGTGGTTGTGTCCAGCAGCCGTGTGTGCAGCTCAAAAGTGAGCAGTGAAGGAAGCCTTGACTGCCGGTGCCCGCCCCAGGGACGTCCATATAGGCGCCGGGACGATGACGCCGCCGACGTCACGCCAGCGCAGCAGAAGGGGGGCGGGGGAAGACCGGCGGCAGGAGGGATCCAGCTGACGCTCGATCCACCGCCATCGGAAGTCCCCCAGTCCGCCCGCGAGCGTGGTCACCGCAGACGTGGGCGGAGCAGTGCTGGATACTCACCGCACGTCCAGCCTGGGATGCGCGACGTTGACGCGCAGTGATGGCACCTGCCCCTTCTCGAACAAAGGGGGAGGGGCCGCCAGGCACGTCACAGCTCCCGGAAGTGGAGAACCAGCCGGGCAGCAGGCAATCCCGACAAGGTTCACACCACCTCTAAAGCTGAATCCAATTGAAATCAGTTAATGGTTGAAATATAATGAAAAAAGATGGTTGAAAAACATACAATTGGTTGAAGGGTAGCTAAATTAGGAAATGTACAAGGATCAAAAGGATTTTACATGGGAAGAAGGTTGCAAAAATGGGGGGTAATACTGAAGTAGATAATGGAGCAAGCCAAGTGTTTCCATCCCTATGAATAATTAATAAGTGGGATTGAAGGGAAATAAATAGGGACTTTGAATGAACATATGGTCTGGTAAGACACCATTGTTCCATCCCTCGGGACTTTAAATGAAACTGTAGCCTGGTAAGGCTGCAAATTTCCATCCCTGTCATGCATCAAAAAAGGGGGGGAGAAAAGGAGCAGGGGGAGTGGGACTTTATATGAAACACAAGGTTGCAAAAAGGTAAGTGGGTGAAGAATACAAGTTTTATTAATTGCCATCTGAAATAACCATCCATAACATTTAATTACAACAGTATTGGTATACATTGGCATATGGCATAGATTCATAAAAACAAGTTCATATAAAATGGCAATCAATCATCCTTCCAGAGTTCACCACTATGGTCATTGTATAAACAATAATACACCGTAAAACTTGCAAAACCCATGGCCTTATTGGTCCTAGTGAGGGTATTGAGTGTGAGCTTGATGTAATAGTAATATTAATTAGAAGTAAAACGTATGGCAGCTCTACGCGTTTCGTGGCTAGCGGGCCACTCGTCAGGAGCAAGCACAAGATGTATCTACAAATAAAGAATGAAATATTATAATGAGGGTGAATGGGTATGGTAATGGGGTATAGAACCCACAAGTCAATTACCTGTTACTGGTGGGTATCAGTGTAGTTTTGGCGCGAAAGCGGGGTACCATGACTCTCCGGATAACTACTCCCAACCGGGAGCCGCGGCGGACATCTCGCCCAAGATACCCAGACAGGCGTCGGCCAGGGCAGGCACAAGAAGGCAAGGCAACCTAGGGGAGATGTTGTGGTCAGCTGGACAAGAAAGAACAAAGAGGAAGTGTGAGAGTGGAGCCGGTGGAAGGGCGGTGAAGGGGGTGAGGAGCCAGCCAGTGGGGCCTGGGGATGGGTGTGAAGAGAGGAGTGAATACTAGTGAAGGCAACCGGTAGGGGGTGAAACGTGAGGAACCAGGGGGAGGTGAGAGTGACAGGAGTGGGGAAGGTGGATGACTGCCGTGAAAATAGGTGCCTGGGGATAGGGGGGAAGTGGTGTGAATGCACAAATTACCTGAGTGAAAAGTGGTTGTGTCCAGCAGCCGTGTGTGCAGCTCAAAAGTGAGCAGTGAAGGAAGCCTTGACTGCCGGTGCCCGCCCCAGGGACGTCCATATAGGCGCCGGGACGATGACGCCGCCGACGTCACGCCAGCGCAGCAGAAGGGGGGCGGGGGAAGACCGGCGGCAGGAGGGATCCAGCTGACGCTCGATCCACCGCCATCGGAAGTCCCCCAGTCCGCCCGCGAGCGTGGTCACCGCAGACGTGGGCGGAGCAGTGCTGGATACGCACCGCACGTCCAGCCTGGGATGCGCGACGTTGACGCGCAGTGATGGCACCTGCCCCTTCTCGAACAAAGGGGGAGGGGCCGCCAGGCACGTCACAGCTCCCGGAAGTGGAGAACCAGCCGGGCAGCAGGCAATCCCGACAAGGTTCACACCACCTCTAAAGCTGAATCCAATTGAAATCAGTTAATGGTTGAAATATAATGAAAAAAGATGGTTGAAAAACATACAATTGGTTGAAGGGTAGCTAAATTAGGAAATGTACAAGGATCAAAAGGATTTTACATGGGAAGAAGGTTGCAAAAATGGGGGGTAATACTGAAGTAGATAATGGAGCAAGCCAAGTGTTTCCATCCCTATGAATAATTAATAAGTGGGATTGAAGGGAAATAAATAGGGACTTTGAATGAACATATGGTCTGGTAAGACACCATTGTTCCATCCCTCGGGACTTTAAATGAAACTGTAGCCTGGTAAGGCTGCAAATTTCCATCCCTGTCATGCATCAAAAAAGGGGGGGAGAAAAGGAGCAGGGGGAGTGGGACTTTATATGAAACACAAGGTTGCAAAAAGGTAAGTGGGTGAAGAATACAAGTTTTATTAATTGCCATCTGAAATAACCATCCATAACATTTAATTACAACAGTATTGGTATACATTGGTATATGGCATAGATTCATAAAAACAAGTTCATATAAAATGGCAATCAATCATCCTTCCAGAGTTCACCACTATGGTCATTGTATAAACAATAATACACCGTAAAACTTGCAAAACCCATGGCCTTATTGGTCCTAGTGAGGGTATTGAGTGTGAGCTTGATGTAATAGTAATATTAATTAGAAGTAAAACGTATGGCAGCTCTACGCGTTTCGTGGCTAGCGGGCCACTCGTCAGGAGCAAGCACAAGATGTATCTACAAATAAAGAATGAAATATTATAATGAGGGTGAATGGGTATGGTAATGGGGTATAGAACCCACAAGTCAATTACCTGTTACTGGTGGGTATCAGTGTAGTTTTGGCGCGAAAGCGGGGTACCATGACTCTCCGGATAACTACTCCCAACCGGGAGCCGCGGCGGACATCTCGCCCAAGATACCCAGACAGGCGTCAGCCAGGGCAGGCACAAGAAGGCAAGGCAACCTAGGGGAGATGTTGTGGTCAGCTGGACAAGAAAGAACAAAGAGGAAGTGTGAGAGTGGAGCCGGTGGAAGGGCGGTGAAGGGGGTGAGGAGCCAGCCAGTGGGGCCTGGGGATGGGTGTGAAGAGAGGAGTGAATACTAGTGAAGGCAACCGGTAGGGGGTGAAACGTGAGGAACCAGGGGGAGGTGAGAGTGACAGGAGTGGGGAAGGTGGATGACTGCCGTGAAAATAGGTGCCTGGGGATAGGGGGGAAGTGGTGTGAATGCACAAATTACCTGAGTGAAAAGTGGTTGTGTCCAGCAGCCGTGTGTGCAGCTCAAAAGTGAGCAGTGAAGGAAGCCTTGACTGCCGGTGCCCGCCCCAGGGACGTCCATATAGGCGCCGGGACGATGACGCCGCCGACGTCACGCCAGCGCAGCAGAAGGGGGGCGGGGGAAGACCGGCGGCAGGAGGGATCCAGCTGACGCTCGATCCACCGCCATCGGAAGTCCCCCAGTCCGCCCGCGAGCGTGGTCACCGCAGACGTGGGCGGAGCAGTGCTGGATACGCACCGCACGTCCAGCCTGGGATGCGCGACGTTGACGCGCAGTGATGGCACCTGCCCCTTCTCGAACAAAGGGGGAGGGGCCGCCAGGCACGTCACAGCTCCCGGAAGTGGAGAACCAGCCGGGCAGCAGGCAATCCCGACAAGGTTCACACCACCTCTAAAGCTGAATCCAATTGAAATCAGTTAATGGTTGAAATATAATGAAAAAAGATGGTTGAAAAACATACAATTGGTTGAAGGGTAGCTAAATTAGGAAATGTACAAGGATCAAAAGGATTTTACATGGGAAGAAGGTTGCAAAAATGGGGGGTAATACTGAAGTAGATAATGGAGCAAGCCAAGTGTTTCCATCCCTATGAATAATTAATAAGTGGGATTGAAGGGAAATAAATAGGGACTTTGAATGAACATATGGTCTGGTAAGACACCATTGTTCCATCCCTCGGGACTTTAAATGAAACTGTAGCCTGGTAAGGCTGCAAATTTCCATCCCTGTCATGCATCAAAAAAGGGGGGGAGAAAAGGAGCAGGGGGAGTGGGACTTTATATGAAACACAAGGTTGCAAAAAGGTAAGTGGGTGAAGAATACAAGTTTTATTAATTGCCATCTGAAATAACCATCCATAACATTTAATTACAACAGTATTGGTATACATTGGTATATGGCATAGATTCATAAAAACAAGTTCATATAAAATGGCAATCAATCATCCTTCCAGAGTTCACCACTATGGTCATTGTATAAACAATAATACACCGTAAAACTTGCAAAACCCATGGCCTTTTTTGATGCATGACAGGGATGGAAATTTGCAGCCTTACCAGGCTACAGTTTCATTTAAAGTCCCGAGGGATGGAACAATGGTGTCTTACCAGACCATATGTTCATTCAAAGTCCCTATTTATTTCCCTTCAATCCCACTTATTAATTATTCATAGGGATGGAAACACTTGGCTTGCTCCATTATCTACTTCAGTATTACCCCCCATTTTTGCAACCTTCTTCCCATGTAAAATCCTTTTGATCCTTGTACATTTCCTAATTTAGCTACCCTTCAACCAATTGTATGTTTTTCAACCATCTTTTTTCATTATATTTCAACCATTAACTGATTTCAATTGGATTCAGCTTTAGAGGTGGTGTGAACCTTGTCGGGATTGCCTGCTGCCCGGCTGGTTCTCCACTTCCGGGAGCTGTGACGTGCCTGGCGGCCCCTCCCCCTTTGTTCGAGAAGGGGCAGGTGCCATCACTGCGCATCAACGTCGCGCATCCCAGGCTGGACGTGCGGTGCGTATCCAGCACTGCTCCGCCCATGTCTGCGGTGACCACGCTCGCGGGCGGACTGGGGGACTTCCGATGGCGGTGGATCGAGCGTCAGCTGGATCCCTCCTGCCGCCGGTCTTCCCCCGCCCCCCTTCTGCTGCGCTGGCGTGACGTCGGCGGCGTCATCGTCCCGGCGCCTATATGGACGTCCCTGGGGCGGGCACCGGCAGTCAAGGCTTCCTTCACTGCTCACTTTTGAGCTGCACACACGGCTGCTGGACACAACCACTTTTCACTCAGGTAATTTGTGCATTCACACCACTTCCCCCCTATCCCCAGGCACCTATTTTCACGGCAGTCATCCACCTTCCCCACTCCTGTCACTCTCACCTCCCCCTGGTTCCTCACGTTTCACCCCCTACCGGTTGCCTTCACTAGTATTCACTCCTCTCTTCACACCCATCCCCAGGCCCCACTGGCTGGCTCCTCACCCCCTTCACCGCCCTTCCACCGGCTCCACTCTCACACTTCCTCTTTGTTCTTTCTTGTCCAGCTGACCACAACATCTCCCCTAGGTTGCCTTGCCTTCTTGTGCCTGCCCTGGCCGACGCCTGTCTGGGTATCTTGGGCGAGATGTCCGCCGCGGCTCCCGGTTGGGAGTAGTTATCCGGAGAGTCATGGTACCCCGCTTTCGCGCCAAAACTACACTGATACCCACCAGTAACAGGTAATTGACTTGTGGGTTCTATACCCCATTACCATACCCATTCACCCTCATTATAATATTTCATTCTTTATTTGTAGATACATCTTGTGCTTGCTCCTGACGAGTGGCCCGCTAGCCACGAAACGCGTAGAGCTGCCATACGTTTTACTTCTAATTAATATTACTATTACATCAAGCTCACACTCAATACCCTCACTAGGACCAATAAGGCCATGGGTTTTGCAAGTTTTACGGTGTATTATTGTTTATACAATGACCATAGTGGTGAACTCTGGAAGGATGATTGATTGCCATTTTATATGAACTTGTTTTTATGAATCTATGCCATATACCAATGTATACCAATACTGTTGTAATTAAATGTTATGGATGGTTATTTCAGATGGCAATTAATAAAACTTGTATTCTTCACCCACTTACCTTTTTGCAACCTTGTGTTTCATATAAAGTCCCACTCCCCCTGCTCCTTTTCTCCCCCCCTTTTTTGATGCATGACAGGGATGGAAATTTGCAGCCTTACCAGGCTACAGTTTCATTTAAAGTCCCGAGGGATGGAACAATGGTGTCTTACCAGACCATATGTTCATTCAAAGTCCCTATTTATTTCCCTTCAATCCCACTTATTAATTATTCATAGGGATGGAAACACTTGGCTTGCTCCATTATCTACTTCAGTATTACCCCCCATTTTTGCAACCTTCTTCCCATGTAAAATCCTTTTGATCCTTGTACATTTCCTAATTTAGCTACCCTTCAACCAATTGTATGTTTTTCAACCATCTTTTTTCATTATATTTCAACCATTAACTGATTTCAATTGGATTCAGCTTTAGAGGTGGTGTGAACCTTGTCGGGATTGCCTGCTGCCCGGCTGGTTCTCCACTTCCGGGAGCTGTGACGTGCCTGGCGGCCCCTCCCCCTTTGTTCGAGAAGGGGCAGGTGCCATCACTGCGCATCAACGTCGCGCATCCCAGGCTGGACGTGCGGTGCGTATCCAGCACTGCTCCGCCCATGTCTGCGGTGACCACGCTCGCGGGCGGACTGGGGGACTTCCGATGGCGGTGGATCGAGCGTCAGCTGGATCCCTCCTGCCGCCGGTCTTCCCCCGCCCCCCTTCTGCTGCGCTGGCGTGACGTCGGCGGCGTCATCGTCCCGGCGCCTATATGGACGTCCCTGGGGCGGGCACCGGCAGTCAAGGCTTCCTTCACTGCTCACTTTTGAGCTGCACACACGGCTGCTGGACACAACCACTTTTCACTCAGGTAATTTGTGCATTCACACCACTTCCCCCCTATCCCCAGGCACCTATTTTCACGGCAGTCATCCACCTTCCCCACTCCTGTCACTCTCACCTCCCCCTGGTTCCTCACGTTTCACCCCCTACCGGTTGCCTTCACTAGTATTCACTCCTCTCTTCACACCCATCCCCAGGCCCCACTGGCTGGCTCCTCACCCCCTTCACCGCCCTTCCACCGGCTCCACTCTCACACTTCCTCTTTGTTCTTTCTTGTCCAGCTGACCACAACATCTCCCCTAGGTTGCCTTGCCTTCTTGTGCCTGCCCTGGCCGACGCCTGTCTGGGTATCTTGGGCGAGATGTCCGCCGCGGCTCCCGGTTGGGAGTAGTTATCCGGAGAGTCATGGTACCCCGCTTTCGCGCCAAAACTACACTGATACCCACCAGTAACAGGTAATTGACTTGTGGGTTCTATACCCCATTACCATACCCATTCACCCTCATTATAATATTTCATTCTTTATTTGTAGATACATCTTGTGCTTGCTCCTGACGAGTGGCCCGCTAGCCACGAAACGCGTAGAGCTGCCATACGTTTTACTTCTAATTAATATTACTATTACATCAAGCTCACACTCAATACCCTCACTAGGACCAATAAGGCCATGGGTTTTGCAAGTTTTACGGTGTATTATTGTTTATACAATGACCATAGTGGTGAACTCTGGAAGGATGATTGATTGCCATTTTATATGAACTTGTTTTTATGAATCTATGCCATATACCAATGTATACCAATACTGTTGTAATTAAATGTTATGGATGGTTATTTCAGATGGCAATTAATAAAACTTGTATTCTTCACCCACTTACCTTTTTGCAACCTTGTGTTTCATATAAAGTCCCACTCCCCCTGCTCCTTTTCTCCCCCCCTTTTTTGATGCATGACAGGGATGGAAATTTGCAGCCTTACCAGGCTACAGTTTCATTTAAAGTCCCGAGGGATGGAACAATGGTGTCTTACCAGACCATATGTTCATTCAAAGTCCCTATTTATTTCCCTTCAATCCCACTTATTAATTATTCATAGGGATGGAAACACTTGGCTTGCTCCATTATCTACTTCAGTATTACCCCCCATTTTTGCAACCTTCTTCCCATGTAAAATCCTTTTGATCCTTGTACATTTCCTAATTTAGCTACCCTTCAACCAATTGTATGTTTTTCAACCATCTTTTTTCATTATATTTCAACCATTAACTGATTTCAATTGGATTCAGCTTTAGAGGTGGTGTGAACCTTGTCGGGATTGCCTGCTGCCCGGCTGGTTCTCCACTTCCGGGAGCTGTGACGTGCCTGGCGGCCCCTCCCCCTTTGTTCGAGAAGGGGCAGGTGCCATCACTGCGCGTCAACGTCGCGCATCCCAGGCTGGACGTGCGGTGCGTATCCAGCACTGCTCCGCCCACGTCTGCGGTGACCACGCTCGCGGGCGGACTGGGGGACTTCCGATGGCGGTGGATCGAGCGTCAGCTGGATCCCTCCTGCCGCCGGTCTTCCCCCGCCCCCCTTCTGCTGCGCTGGCGTGACGTCGGCGGCGTCATCGTCCCGGCGCCTATATGGACGTCCCTGGGGCGGGCACCGGCAGTCAAGGCTTCCTTCACTGCTCACTTTTGAGCTGCACACACGGCTGCTGGACACAACCACTTTTTACTCAGGTAATTTGTGCATTCACACCACTTCCCCCCTATCCCCAGGCACCTATTTTCACGGCAGTCATCCACCTTCCCCACTCCTGTCACTCTCACCTCCCCCTGGTTCCTCACGTTTCACCCCCTACCGGTTGCCTTCACTAGTATTCACTCCTCTCTTCACACCCATCCCCAGGCCCCACTGGCTGGCTCCTCACCCCCTTCACCGCCCTTCCACCGGCTCCACTCTCACACTTCCTCTTTGTTCTTTCTTGTCCAGCTGACCACAACATCTCCCCTAGGTTGCCTTGCCTTCTTGTGCCTGCCCTGGCCGACGCCTGTCTGGGTATCTTGGGCGAGATGTCCGCCGCGGCTCCCGGTTGGGAGTAGTTATCCGGAGAGTCATGGTACCCCGCTTTCGCGCCAAAACTACACTGATACCCACCAGTAACAGGTAATTGACTTGTGGGTTCTATACCCCATTACCATACCCATTCACCCTCATTATAATATTTCATTCTTTATTTGTAGATACATCTTGTGCTTGCTCCTGACGAGTGGCCCGCTAGCCACGAAACGCGTAGAGCTGCCATACGTTTTACTTCTAATTAATATTACTATTACATCAAGCTCACACTCAATACCCTCACTAGGACCAATAAGGCCATGGGTTTTGCAAGTTTTACGGTGTATTATTGTTTATACAATGACCATAGTGGTGAACTCTGGAAGGATGATTGATTGCCATTTTATATGAACTTGTTTTTATGAATCTATGCCATATACCAATGTATACCAATACTGTTGTAATTAAATGTTATGGATGGTTATTTCAGATGGCAATTAATAAAACTTGTATTCTTCACCCACTTACCTTTTTGCAACCTTGTGTTTCATATAAAGTCCCACTCCCCCTGCTCCTTTTCTCCCCCCCTTTTTTGATGCATGACAGGGATGGAAATTTGCAGCCTTACCAGGCTACAGTTTCATTTAAAGTCCCGAGGGATGGAACAATGGTGTCTTACCAGACCATATGTTCATTCAAAGTCCCTATTTATTTCCCTTCAATCCCACTTATTAATTATTCATAGGGATGGAAACACTTGGCTTGCTCCATTATCTACTTCAGTATTACCCCCCATTTTTGCAACCTTCTTCCCATGTAAAATCCTTTTGATCCTTGTACATTTCCTAATTTAGCTACCCTTCAACCAATTGTATGTTTTTCAACCATCTTTTTTCATTATATTTCAACCATTAACTGATTTCAATTGGATTCAGCTTTAGAGGTGGTGTGAACCTTGTCGGGATTGCCTGCTGCCCGGCTGGTTCTCCACTTCCGGGAGCTGTGACGTGCCTGGCGGCCCCTCCCCCTTTGTTCGAGAAGGGGCAGGTGCCATCACTGCGCATCAACGTCGCGCATCCCAGGCTGGACGTGCGGTGCGTATCCAGCACTGCTCCGCCCATGTCTGCGGTGACCACGCTCGCGGGCGGACTGGGGGACTTCCGATGGCGGTGGATCGAGCGTCAGCTGGATCCCTCCTGCCGCCGGTCTTCCCCCGCCCCCCTTCTGCTGCGCTGGCGTGACGTCGGCGGCGTCATCGTCCCGGCGCCTATATGGACGTCCCTGGGGCGGGCACCGGCAGTCAAGGCTTCCTTCACTGCTCACTTTTGAGCTGCACACACGGCTGCTGGACACAACCACTTTTCACTCAGGTAATTTGTGCATTCACACCACTTCCCCCCTATCCCCAGGCACCTATTTTCACGGCAGTCATCCACCTTCCCCACTCCTGTCACTCTCACCTCCCCCTGGTTCCTCACGTTTCACCCCCTACCGGTTGCCTTCACTAGTATTCACTCCTCTCTTCACACCCATCCCCAGGCCCCACTGGCTGGCTCCTCACCCCCTTCACCGCCCTTCCACCGGCTCCACTCTCACACTTCCTCTTTGTTCTTTCTTGTCCAGCTGACCACAACATCTCCCCTAGGTTGCCTTGCCTTCTTGTGCCTGCCCTGGCCGACGCCTGTCTGGGTATCTTGGGCGAGATGTCCGCCGCGGCTCCCGGTTGGGAGTAGTTATCCGGAGAGTCATGGTACCCCGCTTTCGCGCCAAAACTACACTGATACCCACCAGTAACAGGTAATTGACTTGTGGGTTCTATACCCCATTACCATACCCATTCACCCTCATTATAATATTTCATTCTTTATTTGTAGATACATCTTGTGCTTGCTCCTGACGAGTGGCCCGCTAGCCACGAAACGCGTAGAGCTGCCATACGTTTTACTTCTAATTAATATTACTATTACATCAAGCTCACACTCAATACCCTCACTAGGACCAATAAGGCCATGGGTTTTGCAAGTTTTACGGTGTATTATTGTTTATACAATGACCATAGTGGTGAACTCTGGAAGGATGATTGATTGCCATTTTATATGAACTTGTTTTTATGAATCTATGCCATATACCAATGTATACCAATACTGTTGTAATTAAATGTTATGGATGGTTATTTCAGATGGCAATTAATAAAACTTGTATTCTTCACCCACTTACCTTTTTGCAACCTTGTGTTTCATATAAAGTCCCACTCCCCCTGCTCCTTTTCTCCCCCCCTTTTTTGATGCATGACAGGGATGGAAATTTGCAGCCTTACCAGGCTACAGTTTCATTTAAAGTCCCGAGGGATGGAACAATGGTGTCTTACCAGACCATATGTTCATTCAAAGTCCCTATTTATTTCCCTTCAATCCCACTTATTAATTATTCATGGCCATAGCTGTTAAAAGAATGGCCCTGCGTCTTAGCTCAGCTATGAGTTTGGGGATGGTCCATCCCCTGAGGGACTGCACACTGCCACACTCTGAGCCTGAGGAGGGTGACAGAGGGGCTGGTGTGAAGTCCTCGCAGCCGGCCTGCGACATGTTTCCGGCTATAAGACAAAAATGCGGGGGTGCACATGTTAAGAGGAGTCATAGCCATAGGATATAGAGCGGAGTGGTAAACAGAAATCTCTCAGAAAGAAGGAAAATGGGAAGTACAGGAAAAGGAAGGACAGGCGTAGACAGGAGTTGAATGTGTTGTGTTGTGGCAGAACCATGTAGAGTGGAAAACTCAGAAGAGTGTGAGGCGACCAAAGTGAGCCAGGAGGTGACTGGCCAGATAACCGATTGCTTGGGTGCCTGTTTGTGGTGAGCACAAACTTGTAGACCAGAACCCCAGGGAGTACTGGAGCGAGAAGCTGAAGTCTGGTGGGGCCTCCGTAGGAATGTTGCGGACTGTAGTGACGTATGTGCTGCCTGCTAACACTTGCACTGCCAGCAAGCTCAATTTTAAGGGACCTTGTCTATGAGATGAAGGGTTGCCCTTCGAAAACAGAGTGTCATATAGAGACATATGTGACAGTAACTAACGCCTGGAGAGTATGTCCAATGATGTATGTGAAGTAATGGTATAGTGAAAGGGTGCTGCAGGATAATGAGGAAGATGGAGTTATATACCGGAGAGGTCCATCTGAGGAACCAGAGGGTGTCCGCCAACTGTTCCTCCCTGAGAAACGGTAGTGTTGACTGCTCTCCATGATGATCATGGCCACATAGGCCCAGATAGAACTTTCAAGTTAGTCAGTGACCGATTTTATTGACCATCCATGAGAAATGAGGTGGAAAGCTACTGTCCCTCTTGCAGCAGATGCATTCAGAGAAAGACTTTACCAGGAAGAGCAGCCCCAATGGGCCATCTTCAAAGTCAGGGACCCTTGGAGTTGGTGTGCATTGGATCCTGACCTGAGAGGACAGAGTAATGTCCTGGTTATGACAGATCATTTTACCTGTTATGCTCAATCTTTTTCCAATAGGGATCAGCAAGCCAGTACAGTAGCAAAAACTCTAGTGGAAAAGTTCTTCATTCACTATGGGCTTCCACAGCGTCTACATTCGGATCAAGGTCGGGATTTTGAGAGCAAGCTGATCAGAAGACTGTGTGAGCTCTTAAATATAAAGAAATCCAGGACTGCTCCTTACCACTTTCAAGGGGACCCACAACCTGAGCATTTCAACCGTATCCTGCTGAACATGTTGGGAACCCTTCTCTTGGAGAACAAACATCACTGGGGAGACCATATAGCTGCAGTGGTTCATGCTTATAATAGAACCTCAAATGACTCTACTGGATACTCCCCTTATAGATTAATGTTCAGAAGAGAGGCTTGATTACTAGTGGACCTGGCCTTTGGAGCATCGTTAGATCACACTTCTCAGGCCTCCTATCGGGGCGTATGTTGACAGACTTCAGAAGAATATAAAAGTGGCCTATGAGAAAGCCAAGGAAGCCTCTACCATCAGAGAACAGAGGAACAAGAAAAACGTTGATCTCAGAGTAATGGTTCAGGATCTACTACCTGGAGATCGAGTGTTGTTGCACAATATAGGGGTGCTGGGAAACATAAACTGGCTGATCAATGGCACTCCCAACCCTACATTGTCTGTAAGCAATTACCTGGGCTACCTGTGTATCGAATTTGGCTTGAAGGGAAGACTGGCCCTTTGAAGGCTTGGCACAGAAACCATTTGCTGCCTATATCTGAGGCTGTTTGAATAGGAAAAGGTAGAAATGGCGCTGTTCTAGGGTGCAATGTTACATGCCCCTGTGTGACATTCAAAAAGTTCCAATACAATAGTTCAAAAATTAAATGAAAGTGTCTTGTGCTTAGTGTAAACCAAATATGTGCAAATGCTGGCAATGAACATGTGCAGCAATATAATAAACTCCTACTTAAAGTGACAGATGCTCTGCAAACTGTTGCCTCAGTATAGCTCATATAAATCAATATCATGCACAAAAAAATAAAAATATATATACGATCCGCAGTGCATTTACTAAAAATATGTAAATAAACGCTTTCATAAAGTGACTAGTGCCCTTCAAATTCGTGCCTGAGTGATACTCCTATGCATCATTCTCAACAAACATATGTTATATATACTGTGCTCATAAATAGTCCATAGTTTTTAAAGAAAAAAGAAAAAGATCATGAAAAAATTGATAAATATATATGAATAAAAAAAAGTGACAGGTGCTCTTCAAATCTGTGCTCAGTGCATCTTATAGGTACCCTATAGGTATTGCACTCACCAGAACCATTCACCCATGCAGGGGTATCTCACAGTATCTGCCACTGTGTAGCAAACAAAAGATTTTTTTCCACTGCGTCAGCTGTTTGTTTCCATGCTTGCGGTATAAGGTATATGATTCTCCTTTAACTCTCTCTCCGCATCTCCCACATGTAGAAAAGAGACAACTCAATAGTGTATTACCGTTTAAAAGTTACATTTATTATGCATAAAAGTGGAAACATGCTCACATTTTAATTCAAGTAAATAGAGCTTTAAAATACAGGAAGCTGGGACGATTCGGGTTCCACGGCTCAAAACCGGAAGTGATACAAAGATACTGGAAGCTCCGCCCTATGCATTTTGTCACTAAGACATCATCTGAAATCTTCCATAGACACACTGCAGACCAATAAGATGTAACAGCAGCTATTCAGATGTTGTGCAAATGGTTCAGTATAAGAAAAATAAGGGATTCCGCTAATACTGGTATAACATAACGTGAAATTTACAGTGAAGAAAAATTCATATAGTAATCATAAATAAAAATGAATCAATGTGCAAAGCATTTGGTGATAATGAAACAAAGTCCCATCAAATAAAGTATCAATTAAATATCATAGAGAGTCCAAATCACCAATGATAAACAACAAAAGTCCAAGTGATAATAGTGAAATTCTGTGACAGCAAGGAAGGATCCACCACCAGAAATGGAAGGGGTTACTCCTTACCAGAAGGCCATGACCCCCCACCACAGAGGATCACAGCAAGCAGGAATCTTTAAAAGCCATAAATGGGAACTGCCAGCGGTGTCCACCAGAGGTCATCTCATCATCAGCCACTCCAACGAACCCAAGGCTCAGATACCATAAAATATAGAAGGAGCTCACATAGTGTAAAACCGATATGATTTATTAAAATAAATAAGATACAAATGCACACTTACAGAGTGTAAATGGATAGAACAGCCTTAAGTCCGGCTCCGTGGCCACCGGAGCTCGGACAAACCCATCCTGCTGGAATGCAACTCGCTTGGGGGTGACGTCAGCGCGTCGTCTGGCTCCGCCCTACGTGTTTTGTGACATCATCACGTCTTCCAGGGGCACAGGCGGCGCGCTGCGTCACCCCCCTTAAGTAGTGTTAAAACTGGACCAAGCCTCGCTATGGATCGCTGCACACAATGGACCGTCCAGACCACCGCACACACTTCCAGCATCCGGATGCGCTCCACAGTGCGAGCGACCAGCAGAGGCCATACAATCCAGGCAACACATACGGACCGATACATGATCGTAAAAATCCTGTACATAAAACAACTTAACCCAACATAGTACTTTGTGCAGGTGGACACAATACCCAATGCATGTATATAACTAGACACAAAATAAACAGAATAAAATATAATAAAATAAACCATCCCTACAGTTCTTAACGCCCGTGAATCCCTAATCAAAAACAAGAGATCCAGGTTGGATGATTGAAACCAATCGAACCTAAGAACAAACAGGATCTAAATAAAACTAAAAAGGGGCTAATAAAAAGCCAATAAGGGATGTGGATAACCATATTCCTCCAACTTTGCATCTGGGTCTAGATTCTAAAGACCAGAAATGAAATCCTAAAAAACCAGTGGCCTCTGAACTGACCCTACCACCTGGGAACGACAGCGCCATCCAATGGTAAAGCCTAAAAGGCTCACCGGGAGGCGTATGCCATTCTCCCTGATAGTCAGAGGTAAAGATAAAATTAACAAAAATAAAAATAAAAAATGAAAATAAATTGGCTCCAGGTAGGTAGGTGAGGACTTAGGGCGGAAGAGGTCCTCAAAGGGGCCTCTATCCGATTGCTCTAAAAATATTGAAAAATTCCTCACTACCTTAAACATCGGGGTTACTAAACAGGAAGTGAAAAAATGTGTTGATTGTGGTCACCCACTAACATCACTTAACAGGTAGCGCCATCTGGTGGATGTATCAAAAACTGCTGCAAATACCTGTATTCTAAATTGGAGTGCCAATATATATCCACTTGGTGTAAAACACCGCCAAGTGGATATTATAAAAAGCCCGGAGAAGGTGTATAAAACCAAAAAAAATGCATCTTTAAAAATAAAATATGACTAAGACTAGTCAAAATCATATGGTGTGCAAATAGCTGATCAGGGTTACCAATAGCATACAGACAATGTGACAAAAAATTGTATATATATGGTGTACAATATAGCCCTATAGGTACTGACGTCGAAATGCATTAAGAGTTGTTAATAAACGCATTGACGTCTGTATCAACGTTTAACCCAAAGGGGGCATAAGTTCGGAGTCTGTAAATCCAAGACATTTCACATTTGGAGATTTCCCTTACAAGAGAGCTCCCCCTCCAATGTGGTCTGTACTTGTCGATCCCAACATACAGAGTATTGGAGGGGTCCCTGCCATGTACCTCATCAAAATGTCTCGACACTGGGTTAAGTTGTTTTATGTACAGGATTTTTACGATCATGTATCGGTCCGTATGTGTTGCCTGGATTGTATGGCCTCTGCTGGTCGCTCGCACTGTGGAGCGCATCCGGATGCCGGAAGTGTGTGCGGTGGTCTGGACGGTCCATTGTGTGCAGCGATCCATAGCGAGGCTTGGTCCAGTTTTAACACTACTTAAGGGGGGTGATGCAGCGCGCCGCCTGTGCCCCTGGAAGACGTGATGATGTCACGAAACGCGTAGGGCGGAGCCAGATGACGCGCTGACGTCACCCCCAAGCGAGTTGCATTCCAGCAGGACGGGTTTGTCCGAGCTCCGGTGGCCACGGAGCCGGACTTAAGGCTGTTCTATCCATTTACACTCTGTAAGTGTGCATTTGTATCTTATTTATTTTTAATAAATCATATCGGTTTTACACTATGTGAGCTCCTTCTATATTTTATGGTATCTGAGCCTTGGGTTCGTTGGAGGGGCTGATGATGAGATGACCTCTGGTGGACACCGCTGGCAGTTCCCATTTATGGCTTTTAAAGATTCCTGCTTGCTGTGATCCTCTGTGGTGGGGGGTCATGGCCTTCTGGTAAGGAGTAACCCCTTCCATTTCTGGTGGTGGATCCTTCCTTGCTGTCACAGAATTTCACTATTATCACTTGGACTTTTGTTGTTTATCGTTGGTGATTTGGACTCTCTATGATATTTAATTGATACTTTATTTAATGGGACTTTTTTTCATTATCACCAAATACTTTGCACATTGATTCATTTTTATTTATGATTACTATATGAATTTTTCTTCACTGTAAATTTCACGTTATGTTATACCAGTATTAGCGCAACCCCTTATTTTTCTTATGCTTTTCCACAATTGATGTTTTTTGTGGGGATTGCTGCTTTTCACACTATTTGATTTATATTTGGTTTTTAGCGCAGTTTTTCACTATTCTCTAAATGGTTCAGTATACCTGTACAAGCTGCAGTGCAGCACTTTAACCCCGGTATCAAAGTGAGAGAAGCCATTACTAACTGACATCATATCTGTGAGCCAACCCAAAGGGATTGTGGGATTAGTAGTTCCTCAGAATGGCAATTACTCTGTATGACTATGCACCCAGACTTCATATCCCAGGGATCTTTGCTATCATCAGGGATAATGCTGGGAAGAGCATAAAAGAAACCGGAGATTCGTGCTACGGTCTCTTCCTCCTGGGCCTGGTGTGTGACAGACCTCTCCGTTCCAAGAGGGTGAGCTTGTGGCCTACAACGTGGTGTATGACATTCCAACCCGGCCAGGAAGGGCCCATCCCTGCTTGCTGATCATCAGGCATCTATCCAGCATCACCCTGATAGTCCAACAACCTGAGCGTTGTGCTGTGCATCAGCTGATCGTTGCAAGTAGAAACGCTGCAGGAATCGCTGTTTTGAAGGCATTGAATAGGCCTGGTCGTTGGTGAGAGGGCAAATTGCCCCCCTTTACAAACCGCTCTTTGATGCTTCACTGGGACACAGTGCACAGACAGCTTTACCCTGGGGAAACACTTTACTGCATCTCTATTTGAACATTGTAAATATACACCTGTCGCATTAAACTTTATTCCAAAAAATATTATTACCTTGTTGCTGTACCTTATTGGATATAGATATAGAGCTCCGACTGCTGGCGAAGAACATCAGGCTTGCCACAGGGACATTACTGTCATTATTACAAAAAGGTCCCTCATACTCTTCTTATTCAATTGACCTCTCATTAGGATTAGAAGTTGAATAGGCCGGCCTGGGTTTCCCCTTTAGAAGTCTTGCCATGATTAATGCTTAACTCTTGCTTTCAGATCATGTTCAAGTGGTACTCCGTTGTACATACATTTATATAAGATACTGTTATCTCCAGATTGTCTTAACTTGTATTATTAGGAATTCTTCTTCTGAACTAGGACTGTCATCCGAAGTTCAGTTGATCTATTACCTCCTTTGTGCAACGAAATCCTCCTTGAGTTATTCAGTAAACGTTAATAGAATATAAACTCATTGAGTGGTTTGAAGTATTACTTTAAGGTGGTGCAAAGATGTATAAACCCAGAGTGTCAGGTGGGTTGGAATGTTCCCAGGGTCATGATGGTGCAGATGAGCAGGTAAATCCCAGCAGTCCCCAAGGGGGCAGTGCTTCCTACACACTGTCACTGTATTAATGACACTGGCTGGGAAGTGGTTAACATCTAGGGCGATCAAGGGTGAGGATCAAATGTGAGCCTAACTGTGCTTGGTGCATTCACTGTGTGCTGTTTTTACTAAGGATGCTTTGCAGGGAAACAAAACTGCCACATCTCCACTGACAAGACAGAGCTCTGTAATGTTTACATTCACAGAGCTCTGTCCTGTAATCCTCTTCGCCGATCAGCGAGTGCCGAAGGTTAATCATTGGTCAGCACCCGCCGATAGGCTTGTGCTGTGACTAATCACAGCACAGCCAGTGGGCTGGCTGCGTGCACGCATGCCTCCTACTCAGAAATGCTGGATCGCATACTAGATACATGATTCAGCACAGGAGAGCCGTCCTGCCACCGTACTCTTACATGAGGAGGTCGACAAGTGGTTAAAGTGACACAAAATGTTATTCTAATTCTCCAAAAATGTGTGTTTTTCTGCCTCCTTGTAATGTCCTCCATGAGCTACAAAGTCTCTCCTTTTTGCTCTCACTTCTGTTTGTTTAAAAAGAGCAGTGCTTGTCGTTGTGGTCATGTGTGAACTTCTCTATGCACACGAAAAATCCTATAGTCCACAATCTATAGTTCATAGTTCATCTCAGGACTGAATAAGAGAGGGTGACTGTGTTCCTTCTTACAGTGGGATTATGTAGAACAAATGTAGCTGCTAATATAAAGTTGGATCTTGGTAGTAGAAGGAAAAAAAAGAAAGAATTTGCTAAGAGCAACAGAAGGCACTTTCTGAGTTAGGAATACATACTTGAATACAATATACACTTCAAACACAGTTCATCGAACCTCCCACAAACCAAACCCAGATAGATAGGTTTGGCTCTTACCTACACTTCACGAAAAGTCAGGCTGTCACCATCAAACACTTGTAAAGTCTCCCAGATGTCCTAAATCACACACAAGGCTTACCAAACAATGTGACCCCCCATATAAGAGTGGTCACATGCACATAGTGAGATTCTGCCAGGGAAAGGACACTATCTGTAAACTCCATTCATAGACAGAGAAACCAGGAATTTTGCTCTCAGTTGTCACCATATAAATCCACATCTTGGAGGTAACTGCTGCACCACTGGGAATTAGCTTAGTGGGACCAATGCACATATGAAAAAAAAAGACACTCCACATAGCGTGAAACCCCCCCATTAAAAGCAATTTATTAAGTCTAAGCTCTTACACATGTCCAAAAGTAACACAGCATATTACATGGTACAGCAATATTGACTTCAGCCTGGAATAACATCCTTACGGTATGTCTCCAACTTACATTGGGCGACTATGTAGCAGATGAGGTTTAATGTAGATAAATGTAAAGTTATGCACTTCAGGGCTAAGAATATGCATACATCATACATACTAGGGGGAGTACACCTAGGGGGATCCGTAGTGAAGAAGGGTCTGGGGGTTTTAGTAGATCATAAGCTCAATAATAGCATGCAATGCCAAGCTGTGGTTTCCAAAGGGAGCAAAGTCCTTCGTTGTATTAAGAGAGGTATGGACTTCAGATAGAGAGAGACACACGGGCGGACTTTTTGGCATCAAAGGTCCGACGGTCTTTCCGACGGACTTTCGACACAGACTTTTGATGGACTTCCGACAGACTTTCGAATGGACATGGCTCACACGATCACACCAAAGTCCGACGGATTTGTACGTGTTGATGTATGACCGGACTAAAATAAGGAAGTTGATAGCCAGTAGCCAATAGCTGCCCTAGCGTTGGTTTTCATCCGTCAGACTAGCATACAGACGAACTGATTTTTCGACCGGACTTGAATCCATCGGAAAGATTTGAAAGATGTTTCAAATCTAAAGTCTGTGTGATTTTCGACTGAAAAGGTCCGCCGGAAGTCCGATGAAGCCCACACACGGTCGGATTGTCCGATTCTTTCTGGCGGACGAGTTTGGTCGAAAAGTCCGCCCGTGTGTACACAGCATAAGACCTCATCTGGAATATGAAGTTCAGTTTTGGGCACCAGTTCACAAAAAGGATATCAGGGAACTGGAGAAAGTGCGAGAAGGGCAATTAAACTAATATGAGGCATGGAGGAGCTCAGCTATGAGGATAGATTGGAGGAACTGAATTTGTTCTCTCTTGAGAAGAGGAGATTAAGGGAGGATATAATCAACATGTACAAATATATAAGGGGTCCATATAGTGAACTTGGTGTTGAGTTATTCACTTTACAGTAAACAGAGGACAAGGGGGCATTCTTTACGCCTAGAGGAAAAGAGATTTCATGTCCAAATATGGAAAGGTTTCTTCACAGTAAGAGCTGTGAAAATGTTGAATAGATTCTCTTCAAAGGTGGTTCTGGCCAGCTCAGCAGATTGCTTTAAGAAAGGCCTGGATTCTTTGCTAAATGTACATATTGTAACTGGGTACTAACATTTATAGGTAAAGTTGATCCAGGGAAAATCCAACTGCCTCTCAGGGGATCAAGAAGGAACTTTTTCCCCTGCTGTAGCAAATTGAATCATGCATTGCTGGAGTTTTTTGCCCTCCTCTGGATCAACTGTGGGTAACGGATTACGTATATGGGATTGTATGTGTAGCACTAACTCTCGGTGGAGCTGCTGGTTTAAAGCGGGCTGTTACCTTCACTCTCGATACCTCTGTTTCACTGGCACCGGGTCTAGGGTCCCGTTGAGTTTACCTCTGGACGATGTAGACACCAAACACTTGAATATATTTTCCAATACTATAACTGGATCCCGACCGGCGCACGCCGATGTACGTCGGCAGAATGGCATGGCTGGGCAAATGGGCGTACCGGCCAGGAGCTCCATGAGTTGGGTCGCGGGTCCCGCGGACTCGATCGCCGCGGGGATACCCGCGATCGCCTTACGGAGAGGACGAATGGAGAGATGCTGATGTAAACAGCATCTCCCCGTTAAGCCTATTGACAAGTGTCACTGATCACAGCTACCTGTCATCGGGAGCTGTGATCAGAGTAATGACACACACAGCCCATCCCCCTGACAGTTAGAATCACTCCCCTAGGACACACTTAACCCCTCCCCACCCACTAGTGGTTAACCCCTTCACTGCCAGTGTCATTTACACAGTAATCAGTGCATTTTTAATCGCACTGATCGCTGTATAAATGACAATGGTCCCAAAAATGTGTCAAAAATGTCCGACATGTCCTCCATAACGTCGCAGTCACACAAAAAATCGCTGATCGCCGCCATTACTAGTAAAAAAAAATTATTAATAAAAATGCAATAAAACTATCCCTTATTTAGTAAACACTATAACTTTTGCACAAACCAATCAATAAACGCTTATTGCGATTTTTTTTTACCAAAAATATGTAGAAGAATACGATTGGCCTAAACTGAGGAAAAAAAATGTTTTTTTATATATTTTTGGGGGATATTTATTATATCAAAATGTAAAAAATAATGCATTTTTTTCAAAATTGTCGCTCTTATTTTGTTTATATCGCAAAAAATAAAAATCGCAGAGGTGATCAAATACCACCAAAAGAAAGCTCTATTTGTGGGAAAAAAAGGACGTCAATTTTGTTTGGGAGCCACTTCGCAGTGCCGAATCGCAAAAAACGCTCTGGTCAGGAAGGGGGTAAAATCTTCCAGGGCTGAAGAGGTTAATGAACAAGTAACATAGGAAGTAGCAGGAAAGAGGCAGAAGGAAAGCTGCAGGGAAGCTCAAATACCTTTCCTTAGTATTCTTTAGAACATTCTTTGGAATTTAACACTTGTAATTGAATGCACTCCCCTTGTGGTATTCAATCTTTGCCCGCCTGGATAGGTTTCTCTCACTAACCTAGCAGCCAGCACCCAGCACGAACAAAAATCTCTGCCACAGACTTGTTTGGAACAAAACCTGTACGATCCTCTGCCACAGGATGTATTGGTTTGCAATGAATGTCAGACACAGTACTTGAACCTTTAAGCCAACCCGGTAGTACTATGCAGTAAGATTACTTCAGGATACGTCCTCCAACCGAGTCACCAGGCCCATCTCCAGACCAGCACTCTGCATGATCCTTCCATGACGGGTCCTCCCCTGGGATCTCCTCGGTTGCCCAGCTTCTTCACTCAGGATAGACAGTTCAGGACCATTCCTCTGCTGCTGTGGTAGGCCCCAGACAGGCTTCTGTGGCCCACCCACACCCCAGAGTGACGTGGGCCTCCGGCACGGAGGACCACGAGGTGGTACTCTTAACGCATACCTGTCGGCCAGGAGGGCCAGCAGGTGGCTGAAAATGAACCCCTAAACATGGCATCTGTCCCATAAATACCCTCTCCCAGAATGCAACTCGGAGGACCACCTCCACCGAGTTGTCTCCGGGACAGAGGAGCACTCATATGCTTCAACACGTTGCCTTTTTTCAACACCAGCCCATTGAGACAACGACACCCACCGGCACAGTGTGGAACTACACGCAACTCAGCCAAGCTGGAACAGAGGCAAATCTAACTTCACCTACCAAGCAACCCACAAGATTTACCTATCAGCGGTAGATTAAAAATCTACCAGCGCTACATATGATATTATTTATTTATTTTTATGGTTGAACTAGACGGACTTGTGTCTTTTTTCAACCTAACTATGTAACTATGTAACATGAAATTCCACCACCAAAGATGGCCACCATTCCTTCACACTTACTCAGTAGTGTAAATCGGGGTCCGCCCCTCAGTAGCGTGTATTCGGGTCCACCGCTTTCATGTGGACAGGAACAGCGGCCCTCTTTGGTGCTGGAATTCCATGTTGCTGTACCATGAGATAGTAAATGCTTAGACTTAATACATTCCTTTTTATGGGTAGTTTTACGCTATATGGATTATCTCTTTTATCATATGTGCATTGGTCCTGCAGAGCTAATTCCCAGTGGTGCAGCGGTTCCCTGCTAGTCGTGGATGTATATGGTGACAACAAAATTCCTGGTATCTCTGTGGATGAATACCTGGAGTGAGCACCCTTTCCCTGGAAGAATCTCACTATGTGCATGTGAGCTCTCTTATATGAAGGATCGCATTGTTTGGTAAGCCTTGTGTGTGAACAAGTGTTTGATGGTGACAGCCAGAGGAGCTCATCCTATTTTCTCATCATGACTTGTGGGACTTTTTTTATTCTGTCCTATTGTGTATTTTCTGCTGTGTATGACTCTATAATACTGGTAATTCCTGGATTTAAGAACTTTGTTGATTGATGTTTTTGGTTATTACCACTATTATTTATGTAAAGCATTTTGATTACACATATTGTTGTTAACAATAGACATTGGGGGGAAAGCTGATGGCCACACAATGTTGAATGTGCCTAATCTCATTTGATCTTGAAAGCTAAGCAGGGTTGGGTCTGTTTAGTACTTGGATGGGAGACATTAGGTTTAAGAGCTTGGTATTTCATAGTTTATTATTTTTATTTTTTATAGTTTATTATATTTATTTATTATTTTTCATTACTATTTATTTTTATCATTTTGGTTTTGAGTTTGTGAGCGCTGCACTTGTTATAAACCTATATCTGTTGTGCTGAGTATCTAGGCATAGTATCAGCAGCTAATATATACATATATTCATCTGAGCACAGATATTTCACTTCTACTTTCACATGTTATTTAAAGTGGTTGTCAACCTCAGAAATGAAATATGAACAAAACACATCCTTATATACTGTGTACTTGCCTCTGAGTGTGATTTATCTCTGCTTCCTCATTCTGCTGCTATCAGCATGAGTCACTTCTGAATGGTTTTCCCAACACCAAGATATAAAAAGGTAACAGGATAAGAGAGCTCCAACACACAACATGTGATTGACAGCCACGGCTGTGGAAGTTCTCCATGAACTGTATAAAGTGAGTGCGTCCAGAGCAATCAGAGCTCTCCTCACTGAGATCTGCACTGTGAGACTTCACATTCCCGCCCCCTGTTTTTCAGAGCTGAGAGATCCTAAATTCTAGATTTTGAATGACTGTAGAGGACAGTTGGTGTAGATAAATATGTACAACTTTTTTTTGTTTAATTTCTGTGTATTATCTGATGCTAGGCACTTCACTAGGTATATGTGAGGGTTGTTAGTCATTTTAAAGGAATTTTGCATTTTTAATGTTTAATTTTAAAGTGGTTGTATTTCCACTATGAAAAAAAAAAAAAAACTAACACCTGCAAGACAAAGGCATAGTGAGCTAGTAAGCATAGCATGCTAGCTCATTATGTAATACTCACCTGAGATCAAAGCCCTCGCTGCGCTGCCCGTACACAGCTCCAGCCGGAAACATCACTCCCGGTGGTTACTTCTGGGTATCGCGGCTCCGGTGCTGTGATTGGCCGGAGCCACAATGACGCCACATATGTGCCGTTGCTTCAATTTGCTTCAGTGCGCATGTACCAATGACATCGGCATATGCAGGAGACAGGGAATATCTCCTAAACCGTGTAGGTTTTGGAGATATCCCCTTATTATAAGGTGGGCCTTATTATAGGCTCCCCTGTAGCAAAAAGTGGTTTGTAAGGGTTTACAACCACTTTAATGCCGCGTACACATGGTCGGATTTTTCGTCTACAAAAGTCCGACAGCCCATCCGACAGACTTTCGGCGGACTTTTGGCGGACTTGCGGCGGACTTGCGGCAGACTTTCTAACGAACGGACTTGCCTACACACGACCACACAAAAGTTCAACAGCCTAGTGCGCGGTGACGTACACCAAGTCCGACGAGACTATAAAACGGAAGTTCAATAGCCCGTACGACACCCTTTGGGCTCCTTCTGCTAATCTCGTGTTTATCTCATGTTAGTAGAAGTTTGGTGAGAGACGATTCGCGCTTGTGAGACTCGTATTTTTCAGTTCGTTTTAACTGTTGTTCAGTCTGTGCTTGTGAGGTTTGTATCTGCTTTTCAGTGCGTTTGGTCAGTTGGCATTGAGAAATCTCTGTTTTATTGTCCGCTCGTTCCTGATTTTCAGGTCGCTCTTCACAGGCCTTGCTGTTCTTCAGTGCGTTCTGTTAAGTGCGTTCTGACCAGCCGACCATTTTGAAGCCATGTTACCTGTACGTACTCATCGTCGAGCTTGTGCATTGTATGTGCTTGGTGCTGTAGTTCATTCTTCAGCCCAAGACCAGTCCATGAACAGGGCGAGGAGGAGTTCATGGACCAAGAATTGGTTGCTTCAGCATGACCAGTTCTGTCACATGCCATTGCTCTGTGAGATCCGTGAGAATAATCCTGAGGATTTCAGGAACTTTCTCTGGATGACGGACCCCGTTTTTGACCGTTTGTTGGCTTTGCGGACCACCTATATCAGCAGGCAGGATACCTGCATGAGGCAAGCCATCACTCCGGAGCAGAGGCTAGTTGCCACGTTGCGGTACTTGGCGACAGGGAGAAGCCTGCAGGACCTCAAGTTCTCGACAGGCATCTCCCCCCAGGCTCTGGGGATCATTATCCCAGAGACCTGTTCTGCCATCATCCAGGTCCTGCAGAAGGACTATATTAAGGTAAGAATTTTTTCTTTTATTAGCATCACATGTTCTTTTCTTTAATCTTTGATAATGTAATGTATTTCTTAACTCAAACACTACTTACCATCATTGCAATATAGTGTGAATGTCCCCTTTTTCTCCTCACGCATGCTGGAATTTTTTCCTGTTCTTTTTTGTCATGCATGTATATTTGCCTTCACTAGCCTCCCCAGCATACAATGCTGGGCACATATCCACCTAGTCTACTCAGTTTGAATGTATTTAGTCAGCTGCATTGTATTTTGTTTCCCCTAAACTCCATCCAAATAGTGTGCATGTCATAAACTAGATTTCCACCCCCCCCAAACTCAATCCAAATAGTGTGCGTGTCCTAAACTAGATTTCCAACCCCCCCCCTAAACTCAATCCAAATAGTGTGCATGTAATTAACTTGATTTCCAAACCCCTCCCCCCACCTAAACTCAATCCAAATAGTGTGCATGTAATTAACTTGATATCCAAACCCCTCCCCCACCTAAACTCAATCCAAATAGTGTGCATGTAATTAACTTGATTTCCAAACCACTCCCCCCACCTAAACTCAATCCAAATAGTGTGCATGTAATTAACTTGATTTCCAAACCCCTCCCCCCACCTAAACTCAATCCAAATAGTGTGCATGTAATTAACTTGATTTCCAAACCCCCCCTAATAATTTGCTATAATGTTCTGTGGTGTTGATTTTTACAAAGCAAATATATGTTGCACTTTGCAAAATGCATTTGCACTCTGCAAGTGCATTTGCTCCAGTGCTTTAGTAAATGAGCAGAAGCTCTGCCGATTTCCATCATCCAATCATGTGCAAGTCACAAAGTGTTTGGATGAATTGCCCTTGCATGTGATTGGGTACTCCTTGCAACATAAAAGCCTTTTTACCTTACCTCATTTACTAAGCTGTGGAGCAACTGCACTTGCAGAGTGCGACAACTGCACAGTCTTGTAGCCTTTAGTCAATAAAACCCTGCGTGTCCTTAAACTTTTAATTAATTTCTAATTTCACCACCCCCTAAAATGTAACAATGTGCCATCAGAGGGGGTGAGCAATCTGATAAGTGTGCCTTTCCATATTATTTATTCAAGAAGATTTCAATTATTTAATGTTATACTGATGCTGGGCAATAATGTTTTAAGTGTATAATGTTGTTGCAATGTTCTTTTATAAATTACTGAGTTTTGTTTTCTTGTTTGATTCCCCAGTTTCCTTCAACGCCACAGGAATGGCAGACTGTGGTATCCCATTTTGCCACCCGTTGGGACTTTCCCAATTGTGGAGGGGCTATAGATAGGAAACATGTCCTCATCGTGCCACCACCCCATTCGGGGTCATACTATTTTAATCATAAGGGGTTCCATAGTATTGTTTTAATGGTGGTGGTGTCGGCACACTATGAATTTCTCTATGTGGACGTGGGGAAGAATGGCCGGATGTCGGATGGAGGAGTATTTGCCCAGATGGAGTTCTGCCAGCGTCTCCAGAGTGGTGGCCTGCGATTGCCACCTGATGCGGATAACGTGGAAGGACTCCCTTTTGTCTTCATAGCAGATGAAACCTTCACTCTGAGCAAGCACCTCATGAAAAACAAAGAAAGAAACAAGAGAGCGCACCAGCCTAGCGCATTATCCTTGGCAAATTTTAATAAATTAAAAACAAGGTAAAAAGCTACTCACAAAAGTCGCAGGTAAAATAGCATATCAACCGCACAAGGGCAATAATTCCAATGGTAGGCAGCTATCCAGGTCCCAGGAGGGAGGCACACGGACCGCCGCTGGCTTACGCGTTTCGAAGGTTTGACCTTCTTCCTCAGAGCCTTAGACTAAGGCTCTGAGGAAGAAGGTCAAACCTTCGAAACGCGTAAGCCAGCGGCGGTCCGTGTGCCTCCCTCCTGGGACCTGGATAGCTGCCTACCATTGGAATTATTGCCCTTGTGCGGTTGATATGCTATTTTACCTGCGACTTTTGTGAGTAGCTTTTTACCTTGTTTTTAATTTATTAAAATTTGCCAAGGATAATGCGCTAGGCTGGTGCGCTCTCTTGTTTCTTTCTTTGTTTTTCACTATTAGGATAATCCCATCCTTCGAGAGCAGCAAAGCCGAAGCCCATAGCCCCTCTTGAATTTCTTTAGCTAACACACCAGTGCGCAAGAGTACTTTTTTCGTGTTTCTATACAAGCACCTCATGAGGCCATTCCCCCACAGAACCCTCACCCCGGAGAGGAGGGTTTTTAATTTCCGGCTGGCCAGAGCTAGAAGAGTGGTTGAGAATGCGTTTGGTATTCTGGCCAGCCGGTTCCGCCTGTTTCAAACATATATTAACTTGGCGGAATACAAACTTAATTTTATCATTTTATCGTGCTGCATCCTGCACAACTTTTTGCACAAACATTCCACAAATTATATTGTGACAGTTGGGCCTGAGGCCGGACTTATCAGTGACAATCTTACGGGCCTGGATACTGTCCGTACTGGCTTGGCACCCCAAAGTGCCCGTCAAGTTCGACAGCAATATGTAAATTATTTTATGGGTAGGGGGGCCATTGCAATGGGCCAGGATATCTAAATTATCAAAATAAAAAAATCTTGATGAAATTTTGAATTATATTTATTGCTTGCCTTTCTTTTTGGCTTTCTCCTAGATTAGGTAGAGGTAGAGCACTTGTAGTGCCAAGTGTATTTTCCTTGACTAAATAAGCTCCATTGTCACTGTAAACAACTATTTTAAATTTAAACAAACTGATACTGAGCATTGAAATAACAAACCACACATTTAGTTAATTACTAAACAGATGTTTTAATATTCTGTGAACATTCACTTAAGCATTAGTATAAAGTGTTCATAGTCAAAAATATATCAATATATTGACAAATTTGGAAAAATATAATTAGTTAAATTTTTTCATAATTTAAAATATATTTTTTTTTATTTTGATTTTAACAAACAGGCCTCTTTTTTATTTGTATTTTTATTTTTTTTAAAACAGGCCTTTTTTTTTTTGTTTTTTAAAAACAGTTTTTTTTTTTCAAAACAGGCCTCCATTTTTTGTAATTTTTGTTTTTTTATGTTGTTAAACAGGCATATAATTTCCACAAAATACAAAAGAGAAGGCCCAGAATGGGGTCAGCAAACCAGGAAATGAAGGACATGATCGATGTTTTTGGGGTTGAAAAAGGGCATTTAGATTGGACCCAAAACATCAATCATGTCCTTCATTTCCTGCTGCATACGATCCAGCCGATACTGCATTTGATCAATCTCCCCATTCCAGGCCATTATTTTAGAAATTAGTCGTTGGGCACTGTCTGTTGTGAAATAGTCACTTGGACCTAAAATAGAATGAAAAAAAGATGTGTTTAGAAATATGTAGACATACATAGTTTACCTTACCATAAGCTGGTGTCTCAGACACTGACCTGGTGGGGTGCCCATGTCGCATACTTCATCAACATCCTCGGGGGTGGTGCTGTTGCTTGAGTCAAGCACAACCAGATCACCTAAAATAGAGTAAAAAAATTACATAAAATAAAAGGCAGCCATGCATAGATTACCGTAAGCTGGTGTGTCAGACACTCACCTGGTGGGGTGCCCACGTTGCCCACCTCTCCTTCCTCCACAACCTCAGTGGGGCTTGGGCTGATTTCCCAAGTATGTTCTTTTGGTTAGGGGGGACTGGGTTCTTCTTGGCTGAGTGTTTTTTCCCCTATGTCAACCAAAAAATTAATATACTTATTAATATACTTAGCACACAGATATTTTAGTACATATAGATATATAGAGAGAGATATTATGTATATATATATATATATATATATATATATTATATATATATGTATATATATATATATATATATATATATATATATATATATATATTATATAATATATTATATATATATATATATATATATATATATATATATATATATATATATATATATATATATATACAGTACAGTATACAAGGGGCAGTATACAAGGTAATAAACAGGTAATAAACAGAAGATGAAAACACGACAAGTACTTACTTTTTTTCAAGACTTTACGGATCCGTCTGTACTGATCCGGCTCCCGGAGTTTCAGGTCGGACCATCTTTTTCGAATCTGATCCTTCGAGCGCTGTATCCCAAAAGAATCATGTCATTTCTTCACCACCTTCGCCATTATTTTGGCTTTTCTCAAATTTGGCCGGGCGTACGGCCCATACTTCCCATCATAGTCCTTTTTTTTAAGAATTGCCACCATTTCCACCATCTCTTTAAAGGACATATTGGAGGCCTTAAATCTCGGCTTCCCACATCGTGACGTTCTGGCCTCCGGGCTTTCTTCGGTACCTGAGGTAATACACACCTGATGTGTCTCCGCCATTATTCACCCCACTACGCACCGTACAAAAAATGGGTGGAGAACATGAGTTAAAATCGAACGTCAGGGGCGGGCGATGCAGGCGAAGTTTCACACAGGCGCAGTGTATAAAGAGGGGCCTTGCGCACGTGTCATACGTACGTTCTGTGCGTAGAGTTAAGGGGCGGAGAACATGAGTTAAAATTGAACGTCAGGGGCGGGCAACGCAGGCAGAGTTTCACACAGGCGCAGTGTATAAAGAGGGGCCTTGCGCACGTGTCATACATACATTCTGTGCGTAGAGTTAAGGGGCGGAGAACATGAGTTAAAATTGAACGTCAGGGGCGGGCGACGCAGGCGGAGTTTCACACAGGCACAGTGTATAAAGAGAGTTCTTGCGCATGTGTCGTATGTACGTACGTTCTGTGCGTAGAGTCAAGGGCGGGGTATATGCATAAACAAAAAGAACGTCAGGGGCAGGCCAAGCAGGTGGAGTATTACGCATGTGCAGTGTATAAAACGTTGTTACGTATTGTGTCGTACGTACGCTCTGTGCGTAGGTGATAGTGGACCGGAACGCTACTAAACGACGGTAATTTTAAATTTCGAAATTTGGTAAAAACTTTGTAGCAAGCAGCCTATATGGCTTGACAGATTGATGAAGCCTACATAGGGATAAGATGATGAGGGTTTAGCAGAAACATAATAAGTGTTTTTTGTCTTGTGTCTTTATCTTTTACAGACAGTATGAATGCCAAATTTAAGGAGCCTGAATTTTTGTCGGCTTTCATAGACAAATATAGAGAGATGAGGAATCTGTGGGAGGTGAAACACCCTCAATATTATTTAAAGCATGTCAGGAAATCAACGCTGGAGAGACTTCTGACATTTGTCCAGACGACCATCCCGGAAGCAATAATGGAGACGTTGTTAAAGAAAATTGGGATCTTGAGGAACATGTATAAGAGGGAGCATAACAAGATCCAGGAATCCATGAGATCAGGAGCATCAGCAGATGATGTATATGTACCCAGGCTGTGGTACTACAATAAACTATGGTTTCTTGATGACCAGACTGAAGCCAGGGCATCACTTTCAACCCTTCCCTCCACCCTTCCATGCACTCTTCCATGCACCCTTCCCTCCACCCCAGCAGAGGCTGATGAGGACCAAGCTGGGTCTTCCATCCTGGATGAACCGGATATGACCATCTGGAGTCAGGTAAATAATTTCACAAATATTTACTGTCCTAATATTAATGATGTTAACTGGATGTTATAATTGATTCAAATAATTTTCCCCTAAAAATGATGTATACATATCAATTGACAGTAGTGGCTAAATATGTTTGTCACCTGCTTCAAAAAATTAGGGTGTCTGATTTCTATACTCTTTTATTAAGAGATGTATTTACATTGAATTTTCTAGTCATGAGAAGCAAATTGTGTGTCATTGATGAACCCCAAAAAAATACTAAAATTATGTCCTTTTTTTATACACAGGATGAGGCTAGCCAGGAGGAATGTGGGGAAAGTGGCAGGCAGGAGGAGACCGGGCCCATGGACAGCCTGGAGGAGGCCAGATTCAGCATCATCCTGGAGGAGGCCGGACCCAGTGTCAGGCAGGATGAGGCCGGACCCAGTGTCAGACAGGAGGTGGCTGGGCCCAGTGAGGTGGCTGAGCCCAGTGTCAGGCAGGAGGTGGCTGGGCCCAGTAGGAGCCTGACACAAGCACAAGTGCCTCCCCTCCGCCTTCCAAAAAAAAAGGGCCAGGAAGGGGACAGTGACACAGGAGGCATCCCTGCGCCTCATGCGAGAGGCCACCCATTTTTTAACGAGCCTCCCCAAAGCTTAAGAGGCCTATGGGTGCTACTTAGCCAGCAGGCTGTTTAAAATGGAGTGGGGCCAACGCCTCATTTGTGAGAGACTGTTTGGGGAAACAATACACAAGGGGCTGCAGGGTGCGCTAACCAGCAACACACAATTACATGAGGCAGCCCCCCTCCTCCTCCTCCTCCTCCTTCTCCTCCTGCCACAACTCAAACACCAGAGCCACAGCCTCCAAAGAAGGTTGCAGGGAAGGCTGCAGGGAAGGGTGCAGGGCATCGTGGAGGAAAGGCTGCAGGGAAGAGAAGAAAGTGATGACCTGGGTTCAGTCTGGTCTGACAGAAGACGCAGGCTGTTGTAGTACCACAGTCTGGGGACATCTATATCATCTGCTGCTGCTGTTGATCTCTGGGATTCCTGGACCAGATTGTGCTCCCTCTTATATGGACTCCTCAAGATCCCAATTTTCTTGTCCACAGACTTTTTCCAGCGTTGACTTCCTCTTTATTTTATTTAGACCATGAATAAATTGATATTTGAGTTTATGAAAAGACTTTATGTGTTTTATTTTAAATCATTGATTTAGACACAATGTCAAATTAACAAGGGACAACAATCTCCTTGAGGTTGCAAAAACACACAAAAAATACATTAATAATGTTCTAGTGGTAAAATGATACATAACCAAAAACGGTTCTTTGTGTTAACTTTATATACAAAATAAAAAAAAAACACAATAAACAAAAAAATGGTTCTTTGTGGTAAGTTAAAACAAACAACATTAAAAACAAACAAAAAAGAAATCAAAATTTATTTGTGTTCAATTTATGAAATAAAAAACTAAAAAAAAAATAAAAATAAATGGTTCTTTGTGGTTACTTTACAAACACAAACAAACAAACAAAAAAAAAAGCTACATAAAGATAAAATAAGTTTGACAGCAATCATAAAATAAACATCTGGAGAAAATCTAAAATAAAAGATGACTCCACCAAAAAAAAACAAGTGTAAAAATGATTATTAGTATGGAGACATTGTTTTTAAAAAGAATACTATATCATTCATGAGATCAAAGAGAAAAAGAATCCAGAAATCAGTTTGGGAGAACTCTGTTTGAATATGAACAGCAAAACATCTTCGTTCTTATAGCATTATTAAAGAAGACATTAATGCGCTGCATTCAACGATCACAGATTTTGCAGCGTGAGGAATGTGCTACCTACAATACGAACACTAGTTTTACTAGACAGAGTGCTTCCGTTTAGTTTTTGCTTATGAGCATGCGTCGTTTTTTTGTCCGTCGGACTAGCATACAGACGAACGGATTTCTGGGTTCGGCATAGTTACGACGTAAAGATTTGAAGCATGTTTTAAATCTAAAGTCCGTCAGATTTGAGGCTGCAAAAGTCCGCTGAAAGTCCGCTGAAGGTCCGGGGAAGCCCACACACGATTGGATTGTCAGCCAGCTTTAGTCCCTCGGTGTCCGTCGGACTTTTGTAGACGAAAAGTCCGACCGTGTGTACGCGGCATTAGTCTTATTCATGACAGCCCCGGAAAGTTTCACCCCCTTTATGGCCAGGCCATTTTTTTGTGATATGGCACAGCGTTGTTTTAACTGACAATTGCATGGTCATGCACAAATAGAGCTTTCTTTTGGTGGTATTTGATCACCTCTGCATTTTTTATTTTTTGCGCTATAAACAAAAAAGACCGACAATTTTGAAAAAAAAACTTATAATTTTTACTTACTGCTATAAAACATATCCGATAAAAAAAATGTAAAAACTCAAATTTCTTCATCAATTTAGGCCAATATGTATTCTGCTACATGTTTTTGGTAAAAAAAAAAATCCCAATAGCGTATATTAATTTGTTTGCGCAAAAGTTATCACATCTACAATCTATGGGATATTTTATGGCATTTTTATTTTTACTAGTACTGGCAGCGATCAGTGATTTTTAGTGGGACTGCGACATTGCGGCGGACAAATCAGACGCTATGTGACACTTTTTGGGGATCAGTGACACTAATACAGCGATCAGTGCTAAAAAAATGCACTCTCACCAGTGGCAACTCATCCATAGAGGGCGCACGGGTGCCACCTCCTATTGGATGCCTAGCGCTTCGGTGGAAGAGGAGGCATGCTGGAGGAGGGGGCACCAGGGCCGTGGTGGCCACTGCTCGCACTCCAGAAGAGGAGGAAAGGACACCACAGCTCTGCGGGTAAGTGGCGGACCGCCCGGGGGTGTTTTAATGTTGTTCCACGCCACCGGGGGGTGTTCTTTGTTTGCCACCCCCAAGAGAAGAACCGATCAGCTGCCATTGACTCTTACTGTACTAATGACACTGGCAGGGAAGAGGTTAACATCAGGGGCAAAGGGTTTAGTGTGCTCCTAGGGAGTGAGTTCTAACTGTGTGGGGGATGGCTTAACTGGAGGTAAACAGAGATCCATGTTTCTAGCAGAAACACAAGATCTCCATTTTCCTCTCTGACAGAATGGTGGTCTGTCTTGTTTACATAGGCAGACCATCGTTCTGCCTCTCCTGTCAATGATCAGCGGGTCATCGCTGATTGGTTCCTGCTCTGTCACAGCAGAAGTGGGCCGCTGGTGGCGTGCACGCATGCCCCAATCTCCGAAGAAGAGACAATGTACAGGTATGTTGTTTCATGCAGCCGGACTGCCCTGCCATAGTAAATGTACATTGGGCGGTCAGAAAGCGGTTAAAGAGCTGATCCTTGCCAAATTGTATTTTTTTTTACTTTGCATTGGCACATATCCCCCTGCCAGAGCACAGCTCTAAATGCACTTCCGTTGAAGGTAATTTTCCTATTAGTGGTGAAAATGGAGTGAATTGTTTTTTCTGGTGCATCATGGCAGCATACAATGAGTTGTGGCTCTGCCCACACAACCTGTGAGGACTGGTTAACTATAATTTACAGACAGAACCAGCTCGCAGCATTCTCCTTTTTGTCCTCACCTGATCAGGACTGGAGTCAGGAGGTATCCCTTACTGCTTGTCGCCTCAGTGAGGTTCAGCCTCTCCTGGAAGTCCTTCCTGTACAGCCTTTAAATGAGCTATATGGTTGGACCCCTTTTCTGGTAGTCGGGGGGGCATGGTTCAGCCTCTTCTGCATGGAAGTCAACCTTCACATGAGCTTTATGGCTGGAGTCTCATTCTGGTGGTGCAGGGGCCTGTCAAAATGCCTGGCAGCGTTTTCCCTTTGCTTTCCATATTCTTTTCTCTTCTTTTCTCTATTTGTCAGTGCTTTCCTGCACCTGTCTGTGTTGTGGGTGTCTTCCTTTTTCCAGTTGGCACTTACACTTGCAGTACACTCTAAGCATGGATGGCAGAAAGTGATGCAGCCACTGTGGCCAGTTTCCTGGCTTGCCCCTTTCCAAGATGGATCTGGGAGCCCTAGACTGCAATCTGAGCATGATCACCCTTTAAATTTCATCAATAATGGCCAAGGGTACCATTTTGAAAAGGTTTTAAGGTGTGTTTGGGCAAAATTTGGTGGTGTTCTCTACTCATGCATGCTGGATGCTTATGTGGTCATTGTTTGCAGCCATATTAGGCTTTGTGCACACACATGGATTGTAAATATTCAGAATCAGTGGGGCATATCAGCTATATTGGTGTGACATTAGTGGGAGTTTAAGAGATGCCCGCTTTCCAATTACTTCCGGCCAGCCAGGCTAAAAATTCTGTTCCAGTTTGTAGCCGAATTAAATAAACAATGAATGGTTGAGAAGGTTGCAAGCACCCAGAAGAGATGAGGATTCGGTTCGCCTCTGTTCCTAGTTAGAAAGAAAAACTCAAAATCAGACGATCTGTGCCCAGTGCTAAACTTGAAAAAACTCAACAAGCACAGAAGGTTGGAATCGTGCAAGAACCATGAACCTCCAATCAATTCTATTATTGATAAATCTGGGAGATTAGATGCTCTCTATAGGTTAATCAGACAACTACTTACTTGTCCCAATCCATCCTGCATTTTATTTCCACTACCAGTTTCGGTGCCCCCCCTGCAGTCTGTCCACCTCCCCCAGGACATTCAGCAAGGGGGATGAGAATACACCCCTACTTGAACGGCATCCTTTTTGTAGCCAACATTCGGGAGATACTTATTCAGCATCGGGATACTCTGCTAGACAATGTCCAAAATTTTGATAGCTAATTACTTGGAAGAAGAACTTCCTCTTCCTAGCCCAATGAATGAGGTTCTTGGGGGTTTACAACTATTCTGTCAGGGTAGAATGTTAGATGAAGAGCCTTGAGTGCAAAGCCTGCAGCTCTGACACCCATTTTTACAGAGGTTGTATATTGCCATGATACGCCAAAAAAATTAAAAACTGTATACTCGCCTTTCTGTAATTTGCATTTCCTGGTCCATCTTCATGACAGCATACAGATTCACACCCAAATGATGAGAGCTATTGGGAATGCTGCGACTGGGTCTGTCTTTGTTTTATAGTTAACCAGTCCTATTAGGTTGTGGGGGCGGAGCCACAACCTATTGTGTGCTGCCACGAAGATGCATCAATAAAGAAAGATTATGGAAAGGTGAGTATACAGTTTTCCATTTCTCCTCCCATTGACTTAAATGGAGTTTACATTTTTTTTAATGTGTTCACCAAACCCACCTGCCTATCATATTAGCAGATTCACTCATCACTAGTCATTGCCAAATGTGATAGAATTGTTGTTACACCCCGTGAGGGAAAATCACAGTGTCAATTTATAATAAACTTTTTAGCCATCTTCACTTGATTATTTGCTCTTTTTCTGCTGCCAGTATTTTATGTTTTTATGTTATATTATTATTATTGATGATATGATATTAATAATACTAATACAACTATGAAAAAGTAAAATTAAGATCATGATGTGTTTGCAATTTTTCTGAGGAGGTGTGTAGCCTGGGACTTAGATTTAAAAAGAATCAGTAGACAAAAAAAATGACCCTCTAGTGAATTGGAAAATAGAAATTGGAAGACTGAATGCAGGTAGAGATGTGACCTGATTCATTGCTTACAGTGCAAGGATAGTCAGCTTCCCCTTCTGGCCTCTAAGCCTCTGTTGTGTTTTTTTTTTTCCATTCTCTGTGGTCTGTGAAATCATACAACTTGAGATTCAGAAACGCTTTGAAATCCCTATTTAGAGAAGATGTCTTCTGACTTATTGTATGCATAGGCAGAGAGAATCCCCTTCCAGCACCTCCCATCTCCCTCCTCCTGATTCTCTCCCAGCCAGAGCTCCAGATTCATGAGTTCAATAGAGACAGATAGATCTTATGTGCTGTTCCCTGCATAGATTCAGTTGTGCTCATGCATTTAAATGAAATGCAAAACACTTTCATTGTGTGGATTTTTGAATTGTAATTCATTCTGTCAGATTTCTTAAAGGACTATATTCAAGGCACTTTCCTAGTGGATGTTATAGAAGATATAGTAGGTAGATTTGTTGCACAGGGAAAATCCCTGCTAAATGATTTTTCCAGCAGGATTAAGTGAGTTGGCAACACAGCACTTGACAGCTTGTCTGGCAGTGTCAGACTGATCCTCCTGCTCCTTTAGTGAGTTACTGGACTTTACATTTTGGGTCACTGGTTTTTTCAGTCATCCAGAACGCTAAACATCTGAACCTAGGGAGGTGACAAAGGAACAGCGAGCTACAGTTTCATCTCAGGAAGGACACCATAAATCATGGGCTGTTGCAAGCACAGCCAGGAATGCAGCGAACAGACCAGCTTTCCCGACTGACCTGAAGATGATGTTGATTCTCTATGCGATATGACACTGCTTACCATTTTAAAAGAAGAGATAATGGCACCAAGATTCTGGGGAGCATCCACTTTCAATGATGAGATGACAGATCTATACACAGCTTAAGAGGATTGTATTTCCAAAGATCCATGCAGGAAAATAAACAATCTTGCCTATCTACTCATGTCATTTTGATAAGGATCTCATCTTCTGATTTTTAAGGATGACCTCAGAAAGTTTCCAATTAATCTAAGCTTTATAAAAAGGAAGCAGGAAAAGCAACAGAAAAGAGAAGTTTTTTTTTTTTTTTTCTTTTTAGATTTATCACACCCACAGGAAGACCCACGTGTATTAGCAGAATTGGGACCTTCTTTCTTAACGCTGGTTAGTAATTGAAAAAGGGTGTGCTGGGATTTTTTGGCAGCATTACTGTAAACCCTACTATACAAAACGTGATGTCAGTTAATGATTACATTTGACATGTTCATTTTGTTGTTTAGGGTAAAATAGTATGTTGGCACTTTTTAAATGAAGGATAGTAGTAAGGATTCTCATGTTAAAAGCAATTTCTAGGCTACTTTTATAATATCAGAATCAGGTCTTTTTTATATGCTATACTGCCTGCTTTTTGTAATTAGCTCCGGTTGTACTGCATGTGTCTTATAGTTAATAATGTATGCTGTGTTTGTGTGGGATTATAATGAACAACATGTTGATCATAGCTAGTCTGTTGTTTCTTGTCCATATACTTGAATGCTGGCTGTAGAATGTAGAGAATAGATAGATACTGTGAAGATAACACAGACAGCATGTAATTTACCTAGTGCATCCTTAAGTACCCTACTGGAGATGGCAACATTTAATATAGGCAAAATGTTGAGCATTATTAACACCAAAATATTATTATAACATTCTCTTATTATCCTTTAGGTGCAGTACTGGTAATTTTGTACAGGGGACAGTGTGAATAAATAGCTTTCTTTACAAATTTATTGAAGCTTCCAAAGAGCAAACGTGCAGAAACTCAGCAACAGAGCAGCTATTAGCTTCCCCCATCTACTGCAGAAAGGAAAGTGAATGTCTGACTGGTTTCACTGACATTAGAACATTTGTATGTTAACAGTAAATGATACCAATCTACAGTCAACATCTTTTGTTGTTTGTATTACAGTCATCATTCAGATATGCTGCTAAGATTTCAAATGAAATTACTAAAATGACAGTCATGTATCATTGGCACTGCTTTCACACTGAATGTTGACAGAGGCACTTGTTGATTATACCAAGACAGAATTTAGCTAGAATTTTAAAACAGACTGCAAGGCAAGAATGTTTGGTGGCTGCAGTGCTACAAGTACTGTATGCACTTCTGTACTCTAGCAGAAAAAAGGTTAATTCATATCCTGCTGCACTATTCAGGAAGGAAGGGTATAGGCACCACAAGAGTTTCTAATCAAATAATCTCTTTCATGTGGATCAGTGCTATAGACTATTACATACAACTTACCTCTATACAAAATTGTAGTGTTATAGCTTACTAGGTAATATATGTTTAACATTCATGTCATACATTGTGTCTACTAATGAGCCAATGACACTGAGATCAGATTCACTATTGTCTTTAGCTGCCATGAACATGACTGTAGAGTAGTACATTTTAACTAATGTCATTCTTTATTTTCGTGTATATTTATTTATGCTGAAATACCACAATATAATGAAAGAGACCAGAAGACACAATCCTGCTCACAGCTGGTGCCATAAATATCAGAGAAGTGTTACAGTTTCTTCTTGATAATAAGTTGTGCCTCTTGCTCTCTCCATGGTCCTGAAATGATTATACTGCATCTTAGTAGCTGATTTTTTGTTTAATAGCTGTATCTTCCTAAATGTAATTTGGTTTAAAAGCATACTTTGCTTATCCAGATATACTTGGATATATTAAAGTAGTTATTTTCCTTGCACACAGTTTAGAAAGTGGATGTTAAAAGGGGAGGTGCAAAGAGTGACCATACATTCACTTTGTACAATGTTAGTAGCAGTAATGGTAGGATAGCCACTGGAGAAACTGCACAGTTAAAGGTTTTTGCTACTACTGTTATAGTAACATCAATGGAAGCATTGGTAGTGGCAAATATTTCAGTAGTAGTAGTTGCAGAACACCCCTTTGTTACAAAGTTTGCAGAACTATTGTACAATTAAAAATAAAATGTACATGCATATTGTACACACTACAACTACCAAGTTATTTATTATTTTAGGGTTGTCTGAATCGGTGGCCTTGAATGTAAAATAAGTTATCTATAGATAACTTCTCCCTTACAATATATGGAAGTGATATTAACGATTAATTTCAGCTATTGAGAGGCTTGTGGCAAGCTCACATTTAAAGAAATGACACTATATGCTAAAATTAATACATTTCTACACATGCTCGGTGCCTAACATCTATATAATATTTTACTGTAATACCCTGTTCAATTTCTCTACATTTGATATAAAATAGCTGATATTTTCATAAAACGGATATAAATTATTTCATAGTAATCTAAATTACTAGTAATCTGAATTGAAGCTTATGTATTATATATTTCACATTTTTAATCTAATAATCATTTACTATATGGCTTAATTGAAGGTTAATTATCAATATAAACAAGTATACAAATATATCAAGGATCTCACAAATCTGTGGATATAGAGGGCGGTAAATCTTGAGCAAAATGATTTGGCATCACTCTGTCGTCTGCTTGTTGAGGTAACATTTTCTGTACAAAATGGTAACTTTCAACTGAGTTCAAATATTTTCAACCATTATTCTAAATAATTTTTTTCCTTTCTTTCAATTCAAGTGTTCATGCCCTTGTCAAGGTTGTTTTTAAAAGAAAATGATAGATTACCTATACAGAAGAATGTTTTTGATATTCTATCACTGGCTAAATTGAAAGCATGATTTATCCAACAGCACTGCACTAAATAAACCATGAGACAAATGGCGTGATGTTGTTATTATGAAGGGGAACCAATACTAGAGTGTGTTCCTTAGAATATTACATAAGATAAGACAGCTCAAGGGACTACTCCCTTATCTCTACAACATTGCTTAACTGTTCTATGACTTCATTTCCATAAGTTACCTGGAAGATAAAACTGACTGCCAGGTACATTTTTGAAAGTACCGTTCCTAAGGTACCCATATTTTATGCACCTGTTAAATACTTACATACCTGTACGTCCTTACAACATCTCTTTTGATTCCTGAATGTTTTGGGTTGGTGTTCTGTCATTGAGAGAACCTATATTGATAAACATCTTTATGTCACACAACTGCTTTCATGTGTGAAATTTATTTGACGCATTTTAATCACGTTTGACAAACATTATTTGCTTATTTGCTTAATCAATGGGACCTTTTTTGGTGCCAACAATTAGTAACACTTAATTATATAAAACTTAATCATACTGTTGCATCATACAATCCATACAAAATAAAAATAAGAAAATCACATCATATGACATAGACATAATAACTAAAATAAGGCCTATGTAATTTGGCCTTCTGTTATCCCTGGTAGCCAGCCTCTACCAAATATTTAAAACACCTCATATATATTTCCGATAGTCACTGCCATACACGTAGACCCTTTAGGATCAGAACCATGCTTATCCCCATGTAGATACAGCTTTGTATAGTACAGTGCAGGAGAAGTATCTTAGTTTTTGATACATTTTGCAATTAACACATCATGTGTTATGTATGTAGGGGATATGAATGTAAATAAACCTGCCTACACTTAGATGGATCAGCTGTGAAGTATAAGAAAGTACAGTGTAAGTTAGATGACAGCCATTTGTGCATGCTTGACCCTGTGACCCCACCAGAGGGTGCCCATCCTTGTTCTCTATGGTATGGCATTATGTATGGTGTTTAGAACACTCATGAATTAAAAAAAACCCATAGATTCGAACTGAGATCTTCAACATTTTATGTACTACAGCCCCTATAATATTAAAGTATATATAAAACCCAATCAGTAAAGTGTCTTATAGGCTTTAACATGTTAAAATTAAACATCATTTAAATATTTTTAAAACTACAGTTTTCATAGAATTAACTTTAGTCCAGCATAAGGGTCCTTGTGGGGGTGCTTTCCATTAAAGGGTGGCAATGCTCTATCACTCCAAGGTATTTATATGCAACAAAGAATGAGAACAAAAGGTGAAAGAAATATTTTAATAGACAAAAAAACTTGGCAATTGTGCGTGTTACACATTGATTTAGCAAACTAGTCATATTGTTAAAGTGTGCATTTTTTTTAAAGTGTTTTCATTGAGTTAGTTGTAAACACTTCTTTGCAATCTTTATATAGTATAATGCATGCAGTAACGATTCTAACTTACTATTTTTGTGAAGTTTGTAAAAAAAATTGTTTTCATGGATAAAGTGGCGTCATCTTGGGTACTGTTTTCAGAGTCGGCTGTGTACATAATTTCTGCCCTTCCTGCTCTCCCCTGCTGTAATCTCGTGCATGTGTGATAGCGTATTACCAAGCCTCTTTCTCAATCCCCAAAAAAAGTTGATTTGTTCCTAATACATGCCGTTGAAAGGGGCTAAAAGATCCAGATGATTGCCACGATAGGAGTCTCTATGCCCTGGTTTACTCCCCGTGTGACGTCACATGGTCACAAGGGGAGAACCAGGAAGCTGTGAATGAATGCTCAGTTTCAAGAGTCTTCACAGCCAGGCTACAGATAGTGAAACTCGCGGACATGGCATGCTGTCACTGGGGAGATGGTACACAGAGTGTTCTGTGAATCAAAGGACAGGGAGCGCATGCGCAGGTGACGTCAGCAGAAATTACAGGACGGATTGCAAGAAGACAATACAAGTGAGGAGACTTTTACAGGCAGTGTTTAGTAGCTTTAGTAATGAGGATTAGAATGTGCTGAAGTTGGGTTGGAGAGTTTACAACCACATTAAGTTTTGTCAAGGGCCCTCGAGTTTTGGAATTTCACGCTGGAATCCAAGTATAGAACTGAAAAAAGTTCAGTGAATAAGTTAGCGAGGAAAAAGGAATACAGCTTTCTGTGGCTTCCCTGCCAACTGGTTATTCGAATCAAATGTTATTCATTCCAGCATTGACAGCACACAGTAAGGAAGATTTTACTGACATCAAAAGATTCTTCTCTCACAATGACCCTGGCCCTCATTGTTGTGAGTCTCACCTGTCTCCTTCCTTGGGGCCAAGACAGAGCAGCATTAGGCAGGTTGGACTGAGCATGACATTGTCTCATGAAGAGATGCTAGCCTCACTGTATAGCTGCAGCTGACTGAACTTTGGAGGAGTGTGGAGAAAAGCAGAGGAAGGCGAGAGTAGGCAGAGCATCAGCATGATACAGCACATTCCAAGCTAGAAGATACAGTTCATCCCAGGCTTAGCCAATCATGAATTAGCTAACTTCAGAATGTGAATGTTCTGTGCAGTGCATTTTGGGTGAACTTAGACAATTTTTACTGGTGCATGCGTGAACATTTACAGATTTTTTTACAAAGAGATTGTACAGTGCATTGAAAAAGTATTCATAACCCTTGGAATTTTCCACATTTTGTCATGTTACAAACAAAAATGTAAATGTATTTCATTGGGATTGTATGTAATAGACCAACACAAGGTGGCACATAATTGTAAAGTGGAAGGACATTTTTTTACAAATAAATGTGTGAAAAGTGTGGAGTGCATTTGTATTCAGCCCCCAGAGTCAATACTTTGTAGAACCACCTTTCAATGCAATTACAGATTAAAGTTTTTTTGGGTATGATTCTACCAGCTTTGCACATCTAGAGAGTGAAATGTTTGCCCATTCTTCTTCTTCTCTGCAAAATAGCTGAAGTTGTGTCAGATTGTATAGAGAACATCTGTAAACAGCAATTTGCAAGTCTTGCCACAGATTCTCAATTGGACTTGAATATGGGTCTTGAATATGACTTGGCTATTCTAATACATGATAATGCTTTGATCTAAACCATTCTATTGTAGCTCTGACTGTATGTTTAAGGTCATTTACCAGCTGGAAGGTAAACCTCCATCACAGCCTTAAGTCTTTTGCAGACTCTAAAGCCTTGTACACACGATCAGATTGTTGGCCAACAAAACCGTGGACTTTTGTCCAAAGGGCGTTGGCCAAACTTATCTTGCATACAAACGTACTGACATACTACGTGGTTTTTCAGCTCTTTAGTGCCATCCTTTGGGCTCCTTCTGCTAATTTCATGTTAGTAGAAGTTTGGTGAGTGTTAATTTGCGCTTTTCATTTTGCGCCTTTCAGTTCCTGCTTTTCAGTTAGTTTCTGAATGGCTGTTCGTCAACCAGACATGTTGTGGAGTCGTGTTAACTAACATGTTATTTATTATTGGCCTTGGAGTTATTGCTTTGACGTTATTTTTTTGGTTGAACAATGATTTAATTTGGTCAATTTTCTATATTTTTGGATGCATAGAATGTACTTTTTGGTTAAGTTCTATTGCCAGATAGCATGTCTAATTTTATTTGTTTTCTTTTTTTAATGGACAATAAAAAAATTGTGGAGAATAATACTTGGCTATGTGTTTTACTTCAAATGACAGTTTGGGAGTAGGCAGTTACATTTAAAAAAATACAATGTAAAATTGACAAGGGACACCAACATAGTTGTATCTTTATCTTTGATCTTAAAAACTATGGGATAATGGTGTTGTGGTAACTTGCTCCAAAAAAAAAAAAAAAAAAGCATAATAATATTATCCTTGATATCACTAGAAAAAAAAGCCTTTGAAAATTTGTTTGTAATAACTCCATCAGTATCACCAGCAAAGCAGCTTCATTATTATCTCATTAAAGAAGAAGAGAATGTGCGCTGCATTTCAAGATTTCATAATTTGCCACGTCATGAATGTTAATTCTCCATTACGAATGCTAGTTTACAAGACCGACCGCTTCTGGCTCGTCCTTGCTTCTGAGCATGCGTGTTTGTACTTTGGACTTTTGTCCGACGGACTTGTGTACACACGCTCTGAAAATCCGACAACAGAAATTTGTCCACGGAGAATTTTAAACCTGCTGTCCAACATTTGTCAGTGGAAAATCCGACAACAATTGTCCGATGGAGCATACACACGGTCGGATTTTCCGCCAACAGCCTGTCATCACACATTTCCCATCAGAAAATCTGATCGTGTGTACGAGGCTTTACAGTTTTTTTTGTAAGATTGTCCTGTATTTGGCTCCATCCATCTTTCAATCAACTCTGACCAGCTTCCCTGTCTCTGCTGAAGAAAAGGATCCCCACAACATGATGCTTCCACCACCATTTTTCACGATGGGAATGGTGTGTTTAGTGGTTAGTTTTCCACTACACATAGCATTTTAGGCAAAAAAATTAAATTTTGGTCTCATCTGACCAGAGCACCTTCTTCTACATGTTTGATGTGTCCCCCACATTGCTTCTCGCAAACTGCAAATAGGATTTCTTATGGCTTTCTTTCAACAATGGCTTTCTTCTTGCCACTTCCATAAAGGCTAGATTTGTGGAGTGCATGACTACTAGTTGTCCTGTGGACAGATTCTCTCACCTGAGCTGTGGATCTCTGCAGCTCCTCCAGAGTTACCATGAGCCTCTTGGATGCTTCTCTGATTAATAATCTCCTTGCCCGGCCTGTCAGTTTAGGTTTATGACCATATCTTGGTAGGTTTGCATACTCTTTCCCCTTTCCTTTCAAATGATGGATTGAACAGTGCTCCGTGAGATGTTCAAAGCTTGGGATTTTTTTTATAACCTAACCCTGCTTTAAACGTCTTTACAACTATATTCATGACCTGTCTGGTGTGTTCCTTGGCCTTCACAATGCTGTTTGTTCACTAAGGTTCTCTAACAAACCTCTGAGGGCTTCACAGAGCTCACAGGTGGACTCTAATTACTAATTAGGTGACTTCTGAAGGCAATTGGTTCCACTAGATTTTAGTTAGGGATATCAGAGTAAAGGGGACTGAATACAAATGCACACCACATTTTTCAGATATTTATTTGTAAAACATTTTGAAAACCATTTATCATTTTCATTCCACTTCACATCTATGTGACACTTTGTGTTGGTCTATCACATAAAATCCCAATAAAATACATTTACGCTTGTGGTTCTAACATGATGAAATGTGGAAAATTTCAAGGGGTATAAATACTTTTTTCAAGGCACTGTATTATTGGATGGTTGGCAACTTACCATCAGCATAAAATGTGCTCTGGGCTATGACCTCATTCAATCCCTTACCACTGGTCAGCATGGATTGGACCACTGTACTGGAATGAAGCACTATCAGAGAGTGCAACCTAAGCACTCTGCAAGATGAGAGTAAACTGGGAAAGTGTGCAAAAGATCCCATTACCACTTCATAAGTGGATCAGATTTTTCAATCCTTACAATGATATACCATAGATTCTGATCCAAAGCATGGCAACCTTCTGAAGAATTTTAAGTTGATTGTACCCTAAATACTTTTTGCATGTGAATGTGGCTATTCCACTCTTGAAATATTACTAAGGGTCTTTAAAAAATAATTTGCTCATTGGCAATGTCTTATTAGCTAGAAGATATGCAGTTTTTAGCATCAAGGGCATAAGCCACCTGCTTACATTAGCTGCAGGGCATTATATGTAGATAAGATGAAATTGCACATGCTTGATTACCAATAGAGTTCGAAGTACACCCAAATTTGTGGGGCGACCTGCGGTATGTTCCCCCATCAAGCGCCATAAAATGTACTGCATGCTGCACAGTGCATTCTAAGCCCTGATTGGGCAAAGCTTTATCCAATCAGGGCATAGTGAATAGTTGGTTAAGGAGCTGGCTGGGAAGCTGTGTCCTTAAGAAAGGATGAGTCATCACCTGTCAATAGGCTTCCCCACTGACAGCTAAATTAAAAAAAAACATTGCCGGCAATACAAAAATGTGAAAAAAACTGTGTGGGTCCCCCCCCCAATCCATACCAGGCTCTTCGGGTCTGGTATGGATTTTAAGGGAAACCCCACACCAAAATTAAAAAAAAAACAGCATGGCACCCCCAAAATCCATACCAGAACCTTATCCGAGCATGCAGCCCAGGAGGCCAAGAAAGGGGGAGACGAGCGAGCACTGCCACCCCAAAGCATCTTGTCCCCATGTTAATAGAGACAAGGGCCTCTTCCACACAACCCTGGGCTGTGGATGTGGGGGTCTGCGGGCAGGGGGCTTATCGGAATCTGGAAGCCTCCTTTAACAAGAGGGCCCCCACATCCTGGCCCCCCATATGTGAATGAGTAGTAGTAGTACATAGTACCCCTACACATTCACCAAAAAAGTGTCAAAAAGTAGTAAAAACAGACTCACACATGTTTTGACAATTCCTTTATTAAAAAAATGTCCTCCGATATAGATCCATCATCAAACACTAGGGTGGTGCCACCAGGTGATGTCACCAGATGGCTTCGTCCCTTATCTATTTAAAAACTGTCAGATGGCAGAGCAGAAACATGGCGGTTAGCCTTTGTTGTGGGCTGAGCATTTTTTTTTTTTTTCGGGTCCAGCAGTGATGGCCATTGTGAATGACGATGGTGCTACATCGAGGGACTTTTGGTGAATGGGTAGGGGTACAATGCGGGATCTGGGGGCCCCCCTGTTAAAGCGGGCTTCGAGATTCCAATAAGCCCTTTGCCTGCAGACTCCCATAACCATAGCCCAGGGTTGTTGAGAAGAGGCCCTTGCCCCATCAACATAAAGACAAGGTCCTTTGGCATAGCACCCCCCATATTAAGGACATGTGGCCTGGTATGGTTCAGGAGGGGGAGCGCTCATCCCCCCCTTTCTTGACCTGCTGCGCTGCATGCTTGGATAAGGGTCTGGTATGGATTTTGGGGGGACCATTTTTTTTTCTATATTTTGGCGTGGGTTTACCCTTAAAATCCATACCAGACCAAAAAGGTCTGATATGGATTGGGGGGAGACCCTGACGTCGTTTATTAAACATTTTTGTATTTCCAGCAATGGTATTGTATTGCCAGCAATTTAAATTATTTATAAATGTCAGTTTTGCTGCAGCAGGTACAGATTCCCCACTTTACAGGGTGACTAAGGGGACCCTTCCCCCCCTCCAGGCACTATATTTAAAGGAATTTTTCATTTTTATTGTTTCACTTTAAGCATCATTAAAATCACTGCTCCTTTAAAAAGCAATCTTTTTTAAAAGTTTCTTTTGTACTGGTACATATCCCCCAGGGCAGTACTCAGGCCCCCATACACTTTTTATGGCCAATAACTTGCATTTAAGCCTTCAAAATGGGGACTTTTGATTTTTCAAGTTCAGTTCCTATAGACTTTAATGGGGTTCGGAGTTCAAACTTTTGCGATGTTCGAGAGTTCTGACGCAAACCACACCGGGGGGATGTTTGTCCCATCGCTAATTACCAATATGATAAAGGGAATGCAGATTTCTAGTCACCTGTAACTAATCAATAGGGATGAGCTTCAAGTTCAAGTCAAACTCATGTTCGACTTGAACATTGGCTGTTCGCCCGTTCACCAAACAGCGGCAAATTCGAAAGCCACGGAATACCCTTTAAAAGTCTATGGGAGAAATTAAAAGTGCTAATTTTAAAGGCTTATATGCAAGTTATTGTCATAAAAAGTGTTTGGGGACCTGGGTCCTGCCCCAGGGGACAAGGATCAATGCAAAAAAAGTTTTAAAAACTGACGTCTTTTCGGGAGCAGTGATTTTAATAATGCTTAAAGTGAAACAATAAAAGTGTAATATTCCTTTAAATTTCATACCTGGGGGGTGTCTATAGTATGCCTGTAAAGGGGCACATGTTTCCTGTGATTAGAACAGTCTGACAGCAAAATTACATTTTAAAGGAAAAAAAGTCATTTAAAACTACTCGCGGCTATTAATGAATTGCCGGTCCGACAATACACATAAAAGTTCATTGATAAAAACGGCATAGGAATTCCCCACAGGGGAACCCCGAACCAAAATAAAAAAAATGACGTGGGGGGTCTCCCTAAATTCGATACCAGGCCCCTCAGGTCTGGTATGGATATTAAGGGGAACCCCGGCCAAATTTTTTTTTAAAAATGGCGTGGGGTCCCCCTCAAAATCTATACCAGACCCTTCAGGTCTGGTATGGATTTTAAGGGGAACCCCACGCCAAAATTAAAAAAAAATATGGCATGGGGTCCCTCCAAAAATCCATACCAGACCCTTATCCAAGCACACAACCTGGCAGGCCACAGGAAAAGAGGGGGGGACGAGAGAGCACCCCGCCCCCTCCTGAACCATACCAGGCCACATGCCCTCAACATTGGGAGGGTGCTTTGGGGTAGCCCCCAAAACACCTTGTCCCCATGTTGATGGGGACAAGGGCCTCATCCCCACAACCCTTGCCCGGTGGTTGTGGGGGTCTGCGGGTGGGGGGACTTATCAGAATCTGGAAGCCTCCTTTAACAAGGGGACCCCCAGATCCCGGCCCTCCCCCTGTGTGAAATGGTAAGGGGGTACTTTGTACCCCTACCATTTCACAAAAAAACTGTCAAAAATGTTAAAAATGACAAGAGACAGTTTTTGACAATTCCTTTATTTAAATGCTTCTTCTTTCTTCTTTCTTCTATCTTCTTTCTTCTATTCTGGTGAAGTTCGAACCGAACAGGGGGGTGTTCGGCTCATCCCTACTGATCAGATAGGTATGAACATACAGATGCTTTTCAAAAATGTGTAGTTTTGTGTACTAGATTGTAAAAGGTAAGGATACCAGTAGGGAAATGTGTTAAAGTGGAGTTCTACCCACTTTTACAACTTTATCTTAAAGGAATGACAACCCCTCCACCACTCGTTTTTGGATAATTTCTTTTTCCCTTTACTTACCTTTTATTAAGTACCTTGTGTACGTCCACCCCAGCATCACCGCAGCTCAGTGCGTCACGTGCTCTTCTCCCCCGCTGTCTTCTGAGACCTTAGTGTGTCCCAAAAGATGACGGGGCCATTCAGGAAGCGCCGCGCGATTAACGCATGCCTGAGGGCTCCACTGCCGGTTTCCCTTAGTTGGTATGGCGGCACCTGCACCAGATGGATGGATGGATGGATCGGCCTCGGGGGGGGGCGACATCACGGGCTCCCTGGACAGGTAAGTGTCCTTATTAAAAGTCAGCAGCTGCAGTATTTGTAGCTACTGACTTAAAAAAAAATTACAGCTGGAACTCCGCTTTAATATATAATAATGAGCAGAGACGAGATACATATACCCTTGGATTTGACTGATTGCGTTGATCTTGTGAAGTGAAACAGACATAGTTTTGAATTTGCATCAAAATTAATAGGGCACCATAATTATTTATGGTCATGCCTAGCACTTTGGAGGCTGCTAGTAAACTTATTGTAACTATTTATTTTTAAATCTTATCACTTTATTTTGTGCGGTATCCGCCTTAGTCTTTCTTGATGAGAGTTTTTTCACCAATGCCTCTTTTTAGTTTGATTTCTACAATTTATCATTAATTTTTGTGTGGCATTCGCCTTAGTTTTCTCTGATGAGAGTTTTTTCACCATTACTTTGTTTTGACTTGATTTCACTTTCGTTAATTCCGTCATGATTTTAGCACCGCATCTTTTTCACATTTGTACTGGAGTTTTTGTATTAGACTTTTTGGTGCTGGCTGGTCTATTTATTTTTCAATATTATTTAATTCTATATTTAGTTTGAGCGCAGCGTTAACCCTTGGGTTTTTTAACATTTCTAATTTCTTGTACACTGTGTAAGAGCTGATTGGAGGAGAGAGCCCCCCCCCCCCTTCACACACGGTGCAGGAAAGAAGGAAGAATACAGAGCTGTTTTCTAAATAGACAGGCTGCGTGCTGAGCTCCCTCCCCCCACACAATATTATCTCATTTGTCTGGAAAACTTGTCAGAAGTGACACATGCTGACAACAGAGGAAAAAAAGCACCACAGAGAAATGACACTTATGCCGCGTGCACACGATTGAACATTCCGACAACAAAATCCTGGATTTATTTCCAACGGATGTTGGCTCAAACTTGTCTTGCATACACATGGTCGTACAAATGTTGTCGGAAAATCCGAACGTCAAGAACATGGTGACGTACAACACGTATGACGAGCCGAGAAAAATGAAGTTCAATAGCCAGTGCGGCTCTTCTGCTTGATTCCGAGCATTCGTTGAATTTTGTGCATTAGAATTGTGTACACACAATTGGAATTTCTGGCAACGGATTTTGTTGTCAGAAAATTTGAGAACCAGCTCTCAAATTTTTGTTGTCTGAAATTCCGACAACAAATGTCCGATGGAGCCTACACACGGTCAGAATTTCCGACAACAAGCTCACATCGAACATTTGTTGTTGGAAATTCTGACCGTGTGTACGCGGCATTATAGTTTTGGAGATAGACAAGTAAACTCTACAGCTATATGTGCTTTGTTCAGATTTCATGATTGAGGTTTACAGCCACTTAAAATTACTGGTTTGCATGATGCCTTAAACTGCACTTCATAGAACCAACATAGTTGTTTAAGGACAGCCTCAGTGACAGCATACTTTGGTAGTGCATATTTAGCTGTAGCTTTGTAGGATCTGGTAATGATGGCAGGGGCTAGTAGAGGTAATTTTAGCAAAAGCACGTAAGTTTCGTCTAGCAGTACTAGGCCTACTTTGGCCATCAGAAGTAATAGCCCAAAAATAGTTTTATTTCTCAATGTCAGAAATAAACATATTCCTATCAAATGACCATATGACCACCTTGCATACATACTTACCTGAAACCAACAGCTTCACCACTTGCAATATTTAAAATCTAAAAAAATAAAACAAATATCTGCGCTATGATGGACAACAATAACGTACAGCAGCTAAGCACTATAACCCAGATAGTAGGCACATAAGCAGATATATAGCAAAAAAGTGCAGCGCTATATATAAATAAATATGTGTGTGCCACAAAATATTAAAGTACAAAAGTGCAAACAATATCCATGGTGTAAACCATAAATCATGAAAACCAATAAAAAACAATCAGTACGGTCCACAGCAGCAATAGATTAAGCAAATGTCCAATATATCAATAGTGCACAAAATACACATATCCATATTCTATTAAGGTTAATAAGTGATTTAAGTTCATAAACAAAATCCTGGTGCACTGTGAAGAGAATCATTCATAGATAGTGGGACATGAGATAGGCTTGACCATGTGAGACCACCAACACAGAGAGACAGGAGGCTTACCAGGCTTACGGGGTCTTCACCTCCGGATGGTTTCCACAGGCGCTAGCAATGCGTGAGAGATGAGAGGCACATGCGCATGTGGCTGTCCTTAAACAACTATGTTGGTTCTATGAAGTGCAGTTTTAAGGCATCATGCAAACCAGTAATTTTAAGTGGCTGTAAACCTCAAGCATGAAATCTGAACAAAGCACATATAGCTGTAGAGTTTACTTGTCTATCTCCAAAACTCTAATGCCGCGTACACACAAACGGACTTTACGGCAGACTAGGTCAGACGATATTTCCGATGGACTTTGTAGCGTAGGTGTGCCGGACTTACAAATGGACGAAATTGGACACACACGATCACTCCAAAAGTCAGATGGTTTTGAACACGGTGATGTACAGCACGTATGACGGGGCTAGAAAAAGGAAGTTCAAGCCCCATTACGCCACCCTTTGAGCTCCTTCTGCTAATCTCGTGTTTACCGCGTGTTAGTAGAAGTTTGGTTAGAGACGATTTGCGCTTTTCAGACTTCAGCTTATTTCGATCGTTTTCTGCGGTTCAGTTTGTGCTTGTGAGGTTTGTATGTGGTTTTCAGTGCGTGTTGGTCAGTTCGTAACCTGTATAGCAGGCCGTTCTGGTCCGCTCGTTCCTGATCTTCAGGTCGCTCTTCATAGGCCTTGCTGTTCTTCAGTGTGTTTGTTCTAAGTTTGTTTGTTTGACCAGCCGACCGTTTTGAATCCATGGTGCGTGGACGTACTCATTCTCGAGTTCATGTTGCGTGGGGGCTTGGTGTTGGGGTTCATACTTTGACCCAAACCCAGTCCATGAACAGGGCGAGGAGGAGTTCATGGACGAAGAATTGGTTGTGCCATTGTGACCAATTCTCGCACATGCCTTTGCTCCGTGAGATCCGTGAGAATAATCCTGAGGATTTCAGGAATTATCTCAGGATGACGGGCCCCATTTTTCAACATCTGCTGGTTATGCTGACCCCTTATATCAGCAGGCAGGATACCTGGCATAGGCTAGTTACCACGTTACGTTACTTGGCGACTGGGAGAAGCCTTCAGGACCTTAAGTTCTCAACAGGCATCTCCCCCCAGGCTCTGGGGATCATTATCCCAGAGACCTGTTCTGCCATAATTCAGGTCCTGCAGAAGGACTATATGAAGGTAAGTTTTTTATCCTTTAACATTACATGATATGTCTTTAATGTTTGCTAATGTATTGTATTAATTTCATTGTTACCTAATTACCATGCTTGGAATATGCTGTGAATGTCTCCTTTATCTTCATGCATGCATTTTTTTTTGCTAAATCATTTTTTGCCCTACATGCATATTTGCCTTCACTAACCTCCCCACCATGCAATCCTGGGCCCATATACACCTATAGCCTATAGTCCTTTTAACAATTTATATTGTTAGCTCAGTTTTACTGCTTTACCCTCCCCCACCACTTTAAATGTCTCCAAATGTCGTGTGGTCTTCTACTAAATTAGAACCCCCCCACCACCACCCCCCTCACATACAAATTGATCAATGGGCCATCAGAGGGGGTGGGTGATCTTATAAGTGGGCCTTATGTTTTAGATTTTTTGAAATAATACTTTTAAAAAATGTTAAACTGCTGTTGTTCAAGAATGTTTTTGTGTAATCTGCTCACAAAGTTATGTTTAAAAGTACTTATATATTTTTTTTTCTTGTTTGACTCCACAGTTTCCTTCCAACCCACAGGAATGGTAGACTGTGGCCTCCCAGTTTGCTGACCGTTGGGACTTTCCCAGCTGTGTAGGGGTGATCGATGGGAAGCATGTTCGCATTGTGCCACCACCCCATTCGGGATCTTACTACTTTAATTATAAGGGGTTTAATAGTGTAGTATTGATAGCGTTGGTCTCACCACAATTGAATTTTATGTTCGTGGACGTGGGGAAGAACGGCCGGATATCGGATGGAGGAGTCTTCGCACAAACTGGGTTGTGCCATTGTCTCCAGACTGGTGGCCTGGGATTGCCACCTGATGCCGAGAACGTTGATGGACTCCCCTCTGTTTTCATCGCAGATTGAGCACCTGATGAGCACCTGATGAGGCCGTTCCCCCAAAGGTCCCTCACCCCGGAGAGGAGGGTATTTAATTACTGGCTGGCCAGAGCGAGAAGAGTTGTGGAGAATGCCTTTGGGATTATGGCCAGTCGGTTCCATTTGTTCCTCTCAGCCATCAATATGGCAGACTTTAAAATCAATTATGTCATCCTGGCTTGTTGCATTCTACATAATTTTTTAAGAAGACATTCTACAACATATCTCACTTTTGTTGGGCCTGAGGCCGGACTTAGTGCCGAATCTGCACTCACAGGCCTGGATACTGGCGTTACTGGCTTGGCCCCCCAAACCGCCCGTCAAGTGCGGGACAGATATGTCAATTATTTTAATGGTAGGGGGGCCATTGCAATGCCAGAACATCTTTCAAATTTTACAAAATAAAAAAAAAATATTTTGCATCAAATCTCTTGTTTTTATTCTTGTTTGCATTTATTTTTGGCTGTCTCCTAGTGCACTTGTAGTGGCAAGTACATTTCCCTTTAGTCACTAAGGTCCTTTGTCACTGTAAACACAATAAAAATGATTAAACTGGTATTGAGTATTGAAATAATAAGCCACCCATATTGTAGTAGAAAAAACATTTTACTGTGTGCACATTCAAAGGTGCATTTTTTTAAAACGTAATTTTTTTATTTATTTTTTTATCATTTTTTTTTTTTTTAACAATATAATTTTTTTTCTTTTTTTATCACTTTTTTTTGTTTTTAACAATATAATTTTTTATTTTTTTAGGTTATTTTAGGCATATTTTTCAAAAAATTTTTGTTTCGACAAATTTTAGTTTTACAACAGGGTTTTTTCACACATAATAAAAAAAACTCAGGAACTTACAAATGTTCAACATGTCAAAAACTGTGCTGGTGATGTCACCCATGTAAAAGCAAAATTTAGCAGATGCACACAAATTGTGAGTCCAAATAGGTAAAGTCAACATGTGCTATCTCCCATCATGGGGGATCAATGGATGTGTTTTGTGTGTGCAATCCCTTTCCTCTCACAAACTAGCATTATGAGGAAGGGGTTGCAAACACAAAACAAGTACATTGAGATCCCCTGGTGGCAGATAGCACATTATGACACTCCGTGTGCATCCTCTAAATTTGGGTTTTACTATTACACAACTTAAAAAAATTAAAAAATAGAAAATTTTACAATGAAATGAAGAACATGACTGATGTTTTAGACAAAAGTGATTATATTCTCCTCAAAACATCAATCATGTTCTTCATTTCCTGTTGCATGCTGTTTAGCCAATTTCTCATGCTGTCAATTTGTACTCGCATTCTATCAATTTGGCCATTCCACACCATTATTATCTGCCCAATCAGTCTTTGTGCACTGTCTGTGCTAAATGGCTCTGCCACTTGGCCTTCCACAACCAGAACATCACCTAAAATTTGAGGAGAAAAATGTATTTAGAAATATGCACGCCTAAATAGATTACCTTAAGCTGGGGTGTCAGTCACTCACTTGGTGGGGTGCAAATCTTGCCCACTTCCTCCACCTCTCCTTCCTTAAGATCGTCGGGTGGGCGTAGTCTTGGGCTGGGGCTTGGGGTAATTCAGGTGATTCAGGCTGGTGACTTGGGGGGGTCCTGGGATCCTCTGACTGTTGTCTGAGTCTTTTCTCCCCTATGAGAATGAAACAAAAGGTATACTTAACACAGTGATACTTCTGGTCAGAAATAGGAATATGAAACCTTGATTTGAAGTAGTGGACAATTGTCTGTTTGTTTTAAAAAAACATTTTAAGACAGGATTCAAATTCCCTTTTAACAAAACTGCAAAACTTAACATTTTTATGCAAGTTTCACAGATGGAGACACCTCAAGTATCCCCTGTAGCCCCTGTGTGGATTACCCTCAAAAATGTTCTCTGGTGTCACACAGTACACTAGTGCTCATGAGTCCAGATGTGGAAACAGCTGCTGTGTCCTGTCCTTACATTACACTGAATAATTTTTTAATAAGCATTCTAGTTTCAAACACATCTACACAACATCCAAAACATATTTTAATACGACAAATTATCAAGACCTAAATGTATGTACAACTCTGTAACATTGTATTTCTTGCAAAACAAACATAATTTTATTATAATCATATGTAGTTTCAAAAGAACGATCTTTACGAACAATGCTGTATAAACAAAAAGCATATGGATCTGCATGCAAGTTAAGTATCTCAATAGGAACACACAACAAGTACTTACTTTTTTTAAGCACCTTCTTGATTTGCCAATATTGTTCAGGCTCCCTAGTTTTTAGGTCAGACCAGCGCTTCCTCAATTGTTCTTTAGCCCGTTTACTGCCAAATTTTTCCTCAATAGTGGTGACAACTGAGGACATTATTTTGTCCTTCCGCATATTGGGTCTGGTGTATGGTCCTTTTTTGCCATCATAGTCCTCCCTCCTCAATATGGCCACCATCTCTTCAAAGGCCATGTTGGTGACCTTATATCTCCTCCTGGATCTGGATGTTTGCTGCTCCGGGCTTTCCTCCGGGCTAGTTTCAGATAATCTCTCCGCCATCTTTCTCTATATACTCCCACTGCGCAACGAAGAGTGAAGGGGCGGGGAAAAATTATCCTAAAGAATGTCAGGGGCGGGCGACGCAGGGCGGAGCATGACACATGCGAGGTGTATATAAAGCTAGTACGCTGGCCTACGTATGTCTGAACAGAAGTAGCGAGCATCATAAACAAAGGTAAAGATTTAAATGTGGGTGTGTGTTTTGTGTATGTGTTTGGTGTGTGTGTGTGTGTGTGTGTGTGTGTGTGTGTGTGTGTGTGTATGTGTGTGTGTGTGTATGTGTGTGTGTATGTGTGTGTATGTGTGTGTGTGAGTGTGTGTGTGCACCCTATGTTCTGTAAAAATAATACTGGGAGTTTGGACTGACATTACAGTTTTGATCTTGTGTTTTGTCTTTCAGATAAAATAAATCCCTTTAAGGAGGAGGATTTTTTCACTCAGTTTATTGACCTCTATCAAGAGAACCGAAACCTGTGGGAAGTCAAGCACCCCTTGTATTTCAATAAGCAAGCAAGGCAGGCAACACTGGGGAGACTTCTGGAGTTTGTAAAGACTCAAGTCCCCCAGGCAGACACTAAGTTAGTGGAAAATAAAATTGGGATCTTGCGGAATATGTACAGGTGGGAACACAAGAAGATACAGGATTCCCTCAAATCAGGAGCAGCAGCAGACAAGGTTTATGTCCCCAAGCTATGGTACTACCCCAAACTGAGATTTCTAGATGACCAGACAGAAGCAAAGCAATTGCTTTCGACCCTTCCCTCCACACGTCCCTCCACCTCCACCCTTCCCTCCACCCTTCCCTCCACCTCCACCCTTCCCGCCACCCCAGCTGAGGCATCCCAGGAAGAACCAGGCTCTTTCATCCTTGATGAAGTGGATGCACCCAGCTGCAGCCAGGTATACTTTTTTTGGTAATTTTGGATTGTGTAAATATTAATGATGTACAATAGGTGACCGCGATATTGTGTCAATCTTGCCACATTTCTCGGCGAGATTTGACACCTGCGAGCCCAGTCGCAGGAGCCAGTGCCGAGATGGCTCACTCATCGGGAAAGGAAAACTTTGTTTTCCTTCCGTGATGAGTGACAGGCAGTGCTGACAGCTGTCTGGTATGAATCGTGAGGCGGGAACACCGCGCCAAATTTTAAATGAAAAAAATGGTGTGGGTCCCCCCCCGGGGCATACCAGGCCCTCAGGTCTGGCATGGATTGTAAGGGGAACCCCCTACGCCGAAAAATCGGCGTGGGGGTCCCCCCAAATCCATACCAGACCCTTATCCGAGCATGCAGCCCGGCCGGCCAGGAAGGGGGGTGGGGACGAGCGAGCGCCCCCCCTCCTGAGCCGTACCAAGCCGCATGCCCTCAACATGGGGGGTTGGTGCCTTGGGGGAGGGGGGCGCCCTGCGGGCCCCCCCCACCCCAAAGCACCTTGTCCCCATGTTGATGAGGACAAGGGCCTCTTCCCGACAACCCTGGCCGTTGGTTGTCAGGGTCTGCGGGCGGGGGGCTTATCGGAATCTGGGAGCCCCCTTTAATAAGGGGGGCCCCAGATCCCGGCCCCCCACCCTGTGTGAATGAGTATGGGGTACATGGTACCCCTACCCATTCACCTAGGGAAAAGTATCAATATAAAAAAACACAGTACACAGGTTTTAAGAATAATTTATTAGTCAGCTCTGGGATCTTCTTCCGACTTCGGGGGGTCTCCTTCCAACTTCTCCCGGTGTTCATCCTCTTCTCCCAGGCCCCGCCGCTATCTTCTTCCAGCTCTATTGCCAGCGAGGGGCCCGGTCTGCTGCCGCTGACTTGTCGCCGCTGTCTCACCGCCGATGTCTTGTCGCTGCCGCTGTCGTGTCGCCGCCGCTGTCGTGTCGCAGCTGTCTCGCTGTCTCACCGCTTCTTCTCTTCTTCCCCGATGTTGACACGACGCTCTCTCCGGCTCGAATGCTGTGTGCGAGCTGCGGAGCCATTTATATAGGCGGTGACCCCGCCCCCTTACGACGTCATGGTCCCAGCATGCGCAGGGACTCTGGCGTCATAAGGGGGCGTGACCCCAGAGTCCCTGTGCATGCTGGGACCATGACGTCATAAGGGGGCGGAGTCACCACCTATATAAATGGCTCCGCAGCTCGCACACAGCATTTGAGCCAGAGAGAGCATCGTGTCAACATCGGGGAAGAAGAGAAGAAGAGAAGAAGCGGCGAGACAGCGGCGAGACAGCGGCGACACAACAGCGGCGGCGAGACAGCGGTGACAAGACAGTGGCGGCGAGACAGCGGCGACAAGACAGCGGCAGCAGACCGGGCCCCTCGCTGGCAATAGAGCTGGAAGAAGATAGCGGCGGGGCCTGGGAGAAGAGGACGAACACCGGGAGAAGTCGGAAGGAGACCCCCCGAAGTCGGAAGAAGATCCCGGAGCTGACTAATAAATTATTCTTAAAACCTGTGTACTGTGTTTTTTTTATATTGACACTTTTCCCTAGGTGAATGGGTAGGGGTACCATGTACCCCAAACTCATTCACACAGGGTGGGGGGCCGGGATCTGGGGGCCCGCTTATTAAAGGGGGCTCCCGGATTCCGATAAGCCCCCCGCCCGCAGACCCCGACAACCAATGGCCAGGGTTGTCGGGAAGAGGCCCTTGTCCTCATCAACATGGGGACAAGGTGCTTTGGGGTGGGGGGACCCCGCAGGGCGCCCCCTCCCCCAAGGCACCCACCCCCCCATGTTGAGGGCATGCGGCCTGGTACGGCTCAGGAGGGGGGGGGGGCGCTCGCTCGTCCCCACCCCCTTTACTGGCCGGCCGGGCTGCATGCTCGGATAAGGGTCTGGTATGGATTTGGGGGGACCCCCACGCCGATTTTTCGGTGTAGGGGATTCCCCTTACAATGATGAGTAGTGTCCGGGTAGCAAATTAATTTACTACATGATATGATTTTAATGTGATAATGGATGTAATATTTGCCTGATCTACTGTATATGTATATGTATTTGAACTTGTCTTATGATGGAATAAATAAAATAATTGAAAAAAAAAAAAAAACAATCCATGCCAGACCTAAGGGCCTGGTATGCCCCTGGGGGGGGGACCCACGCCGTTTTTTTCATTTAAAATTTGGCGCGGTGTTCCCGCCTCAGGATTCATACCAAACAGATGTCAGCACTGCCTGTCACTCATCGCGGAAAGAAAACAAAGTTTTCCTTTCCCGATGAGTGAGCCAGTGCGACATGCACAGTACCCTGTCACCGAGAACCAGCGCGATGGTATCGCGCTGGAAACACAATCTCGCGGTCAGGTACTGTAAACTAAAATGTTTGAATTGCTTGAAAATCAATGATTTAATCACAATTATTATTATGTCACTAGACAGTAGTGGCCAAAAATGTACTTCAAAGATTGGTGAACAGCTAGAATAATGGTGGGGTCAAATTGATAGCCTTTTATATTTGTTTATAATTATATTTGCAAGTCATGAGCTTAAAATTGTGTGTGATTGAGGAAGCAAAAATTACAACTATGTCCCTTTTTTATACACAGGATGAGCTCAGCCAGGAGGAGGCCGTGTCCAGTGGTAGAGAGGAGGAGGCCTTGTCCAGTGGTAGAGAGGAGGAGGCCATGCCCAGTGGCAGGCAGGAGGTGGCTGGGCCCAGTAGAAGCCTCATCGAATGCCAGGTGCCTCCCCTCCTCATTACCACCAATTGGCCCAGGAAGATGACCCGAACAGAGGAGGAATCACTTGCCCTCATTCGGGAAGCCAGCCAAATGCTGAGTAACCCCCCCAATGCTGAAGAGGTCTATGGTACTTATTTGGCCACCAAGTTAATGGAACTTGAGAAGGGGCAACGCCTCCTCTGTGAGGGGATTTTTTATGAGGCCCATCAGAAGGGGTTGAGGGGCCAGCTTACTCAAACAAGCCCTATTTCCTATGAAGCCCCTCCTCCTCCTGCCACAAGTACACCACCAGAGGCACAACCTCCAAGGAAGGCTGCAGAGAAGCGTGGAGGGAAGGCTGCAGGGAAGCGTGCAGGGAAGGCTGCAGGGCAGTGTGCAGGGAAGGCTGCAGGGCAGCGTGCAGGGAAGGCTCCACGGAAGAGTTGAAAGTGATTGCCTGGCTTCAGTCTGGTCTGACAGAAGATACAGATTGTGCTCCCTATTCTATGGACTCCGCAAGATCCCAATTTTGATTTCCACTGACTTAATGTGTGTCCTGGGGGACAAAAGGCTTCACACATTCCAAAAGTGTCTCCAGTGTTGCCTTCCTCATTTATGTTTTTCCCAGAATAAATGGCTATTTTATTTACCTAAAATTATTTACTATGTGTTTTTATTCAAAAAGGACATTTTGTTTGTTAGTAGGCAGGTACATGTCAAAAAGACTATAGGGGTTATTTACAAAAGGCAAAATCATTTTGCAATTCAAGTGCAAAGTACAAGTGCAAAGTGCACTTTATAAATTGCACTGCAAGTGCACTTGTTAGAAGTGCAGTCACTGTAAATCTGAGGGGAAGATCTCAAATGAGGGGAAGCTCTGCTGATTTTATGATCCAATCATGTGCAAGCTAAAATTATTTATTTTTGGTTTCCTTGCATGTGCCCCTCGGATCCACAGTGACTGCACTTCCAAGTGCTTTTTCAGTGTAATTTCAAGTGCACTTTGCACTTGTAGTGCTAAATGAATTTGCCTTTTGAAAATAACCCCCCTATATCAAATTAACAAGGAACACCAACCTTATTAAGGTTCATAAACAATACAAAATAATAAGGTTATTGTGGTAACTTGAAACTCCAAAAAAATTAAACATTTAAATCAATATATATTTGAGAATTTATCACAAATTGTAAAATATATATTGATGAAATATAAAAGTTCAAAAGATGAGTAAAAACAATAATTTGCTACATTATTTATGGAGATCTGACTTTTAAAAACTATAATATTAGTCATGACATGAGGATAAATAGTGAAGAAAGTAGTTTGTGAGAACTCTATGTGAATATAAGCAGAAAAACAACTTCATTCTTCTCGCATTATAAAGAAGACAAGAATGCGCTGTATTAAAAGATCACAGAATTATAGCAGCGTGAGGAATGTGCTAGCTTCAATACGAAGGCTAGTTTTACCAGACCTAGCGCTTCCGTCTTGTACTTGCTTCAGAGCATGCGTCAGTTTTGGTCCGTCGGACTTGCACACAGACGAACAGTTTGCATGCTAGAAAGCCGAGTCCGTTGGAAAGATTTGAAACATGTTTCATTTCTAGGTCTGTCAAACTTTTGTGAAAAAAAAGTCCACTTGAGCCCACACATGATCGAATTATCCGACGGAGTCCGGTGCGACGGAGTCCGGTCCGACGGACCAAGTCTGCCGTTTTCAAGAGAAATTAGATAATATTGTGAGGGGGGAGGGAGCTCAGCACACAGCTTGTCTATTAAAAAATAGCTCTGTATTCTTTCTTTGTTTGTGCGTCATGTGTGAAAGGGGGGGGGCTCTTTCCTCCAATCAGCTCTCACACAGTGTACAAGAGCCCTGACTTCAGCTCTCCACCCCCTCCTCTGTGCTACTGACAGATGAAGAATGATATTATCACAATTCTGCACTACAAGGGATGTAGAGAAGAGCAGATTGCAGATAAACAAGTAAAACCTAAACTTATGACCCCCCTGAAAAAGGGTGGTCACTGTCTTTCTGGTAAGCCTCCTGTCTCTCTGTGGTGGTGGTCTCATGTGGTCAAGCCTATCTCATGTCCCACTATCTATGAATGATTCACTTCACAGTGCACCAGGATTTTGTTTATGAACTTAAGTCACTTAATAACCTTAATAGAATACGGATATTTAAATTTTGTGCACTATTGATATATTGGACATTTGCTTAATCTATTGCTGTTGTGTACTGTACTGATTGTTTTTTTATTGGTTTTCATGATTTATGGTTTACACAATGGATATTGTTTGCATTTTTGCACTTTAATATTTTGTGGCACACACATATTTATTTATTTATAGTGCTGCACTTTTTTGCTACATAAAATTTAAAATCTGCAGCCAAAATTAGCAATAAAATGTATTTTGTTACAAAAAATATATATTGCCCATAAAACATGGCATATACAGTATATGTGGGAAACCATATTTTTATTTCATAGGTATATTTTCAGAAAATATATAGTTTTGGGGGCATTTAGTGCATTCTTTGTGTGAAAACTGGAAAAAACTGATCAAGCTTCTTGAAAGAGAAAAGAGAGCAAAATGATGATCCTAAGGTTATAATTACTACCACTGCTCTGCTGACCACTGCAGACTGTCAGAGTGAGACAGTGGTAGGTAGAAGAGCTTACAGTTCATTAGAATAAAAAAAAGGATGCAGAGTATGAAATATTTTTCTTTCTACCAAGCTATTTAGGGATTTTGCAGAAGCTGGAAGTGTTTACACTCTATTATCGAATGCAAAATCTGTCTGTTAAGCAAACTGCTTTGTGAATCTTGTCTTTAATGTGGTGCTTTGTTGAATTTTTCCAGATTTATGAAGCAAGGACCAGATGCTGCTTGCACTATAGAAATACAAATGAAATTAAAAGAATGTAATTAAATAGTATAATATGTAGAATGTATACAGAAGGTGAAAAAACTACAGCCAGTTGTAGCTTAAGATTAATATAGAAGGTGAAAAAGTTTTCAATCCTTTAGAGAATAAAGTAGTACTGTATAATAAACATGAAAAAAAGCAGTACAGCGCATAAAATAATAAACTAAAGTCCAAAGTAAACAAATTGCAGGCAATATTCCAGTGAATCTTCCAGTGACTCAGGTGACATAGAGAAAACGTAAGGTGACTGTAGTGATACACATGGACCTCCACCTTCAGTGACACCAGCTGCTCACCTCAATTGATGGACCCCTGAGTGAATCAGTCAGGTCAAAACAGCGCTTCCCTTACAGGGACAATACCATAGGAAGACAGCAGCAGCAGCAGTTTTCAATGTCAGCTTTCAATGACCAGCATATAGGCAGATATTCACTTGAAAAAGAGGTAGGAAAGATTCTAGTGCTCTCTGTATGCTATTAAAAGGTTTAATGAAATATGCAGAAAACACTCACATTACAGTGCACTGTGCCCCAGTGCTAAGGAAGAAAACATGGGTGGAATGGATGTCCCAAACAAGATGAACGAGCGGAGTGCGGGTGACGTCACGATCGGAGCACGTACACAGATGCCGTACGCGTTACGTCCCTCAAAGTGGTCGGGACTTCCTCAGCGGCGACGGCTGAGCGTGAGAACACCATTAAAATACAGGTCCGCTCCTCCCCATCAGCCAATAGGCTCAGATGTATAAACCATCACTATGGTAACCTAATCTAGCTAATTCAATACAGGAAGTGACTTAAACTGCTCCTCCCGAGCAGCGAATAGGCTTGAATGTGCCCATCCCTATAGTAACCAGGGTCAAAACATTCAAACCAGGAAGTCACTCTGTGCATATAATGGCCATATAGACCAAAAAGGGCTATTAATGAAAAGCCTAAAATGATATACCACAAAGATATATCTATACAACTTATAAAATAGAACATGAGTACAGATTATAAAAAATTATATGAAATATATAAAAAATTATTATAAAAACCATGGCGTAAACCCCGCAACTCCGCTCCACATCCTGGGCCATCCATTCCCAAAAACCACAATACATTTACAAAATGAATAAAAATGAATAAAAAACATGAATAAAAAACAATACAGAGAGCAATTGTTAGCGATCAGAGATAAAGCAGTTGACATCGAACTCGACGTTCAAGCCCCCCGGAACAAGGACCTTAGTCTCGTGAATCCAATGAGATTCTCTACGACTAATTTGGCGCAGAAAATTACCCCCCCTCCAATGTTTATTAACTCTCTCTATACCCCAGAAGCTTAAACCCCTGGGGGTTTTGATTATGTACCAATTTAAAATGCTTTGAGACGTTGTGTGTTTTTATCCCTTTTTTAATGTTGTTGACATGTTCCCCTAAGCGAACATGCAAGGGGCGAGATGTCCTACCAATGTATTGTAAGCCACACTCACACTGTAACATGTAGACAACACCAGTCGTGGTGCACGTTATGAGTTGTTCAATTTTATATTCTTTACCTGTGGAGGTGGCTTTAAAACTTTTGCGTTTTTTGTTATTGCACTTAGAATGCCTGCAGGCTGTGCACCGCCCACAGGCATAAAATCCTGAGAGAAAGGAAAAAAGTCTACTTTCAGAATGTACGGGGGGATCCACCACACCTGGGGCTAAGCGATCTCGTAAGGATGGAGCCTTTTTGTAAATAAACGACGGACGGGGTGGCAGCAGGGGACCCAGCACACGATCCTGTTTAATAATTGACCAATTCTTTAAGACAAGTTTTTCAAATTATTTGTGCTGGATGTTATAATTCAGTACCATTTTGAAATTAGAGACATCTGAACTAGTGTCTTTGATCTTATCAGAAATCAGAAAGGTCCTGTCCATAGCCATAACCTTCTCAACCTCACTACTTAGTATATGTGTATCGTATCCTTTTTCCACAAACCTAGATGAAAGTAAGGCGGATTGAGAGATGAAATCACTATCTCATGTACAGTTCCGCCTGAGTCTGACAAATTGTCCCCTGGGGATATTGCAGAGCCATGATTTATGGTGACAACTCCCCAGGGGAATGTAAAAATTGCGGTCTGTGGGTTTAAGGTAATTACAGAGTCTAAACCCCTCATTATCTTTCCAGATTTCAAGATCAAGAAACACTATTTTTTCTTTACTGAAGTTCCATGATAACTGGATATTCTTAGTGTTACTATCGAGTTTCTGGAAAAAGGAATCCAAGCTGGATTGATCCCCGTCCCAGATCATAATAAGGTCGTCTATATACCGTTTGTAACATACTAGCTCCGGGGGGCGCTGCTTGAACACTACGTCTTCCTCCCAGTGGGCCATAAACAAATTGGCCACACTGGGAGCAAAACGAGCGTCCATCGCAACACCCCTTTTTTGGAGGAAGAATTGGTGATTGAACCAAAAATAATTCTTGGCCAAACAGAAGGCCAGACTTCTCAACAGGAATTTTTTATGCTTTTCAGGGAGGTCAGAGAACACAGATAGGGCCCATTGGACAGAGGAAAGAGCATCCGCATGACCAATTATGGTGTAAAGGGACCCTAAGTCAGCTGTGATCAATATGCTGGAGGGAGAGCAGCTGACAGATTCGATGATTTGAATAACATGTTTTGTATCCTTAAGGAAGGCCTCCGTTTTAAAGACTAAGGGCTGAAGGAAATGGTCAATATATTGGCCTAGCCTGGAGGATATAGAGTCAATACCATTTACTATGGGCCTCCCAGGGGGGTTAGTAATATCCTTATGGATTTTCGGGAGGCAGTAAATGATAGGGGTTCTACAGAAGAGGGGATCCAAATAGGAAGCCTCCTTCTTATTGAGAACATTTTCCTTTTTTCCTTCCTCTATTAGCCAATGGAGCTCATCCTTATAGGCCAATATAGGGTCCTTGTGAAGAACCTGATAGGTATCACGGTCTGCCAATAACCTGTTAAGTTCTTCCATATATTTGGACTCATCTAGAATCACCAATCCCCCTCCTTTATCCGCAGGGCGGATGATGATATCATTCCTTGTTTCCAAGGATTTAATACCTTGCCTGATGGGTAATGGGTCAACAGCCTTTCTAACTCTCATTTTATCCAGGTAATTAAACAACATGTTCTTAAATACTTCAAGATACTTGTTATCAGCATTGAGAGGATTGAAAGTCTATTTATTGCATAAATTAGAGTGGTAACCTCCTACAATAATGGCTGGTCTACTAGAGTTTGATAAAAAATACTTTTTCATGTTGAGATGTCGGACAAATTTATGGATATTGACATAGACGTAGACATTGACGCCGTGGTTTTTATAATAATTTTTTATATATTTCATATAATTTTTTATAATCTGTACTCATGTTCTATTTTATAAGTTGTATAGATATATCTTTGTGGTATATCATTTTAGGCTTTTCATTAATAGCCCTTTTTGGTCTATATGACAATTATATGCACAGAGTGACTTCCTGGTTTGAATGTTTTGACCCTGGTTACTATAGGGATGGGCACATTCAAGCCTATTTGCTGCTCGGGAGGAGCGGTGTAAGTCACTTCCTGTATTGAAGTAGCTAGATTAGGTTACCATAGTGATGGTTTTTTACATCTGAGCCTATTGGCTGATGGGGAGGAGCGGACCCAAACCTTTTAATAGCATACAGAGAGCACTAGAATCTTTCCTACCTCTTTTTCAAGTGAATATCTGCCTATATGCTGGTCATTGAAAGCTGACATTGAAAACTGCTGCTGCTGCTGTCTTCCTATGGTATTGTCCCTGTGAGGGAACCGCTGTTTTGACCTGACTGATTCACTCAGGGGTCCATCAATTGAGGTGAGCAGCTGGTGTCACCGAAGGTGGAGGTCCATGTGTATCACTACAGTCACCTTACGTTTTCTCTATGTCACCTGAGTCACTGGAGGATTCACTGGAATATTGCCTGCAATTTGTTTACTTTGGACTTTAGAATATTATTTTATGCGCTGTACGGCTTTTTTTCATGCTAATTTATGGGATTTGATAAATTTACCCTCAGTTTCACAGCTGCTGTTTAGTTAGGCTTGTGGTCTGTGCTGGTTGATTTCTTTCTACATTTGTATAATAAACATGGTGTGCATATGAAAGGAGATTTGGGAGTGGAGAAAGGGCACCCAAACATATTGGCCTGTCTAGGGCCTTGTTTGGTCTTAATTAAATTCGGGGTATGACCACGATTGTCTTTTTACGAAAGCACTTGAGATTCCTATTTTGTTTAAATTTATAGTCCTTCAAAGATCACCGAAGTTAACCTCAGTTAATGCATTTTTTTCATCATATGCCTAGTGTGAATTGCCGAGATTTCAGACAGGTTTACTCTAAGTACAGCTTTGTATTTATGCAATTGTTACTACATTATATTCCTATGAATTGAATGCAGAATCTTTCTGTTAAGTAAACCTCTTTGTGAATCCTGTCCTAAATGCAGTGCTTAGTTTAATTTTTCCAGATTTATGTACTAAGGGCCAGCTGCTGCTTGCATAAACTATTGCCATTATTAAAGTGGACTTCAGTGTGACATTTTCACCTACCCTTGGGCATATTTCTGTAATTATAAAATAAATCATGCTGAACTTCACAAATAATAAATTACATTTGTAGCATGGCAGATACCCATTGATGTATTATTTGGTTAATACATTTTATTTATGTTTTAAATTAACCTATTCTGCTATAATCATAATATAATAAAAATGATTATTTTCCTAAATTTAATAAACCTAATGGACTATGGGGGTTATTTGAGAAAGGAAAATCCACTTTGTACTACAAGTGCAAACTACAAGTGCAAAGTTCTCTTGAAATTGCACTGAAAGTGCACTTGGAGTAAATCTGAGGGGAAGATCTGAAATGAGAGGAAGCTCTGCTGATTTTATTATCCAATCATGTGCAAGCTAAAATGCTGTTTTTTATTTTCCTTGCATGTCCCCCTCGGATCTACAGCAACTGTGCTTCCAAGTACACTTTCAGTGCAATTTCAAGTTTGTAGTTTGCACTTGTAGCGCAAATTGGATTTGCCTTTTGTAAATAACCCCCTATGTGTTGTTAACTATGGTCATCCTTTATATAATCTTTCCAATAATAGTTTCACAATAATATGTTCCTTAGGTAGTGCTAATTTATTACGGTACATATTTTATTTAACCACTTGAGTTCTGAGTGTTATTTTAAAATGAGGGCCAGGCTCAGAATTTCTGTTGCCCCCAAACAGCTTTAAAGCTGGAACTGCCAGCTGTCTCTGACAAACAGGACCCATAGCTAGGCACATGAGTTGAAATCATTTGTTTCTGGGCTTCTGATCTTGCTATACAATGCTCAATAGCAGATAACTGTTAACACAATGTGCTGCATTGTGTTTACAATCAAAGGGATGTGATGTCAAAAATGAGGTCATATAACCTCCTAAGGAGGCTGGGACAGTGCTGTTCTGTATCTGGACTCTATCCAGCGTCTCCCTGCAGCAATTGATCAGTAGCTGCAAGACATTTGCATTCTCTGCGCGAACATCAAATGCTCACGTACATAAATCTTTATTATATTATGTCATTCAATTTTTTTGGTGATCCCTAGCCTGTAATAAAAAAACTAGCCATTGTGCTAATTAGTCCCTCATCAATCAATCATAATGTTAAGCTTATCAGTTATGAAAACAGTTTTTTTTAAAATTTGTATCAATGTCAGTTTGTGTCAGCGTTAGTGTGTTTTAAGTAGGATGAAAAAACAATATTATTTCTGCGCAATACTATGGGTACAAACAACAACATAGAGTTAAAAGGGAAATAAAACTCTCCTAAAGTAAAACACATACGTTTACTTGGAAACTATCCATTCTGCTTTATTAAAGCCTCAGATCTAGAAGCTGTACACTTCTAACTAGGTAGTTATATTATATGTAGAAGTGTATCCAGCACCCTCTCCAATTCAACACAGGTACCTTGAAGCCTCATGAACTATAATGGTTTTAGCATTTGCATGTAAGTAAAAGTAGATTTGAACCCATTAGAACCTATTGGAATATAGAGTAAATTTGCTGTATTTAAAAGAGCTTTACCCATAATTCTGATGCTATGGATACCCTATCGCTATCAGGTAAGGGAAGTGTAGAGCTGCTTCTGCATCGGAGACCTGTTTATATAACAGAGATTGTAACAGGAATTAAAACAGCTGCTAAAACCACCAATTTGACATCATAGATTTGAAACTAAAATGGTAAAGAAATGGTAGAGAAAGCTTCTAAACAGATGAGTGAATTTGCAGTTCAACTAAGGAATCTTAGCCTGTAACCCAATTTAAAGATGTATTATATATTGGGCATCAGTGGCTATAAGGGAATTGGTAAAGAGGTACAATAGAACATTTCCCAGTCCACTTTCTTATCCAAGTTCAATGCAAGCTGCTGTTGGGTCCTCTGTAATGTGATGTGTCTGCAGTCCCAGCAGTCTCAATGGCAATGACAGTCCATAGTATTCTCCTATGTTTCTTTCCTTAAAGCTGCATTAAAGTTTAGGTACCTTTTGGGGGTTATTTACTAAAGGCAAATCCACTTTGCACTGCAAGTGCATTTGGAAGTGCAGTTGCTGTAGATCGGAAGGGGACATGCAAGGAAAATAAAAACAGCATTTTAGCTTGCACATGATTGGATGATAAAATCAGCAGTGCTTCCCCTCATTTCAGATCTTCCCCTCAGATCTACAGTGACTACACTTCCAAATACACTTGCAATGCAAAGTGGATTTGCCTTTAGTAAATAACCCCCACTGCCTAAAATTGATGACAGTCTCTTTTAGGCAGCACAATACAATATAGTGAAAGAAAGGGTATTTCTGAGCCATTTTTTTTCTTTTTAACATCCATAATGTTGATAGTGCTCATTGTGGTAACTGCATGGGTACAAACCTAGCAATTAGGCTTATGCACCTTTGAGCTCAAAAACACTGCTTTTACAGCATTTCTTTTCTCTGTCTCTAAACTCCCCTACATGTTAACCTATGTGTCCATACACACTATAAGCATTTACAGGAGTTTAGAGGTTGTGTGTGCAGTATTATAAAGCATAGTGCATTGGGTTTTGTAGAAGATACCCCAGTTGCCAGAATTTTCCTAGTGTACACAAGACTGTCATAAATTGAACATAATTTATAAATGTATGTCTGAAATGGAAATGCACTTCATGGCTCATCATGACACATCAGAATACAGCTAATAATTTGGAAAATGTTTCCAGCTACTGTGGTCTTATCTTTGCTATCGATTGGTTATAAGCATTTTTTTTTCACTGATTATCACCTTACATGGAGTGGGGAAAGCCTAGCCTTCAAGTTTAGAAACAAAGATTTAAAAAATAAGAAAACATACCAAAGCAGAGCAGTGTGAGACCTGGTTCCATTTGGGCTCAGGACTTCAGTACTTTAAAGCACTAATGTTATCCCCTTGTCGCCAACTGTACACATATACTGTATGCAGCCTTACTGAAGTGGGTCTTCTTCCGGGAAGCTACATATATGCATATATGTATATCCTTGTGCTGGCAGCATACTGCACTGTACGTTTCCAGAACCTCACCGAGAACGCTCTACGAGAACCTTGGGTCCCGTACTAACGGTCAGGGACACATCACCTATCCTCTGATTGGCTATCACAGTGCTCAATTACTATAAAGCTTGCCCCTGTGTGTGTTTTCATTGTATCTTTCTCTTCTGCAAGAGGAAAAAATTTAAAACAAACAAAATTGTTTTAAAAAAAAAAAAGAGAGTGAGGAAAAGGAAAAAAATAGCTAGATCTGGGTTAGAGTTAGGTTAGGGTCAAAGGTCAAAATATTTTAGGTAAGATTTAAAGAAAAACACATTTTTTTAAATTAGTATCAATGTCAGTTAGTGTCAGCTTTAGGTAGGATGAAAAAACAACCAAAATGTGCACTGTTGTTTCCGGGCCATACGAAGGGTACAAACAACAATATAGAGTCAAAAAGGAAATAAAATGCTCCTAAAGTAAAACACATAAGTTTACTTGGAAATTATCCATTCTGCTATGTTAAAAAACAACAAATAACATACGCATACTGTATGCGGTATCACTGTGATTGTGAAGAGCAGGACAATTTATTTTGGGTTGTTCTTTGGTGGTAGGTTATGGTAGTAGCAAGAAAAGTACAGCTACGTTTTAAAAAATGTTTTGTTTTTCACCATTTTGGGCAATTGTTCCTTTGATAATGAAACAAATATTCATTATCATTTACCAACAAATGAAAGCCCAATTTATCCTCAAAAACACGGTATAATTCACCTAGATGCACAAAGTAGTTACAATGATATGTACAGTTTTACTAACATACTGCATGTCAAAGTTTCAAAATTGTGTTCATGAAGGGGTTAAAGAGGCCCTGTCACTAGACCCTGGAACAGCACAGAGCGTTAGACACTCCCAGAAGAGAACACGGTAATAATGCAAGGAGGAAGGGGCAGGAAAAATACTGCAGTGCTTCGTTTACACTTGCAATTTGAGGGGCAGTAAAAACATTATTTTTAGCCATGTTTTTATTGCCCACTAACTGCTCCTCCAAGCTGAAAAAACAGTATAGGGGATGTACAGATGCCATAAGCACAGTGCTTTGCTGCTTGCAGAACACGACCCATTAAACAATGCACACAGTTGTGCTGTGAGTTTTTAGGGGTTAAAATAGACAGTGAGGCAGCAACATAACGCCTTCTGATTTCCTGGCAAATGCTCTCTGGAAATCAATCGCTTTAAGGGTGTCATAAGTATATATGGAATGCTTTTCAAGTTTACAGAATTTGAATATAATAGCACAAAGGTCTGCCATTTTATTGCCTATTAGATGTTAATGGTTATTGGTGAACTGCAATAATAAAAAAGCTTTTATTTTTAAATATTTTCACTGAAGTTTAAAAACAAAGAATAGAGCACCGCCACTTAATTTAACTGTTGGCAGGGTTTAGCAAATCTTTAAAAATCCTATCCATCTTTCATTTATGTCTATATGAATTACAGAAATCCAAGGCAAATCCAGGCTTAAATGGATCAGAAAGGACAACCATTGGCTGAATTCATACATGTACAGGATTATTCCTATTTTTGCATAGAGCAACTATGAAGTAAAGCACTGCCTTGTTAAAACAGGATACATTTGCATATCATCACTTTCACTATAAATCCTAAGATCAAGAGCTTTATTTCCAATTTAAAGGGCACCTGTAATCAAAATAATGTAAGAAAATAAACAGCAGCTCCTAAATATAGTATAGCATAGGCACCATACAGAGCCTTAACTTACTTCTAACTTCTTCTAAATCAGCTTTTGTGTATTCTGGTGTGTTAATAATGAGGTCTGATGATCCCAAATTCTTCCCTATTCTCCTAAAAGTTGGTAACAGAATTGGTTAGATTGAAATTTCATTTCTTTACTGAGCATTCCTGGGAACTAAAACAAAAAGAACAAAAGAAAACAGACCCGCTTAAGACACATGGGCACAAAAGCATATTGGTAAGGATTCAACGTAACAGTGTTACAAACCACTATTTGCAGAGTCCTCAAAAGACTCCTAATGTGTATATAGTTATTTATTAATATTAATTTATTATTTGCCATTTTTAATTTACATTTGAGGAATACACATCTTTTAGACTGGTGGAAGGGACTGTCTGAGAGTTTACCTCGGCAGGCAGGGTGCTCGCGGTGGTGGGCGTCGGGGCGCGCCGGTGCCCGTTGGTGCGCGTGTTCCTGCGGGTCCTGTTGCGCGCGTTCCTTGCAGCTCCGGTATGCCTGTCCCGGTCGGATCTGTTGTGTATGCCGGTATGCGGGAGCGCGCGCACCGGCGTGTGCGGGGGCGCGTGCCTGTGCGTGCCGGTGTGCGTGCACGTGCTCTGTTTGGCACCAAACTGCCCATTTAAGCCGGCTTGCCTCTGTGATCAGTGCTGCCTGATCAACAGCTTTGCCGTCCGTAGTACCTGTACCAGAACCTGTTCCCATACTCTCCAGATCTCCTGACGACCCGGCTTGCTTCCTGAACCTCCCTCTGAACTCCGCCTGCACCCGACCTTTGGCCTGTCTGACTATTCCTTTGCCTGCTCCACTGCACCTCGTTGCCTGCCTGTTGCCGAACCCAGCCTGTCTCCTGACCATCCTGCTCAGTCTCATCGCCTGTGTTCCAGCCCGCACCTGCTGTCATAGACTGCTCTTCCATCAGTATCTGGACTTCAGTTCACAGGCTCTCATACCACTCCGCACTCCTGTGCTTCCTGTTTACCTTACCAGGGGCCGCGAGTCAGACGCGTAAGGGAGCCTACCCACTGCCCAAGCGGACTCACCGGTCTGGTAAGTAGGAGTCTGATAGTATAAGGCAGCCATGACCGAGTCCGGGCAGGGGGCCTTCCCCTATGGACGAACTTTGCAGACATTTGGCAGGATTAACCCAAGCGGTAAAAAGTTTACAAGAAGGTTATACCAGACTGGAGGAATGTGTTCAGGCTCTGTCTGCACCTACCAGTCCCCTAGGGGACTTCGTCTGCAACCGGGGCACCCTCCGTAGTCATGCTCCCTCCAGAGCCCAAAGTACCTATACCGGAAAGATTTTCTGGAGACCGCAGTAAATACCGTGCATTCTGGAACGCATGTAGTCTCTATTTTGCTCTGCAGCCTCAGACCTTCTCCCTAGAAGCCACTAAAGTGGGCTTTGTGATTTCCTTGTTGTCTGGTGAACCTCAAACCTGGGCCCATCACCTTCTGGAACAAAAGTCGGATGCCCTGGAAAATCTAGACGCCTTCTTCTTGGCGATGTCCCAACTTTATGAGGATCCTCAATTAACCTCTACTGCTGAAGCTTCCCTGCACTCCCTCCGGCAAGGCCGCAGGGCAGCGGAAGACTATGCTGTTGAATTTAGGCGCTGGAGTTCCGATACAGCATGGAATGACGTGGCTCTGCGTCATCAGTTTAGGATGGGTTTGTCCGACCCACTCAAGGACGAGTTAGCACGGGTTCTGATACCTCAAACCCTGGAAGAATTAGTTAATCTGTCAATCCAAATTGACCGTCGTCTGAGAGAACGACGCACCGAAAGATCTACCAGTACCTTTCGACCCACCTGAATGCTTCCACAGGTTCCCAGTCCTCCTAGTAGGTCCTTGGCTCCACCAACTTCTATCCAAAGGCTATCCAAGTTCCAGTCATCGTTGATTCCGGAGCATGCAGCTGCTTCATTGACCAGGCCTTCGCAGCTCAGCATGATATCCCACTTCGACTTAAGACCCAGAGCCTGGCTGTCCACCTTGCAGACGGTTCCGCCCTCCGTTCCGGTCCTGCCATTCAGGAGACTATCCCCGTAATGGCTACTATAAACTCTCAACATCAGGAATTCCTCTGTTTGGATGTCATTTCCTCTCCCCTGTTTCCTGTCATCCTGGGAATGCCATGGTTGCTGGGCCACAATCCCCATATTAACTGGGTTTCTGGGAAAGTGGAGTTTCTCTGACTATTGTCAACAACATTGCCTGCTAAGAGTTACCCAGGAGTTACCTCAACTCCTCTGCTTACACCCTGAATTCAACTCACACCAAGCCATTACAGAACCTTACCGAGATTTCTTTGATGTATTCAGCAAGAAAGGTGCAGAGATCCTACCTCCACACAGGCCCTATGATTGCCCTATAGAGCTGCTACCTGGAACCGAGGTACCCTTCGGTAGGATCTTTCCATTGCTTGAGCAGGAATTGGATACACTAAAACAATACCTTGATGAGAATTTAAAGAAAAAGTTTATCTGCCCGTCCACATCTCCGGCAGGCGCAGGCATATTCTTTGTGGAAAAAAAGGATCATTCCCTTCGACCATGTATCGATTACCGGGAATTGAATCGGATAACGATCAAAAATTGCTACCCCTTACCCCTGGTGCCTGAATTATTCCAGAGGCTAGGAACGGCAACTGTCTTCACAAAACTGGATCTTCGCGGAGCCTATAATTTAATCCGTATCCGGGAAGGGGACGAGTGGAAAACCACTTTTCGCACTCGTTTTGGGCATTTCGAGTATCTCGTTATGCCCTTCGGTCTATGCAATGCCCCAGCCACATTCCAACATTTTGTGAACGACATCTTCCGGGAATTTTTAGACCTCTACGTCATCATTTACCTTGATGACATTCTCATTTTTTCCTCATCATTGACTGATCATCGCAGGCACGTTCGGAATGTCCTCGCCCGGCTCAGGCAACACGGGCTGTATGCTAAACTCGATAAATGTGAGTTTGAACTCCAATGCATCCAATTCCTGGGGCTCATCATTTCAGTAGAAGGTATTAAAATGGACCCTCAAAAGGTGTCCGCCATCCTGGACTGGCCCGCACCTACTGACAGAAAGGGGGTCCAACGCTTCGTTGGATTTTCCAATTTCTATAGGAAATTGTAAGAGTGGCTAGATGGTACCAGAGGATACAGCACCTCATCCCCTAAATAATCAAATGTTAAATGGGTGTGTGGACAAGGGATTATAGCGGTGCTAGGGTCAGGAAGATTAGAGAAGAAAAGATAAAACAAAAAATACTAAAATTACAGATTTTATTAATAGTCTATCATAAATACAATGTACATTATAAACACTTCAAACAGTAATTGTACAAATTTTATGGATACATGTACTGTAAATGACCCTAAAAATGGTCAAGTGGGCCGGATGGCAAGTGGCCGTTGAAGGAGGGGGGGCTCGTTTTCCTACATGTTTCGCCAAAACATTGGCTTCTTCAGGGAACAGGAGCTCATAGGGTGGATATATATAAAAAATTCTGTGTGGTGGACATGAAAACACATGTTAGAAATAGTAATTTGACCAAACACTGCATAGTAAAAACAATAACACATTGCAACTGTGGCTGGACATTCATGCGACCCTAAGCCCCACACCACTGAACGGAACTGCGGACATACCTGGGGCGTCAGTGCCCAAGACGGGAGGGAAGAGAGGGAGAGGGGGAACACAGCCACCCAAGGAGATCCCCACAGGGGAGCAGGCAGACCGCGCCGTAAATTATGCCTGCAGGGGGCATACAGTAGACCTGGCAAAGGAATGTAAAGATAGTCATGTGTCATAATGCACTGTGGTAGTTATTCCAGGAATAGAGGGTTGCGCATATGTGTATTATATTAAAAAGAGAACAAAAAATATATGTATATAAATAGGTATAAATGTATCTATATCTCTGGAAAAGGTGCAGACTTACATGTATATCTAAAAGCTGTAGAGAGGCAAGGTCAGGAAGTGCCTGTAATATATGTATGCACACAGCAAGGAAAGGACATCAAGGTTGAACCATATCTGCAGACCACTTAAAGCAGGCCTAATTAGAAAAATAGATGGTGTTAGGGGTCTTGTTGTTGTTAACTGGGGCCAGATATGGTAGTTTATGCCTATACTTACTTGATGGTATCTGCTGTAAGAAAAGATTCTCATGGCGGTACATTCACAGGTATATAGTACCGGTGCTGGGATGAAAAAGGGATAAAAATAGCAGTGGATCCTATATGAAATATAAAGGAAAAAAGGAGGATCAGAAAGGTAGGGAAATGGAAGCTTTAAAATGTACTTGGGCACAGGTGAGGCTAGTGAAAAGGAATCTGTTACCTAATTCATCATGAAGCACACCATGTTGCTTGAGAAAATCAGTGTTAACCACCAGAGTGAGAGGCCGGTCCAAAGTACGTTCTAAAAAGTATGTAAAGGAATAATAAATAATTCATGTAAACAACATGAAGTCAGGGTGTTTTGAAAGGCAGAAGTTTACCTTGTAGCTGTGTGCAGAGCGACTGCAGGCACGTCCCTCGTCCATGGGAACTGAGGGACTGGCCGGTTACTCATATACCCCCCACACCTGATCAGATGATGATCAGGTGTGCGGACGCTAAACGAGGGGTAGCCACGGCTGTGCACTGCACAGTGCCTAGGAACTACGAGTTCCATCATGCAATGCGCGCGCATGCTCAGATCTCACGGACCGTGTGGCGATTGGAGAGGCGAACATCCCTGGAATGGGAAGTACCAAGGTGTCATCTCACCCAATCTGCCGATGGAATAAAGGACCAGAGGGTCTGAGAACAGACGTGGGCACCCAGGGGCAGACAGTTGTCTGCGCCTTGGCGTCCGTACAGGCAAAGACAGCGCTAGCCATGTCACCCCCAATCCGGGAGAGCCCACGGGGCCGCCGCCCACCACCCACGCCACAGACAATCCCCCCAGTCGTGGGGCTAGCCAAGGCATCAGGGACAACCGCAGTCCAGTGGTGGGGAACAACGGGGCACGAAGTGTAGTGCGCCGAGACACAGGATGGGAGGATATCCCAAAGGTGGCCCAACGATCCACATGGGCCACTGGGGAAGGTGGAAATTACTGTGTGTCAGCACACGACATCCAGCCACAATGTGTGCAATGTGCATAGAGAACCACTGGGTCCCAGTACGACAGTGAGACCTGCAACCAAGAATTGAAAATACAATGCAAAAACAATATATAGGAAAGAATATATAAAAAAGGAAACACACAGTATATGTATTGCAACAGTTGTGTCGAGAAATATTGTTCAATAATGAAAAAAAAGAGTTTTAAGTCGCAAATAAATACAGGCTATATACACTTATAGAATATACAGGGATATAAGATATATTGAATCAATTTGCCAGCTTGTCTCAGAAAAGGAAAAAAGCATTTATAATCAATGTAGAGAGCAAGGTATTGGTCCATGTCAGAAAAGGATTTTATGGATGAAATACCGGGTGGAGCCATGGCAGCGAAGGGAAAGAAAGACAGGGAAAACAAGAGAATTCTATAGGAAATTCATCAGACTTTTCCAAGATCATTGCCCCCATTACAGAACTAACAAAACAGGGAACCCGATTCTGCTGGACCCCCAGGGCTCAATCGGCCTTTGAAAAATTAAAAGGATTATTCACATCAGCTTCCATCCTCAGACACCCTAACTCTGCCTTGCCATTCGTGTTGGAGGTTGATGCCTCAGAAGTCGCAGTAGGAGCAATACTCTCCCAACGTCAGGGCCCCAAGGCCCTTCTGTTCCCAATAGTTTTTTTTTCTCGCAAATTATCGGTGTCTGAAAGAAACTGCGATGTAGGAGACCGGGAGCTTCTGGCCATCAAAACGGCTCTGGAGGAGTGGCGCTATCTTTTGGAGGGTGCTGTACATCCTATTCTAATCTACACAGACCACAAGAACTTGGAGTATTTGAGATCTGCCAAGAGACTGCCAAGGCACTCTTCTTCTCTCGCTTTCAATTTCATATAACCTACAGACCTGGCTCCAAAAACATCAAACCAGACGCTTTCTCGCGAATGTTCCATGACTCCAAAGAAACCGTGCCTCCGGACACTATCCTGCCTGCGGGAAATTTTTTACTACTTCACGGGGATTTAATCTCCAGAATAAGGCAAGCTTCCACAACCATACCCCAACCCACTGAGACCAGCTTAAGAGATGGTTTACTCTGGCATAAGGAGAAGATCATGGTTCCTGAGAGCCTTAGGGTGCCGGTACTAGAGCTTTGCCAAGACCACAGGTTGGCAGGGCACTCCGGGGCCCAGAGGACAACCGAACTGGTGCAGCACACCTTTTGGTGGCCACAGTTGGCCGAGGATTGTAGGAATTACGTCAGTTCCTGCCACACATGTGCCCAAAGCAAGAATATTCGGACGAAGGCCTGGGGCTTGCTGTTGCTGAAACCCTTGCCCATTCCTGACAGACCCTGGAAAATGATCGGGATGGATTTCATTGTGGAACTACCCCCATCCGAAGGCTTCTCTACCATCTTTGTCGTAATTGATAGATTGTCAAAAATGGCTCACTTCTTGCCCATGAAAGGCACACCCTCAGCCGTGGAAACGGCGAAGATCTTCGTTAAAGAAATCGTGAGATTACATGGGGTTCCCTCTAATATCGTCTCGGACCGTGGTGTTCAATTCACCTCCAGGTTCTGGAAGGCGTTGTGTGGTTCCCTCGAAATTGAACTAGCGTTCTCTTCAGCCTATCACCCTCAGACAAACGGCCAGATGGAGAGAACCAACCAGACCTTGGAGCAATACCTCCGTTGTTTCTCGGCCTTTTCCCAGGATGACTGGGTTTCTCTGCTACCAGTTGCGGAGTTTTCATACAATAACTCCCTGCACTCAGCCATCAACCAGACGCCACTTTTTGCCAACTATGGATTTCATCCCTCCTTTCTACCCAGCTCAATACCCGAATGCTCCCTCCCTGCAGTGACCGAGACATTGGAATTCTTCTCTACCAATAACAAACTTCTGCAGGAAACAATGGCCCAATCCCAGGCTTCTTATAAAAAGATGTTCGACACTAAGAGGCGTGGGGAGCTCATACTGGAGCCTGGCAATCAAGGGTTGGGTTATCTACAACTAACTTAAAAATGGCTTGCCCCTCTAGGAAACTAGGGCCTAAATTCATGGGACCCTTCCCGGTGAGAAGAAAAATAAACGACGTAGCGTATGAGCTCAGTCTGCCGGACTCCTCTAAAATACACCCGGTTTTCCATGTGTCCTTACTGAAACAGGTCGCTCCTGATCCTTTCCCCAACCGTAGTACCAGTCCTCCTGAGCCTGTTATGATCAATAACGAGGAGGAGTTCGAAATCGAGGCAATCTTGGACTGTAGGAAAAGGCGCAATCAAATACAGTATCTCATCAAGTGGAAGGGGTATGGACCCGAGGATAATTCCTGGGAGCCTGAGAGCAATCTTCACGCTGAAGAACTGCTGCAAGCCTTTAAAGACTCTCATGCAACCAGGTTGGCCCAACTAGGCATCCAGAGGCTGCCCTTGAGGGGGGGGCACTGTCAGAGAGTTTACCTCGGCAGGCAGGGTGCTCGCGGTGGTGGGCGTCGGGGACTAGCCACAGAAAACATACCTGTAAGCTAGATCCAAACGGGGGAGACCTACAGGTTGTGATGTAGGGGGAAGGAGGAGGACTCGGGGTCCGGGCTGACAACCATAAAGCTGCAGATAGTAAAGGATCTTGGCTTCAGCTGTTCGGCATTCTAATCAGCCGACAGCGTGAGGTGTGTGTTATAAATACCGAGTTCATTCAATCTGATCTTGTGATCGGAGGAGGATGCCTCGTTGATACTATGCTATTGGACTGATTATACAGGTAACCTCAGCAACTTGGATTGCTGTTATCTCCACTTCTTTGCATACCTTAAGTGGTGTCTGGCTTTTACCATTTAAATATGTTTACCCATATTAGAACCTTGTTTCCCTTTTTTAATTAGATCCCTCTCTCTCCATTACTATGTGCAGCTTTATGGTTGTCAGCCCGGACCCCGAGTCCTCCTCCTTCCCCCTACATCACAACCTGTAGGTCTCCCCCGTTTGGATCTAGCTTACAGGTATGTTTCCTGTGGTTAGTCCCCACATCTATGTGCTCATGTTTTCTACACACCCTGGGATTTGATATATTTTCAATCCCAGGAGATATGATTGTCTATATTGATTATCAAAATCATCATTATTTATGGGGTCTTGTCCTTGTTTTCAGGTCCGGTTAATTTTTGGACCCCAGCCCGCGCACAAACGCCGCGCCAAATCTTAGGCGCGACGGTTTTCAGCACCCATTGGGATTGCATTATATGCTCCAGTCATTACAATTTCACTCTACATGGTCTGCGATCTGGCTCTCTTTGTATGCATATGGCCTGGGAGACCGTTGTGAAGCTGATTTTATGCCTTGGATACTTCTATAGCACATGTATTTTGGAAGTGAGTATGACTCTCACATATACCTTCACTGGATGTGGGGGGAATGTTATCTGTTTTTTGTGTGTGATGTTAATGTTTCTTTTTAATTTTGTAATTTCTTAGATGGTAACTCTCACTTAATGAACCCTGATGAAGGATTCCCGAAAGGCGTCGGTTCAGTGAGACTTATTACATTTCCACTTGTGGTTTTCCTCTCAATGTGATGCAGTTGTGTCCAAATTACATGCCCTTGCTTTTTGATGTATCCTGTTGTATATATTGTTTGTGTTTGATTTGTATTTTTGTATATAATATTTTTTGTTGTAATTTTGAATTTTGTAATAAAATGATATATTTTTTACTTACATTGCATCATTGATGGTAGTGCCTCAAAAGTCCCGCTCTAGGGGAATGTTTTGGTATTTTTGGGATGTGGCACACCCTCTGCTTAGTACTACTCCCTGTCAGAGACCTCTTTTTCTTTAAACCTTGTCATCTGGAAATATAGATATAGTTTGAATAATTGGTACTAAGGGAATATTCACTGGAACATACGGTAATACATCACTTCAATATCCATTCAGCAAGCCCTTTAGACTCTTTGATGGGCTGTTTTAATTCTGTAAACTTCAGGATTAGAAAAGATGGCAAAAACAGTATCTAAAAACTTTATACAATTCATCTGCCCTCTCATCCCTTTCCTGCTGCTGTAACCATGTGTTTCTATATTACCAGATACAGTTTAAAGAAGAACAATTTCATTATTATACAGTGCTAAGTTTGCAAGTGTACAATCAATAAATACATAAATAAGTAAGTTTGTAAGTAAATAAAGTGATTTAGTGCATAAAACGCCTCTCTATATACAATATCCATTGAAAAGAGCACTGAAATCATAAAGTGTTCCAATTAAAGTGACAGTGCTATTTATCCAAATAAAGTCCAAAATTAAGTGCCAAGTGCCAAAACTGTGTGTGTTTTCTTCTGCCTGTGTTTTTACAACACCTCTCATATGTGCAATGAACTTGCCAAATCCCCATTGACCACTTATCACATAAGCAGGTCAAAAGCTGTGCATGCTTTTAAAGCAATTTCAGCAATGTCCTTCGTGGTTATCCACAGGTACACCATGTTTAAACAGAAGGCAGAAAGACTAATGAATCTCCATCATGTAAAATCATTTATTTAAATTTATCATAAAAGAAAAATCCATCTACTTACAAAATACAGTGTTCAGCCCAGCACTATGGGGTAACCGCTTAGTATCCTTTGTAGCTGTGCACCACTAGCTCTTCCTGTTTCGGTGTGTGTTTGTGCTCCACTTTTGCAGATTGACATCACAATGCCCAGGTCTAGGATCATTCATGATGACGTCCATATTGATACTATTTTAACAAATTTTTTTGTTTCTTTTGCTGCTACAGAAAATTGACAGTTTAGAAAGAAAAAAAATGTTTGTCGTTAAATTACATTTCCCTGATGATAAAAGAAGCAGGAGGGTTGGGACTCTTCTTTATACCTGCAATTTAAACTGCATTTTTTTCTTTTTACAGTAAATGTCATTTGTGTTGTAGAACATTGTGCCACTTCATTGTGCCACTTTGCAGGTCTTAGGCATCTCCCACTGCATGCTGCGGGAGTGTGCCCGTGGGTCGGTCGGACTTGATGTCCACCGGCGACCCACGATCGCCTAGTACAGAGGCAGAATGGGGATCTGCCAGTGTAAATAAGCGGGTCCCCGTTCTGACAATAGACATGACAGAGATCTACTGTTCCCAGTGGTCGGCAACAGTGATCTCTGTCTTGTCCCTGCCAGCCCACCCCCCCTACAGTTAGAACACACCCAGGGAAAACATGTAACCCCTTGATCACCCCCTACTGTTAACCCCTTCCCTGCCAGTGTCATTTTTACATTGATCTCTGCATTTTCATAGCACTGACCAATGTAATAATGTCACTGGTCCCCAAAAAGTGACATTTGGAATCAGATTTGTCCGCCGTTTTTGGATATGTATTATAGCAAATAGTAAAAAAAAATTGTTTTATGACAGACTCCATGGCAGCAAAGTATGGTTTTAGTCCCGCCTCCACTACTACCCTATAGGACTCTACTCTCATAAATCTTTGCTCCCAGCCAGCGATGTTCTTTTTTTGTCCTCCTCCAAAGGACCTAGTTAATGGTTTTCCTACCCGAAGATTCTCCTCCCACGATCAGGATTGGCCGAGCTGCGACCCTGGGGAAGAAGAGTCGCAAAACTGTGATAAGCTCTAGCTACTAGCAGGGTATGGAGTGGGCACATGGAAGAAGCACTGGAAAAAGTTAGAGGCCTAGCCACTGGCAGGCAAGCTGCACATTGGCCAGATAACCCAGCTACTAGCGGGTGACCCTATCGCCCTCAAAGTCTGGCTTATTAATTTACCTTGGCCTAGGAGACGATTGTGGTGGGAGTGGTGAGACCTTTCCTTGTTATTTTTGGCAGCAGTTTTTGTACCTTTGTCTTTCTCCTTTCTCCTGTGTGTTATTCCCCGCATGTCTGCCGGGTGCAGCATGGCTGACAGGCATGGCGGCTGGTTCCTTCTGCGTTCCAGCTGCCGTTCACTTCCTGCTTTGTCCCCACAGCTGTTCTACGCATGCGCGAGTATGGTACGGGAACTAGGTTTGGTTCGTGCATGCACATTGCAGGCAAAATTACGGCAATCGCGCATGCCCAAGAGCCATGGCTGGCACGGCGGCAACGTCACAGGGGTGCCCTTTTTAAATGGGGGAAAAGCCTGGAAGCTTTGGGAATGCTTGCAGGCTTATAGCAGTGAATTCCCCTAGCCCTTGTCCTTCTGTACCTGGTAGGTGGTTCCCAGGGGACAAGTGAGGCAGCCTATAATCTGTCCTTTTCTACTGATAGCTGCTTCTTTCCAGCTCTGATGGAAACCTCCAGAACCATGGATTCATTACCGCCTGCCCTCTTACAGCAGGTACTTAGAGGGGTGTCCTCTCCAGTTGTTACTAGTTCGGGGGGGTGGGAGGGGTTGCTGGAGGTCATCATGACCACTGTTTCCCCTAACACTTGTGTTTTCCCTATATCTCTTTTTTGTCAGCCCTTCTAGGTTTGAACAGGAGCGCAGCTCTCGCAGAGAAATTGAATCTTCGAAATGTAATCGCCGGCACTCCTCTTCCAGATCTAGGCACCACGGTTCACCCTCAAGATTGAGTCACCATAGCAAGGACATGTCTTGCCCTTCCATGGCTCACTCCAGCTGCTCAGCTAAATGTGTCTGCTGGGGGTGTAGGTCCCAAATACCAGTGGGAAAATCCCTATGTGACCTCTGTTATGCTAAAGCAGCAGGCGAAAGAGGTGGTATTGACCAGAAGCTAAAATTCCTGGTCGAAAGAGTCATTAAAGAACCTCTGAGAGGGATCAAGATCACCCAGACCCACAATCCTCCTGCAGAGCTGCAACGCTCACCAGTGAGGGAGACACAAGTTCAGGACACGTGGGAGTCCTCTCTGCCAAGCCACCCATTGGCTGCTTCCTCGGATAGTGACACAGAAGGGGAAGATCTCTGTGTGGGGTTTGATTTTTCTCTGCTGTCTCCCTTGGTTAAAGCCATCAGGGAAGCTTTAAATTGGGAAGAGCCAGTGGCCGCCCCTTCCAAGCAAAGGAAGTATCTCAAACAATTGAAGACGGAACGTGTCAACTCTCCGTTTCTTACTGAACTAGGCGAAGTCAGCACAGATGAGTGGGGCAAGGTGGAGAGAAGAACTCCATGCTGTCAAAAGTACTGAGGCTTTATCCCTTCAAAGAGGAAGAGGTCAAGCTTTTGGACTCGGCTCCACTGGTGGATGCAGCCGTGATGAGGCTGGTCAAACATGTAACCCTTCCCTTGGAAGATGCAGTCTCTTTTAGGGATGCCCTGAACAGATGGATCGACTCCGACTTAAAAGGGGTTTACCTTACAGCAGGTATGGCCTGCAAGCCAGCTTTAGCTCTGGCTGCAATGTCAAAAGCCATGAAAATCTGGACAGATAACGTGGATGAGACACTTAGGAACGTCTCGGAAGAACTGGCCCGGAGTTCACCCATCCAGGAGTTGAGATTAGCATCTGCCTTTCTGGAGAAGGCCTCTATTGATATCATCCATCTGGTGGCCCGGGTTATCCTTTCAGTCGTCACCGCCAAGCGTGCCCTGTGGCTCCGCCAATGGCTGGCTGACCCGGCATCTAAACAGTTATGATGCCAAATTCCTTTTGAAGGGTCTTTTTGGCAACAAATTGGATAACGCCATAACCCAGGCCACCGGAAGTAAGTCGGGGTTCCTCCCCCAGGACTGGTGTTTGCAAGGCCAGAGAAGAACATTCCCAAGGAAACAGTACCAGGAACATACCAGGGAAGCATGTATTTATGGGCCAGGCCATGCATTCTCCAGATCCTGGAAGTCAAGGCAGTTGTCCTTCAAGATATCCACCAACAGCAGTTCGATGGGAGAGAGGGAACCAAGCAAGTTGTTTTGAGAATGGGCCTGCTCAGATAGGCCAAGTGGGAGCTCACCTTCTCCGCTTTTGGCACGTCTGGGTGGCCTCAAACCAAGACTTCTGGCCTTCAGCAGCGCTCCCAGACTCAGACTCTCTTCTGGCCTCAGAAGAAAAAAGGCTGATTCTATTAGCCTACATAGAATCTTTATTGGAACAAGGCACTTCTATCCCTGTCCCAGACAACCAGCAAGGCATGGGAATTTACTCTCCTCTCTTTATGGTCCAAAAAAAGAATGATGCATGGAGGCACGTCATAGATCTGACCCACCTGAACCGTTTTATCAAAAAAGAATGGTTCTAAATGGAGACGCTGTCCACAATCCAACAGTCTGTCCCTACAGGAGACTGGCTGGTCTCCATAGATCTAAAGGACGCTTATTTTCATGTTCCTGTGGCAGCAGTTTTCCAACAGTTTCTCCACTTCTCCGTAGGCCGGCTTCATTTACAGTTAATGTGCCTTCCCTTTGGGCTATCGACATCTCCACATGTCTTCTCAAAGGTCTTGTTGGCTGTTGTGGCTCTGTTGAGAACCAAAGGGATCCATCTCCATCATTACTTGGACGATCTCCTCCTGTTGGCTCAAGAAAAAGATGGACTCCTAGAACACAGGAGTCAGGTCATCTCTACTCTCCAGGAATTCGGGTGGCTCCTGAACCTAGAGAAGGGTCAGTTAGAACCATCACAGTCTCTTGTGTTCCTCTGAGCTCACTTCAACACAGTGAGAGGCACCATCTCCTTACCCGAGGAGAAGGTTGCGATAGTTTGAGACAGGATTCGTCCGGCTCTCTCTTCTTCTCATCTCCATGCCCTCCAGTGTTTGAGGATCATCGGAGCCATGATGGCCATGATACCGATGGTGAAGTGGGCACAGTGGAAGATGCGGCCTTTCAAAAAAAGGCTTTCTTTGTCAATGGACAGGCAACAAAGCCCAGCGTATTCGCATTACATCGGCCATGAAGGGCTCCCTTCCTTGGTGGCTCCAGCGGAAAAACCTATGTAATTGTCACTCCATCCTTCCCATCACATGGGTTTACAATAATGACAGATGCCAGCAACTTGGGCTGGGGCACTCACTGTCTGGCAGAGGTGGATCAGGGCTCCTGGGACTTTCCTTCTCGAGGAACAGTGTTGAACATCCTAGAGCTACGGGCAGCGTTCCAGGCACTTCTGGCATTTCGCCATCTGATAACAGGGGCCTCTGTATTACACAGACTAGACAACACGATGGAAGTAGCCTACATAAGGAGACAAGGGGGTACTCAAAGCCTGTCACTGCTTCAAGAGGTGGAACCAATTATGACCTAGGCTCAGAGGAACCTGGTCAACATAACAGCAACATATGTACCCGGGATCCAGAATGTCCAGGCAGACATCCTCTCTCGAGTCCTTTTAGACAACAACGAGTGGTCTCTCCACAAGGTGGTGTTCAGATGGATCCTAACCTTGGGAATCTCCCCAGAAGTCAACCTCTTTGCCTCCCCTTGCAACAAAAAACTGGGGAGGTACTATTAGAGGTTCTGGGACCCTCAGGCCTACGGGATAGATGCCCTGACGGAGGGATGGTGGTTCTGCAAAGATTATGCCTTTCCACCAACCCCTGTTATCCTCCAGTTCCTGCGGAGACTCAAGTCAAAAGTAGCGGAGGTGATAGCCATAATCCCTTGCTGGCCAAACAGGCCTTGGTTTACCCTCCTAATGCTTCTCAGTGTCTGGGAACCAATCCCCTTGCCACTCAGACCAGACCTTCTTTCTCAGTGCACAACACTACATCCCTGCCTGGCTCACCTGCACCTATAGGCCTGGTTCTTGAAAGGGGAAGGCTGGAAGCACTAGAGTGCCCTGAAGAGGTCATTCCCACACTCCTCAGTGCAAGAAGATGAGGCACCAACCTGGTGTACGAAAGGATATGGGCTAAATTCATAGGCCGCATATCCTCCAGATCCAACTCATATAGTGTCCTGGCAGTTCAGGACATCTTAAGCTTCCTGCAGTCAGGACTGGATATCTCCTTGTCTGTCAGTCCCCTCCGTGTACAGGTGTCAGCAATCTCAAGCTTCACTGGCGTGTCATGGGCCAGGCACCCCCTGGTTCAGCAATTCTTCAAGAGAGCAGTTAGGCTCAGACTGCAGAAGAAACCTAGGTTCCCCAAATGGCATCTCCTACTAATCCTTGAATTTTTCTCGCAACTTGACAAACCACTCTCGATCAGAGAAATTGCTCTCAAAACTACCTTCCTGGTAGCCATCACTTCGGCGAAGAGGATTTCCGAAATCCAGACTTTAGGGTCAAAAGAGCCCTTTCTAACCTTCTTCTCAGAAAGAGTGGTTCTAATCCCGATGCTAGGGGCAAACCCCAAAGTCAGCTTCCTGAGTTTAACAGTATCTTTCCTTTTAACTTTAAAAATAGTTAGAATTGATTTTAAATTGACTCAAATGTGGTTTATATTAAAGAGTAACTCTACTTGTTAAAAAAAATCCCCCTGGTTGATCAATGTACTGTACATTGCAGTGATTTTAACTAACTTTCTTACAGAATCCTCCCTATTGCTGTCCTGAAGCTGTTTGCTTCACTATATCCTTTGGATAATGATTCTGAATGAAAGTGACTGGTTCAATATATTAAACAGGTGCACTCTTATAAAATCTGATGAGAATGACAAACTGATTTATCTGCATACCTTTAGATGTAATTAACCCTTGTAGAGTATCAACAGACATCAAGGGAGAGCCTGAGAAGCATCAGTTATGTTTCCAGTACTAATGTGGGGCATACAAATGTGGATTAGACGCTTATAGCTCAAATGCTCCCACACTCTCCGGTGAGTTTGGGAGAATTTGAGGGGGCACAATCATCATGTTTGCAAAGGTGCAAAGAGGAAGTGGTAGATCTGCAGAAGGTGTACGGTTTGAGCACAGAGCACTTTAATGAGTTCTATGATCTAATAGCAAATTTGTTGAACTTTATGTTCAAATTTTTCACATAGTTATTGATTGATTGATTGATTTGTGGATGCATGTGCACATTTTAATGAGAGTACTGTGAGATTTTTTCTTATTTGTTTAATAAATATAAGACCTTTGTAACAGCAGCTGTCTGACATGTGAATTTAATTTATTTAATTGTATACTGTAGTTACACTGTAATTACACATAGCAAGGGTATATATTGAGTTTTAATGCCTAAAATTGTACTTGTATCTTAGTGCAGACTTCTTTGACAATCAGTAAGCCAATCATACGAGCAGTAAATTACATTTCTGGTTGTGTCTTTTTCACCAACAGTGTACAGAATGTCCCCAGGTTGTCACATTTCATTTGATTTTACAGAAAACTACAGTGGCTGCAGATTAAGAGAAAATGTCATTTTTAATAACATTAAATTACAATATGGTTTGTGTAGTATTTGCATATGCTATATTTTATTTTTTTCACATTCTCCTTATAGGATAATTCAACAGTATACTCACCTCCATGCTCAATACTTCCTGGTTAGGCGAAAGGCTTACCAGGTTATTATGACCTCTAAAAAAATGAGTCATAAAACACTTTTCACAAAGGGATTATTTGGAGCAGGACATCCAGGGACTCCCGTTTCCCCCAGGAATGCTAATTCCGAGCATATGAGGAGTGGAATTTATTACAATCTTGTTTGTATGATGAATGCCCTAGTGATTTGGATGCTTTGCAGATTTTATGTGAAATGTACGTTTTAGACTTGCTTACACCAGTGGGTCAGGTAATGAATATATGGTGAGCTTACCACCTACCCATAGTACTGTGAGTTGAGAGGTAGTTGTAGTCATTGTTTTGTGAGTAGATCATTATATGTGATTGATACAAAGTTTTGTGGTACATACTACACTTTAAAGTTGTTTGTGCTTGCAGTGCTACATTGAGGGGAAGTGGATGAAATAAGTTGGAACACATTCTGTTGATGGGTCCATGCCTGGTGGAAAGGGGATGTCCTGCTACATATCATCCATTGAAATGCATTTTTATGACTCACTTATTTATAAGGGGTCGTAATTATATGGGTAGCATGGTGGTGTAGTGGTTAGCACTTTCACCTAGCAGCAAAAAGGGTCACTAGTTCAAATCTCAACCTTGACAACATCTGCCTGGAGTTTGCATGTTCTCCCTGTGCCTGTGTGGGTTTACTCTGGGCACTCCAGGTTCCTCCCACAATCTAGAAGACATGCTGGTAGGTTAATCTGATCCTGTCTAAAATTGGCCCTAGTATGTATGAACGTGTGCTAGGGACCTTAGGTTTTAAGCTCTTTGAGGGCAGGGACTGATGTGAATGTACAATGTATATGTAAAGCACTGCGTAAACTGACGGCGCTATATAAGTACCTGAAATAAATTTAAAAAAAAAATTGTACAGTATCTCACAAAAGTGAGTACACCCCTCACATTTTTGTAAATATTTTATTGTATCTTTTCATGTGACAACACTAAAGAAATGACACTTGTAATGTCATTTCCAGGCTACTCATTAACAATTTTGCTACAAAATATTACGAACTGATTTTTTCTGCCTACCAACAAGGTACTATTGATAGTAACACTTGGAAATTTCTGAATGTCAAAGATCCCAAAATACCTACTTTTTTATGCCTTAGTGCAGCCAAACAAAAATTTAATTTCTAGATTTAGAAATCCATTTGGATTCTAATGGAACCCTTTATTCGGCACTATACCGGAAGCCATCGTCCGGTAATACCATCCTTCACGCAGGCAGTGCACATCCAAGACCATTATTAAATAGCATCCCTTTCAGTCAGTACCTTCGTATTAAACGAAATTGCTCACATGAAATGGACTTATTTAAAGCTTCTTATGATCTCAACCACAGGTTGAGGAATAGAGGATATAGCCATACACTCTTGAAGTGAGCTTTTAACAAGGTGAAAAAGCTGGATAGGAAAAAACGTATTTTCTCCACCAAGAATCGTGACACTTCCCAGCCTGTCCGTCTCATCACACAATTTTCTCAACATCATAATCAAGTGAGAGACATTCTTAATAAATTTTGGCTACTGACGGCAGATACAGTCATTAAAAATACATCAAACCCTATCCGGACATAACCTACCGACGATCTCCCTCATTAAGAGATCATTTCATAACCAGCCACCATTCCCCCATGCAAGCGCCTTCTTTAACTGCTCCTGGCACTTTTCCTTGTGGAAAATGTGACGTATGCAAATTCATTTATGATTCTCAACAAACACCACTTCCTAACGGTTCCATCCACAGGATTAAATATACAATCACTTGTCAAACTGTGGGAGTAGTCTACCTAGCTACTTGCCGCTGCGGATGCTATTATGTCGGTAAGACTAAACGCCCATTTTGCATATGCATTAGAGACCACATAAAACCATTATACAAACGTACTACAACCACTGCAATCAATAGACATTTTGCCTTACAACATAACTTTGATCCTCAGGTCATTGGGTTCACCGCCCTGGAGCATGTTCCTTTACATGCCAGGGGGGGTGGCATTGATCAAAAGCTACTCCAACTTGAGACCAAGTGGATACACACCCTGGAAGCTACCAAATTTCCAGGGTTAAATGAATATATTAGCTTTAAATCCTTTCTTTAATTACGATCCTATCTTGTAAGATAGTTTCCGTTAATACATTGTAATTTTTTCATCTTTTCCTCCCATTTGTCCTCCCACCTTTAAGTCATACCATGGATCCATGGATTAATTTACCCTTATTTAACTCAGAATATATTTGAACGTATCATCCCTCACATTCGATAATATTTTATTGCCATTTTCTTTGTATTTAGGCTTTGTTATGTATTCCATATTAAAATATACTTGCTATTACTGTATGGTTGCTAGACATGGCCCACCCGCGGGACCTTTGCGGGGACCTGGCCCCATGTTCCCCCAATTGGTGTGTGGGTGGCTCATGGCCACTTTGTCCCCGTATGTGTTCTGCTTTTTCTCCCCTCATTGCTGGGCACTGGCGGCTGGCCCCTCCTCTCCCCTCCCCGGTTCTTTCTCTGCCGCCCTCGGGTTCCCCTTTCCTCTACCCCTTCCTTTTCCTGCTGAGATTGGTGTCACGGGGGTGTGCTTGGCTGGCCCCCCTTTCGGGTGGGTTGCGGCTCTTTATGCTGCCTTGGCTGTATGGACACCCAAGGGCGGCACTGTCCTCCACCAGTGTCTGCCTACCTTTAGCCACTGGCATGTATATGATCCTCGGATCATCATTACATCTTCTGGTACACTGCAGCGCCACCGCACTGATTGGCTCTCCAGTCTATTGAGTAATCCGTGTCATCCCAATCACATGACGCGTCATACTATCCTGCACAGCCCCCTGGATCTTGTAGGCCCACGGAGCTGTTGACGGGCGCATGCGCACTGGCTCCCTGTGTCCGCTCACATGATCGGTGACGTCAGATGACGCTCGTGTGTTGCGGGCATAAAAGGCCGGCCTTTCTGGCCATTTTGCTGCCGGTGTTTAGGGGCACTCATAACTGCTGTCCTGCTTAATGTGGTAAGCCTGTGTTTTATCTTGTACTCGGTGCTGACGGCTTTCTTGCTGCTTATGTCTTTGACAGTAAGCCTTGACCATATGCCTTTTTTTCTACAGCGCAGCTTCATTGTGCCCTATTCACTACCCATTGACTGTACCTTCATAGTCCAAGTTACTTTTTAATAGCCTTACTGGACCTATGGGTGAGTTTGTTTTCCCCTTTCTATCTACTTAATAGAATCATGTAGGATACCATGCCTAATTGAACATTGTTCATGGCTTTATATTGTACTTTCAATATATACTTCTTTAATGATGGTTAAAACACTATTTTCTATATGCCTTCACTCCCCCCTTTTTTTCTTTCTCATTTCTTTAGTCATCATTCATCAGCTCTTCTATTCAACATTAATGTCAGCTTATCGGGTGCCCTTACATTTCTTCTGTTGTTTTTATTAAGACATATACTGTAAGTATTTTTGAGGCTATGTTAGCACAATGTCACTTTAGTTGGATATTCTGGGTATTCTTCAGAACCATGTAATTCTTATACTTTTCTCTAATTTGCCAGGCCCTTTTTTCTGCCCCCTGCAGCCTCCTATTTGCGACATGGAGCCTTGAATTCACCCTGGGGGACTGTTATGTTCACCCTATGTGACTCACCAGTAGGTATTTTACAATCTTGGGGATTGAGGGTCCCTTTTGGGGTTACCCCTTGGGGGTGGTGAATGGGGCGGTCGCTCGCCCCAGCAATTTCTTTTGTATGGGGAGATTCTTGGTCATGTCTGGCAGCCCCTCAATATACTAATATACATTTATATATTATTTTATTTTATTTTGTTTTTGCCCGAGATATACATTGTTATACTTTCTCTGACTACTTATTTTTCTATTTAGAATTTAGGAAATTAACACAGGTATAACCAACTGTCCCTGAGGAAGCCAATGTTGGCGAAACATGTAGGATCTCAATACCTGTTAACAAGACCTGCCGCCACGCTACAGGCTGGGTCTTGCAATATTGCTGCATAAGTTGGTTCTGTACGTTTCCTTCATTGTATGTTCACACCCTTGACGTGTATATTTATTGTATACTCTTTTTAATATGTTTGTTAATAAAACATTATATTTTTTAATTAACGTGTCAGTATATAGTATTCTAATAATTTGTTTGGCACCGTTATAATCCCCTTACTCTCCTCCTTCCATGCCTAAGAGGGTTAAAGCAAGACTTGAAAATAATGGTGTCCACACGAAATATTGACACTTTGGGCCCAATTTGGACATTTTCACTTAGGAGTGTACTCACTTTTGCCACCAGCAGTTTAGACGTTAATGGCTGTGTGTTGAGTTATTTTGAGGGGACAGCAAATTTGCTCTGGTATACAAGCTGTACACTCGCTACTTTACATTTTAGCAAAGTGTAATTTCTTCAGTGTTGTCACATGAAAATATATAATAAAATATTTACAAAAATGTGAGGGGTGCACCGCTTTCATATGCGGGTGCTACTCGCGTATGCGTTTGCTTCTGTGCGCGAGCTCGTTGGTACAGGGCACTTTAAATATATATATATATATATATATATATATATATATATGTGTTTTTCTTATTTATTTTACTTAAAAAAATTTATTTTGACACTGTCCTTTAAAAAAAAAATGTGGGTCACATTTATTCCTATTACAAGGAATGTAAACCCTTGTAATAGAAAAAAATCATGACAGGACCTCCTAAATATGAGATCTGGGGTCAAAAATACCTCAGATCTCATATTAACACTAAAATGCAATAAAAAAAACGTAATTTGAAAAAAAAAAAAATTCTTCTTTAAGAACATTGGGCGGAAGTGACATTTGACGTTTGCTTCGGTCCTTCAATGCTATGGAGCCGAGCAGGGGCCATCTTTCCCTTACTCGGCATCCAGGCAGTGTGGAGACAGGATGCGATCATCTCTGACACTACCAGTGGTAGAAGTGATCTCCCTGTGAATCCGCTGCGGAAACCACTTTTATCTTAAAGAGAAACGAACGATGTTCCCAAAAATACTGGGGTTATGGCAGCTAGCTTCTGCCATAACAATGGTATTTAGAGTCAAAGTACTGACATACAGGTATGTTGTTTTGCGTGAAGTGGTTAAATGATTATTTAAGGAATAGATACTTTATATTTTTGACTATGGGGACTGACGTTTACACTGTAATCACTATAAAAACATTTTTGGGATATTTTGCACTAATATAATTTGGTCACTAGTTTGAATGCACATCTTGCACTGCATAGTTTTGTGATTTTGTTATAAGCACTAGGTTTAAAAAAGGTTTTTTTTTTTAGTCTAAAAACATCCAGGGGTTTTGTATCACCAGCAGCTGGGGGGTTATGGTTGTTGCTTTTGGCTAAGCAAAGGGGATAGGACATAATTTTTATACTTATCCCTAGTACTGACCAATGCAACCTCCAGTACACAGCCAGAGCATACCAGCACTAGATGTACCCAACGTTGATTCTTCAGTGCAAGAAGCACTTAAATGGATAATAGCTATAGATCCTATGATAAACCTGCAGGCTTTTGAAGGGCAGTTTGCCACTACAAAACATCAGTTATAGAGGGAAGCTACTCGCTAGCATAGAGCCAAGATTCCTAAGATTCCTAAACTTAAGCGACAGAATCAGCCCCTTGGTTCCCCTGATCATATGTTAATACATTTGGTTGTGAGCCATGCAGACAAATTTCCAGTCATAGAGAAGGACAGTGACATTGATAGTTATTTGCTATTCTTTCAAAAACCATGGAGTCAGTACAACTTGTCAAAGATTCAGTAGGCTTGGTATCTGAAAGCCAGGCCTGAAAGGAAAAGCCCTTGAAGCCTCCATGAAATTACCAATTGCTAAGAATAACAATTATGAGGCCATAAAGGACACTATAATCACAAAATATAAATTGACACCAGAATTACACTGCAAGAAATGCAAATCGCTGCGGAAAGGACCTGCAGGCACCTACACTGATGTGGTAAACCACTTACTAAGAAAGACAGGTACAAAAGAAATGTCCACACTCCAATCTTCAGAAGGTTCAATGCTTTATTCATTAAGGTCCATATAACATCAAAAATCCACAATACACCAGGACAACGGTAGCAAGGTTAACATGTTTCACAAACCAATCATAACCCTCAAAGCACCTGTACAATTTACTCTTAAAGTGTTACTAAACCCAGAATCTGCATTCACTATATCTGGTCTCCCACAGTACACAGAACATTGGAATGCAATTATTTTAGTAAATATAAACTGCTAAATACCTTTTCTCATTTGCAGTATATAGCAGTCTTGTGACTTCTATCAGTCTTTGCTTAAAGCTTGTAGGAAGAGCTTTCATTCTCCCCTGATCCTCAGTCTGGATAGTGCTGATTGGCCCTGTACTGATCACATGCCGGACATCCCATGAAAAAAAAACCTCTCTAGCAATACACACCAAACTGAGCATGTGCAGCCTGACTCCTAATGTTCTGTTCTATCACGAGATGGATTGGAGTGAGTTAAAGAAGTGAAGGATCAGGGAGACAGGATCAAACAGCCTTTCTACACAATGCAGAGGATTAACCCCTTAGGTTCCACAGTGAGTATAACAAGCATGCTTTACTGCATATACAGACTTTTACTGTTGTTTAGTAACAGTTTAAATACCTAAATGAGCCTAATCAATGCTGGGAGTAAGCTGCTTTAAGACAAACAAAGTCAATATAGATAACATGTGAAAAAGTATACAAAGAGGTCTTCGTATAAAAAATTTCCCTACATTTGAGTTGTTTAATGAAAATTTGAAAAAACAGTGAACAGATATCCTTTCCATTTGTACGTCCGATCTGATGCGATTGATTATTACCTTGAAAACTATGGAATTTGATAAGTTGAAGGAGGAGATCACTACTCTCCAAGAGGAGTTATTACCATTGATAGAAGTTACACAGTTCACAAATTTGGATGAACTACCTAACAAAAAAATCAATAAAATAGAGTTGGATACTATACATGGAAAAAAAGAAAAACTTCTCTGTAACAAATTGGATTAAGATATATGAACAATGTTTATGTATGGAAGAATAAACGTCCATAAAGTCTACCATTGCAATATAAAAAAGAGTTTGTTTCTCTGATACAGAGACGGAGCTTTGTGATACTACTTTGGCCATGTCTGATGGTTCTATGGATCAGCCGAACATTGCGGTTCATTCGGGTCACTCCAATACTACCAGCACTTCAGTACCTCCAAAAAACGGGGCACAAAAGTCTCACAAGAAAAAAACAAAAAGATCCGAAGAGGAGGGAGGAAACGCTGACGGTCCTGCCAGAAAAAAACTATTCTCTCAGGGCTCAGACCTACAGGAAACACCTAATGTTAATAATGTCTTTAATGTGTCACAGATGATATTATCTACAGATGAAGTGTTGTTTTTGTCCAAAGGTTTACATTTTTGTCCACATGCCCAGTGCTCACTTTGACTACTTTAAAACCATTCTAGACATTAATAAATTAATTTGTAACTTTACTATTCAAAGGGAATTTTTTTGACTCACTCATTAGATGAAAATGATTCCTCTAGTCTGTCAGTTAGGGAAAATTGTGCTATTGTGGATATGGAGAATTTGATGTCCGAGCAACAGGGTCTAGCAGATGCGGATGACTCTTGGAGAGTGCCATTAAGCTCATTTCTATTTTTATCCAGGACAGTCTCGTAGTGCAGACCTGGACAAATTTCAAAGATTGGTTGAAAGAGACCTGTTTGATCTGACATCAAAAATTACCTTCAATTCACATATTACAAATGACAATCTCACTCGTGCTGAGAGATCTGTACTTCACAATCTAAGAGAGGATTCCTCAATTATGATTCAGACAAGGGGGAAGCAGTAGTAGTTCTGGATAGGGAAGCATATAGGGCTGAGGCACTGAGACAACTTACTGATCCTAACACCTATGCTACACTAAGGGGCGATCCCACTAAAATATATAAAAGTATTTTGACACATTTAGTAAACAAGGGGACAAGTTTGGGAGCTTACTCATAAGAAGATTGAATGTCTCATCCCTGATTTGCGTGTCATGCCTACATTTCATCACCTGCCAAAGGTACGCAAAGTACTTAGTCCCCTCTGTGATAGACCAATTGTTTCTGGCATTGGATCCCTTAATGAACATTTGGGATAATGGCTAGATGGCTAGCTTCAACCTGTAGTCCAGAACTTACCTATTTTCTTGAGGGATAGCAATCACCTTTTATCCATTATGGATAGTTTTAAATGATGTGATGACTATGTTTGGATTACATGCAATGTTGCTAGTTTCTATTCTTTCAAATATTTTTATTGGGTTTTACATTTAAATACATTTGATAGCAGTAGAAATCAATCATATACAAAAATTTCTACGTGTAAGATCATATAGATTACTAACAGTAAGGTTATGTACTAGCTTGTGTGCAGATGACATTTAAGAAAATATAACCTGTCATGAACTAATTGTAGTTCTGTATCCTCGGGAGGTGGTTGTTTGCATTTCCCTCTCACCCCTAATGGGATCATACTGTGATTGGGATAGGCCGATTACAGGATACAGATATCAAAATGCTCTGGTTACCTGATAAGGTAATGTGATATAAAAAGCTATGCATTTTATTGTCAACAAAAGGAGGCTAAACTAAAAACAACATACATTTTAGAACATAACGTAAAAACAAAAAAAAGGGAATGTAATAGAAATTACAGTTACCAACATTGCATTCAGATATCACTTTATTCAGTATAAATAGTTAGGATACCCAACAATTCCTGCAAGTATGACAAGCCAAGGTTATAGGTCTTTGGCCGCTTCTGGATGATGGAACCCAGCTTGCCCTACTTTCATAAATTGTGGCGCTTTAAACTTTTTAAATGCCAGTATTTTTTCATATTGACATTGTATATTAACCCTTGTGGTTTATTTCTCTCCTAGTAGGGAGAACAGGGGATTTCCATTTACTAGCAAGAGCAGTTCTAGCTGTGAACAGGACATGGCCGATTCTGACTGTACTCTGGTAAGAGTCAAGGCCTATATTCAAGAGGGCTAGTTCCGGGGTCAAGGTTTTGTATTGACCTGTGATTTCGCTGATTAAAGAGGCTACATTTTCCCAAAATGGTGTTATGTGAGGACAATTCCAGAAAACATGGTACAGATTCCCAATTTGGTTACACAATCTCCAGCATTTGTTCGTGGAGTCTTTGAATATTTTGGACATTCTGTAAGGAGTCATGTACCAGCTATGATAATTTTTTTGGAAATTTTTCCAGTGCTCCACACAAGATGACATACGGAAGCTCATTTGTATGGATTTCAACCATTGCTGCAGAGAGAATTCTCTCATCAGGAATTTTTCCCATTTACACATATCAGGTGTTTTAGTCGTTAGCATGGGGCCAGTAAGAGTGTTATAAAAGAAAGAAATCTCACGGGTCGATTTGTTATATCTCCCCTTAAGGAATTCCCAAATAGGATTCGGAATGTCTAAGGTTTCCTTGCATTTGGTAGCAGAATGGAAGTGACTAATTTGCAATGACCTATAAGTGTCTGAAGGTAGATTGCTTTGTTGTAGGCTTTGGAGAAAGTTTATACTCCGTTTACGACAATCTTTAGCATCAAAGCCCACAATTAACCATTCATACGTTTTGACTGGGATATCTAGCTTGTAGGAATTTTCATTGTTGGTTTAGGTGAGAGTAAAGTACGCCAAGCTTTTAAAGTAGCTTCAATGATGGGGTGAGTGACATTGGAGGTCAGTTTAGGGGACATGAGAGACGCTGTTAGTATCGCTAGTAGGTCCTGGTGGTTTGCAAAACTTTGTTCCATATTAACCCATAATTTGTCTTCTGCTGGTGTTAACCAGTATTTAATTTGGTCTAATAAGGATGCATTATAATATCCCAAGTCTGGCAAACCTATACTACCATTATCCCTCTTCATTTGTAGAGAGGAGAGGCAATTCTAGGGTTTTTGCTTTGCCAAATATAGTTCTGCAAGAGGGAGTTGCATTTAGAGAAAAAGGAGCTGGGGATGGGTATAGGGAGAGTTTGAAATATGTATAGTATCCTTGGGAGTACTTGCATTTTAAAGGCGGCTGCTCTCCCCACCCAAGAAAGCTGAGTTTTTCCCATATGTTTCAGCTCTTTTGAGATATTAGACAGTAAGGAGGGGAAATTAGCCTCATAAATTGATTTAGCTGGGTAGGAAAGTTGAATGGCTTAATACATTATCGATTTATTTCCCCATGTATATGGAAATTCATTTTTCAGAAGGTGTATTTGGTCTTGGGATAGTCCCATGGCAAGGATCTGACATGTATTGGGGTTGATTTTGTAGTAGGAGGCTCTCCCAAAGTCCTCAATCAATTGCTGGGTTCTATGTAGGGATTTGGAGGGGTTTGATAGTGACAAAATAATATTGTCAGCGAACAAACCTATTTTGTGTTCGCATTGCCCCACTCGCAGTCCCTGAATAAGAGGGTCAGTTCTTATGGCTTCAGCGAATGGTTCGATAGCTAGGGAGAAAACAATTGGGGATAGAGGACAGCCCTGCCTCATGCCATTCGAAAGGTCAAACGGCCCAGACAGGATGCCGTCAACGTATACTCTTGCTGAAGGGTTATAATATAAGGTCATGATAGCTGTATGTATAGCCCCAGATAGACCAAACTTAGTTAGCACCTGAGATAGGTACTCCCAATGAACTCTGTCGAATGCCTTTTCAGCGTCCAAGGCGAGGAGGAGAGAAGGCACTCGACAGGCCTCAGCATGATGTATTAGGTTTATCATTTTCCTTGTGCCGTCTGGAGCTTGCCTCCCCTTCACAAAACCAACCTGTTTTAGTCCTAGAAGACGTGGCATCAAATCTAAAAGTCTATTTGCTAGTAATTTGGAGTATATTTTTAGATCTGAGTATAAAAGCGATATGGGTCTAAAGTTTTGGGGATGAGTAGGCTCCTTCCCAGGTTTAGGGAGAGACACAATGACTGCTTCTAGCATTTCCTTCGGAAAATGACCCATGGTGACAGCCTGGTTATAAAGTTGAACCAAATAGGGGCTAAGGACTGGGTTGAGGGCTTTGTATACTCTGAGGAGAGTCCATCTATTCCGGGTGATTTACCTAGGAGTAGAGATTTAATGATATTTAGACATGTGCATTCGTTTTCGTCCGAATGCATTTTCGTCCGAATTTCAGGTATTTTCGTTATCGTTTTGACAAGCGATAACGAAAGTGCAGAATCCGAAAAACGAAAGATCCGACATAAACAAATGCTTTATTTTCATTTTCTTTGCTACAATAGTTCGATATAGATAGGAGATTCGACATGATGATGACAATAACAATCTGTGTCCATCAAACCTGTGGTCGAATGTGCCTAACCTTAAGTCTATTAGTCCAAGATTATTCTACATAGAGAGAAAAGATTCGACGTAGGGGAGAAAAGATTTGACATAGGGGAGAAAAGATAAATAAAAATAATGATGATGATGAATGTTATTGGCTGATTGTAACCAAAGAGGAGGAGCAGTAAAATAGCTAGAACTAAGTACACACGTACTTTGGCTTATGGTGTCTGTTGAAAGTTCTAAGAAGATTCGACGGAGCAGGTAAACTATATGGCGTCGTACAGCTTAGCTGCTCCGTCAAATCTTATTTGAACATTCTAAAGACACCATAAGCCTTCAATGACAGATTTGACCTTAATTTGCATTTTCGGACGAATGCAATTTTTAATGAAAAACAAATTGAATAAAAACGAATTTCGCGAGTAACTAAATAAACGTATTTTTCGGACGAAAACGAAATTCCGAAACAAAATATTTCAGTGTGCACATGTCTAACGATATTTATATTTTCTTGTTTTTCTATAGGGCGATTGAAGTGGTTCAATGAGGTTTCATCTAATACTGGTAGGTTAAATGTTTTAAGGAAGTTAGAGATTACCTCTGCATTAGGTTGTGGAGTGAAACAATCCTCCTTCAGATTATACAGTGAGGCATAATAGTCTCTGAATGTTTGAGCTATGTCTGATGGATTTAGGGCAATTTTACCTGTTTTGTGATGTTGAAGTTGTGTAATTCTTTTCTTAGCTCTCTTTTGTTTGAGTTACCAGGCCATCCTTTTCCCTGCTCTGTTGTTTTGTGAGTAGGCTGCTAAGTTAAGGCCTTTGATGTATTTATCGTGTTCTTTTATTAAAGATGCTCTGAGGTCCTCTCTGAGGAGCGTGAGTCTAGCCAGTAGTGTGTTTAGGGGGGATTTTTTATGCTGGTTTTCCAGTATAGCAATTTCAGCTAAGAGCATATTAATGTGTAGATTCCTTTTTTTCCTCTCTCTGGAGGCCATCTGTATCAACAAACCCCTAACGAAGACCTTGTGGGTGCACCAGAGGTTGAAGACACTGCTGGAGGAGTCTGTATTAAAGGTGAAGAACTCCTCCAGCCCTGCCCCTGCTCCGATACATAACCTGGGTGTGACAGTATATAGGTATTATTTCTCCACAATGACATAGGTTTACCTGCATGGCTCTCTGAAAGTTCAAGAGATATCGGGTATGATCGGACTATACAATATTGTGAATTTTTGCCTTTGTTACTCTCCGAAGAAGGTTTCTATCAGTAATAAAGCAGTATATTCTTGAATAGACGTTGTGAGGATTTGAGAAGAGTGTGTAGTCTCTCTCTGACGTATTGTGGTAGCGCCACGGGTCATGGAGTTCCTCCTGAAGCAGGAATTGTTTGGGTCTGGGTTTCCCTGCGGGATTCCTGGAAGTTGTATCCATCTCCGGGTCCATTGGGATGTTGAAGTCCCCACAAATAAGCAATTGGCCTTTTTGGATTGAGCGAGCTCTGGTCAAAGTTCTTCTGATGAATCTTATTTGGTGCCTGTTGGGTGCATAGATATTAACTAGGGTGTAGACCGTTCCGTTCAGTTCTGCAATCAGAATTACGTATCTGCCTTCGTCATCGATTAGTGAAGCATGTAGCTTAAAGGGTATTGAATCTCTTATTGCTATCATTAAACCTCTTTTCTTTTTCTTGAAGTTGGCTTGGAAAATGTGTGGGAATTGTTTGTGCGTACATCCAGGTGGTTTTGCTGCCAGGAAATGGGTCTCCTGTACACACAGTACGTCACATGAATGTTTTTTTGCCTCTTTCCATAGGGCCCTTCTTTTGAAGGGGCTATTGAGCCCTTTAGTATTCAATGATAGAAACTTAAGTACCATCAAATTTGGTTAGGATGCTAGTATTTGATCTGACATCATAGTGATTACGTTGTCAGTTGAGGATTATGCAAATGTGGTAACTGAAACAAAAAACGAGTAAAAAAGGGAAGAAAAACCGAGTACAGGAAAAGGTGTTGCTCCATTCAGGTTGATTAACAAGAACTTTTAGGGTACAGGTGGCTCCTGTACACATATCCAAGGGGGTTGTAACGTCCAAACGTACAGGATCATGGCACACAGTGCAGTTGATTCCTTTGTGCCAGCAGAGCCTATACTGTCGAGGCTTTAGTGCTGGGTTGAAGTATGGTCCTGAGAACTCAGGTATGAGTCGACGGGTCCGAGATGTCCTCGTCATCGCATGGGAGGAGACCCTATGTCTTCACTAGCTCCAAACCTTCCTCTAGAGTGGATATGATCAACGTTTTGTTATTTTGTTCAATGGACAACTTAGTCGGAAATTTCCATTTATAGAGAATGTTGTTGTTTCTCAAGATCTTGTTAATAGTGATGAGGTTTTTGCGCGCTTATATGGTTACTTGTGAGAGGTCTATGTATAGTGAGATTCCCGAATAGGGCTCAGGTAGAGAGTTGCGTTTGCGGGAGAAATACATGAGCTGGTCTTTTATGTGGAAGTAATGGATCCTTGCTATCACGTCTCTTGGAACGCGCTCTGGTAGGTATGACGGTTTGGGGAGGCGGTGAGCCCTATCAATCGCCAATTCATGGGATTTTGTTGATGGGAGCAGTTCAGCTATCATTTTCTGCAAGTATGGATGGAGCTCTGCTTGGGAGACCGATTCCGGAATACCTCTAAATTTCACATTGTTCCGGCGGGAACGGTCCTCGATATCTGCCATTTTGATTTTCATGTTGCGGCTTTCTTCTGCGAGATCCTCATGGGCATCTACCACTTCATTATGTGCGAGTGTGTAGTCTCTCAATTTATTCTCAATATGGTCTACTCTTTCCCCCAAGGCATCTATTTCCCTATTTGTTTGTCTCATAAATTTAGACATATCATGATGTAATGCTCCACAGAGAGTAATGAGTATAACTTTGAGTGCAGAATCTGTTATGGGCTGTCCCACAGTGGGAAAGGAATCCAGCTTCTCACTGAATCCATTCATTTCGCAGTGACTGTCAGTGTCTAAAGGGAAATCACTCACAGTATCACTGTCGGCTGTCAGTTTCCTCCTCTGTTTCACTGGACTGTTAAAGGCGGAAGAGGAGAGCGATCCCCGTTGTCCTGCACTGCTGACACAGTCTGCCTAGAGGGATTCTGCATAGATTCTGCCTCCCCCGTTCTCTGTGAGAGAACTGCGCTGGCGGCGCCATCTTGTGAGGACCGCGATCCCGCCAGGCTGTAGAAGTCCGTGAGCCTGCGGGGTCCTTCACATTCTTTCCTCTTCCCCCTCATAGCTCTGGCTTCTCTCTGGCTCTGCATCGGGTTTTGCTGCAGTTTTGGGGTACTGTAGGTCGCCTGTCAGATCCTGTGGAGCCGGAGCAGAATCACTGAGCGGCCATCTCCTTCGGCTGCCGGCCACGCCCCCTGCTAGTTTCTATTCTATTCCTCACGTTTTAGCTAGCATTGTGGTTACCTTTTTCCTAAACACTTTGCCATCCGATCTATGTGCTTTTGTTTTGGAGGTGTTAGATTACTTATTGTCATATCATTTTTTGTGTTTGATGGTACATACGATCTCCAAAAATGTGAGGCCATAATGGGGGTAAAGTTTTTGCCCTCACTCACCAACCTTTTCATGGGTCGGTGGGAGCTGTCCCACATCTTTGGAGATGGAAATCTCTTTGGAGACCAAATTGTACTTTATTTGAGGTATATAGATTATCTCATGTTTGTATGTAGAGGGAATTTTCAGGTAACATCATTTAACATTTCTGAATTATAATACTTGTAATCTAAAATTTACAGGACAGATAAGGTCAGGCACTATTGATTTTCTGGTTGTACGCTTATCACATTCATCTAATAGAGTAATCACTCAACTTTTTAGGTAACCACTAGCTGGCAAAAGTTTAATATTTGCCCAATCACTTTAAAACACACTATCAAACACACTATCAAGGGTATTCCAGTTGGCCAATTTTTCAGACTTCAGCACATTTATAGTGACCAACTTGACTATGAGAGGGAAGTCACTGCTCTATACAATAGAGTTTTGACTGGAGGGTACCCTAGATGGACTTTAGATAACATTCCATAGTCAGCAGCAAAAATAGAGTGGACTTATTATATAAAAAGGAGCCACATAGAAATAATTGCTTTAAAAGAAGATGCCCATTCCTGCTCATGTTTTAGATCGGTGTGATAACATTGTGGCTAGAAGAGCACGGTCTCTAGGTAATTCTTTATCACCTCATTTTTGTACACCTAGTTCTGTGTCTTCTCGCTCATTAACTTGGCTCCATCTTAAAGGGGACATTAAGTGTGGTTCCTTGGACTGTTCTAGTTGCTCCCATATACTTCTGGGGGATAATATATGCTCCACAGTTAATGGTGATTGTTTAAAGATCAACAATTTTTACAATTAAAACACTAAACATGTTGTTTATGTATTACATGTGGGGCATGCTCTATGCAGTATGTGGGAAAAACTATTCAAAAACTCAGGGACCGTTTTCGGGCATACCTTAGCAATAACGGTCCACTAATGTAGCACGTCATTTAAATTCACTGCATGGAAGTGACACTTTATTGGTACAAGTCCAGATAATAGAAAAAGTTAGGACATCTCTGAGAGCAGGGGATGCTTTGTATTATGAAGCTTCATACTAGGATTCCGAATGGCTTAAACTTTTAATGTGATGTTACTTACTATTATGAATGATAATATTTATTATTTTTTTTTCTTTTTGGTATCTCACATTTTAACATTCTTTGCTTCAAGTTTATTTTCTTTTGGTATTTTCCTTAGTCTTCATGGTTTTCTATTGAATTTAATTTTCCAACATATTTAACAGATTGCTGTTCAATGAATCCTGGGACTACAGTGCCTTGAAAAAGCATTCATAACGTGTTGTACGTCACCGCGTTCTGGACGGTCGGAATTTGGTGTGACCATATGTATGCAAGACAGCTTGAGAGGAATTCCATTGGAACTCCGTCGGAAAAACCTTCAGAGTTTATTCCGATGGGAAAACCGGTAGTGTGTACAGGGCATAAGAGTCTGCAAAAGACTTGAGATTGAGGTGAACCTTCACCTTCCAGAGGGACAACGACCTTAAACATACAGCCAGAGCTACAATGTAATGGTTTAGATCAAAGTACTTTTTAATGTGTTAGAATGGCCCAGTCAAAGTCCAGACCTAAATCCAATTGAGAATCTGTGGCAAGAAAATTGCTGTTCACAGATGCTCTCCATGCAATCTGACAGAGCTTGAGCTATTTTGCAGTGAAGAATGAGCAAAAATGTCACTCTCTAGATGTGCAAAGCTGGTAGAGACCTACCCAAAACGACTTACAGCAAAAGGTGGTTCTACAAAGCATAGACTCAGAGGGGATGAATACAAATGCATACCACACTTTTCAGATATTTATTTGTAAAAAATATTTGAAAACCATTTATCATTTTCCTTCCACTTCACAATTATGTGCCACTTTGTGTTGGTCTATCACATAAAATCCCAGTAAAATACATTTAACTTTTTGGTTGCAACATGACAAAATGTGGAAAATTTCAAGAGTATGAATACTTTTTCAAGGCACTGTATATGGTATAGATTATATCTTATAAATTATGATACTACTTTATTTTCTTGTTATCCCTTCCCCCTTTTTTTGGGTTGCTCCAAGGGTTTTTTCTGTACAATACCTTACATACAGTACAGCCCATGGATTGCTATTTTTTGCTAATTATTGGCTAATTGGCTTTACATGCACAATATTTTTATTCTTAATATGTGGTCTACATCTATATACTTACCGTTTGTTATTCTCTTTTCGGAGCATTATGGGCAGGATTCTTTTATCTTTCAAATAGTATATTTAGAGCCTGTGTTTCACTTAATGATTAACTGTTCTGCATAATTTGAATATCCTGCACATATATATTTATTATATTTAGTAATACGACTGTTTTTCTTATGCTTTCATTACCCATGATAGGTGACACCCATGGAGGTTCCTATGAATTTCTCCTTCCGTTGTCTACACTTATGTTAGCTTGTATCACGTGCCTGGTGCTAGAGGCCAATGGAGAGAGAGGGCTTCCCTTGCGGCTAACTTCCAGACCCCCTGAGGGTGGAAACAGGAGAGGTCAGGCCCAAAGTAGCACAGGTCACCTGCTGGACTGTATGCAGTAGGTTCCAGAGTACAGCAGGTGTGCTGTAGTAGAATCAGCAGACAGGTGGTGCCCGTAAGGTGTTGCAGGATTCAGATAATGCTGAGACTGGAGTGTAGTTAGAAGGAAGCCTAGGTCATGAGCCAGGAGGGTAGTGGAGCAAACATGGTCAGGTGTATAGCCGGGGTCAAACACAGGAAGCAAACAGGAGGCAGGTCAAGGACAAGCCGGGTCGGTAACAGGAGACACAGAAACAGGAATATCACAGAGATAATGCACTGGAGGAGCTGAAGATCAACCAGCAACTAAAGCCACTAGCAGACTTCCTTAAATAGGCCCATGTGACCTGCTAGAAGAGATGTTGGGTCCTAAAGTCCTTCTCCTGCCATAAGTGCTGGTGGAATTACTGGGTCCTAAAGTCCTTCTCCTGCCATAAGTGCTGGTATAGATGCTCGGTCCTATAGCCCTTCTCCTGCTGTTGGTTCCTGACAGCTTGTTTGTAACAACTTTCAAAAGAAATTTGTCTATTCTTTCATTTTTACCCTTTTTGTTTTTTATATACATTATACAGTATGTAGTCAACTTACATTTTTTTGCTAGTACATGTTATCTATGTTGACTCTGTCTTAAAGCGGCTTACTCCCAGCACTGATTAAGCTCATCTGTTATTTAGATATTTAAGAGTCAATTGTACAGGTGCTTTGAGAGTTATTATTAAGTGATTTGGTTCGTGAAACCTGTTATGCCCCGTACACACGGTCGGATTTTCCGACGGAAAATGTGTGATAGGACCTTGTTGTTGGAAATTCCGACCGTGTGTGGGCTTCATCACACATTTTCCATCGGATTTTCCGACACACAAAGTTTGAGAGCAGGCTATAAAATTTTCCGACAACAAAATCCGTTGTCGGAAATTCCGATCGTGTGTACACAAATCCAATGGACAAAGTGCCACGCATGCTCAGAATAAATAAAGAGATGAAAGCTATTGGCCACTGCCCCGTTTATAATCCTGATGTACGTGTTTTACGTCACCGCGTTCAGAGCGATCGGAATGTCCGACAACTTTGTGTGACCGTGTGTATGCAAGACAAGTTTGAGCCAACATCCATCGCAAAAAATCCTAGGATTTTGTTGTCGGAATGTCCGAACAAAGTCCGACCCTGTGTACGGGGCATTAGCCTTGCTGCAATTGTGCTGGTGTATCATTAATTTTTGATGTTATATGTGGATCTTAATGAATAAAGCACTGAATTTTCTAAACATTGGAGTGTGGTCAAAAGATGTACATACACATGAAGAGGCTTTACAATTTCTACAAGACAAAATTGATGATTTGGAAAATAGATCCAGGAGAAACAACCTCCGCATTATTGGTGTTTCAGAATCTTTCAAACCTGACTCCTTGTTGTCACTAAGTTCCTCTAGGATTCCTAATGTGCTAGGAATAGGCACACACTGTCCAGTGGAATAAGCGCACAGAATAAGACCCCCAAGACCGGTCATTGTTTGCTACTTAAACTATGAGGCTAAACAGTTAATACTGCAAAAGTTCAGACACCAACACACTTTGCAAATAGAAGGTCAAGAGCTCTTATTATTTGCTGATTATTCAGCTGAGGTGTCCCACAAACATAAAGCTTTCTCTCTGGTCTTTACCTCTCTTTTTCAACAACATGTTAAATTTACACTAGCTTGCTATGTGGTCCTTCACCTCACAATGCCAGAAGGTGAGCGGATGACATACAGTATTTCTCTCACCCTTGGAAGCGGAACAGTTCCTGAACTCTTCCAGCTTACTTTCAGAGGATGCCACCTCACAGGGCAGAAAGGTGTCCTTGTCCCACAAAGCTCAGCACAGCCCCAACAAGGAAATAAAATTAAGTATGGATCTTCTTTCAGCCATTGGATGCTCACTTGATCAACACTTCAGGGACATACTGTATCTTCTCTTTGCGTCTCTTTTACTTCCTCGCTAACCACACAAGGAGAGACTACTCTAACCAGTGAATGAGTATGTACATAAGATGTTTCAGTTTATTGGATCAACATAGCTATATGGTTATACTGTATACTGTATATGCAGTATGTATAGCTCAGTCTGCATGAATCCTCAGCCCCACAGTGAGAGGAGACGCTCTACCCAACTACATGGCTATTTCAGGGCTTATGCTTTAAAAAAAAAAAAAACCTGGTATTAACCCCTTCCAACTCGTGGCAGCTAAGGGCTTGAGGGACCTCTTGCTCACATGTTCTTCCATGTGGAAAAAAAGTGAAGCTGTTGATGTACATAGTTTTATGAGAAGGATGTTCCCTTCACTATCATTGGCGCTACACTGGACCCCATTTTCTGGTCCTTGGGCTCCCCTATTCTTCTTGATACCCCCATGTTAAACATAGGTCACCTGTTCTTTTCTCTATTGCCTACAGAGTTGGCTATTTACTTTAAACAAATCTTTCTTACTAAAACTACCTCTCTCTATGGCCACCATAAAAATGGTATCATGGAATGTAAATGGCCTACACTCCCCCACTAAAAACATGAAGGTATTATGCCACCTCAAATGATTGAAAACAGATATTGCCTTATTACAGGAGACCCATTTGCCAGCCTTTGATTTTTATCAATTGAAAAAACTTTGGGAAAATGAAGTGGTAGGGTCCCCAGCAGTAGGCCGTAGAGGTGGAGTTATCATATTGCTGCATAAAAATCTACCATGCACCATACAATCGGTTGCTCGAGATGAGCTAGGACATAACGTGTCTTTACATCTGGGTTTCCCCTCTCCAGAAACTACAAATCTCCAATGTCTATGCACCCAATTCTCTGGGCATGACCAAATGGCTTATGCAACACCCAATGCCACTACACATAGTAGGGATAACTTTAAAACTGTAATGCTCCCAGATGAAAACCGTAGATCTCACAAGCGCAAATATGCTGAATTGGATAAACTATCTTCACCCTGGGAATCCCCACTGACATCCATGTTGTCAGCCCTGAATATGATAGACACTTGGTGTCTTAGTCATCCTTCAGACAGAAAGTATACCTTCTACTCCCTTTCACATAACTCCAGAGTGAACTACCTATTCTATTCCTCCTTACTACTCCCTACTATTCGAGATTCCCATATAGATGAGTTGCTTATTTTGGACTATTCCCAAATAACTTTAACCCCAGATGTTCTACAGTCGCACACAACCCCCAGATTATGAAGACTTTTTAGAGCACATGCACACAGCCTAGACAGATTATGTAACAAACAATCAGGAACACACAAATGACTCGATACTATTTTGGGAAGCAAGCAAGTCTGTTCTTCGGGACAAGATAATAGCATATACATCATCTTTTAAAAAAGCCTCATTACACAATTACAAGCGGGCCAGTGAAACTGTTCATCGGGCACAACATAATTTGGCCAGCTCTGATTCCCAGGAGTACAAGAAAACTTGGCATTAAGCCAAGCGTCATATTGATCTCTGGGTGGAACAACAACAAAAGATAAAATGATCATACTTAGAAGTAGAATTACATAAATTCGGCAACAAGTTGGGCACGCTGCTGTTTAGACTTACCAAAGACCCATATAAAAGTACCCATATTTTGGATCTAAGAAACAAAGCTGGCCAACTTAGCCAGTCCTTCACAGAGATTACTCAAACTCTGGAAGCCTATTACACTACCCTATACTCTGAAGACTTAGAGTAAACTATAGATCAGGAAGCCGCCCATTCATTTTTGGACAGCTTAAAGTGGAGTTCCACACATTGTTTAGTTTATTAAAAGTCAGCAGCTACAAAAAGTGTAGCTGCTGACTTTTAATAAACAGACACTCACCTGTCCCACAGTCCAGCGATGCGCCTGCCTGAAGCCTTGCTCCTCCCCTCCTCCTCTCTGCCAGCGCTGTCATAGCCACTGTGGGCACCCGGCCGTGACAGCTTTCGGCTTCATGGCCAGGAGTGCACTGCACATGCACGAGTCGCACTGCGCTCTGCTAGTGGCCAGGCAATCTTCTGGGACCTGTCACATGTCCCAGAAGATTGCTGGCAGGGAGGGGCCGCCTATGGGGAGCGGAGGAGTCACCCAGGCAGCCAAGAGCAGGAAGAAGGAAGTGGGACAGGAAGTCCCACTCTAAACTAAGTATCCAACCCCCCCAAAAAAATGACATGCCAAATGTGCCATGTCAGGGGGTGAGGAGTGCTTAAAGAGGAAGTTCCACTTTTAGCTGGAACTCCGCTTTAACACTTCCTAATCTCACAAACTCACAGCTTGACAATCTTAAAGCACCTATATTCTCAGATGAAATACTCACCACAATTAAATCATTAGTAAAACAGAAAGCCCCAGGTCCAGACAGCTATACTGAGGAGTTTTACAACAAAAAAATTCTACCCAGTCTTCTATATCCTTATATAATGAAACATTGGAGGGAAATAAAAGCATGCCCATGGAATGCCAGGCATATATTAGACTCCTTGCCAGGAAGGATAAAGATCCTATGATGCCATGCTCATACTGACCAATCTTGTTATTAAATATTGATGCCAAAATCTATTCTAAAATCATTGCATCAAGGCTGCCACCTACCCTCCCCTAATTTATCCATCCCATGCAAGAAGGCTTTGTCAAGGACCCTTCCGCAACCTTTAACATCCAGAAAGTCCTAACTGCTCTTGAGCATGCAAAAACACATCCCTCGGGAAAAACTATTGTGACCCTATATGCGGGGAAAAGCTTTTGAAAATGTTATCCTTAATTGGCTTTTCCTAGACCTGAAGACATTTGGCATTGCAGGTCATATGGTGGAGTTTCTTTGTATGCTAGCCCATCAGCCTGCATCATCACCTTGGCGGGTATGTCAGTTAATATACTCCTACATAGGAGTACTAGGCAGGGTTGCCCACTTTCCCCTATGTTCTTAAATCTCTCTCTAAAGCCTATTCCAGATTTCTGCTGACTTGAGCCCCATGTAAAGTATTCATATAGGGGAAGAAGAGCTCTGTATGGCATTGTTTGCGGACGACATGATCATTTTCTCTTCTAATACCTCCTCCAATCTGGTCACCCTACGTTCCTTATTAGATACATTTTGCACAAAGTACTACCTCTTACATCGATTACCTAATCGTAGTGGGACACCTCTTCCCCATTCCCATTAGCAAAACATAGCATCACCTATTTAGGCATTTGAATAGGGAAGGAAGCCTCATCATTATACCACCTTAAATTCCTATTGCTTCTTAGTGCTACTTAGCAAAATCAGGAAAGAATTAGAGGTTTGGGTGACTCTACCCTTGTTACTCTTCAGCTGATGCCATCTGGTCAAAATAGTAAGCTTTCCCTGCCTTCTATACCCTTTGCAAACAATTCCCATCTTCTTGAAACATAAAGATGTGCAAACCCTCGACAGGGCCATTTCCTCCTTTTTATGGTGCACAAAGAGGCCACGTATGGCCCTAACAAAGGTGCATCTTCAAAAGAGTACAGGAGGAGCTGGTTTACCTGATCTTAGGATGTATAACCTAGCCTGCTTACTTAGGTATGGTCTATACTGGATCTCTCGCTCATCTGTTTATGCCAGTTATACTCTGGAATCCAATATTGTCTACCCTTTACCAACTTTCAGGGGTGCTCCATCGTAAATCGAACTTACAACATATTTTAATTCAGGATACTGTCATTGCTTGGAGGGAGATCAGGAAGAAACATATACCATATATTTCACGCTTCCTCCTGTTGCACGGAAATCCAATGTTCCCACAAGTCGTGGATTATAAAGAATATGATCTCTGGTACACTGTAGGATTAACTAAAGTGACATCTTTACTCAATATGAACACTAGAGATGGGCTGAACACCCCTTGGTTTGGTTCACATCAGAACTCCAGAACATAGCAAAAACTCAGAGCCAAACATTGAACCCCTTTGAAGCCTATGGGACCTAAACTTGAAAAATCAAAAGTGCACATTTTGAAGGCTTATATGCAAGTTATTGGCCATAAAAAGGGTATGGGGGCCTAGGTACTACCGTAGGTGGCATGTATTAAGTAAAAAAAAAAAACTTTTAAAGTGGTTGTTAAGCCACTGCAATAAAAACATACCATCCCCTCTGTAAAATAACATTATTGAGCCCAGTGCTTGTGGTATATAAAAAAGTTACTGATCTGTACCTTATATCATATCATCTCCCGGGGCTCACGTGACTCCTCGGCTCTCTCCTCTGCCTGTTGACAGCTATAGTGGGAGGAGCTGAGAACTCCCACTGACATCATCCGAAGAGGAGGGGAGAAGAGAGGAGAGAGAGCCCTGGAGTCACGTGAGCACCGGGAGATGCTGGGATATAAGGTACAGATCGGCAGCTTTTTTATATAACACAGACACTGGGGCACATAATGTTATTTTACAGAGGGGAGTGTATGTTTTTATTGTAGTTAGGATAGCAGCAGGAGGGTAGAGCTGGGGAGTGGACAGAGCTGACAGGCCAGGAGGGGAGGGGGGAGAGGATGGGGAAAGCAGACAGGAGAGCTTGTTAAATGAAAATGAAGAAAAGGAAGAGGTAGCATCAGGAACAACACCCTCTTCCTCCCCTGAGCCCAAATGAAACAGAGAGTATTCAGAAAAGATTTAAGCCTAAGTCACAGAAGTTCCCCCCCTTAAAATCTTCCCCATGTATTTGGGCATTTCTGACCCAGGTCACCAAAGCAGTGAAAAAACTCCATCTTCTAACTTTATATGAAGGAAATCTTAATCGGAAACAACTTCAAGCATTAAATCAACTGTGCGATAATCCATCATTAGTAATTAAGCCAGCCGATAAGGGTGGCAATGTGGTGGTGATGGATAAACAGTTTCGAAAAGTTTCAGTGAAAATTTGCTAAACTAATTGCACAAGCCTCTCAAGAGTGATTGACAAGGAGACTTATGAGTTCCTTGTAGTTAAACATCCCAAAATACCAGTATTTTGCATACCCTAGTGGGAGTGACTCTCCCTGAGGGAGCTGCCCTTATAGCAATCAATGTGGAAGCATTATATTCTAGTATCCCACATGATTGTGGGTTACAAATAATCAGCTCATTTCTGCGGACAACAGATAAGTACCAGCGACCTCTGAATGAGTTCATATTAGAATTATTGGAACACATTTTTCATAGTAATGTGTTCACTTATGATGGCTCCCACTACCTCAAGGTCCAGGGTGTAGCTATGTGACCTCTTGTGCCCCCTCTTATGCTTGCCGGGGGGTGGGAGCTACATCTCTTTGCCAGGGAGGACTTGTCGATGTACCTGTGCCATGTCCTAATCTGGCACAGGTACATCGACGACATCCTCATGGTGTGGATAGGACCACATGTGGAACTTTTAGCATTTTTGGACAAACTAGAAGATAATGCTTTCAATCTCCATTTCACCCATACCATATCTAACAGTGTCACTTTTTTAGATCTTAATGTTTCCATTCAACCTGATGTACAAGTGGTTAAATCATTGTTCAGAAAGGAAACGGTGGGTAACACCATCCTAAGGGCTAACAGCCCAAAAACCCCACCAATCTAATTAAAAGTATTTGAAAGGAAGAAAAAAGTCCTGGATGGCCGCACACCGCTAAGGGCATCTATATTGATATAGTAAAATCCAATACAGTCACTTCATATGCAAGAGAAACAGGGAAAAGCAGTTGACGCGTTTCGCATCATGTAGTGATGCTTAATCATAGCTATGATTAAGCATCACTACATGATGCAAAACATGTCAGCTGCTTTTCCCTGTTTCTCTTGCATATGACGTAACTGTATTGGATTTTACTATATCAATAAAGATGCCTTTAGCGGTGTGCGGCCATCCAAGACTTTTTTCTTCCTTTCAAGTTTGTGCAGATCCAGCACCTGCAAGTTCATAATAGGGTGGGCGCTTCTAAAGGTCTGGGGCTTTTGAAGAGGCAACCTTTTCTTCTAATTAAAAGTATTCCCTATGGACAATACTTACACATTAAGTACAACTATTCTAATACACAAGATTTTGAGAGGGAGACTTTGGCCCTCAGAGCTAGACTCATTACACGGGGATATAGTAAAGATTGTCTGAAAAAGGCTTATCAAAAAGCTTGCTGTCGCCCACGTTTGGAACTTATTTTTAAACTGAATGTTCGGGACCCCCGAATGAGTGACACTGTCAAATTTATCACTATTTATACTTACCACCATAGTATAATTAGATGACAAGCAGTTAAAAAATGCTGGTACCTTTTGAGTACTGATTACATCATAGGGGAAACATGTTAAATTGAGTACGGAAATAGGGTTTAGACGTTGCAGGTCCTTAAGAGACAAACTAGTTCACTGCCACTCCACACAACATCCATTGATACAGGAGGGCCCTCTGGGTACCTTCAAATGTGGAGATTGCCCCGAATGCCCTTACAATGTGACACACATGTATTACCCAATGGGGAAAGATATAGGCCCTTGTACCATGTAAACTGCACCACGACGGGGGTGGTCTATCTCATGACCTGTAATTGTTTTACATGGGAAAGACCAAACATCCCGTTCACAAACGCATCCATGACCATTTATTTTATGTACCAAAGTTAAACACCCCAATTGGACTCTAAAACATAACTATAATACTCTAGCTATGAGTTTTATGGCATTAGATAATGTACGAGGGGATCCTAGAGAGGGAGATTTTGATAAATTGGTCCTACAACGTGAAACTAGATGGATCCATCGTTTAAAGGCTCTCACCCCTCCATGATTGAACAATGTGATCAGTTTTACACCATTCTTTTAAGTGTTATTGGTTAATGTTTACTGTATACTGGTGTCCTTTGCCCTGTTGCTCCCCTGTGGCCTTCTGGGTCACTATGTTGCTGGGGCTTCATTTTTCTAGTGTGCTATGATGTGATCAGCTCTACATGTCTCCTTTAATCATCATGTGCGGAGATGTGCTTCGACCTATAACCCTGTTTCAGGCCCTTTCATGAATCGCCATGTTGCTTCATATGTATGGGTTAAATATGTGGGACCCTTTAAATTGTCAATTGATGACAATGTTTGTAACTAATCATAGGTTATATTTAATTTTAACAACGGTATATATTACATTGTGCATGTAAAATTTCTCCCCTATCAGTGGCTGCGATAAGGTAATCCAGGTATGGGCGTTGCCCTTCCTCAAGAGGGTGAGTTATGATCTGGGCGGATGTGGCTGGTCACAACCCCTGCCCCCCTCCCTCATCCCTGTGTGCGAACATGCCCCCATCTCCAGACTGTGCTGGCTATCCTGGGGTGGGGGTAGCCTTGTCAACCACTCCTCCTTGTTCCCAGAATGCCTGTGTGCCGAGCTGCGAGTTATGCCCATCACATGACGCATGATCGTGTCACAGCGCATGCACCAGTTCTGAAGCCGCCGCGACATCTTGGTACAGATTCAGCATCCAGATAATTGATTCTGGCCGCCAGACCACAGCTGGGGACGTTTTAGAGAAATTTAGTTCCTTTATATGGCGCAATGGGTTTCAGGGTATCTCTCTCTCCTCTCTACAGCCTGTAAATAGGCTAAAGACTTTTTTGGCAGTGTGGGATTGACACAGGTAGGACATATCTTTGGAGGGCTGCTCTTTCTAGCAACAAGGCTCCTTAACAAAGTAAGAGTTTATTTATCTCTTTGTCTAAATCTGCAGATTATGTCAACCTCTGCTCAAACTAGACAGCACATGGCTGTCAGCGTTGGATTTTGCTGTGTTTGAAATATCTACCAACAGCATTACCTTTCCCCCTTTCTTGTCTTTGTGTTAGGTTCCTATTAATATCAGCTATTTAATTACTGTGTAAAGGTGGTGTGGTTTTACAGAGGAATGTTACTCTGTTTACCAGTAACAGTACCATAATTACAGCTATTATTATTAGTAGTAGTACAACATCACCATCACTATTATTGAATTACTATTATAATATCATTATTATTCCCCTTGAGTTGATGTGAGAAATTAAAATTAAATTTAAATGGTTATTTTATAGACTGAATGTGAGGAACCCAAACTAAACATATGAGAGAAGTACTTGCGTCCTCTGGTTAATGGACCACCTGTGTCACCATGATAGCAGAAATGACTTAAATGTTTAAATATTTTTTTATGGCTGCAATACATAAGATAAATATTGATTTTTTTAAATTTTGAGTTAAGGATATGTCTACAATCAAGGTATGTGTGACTTAATCCCTGATGGAGTCCCATAGGAGGAGGGCACACACAGCCTATTTTGAATATTAGATACATTAATAATAAATAAATGAAGGTTTGAGGGGTATCTCTGGCATCCACCAACTGAAAGAACTAGTGAAATATTAAATAAATATTAAATCTAACTATTATAAACTTGGAGGTTGGAGGAGGAGGAGAAAGGGGGAGGGAGATTCCATCCCCTTGGGACCCCTGTGCCATGTATAGTTGGACTGTGAGGAATACCTGGATGCATGTTGCAGTCTTTGGGCAGGAGTTATAGCATGATGTATGGAAATGTATTATATTGATATGAATACTTAAGATCAATTTTGTTACTCTATTTAGATGGCAGCAATTCAAGTCTGCTAATTCCTGATGAAGAGGACCATGTCCCCGAAATGCGTTAAGCAGAAAGACTTGTTACAAATCACTGCATTGGTTAAAAATTGACCGTTTTATGGCTGTATTTTTATATGTCTATTCGATGTTGAAAAATATCTTTTAAAAATGAAATTAAATAAAATGTTATAACTCTTACTAAAAAGTTGTGCCTCAAAAGTCCCATATGTTACTATAGTTTCGTTAGACAGCAGAGCTACGGATGACAGATGGTCGTAACCTGACCATGGTGTCAGGGCTCAGCAGCCATGATAAATTGTGGTCAGATTACAGGGGGGAGGGCACAGCCAAGCAGGATCAGCCAGGTTTTTGAGGTAAAAGAAGGGCCCAAATTACACAGCAGAAGCACAGTGCTGTTTTTCATGGGAACATGATCTGTTATTTTTTTTTAGGGTAACAAACACTTTAAAAAAGTCATTTTTAAAGGAGCAGTGATTTTGATGATGCTTAAAGTGAAACAATAAAAATGAAAAAAATCCTTTAAATATAGTGCCTGAGGGGGTTCCCTTAGTCTGCCTATAAAGTGGCGCATCTGTACCTTGTATAGAACCTACTGCAGAAAAACTGACATTTCTAGAGAAAAAAAAATTACATTTAAATTACTGGCAATACAATATTATTGCCAGCAATAGAAAAATCAGAAAAATGAGTGAGCGCCCCCCCAAACCATACCAGGCCACATACCTTCAACATGGGGGGGGGGGGTACTTTGAAGCAGGGGGCTTCCCGACAACCCTGGGCTGTGGTTGTGGGGGTCTGTGGGCGGGGAGCTTATCAGAATCTGGAAGCCTCCTTTAACAAGGTCCCCTTTGTTAATGATTACAGCCTACCCATTCTCCAAAAAGTGTCAAAAAAATAATAAAAAACACAGAGACAGTTTTAGGCAATTCCTTTATTAAAAATAAAAAAAAACAATGTCCCCCAATGTAACTCCATCATCAATTATGATGCCGCTGACACCGCCGGACATGAAAAAAGAACATTAAAAAAAGCTCAGCTGTCAATGAAGGCTAACCACCTACTGCAGGTTCTGCCATTTGACAGTTCTTATATAGGTAAGCATCAGTCGGTGACATCACAAGGAGGTGGTGCATCAGGTGATGTCGCCAGGTTGCTCTGTTCCTTACCCATATAAGAACTGTCAAACAGCGATGCCTCCAGTAGGTGGTTAGTCTTCGCTGACAGCGGAGGCTTTTTTTTTTTCTATTATTGAGTCGTCGGTGTCATGATTGATGATAGATCTACATCATGGGGAACATTTTTTTTTAATTTTTTCATAAAGGGATTGTCAAAAACGGTTTATGTGTTTATTGTTTTTTACACTTTTTCAGGGAATGGGTAGGGGTACTATGTACCCCATACTAATTCACGTGGGGGTCGGGATCTGGGGCCCCCCTTGTTAAAGGGGGCTTCCAGATTCCAATAAGCCCCCCACCCACAGACCCCTACAACCACTGCCCAGGGATGTCGGGAATATGGGGACAACGTGCCTTGGGGTGGGGGGGCGAACCCCCGTCTTAAAGCACTCCCCATGTTGAGGGCATGTGACCTGGTATGGTTCAGGAGGGGGGCCGTTTGCTCGCCCCCCTTTCCTTGCCTGTGGGGCTAAATGCTCAGATAAGGGTCTGGTATTGATTTTGGGGGGACCCCTTGCCTTTTTTTTTTCAATTTTGGTGTGGGGTTCCCCTTATGATTCATATCAGACCCGAAGGGGCCTGGTATGGATTGGGGGCCCCCATGACATTTTTTTCACTTTTTTTACTGCGACAATGTTTTTTTTTATTCAGCTGTTAGCAGGGAAGCCCATTGACAACTGATGACTCATCAGTTGTTAAGGACGCAGCGGCCATCTTCCCGACTCCGCTCCTTAACAATCAGCTTTTACTGTGCCCTGATTGTGCAAAGCTTTGACCAATAAGGGCTTAGAATGGCCTGTGCAGCACGCCCAGTAAATTTGGGTGTTCGCCAAACAGGCGATGGCCCGAAACCATTCGCCCAATACTAATGGAAACTATGACACCCAAACCCTTTGGGGAACTAGAAACAGAATACCATCTTCCTCCAAAACACCTTCTCTATTACCACCAGGTGATTTCCTACATTTCCACCTGTTCCAGGGATGCTTAAAAAAGATTCCAGCCCTCGATGATCGCTTACTCAACAAACATACTCTATCTCAGATACTTACAAATCACTACAATCTGTTGTAAACAACACCACACCTGAAGCGTTCTTTTGGGAAATGGCACAATGACTTCCCCAATGATGACTTGGGGAATAAGCTACTGGAAGGTTATCTGAAAGTTTGTAGATATATCACCAATGAAACGTGGAGAGAAACACAACTTGAGTTGATTTATAAAGTGTCTATTCTGTTTCTATCTTAAAAATCATTAACCTACCTTCTAGCATGCCCACAATGCGGTCACCCCAAGCCATCGCTATCGCATAGATTTTGGCAATGTCCTCCAATCTCTGTTTTTTGGGACCAAATAATCAATTTTGTGCTTGGTGTTACAAGCCCTTGCATCTCCAAACACCTCTTTTACTGTTATTTAGCCACAATGTGGACAAGCACACTAACCCAGGTAAACCAAGCCACAGTATTCCACAGTAGATACATCTTTATCTTTTGGTTGTCAGGAAAACCATCCTTCCTAAAAACACCCTTTACTGTCATGACGGTCAAAAAAAGAACTCTCTACAGAGAGAAATTGAATACAGAGACTCAAAATTACATCCCCCACCAAAATGTTTTTATGAGGTGGTGCTCCTACATAGAATATACCTTTCCCCCATTGAAAATAATGTTGTTAATATCTTCTTTTCAATACATGGACTGGTATCTCAAGGCCTCTCTGACCCAAATTGAAGATCCCAGTTATTATTTATTATTATTATTATACAGTATTTATATAGCGCCAACAGTTTACGTAGCGCTTTACAACTTGAGGGTAGACAGTACAAATACAGTACAATTTGATACAGTAGGAATCAGGGGGCCCTGCTCCTTAGAGCTTACAATCTAAAAGGGAAGGTCAAGAGATACAAGAGGTAATAACTGTGGGTGATGTGCTGATTGAGAAGATAAATGTACAGTTGTTAGGTGGGGGCCAGATAGGCTTCTCTGAAGAGATGAGTTTTTAGGGATCGTCTGATAAAGTAGGAGAAAATCGGACGGATTGGGGTAGAGCATTCCAGAGGATGGGGGAGGCTCTGGAGAAGTCCTGAAGGCGAGCATGGGATGAGATGACAAGGGAGTTTGAGAGCAGGAGGTCTTGGGAGGAGCGAAGAGAACGATTAGGTTGGTATTTTGTGACTAGGTTAGAGATGTAGCTGGGGGCCAGGTTGTGGATGGCTTTGTAAGTTATAGTTAGTATCTTGAATTTAATTCGGTGACTGAGTGGCAGCCAATGGAGGGATTGGCAGAGGGGTGTAGCAGACGCTGAGCAGTTTGTGTGGTGGATGAGCCTGGCAGCAGCGTTCATGATGGACTGAAGTGGGGATAGCCTATTTAGAGGTAAACCAATGAGGAGGGAGTTGCAGTAGTCAAGGCGGGAGATGACCAGGGAGTGGATTAGAAGCTTTGTGGTGTCATTGGTTAGGAAGGGGCGTATCTTGGAGATGTTGCGAAGACTGAGGCGGCAAGCTTTGGATAGTGATAGAATGTGGGGTCGAAAGGTTAGTCCAGAGTCCAGGATTACACCTAGGACCTTGGCGTGGGGAGATGGGTTGATAGTTGAGCCGTTGATCTTGACAGGGAGATCAGGGGAAGTGGCACCTGAGGGAGGAAATATCATGAGCTCGGTTTTGGACGAATATGTGACGAACGGGGGTGTCAGATCCCTGCCCTCCTCGCTAACTTGCAAGGAAGGACCGGCCAACCTCACACCACGCTGTCACTTACGTAACAATGCCACTCTCAGCTGCGCCAAGCACAAAGATTTTCCAGCTTGCAGGACCACAATCTAGGGGCGAGCAGCCTGAGAGTGATTGTCACTGAGCTAATTACACAATTAACCCTTTAACTGCCACCACCCCCCGTTTAAAAGACTGAGCCGGGGAGACTCGTAATTTTGCAATACCAATTATAATTTTAGAATAAGCGTCTGCCACACACACTGCCACCACAGACAGGTCTGCTCAGAGTCTTACTCTACAACAGTAGCGCCCTTCAAGAGGCAAGTTCGTTTATAGCTTGCAATAAGAGCTTTAGAGACAAGGTTAACACTTTTCCACATCCCAGTTCCTTGATTTGTATCTTTCAGCCTAACTATTCATTTTGCATGCATCTTCATTTCTACTGTCAGACCCGTGTTCCTTGGGACAGACCATCTTAGCAGTTTATGCCTTATTTATATGGTTAATGTAGAAGCATAGATAAGAATAACAATTGCAAAGAGTTTACTGATAAGTGTCCCACAAGGGTATGACATAACGTTAACCAGTTAAGAATTATCCAAACTGTAGGTTGGCTTTCTCCTCCTGTACCATGCAAGACAGCTAACCACTATACTGATATTAGTACCACTTATGTCTTAACACAAGTATGTCAAGATTTTCTCTGACTGTGAATTCTAGAAAAGCAGAATGTATCAATATACTCTTTAGTTTTCATACTACAAGACCACATTATTTTGTCATCACTAAGTTGGAGGAAATTGTTCACATGTCCTGCTTATGGGTTTTCATCATCTGGGGGTAGGGAGTGGGATAGGAGTGGTTGGAGTCTCTGATGTGATTCCAACAATAGTGCTGCTAGACCTATCTTTGGGATCTTAGTCTCCTTCAATAACACTTAGATTTCACCAACTGGACCGCCTGGGCATACCAACGTACTCTGTAAAGTAAATGTAGGTGTTGCTTCTTGGAAAATGGGGATGGAGAGAAGGGGAGTGGAAGTGGGTTGCAGTTGCTCAGTTCCTTTAGCGAGGGAGATGGTTATCAAATAACCATGTTGTATGAATTGTTACCCTATATATGCATGTCTAATCTAACAAATGTAATTGTGAAATTTTAAGACAATGTATTGCCAGTGTTAGAAGTAACTCATACTACTATCCATATCCCCTTTTTATTGTTCTGACCCATTGGCCTCTTCCGAGCCTCCCCATTCTTCTTGGGCACTGCAGTTTAACCCAAGTCTGGAGAAGTTTAGAAGCCCAGTCTTCCTGAGAAAGAAGAGAAACACAAGATTTACTGGGACAATGGAAAGCTGTAAAGGAAGGAAATGTTTACTGACAAAAGGCTGTTCATTGTACTTGACCAATTTAGGGGACACTTTTTGAAGGTGGTGGATAAAATTCCTCTAACTGGTCACTTAAAAATTGCTAAGACTAGAGCCTGTGTGAAGCAGAATTTGCTTACAGACATTGCCAACCACCGTTGGCACTGTGTAGCCTGCCAGTGGGTTGGCAAGGCAGGAGATATTCACAGGAGTATTCACTTTTCTGTAACATTTGTTTGTGATTCACGAACCTTTTAAGAAGGTGACCATGGATATCTCTTGGCCACTAGCCATCCTCAGTGGTTCAGGCAAATGATACATCTAGAGGCTGTGGCATTATCCTCCCTCAGGGTGGACAAGGTCACTGAGGCTTTGCAGGAAATCTTTATGAAAGTCAGGTTCTCTGCAGAGCTTCTTAGTGATCAAGGCCTGCAGTTTGTGTTCTGGTGTAGGCTCTCTGGTAGGAAAATGCATGACACATATTATGGCTAGTCTCTATCACCCACAAATGAACATGAAACAGATGCTGACTGATGACATTTATGGAGCTTAAGGAATAGGACTGGGAATTATATTTACCTAATCTTTTGTTTGTCTGCAGAGAGGTGCCCTGAGAGTCCACTGGCTTTTTGCTATTTAAACTCCTATATAGAAGGTGAGTGAGAGGACCCTTAGACTTAATCTGAGAGACTAAAGTTGGCAAGATTATCCTCATTTCCCTGAAATTCTCAAGTAAATAACAAAATTGTGCTAGGTATTCATTGAAAGTATTACATTTGACAAAAAAAAACAGTACAGCTTATGGCGCATTCGCACAAAGCAGATCAGCTATAAAGCAATGAACAACATCATAAACCTTGCCGCAAAGACACTTTATGGACATGGTTGTAGTTTAATGTTTCTAAAGGGAAAAAGAATGCCTTGCTAGAGTACAATATTGAGGGTACAGAGTTGGCCAGAACTATAGAGGAAAAAGTTTTGGGGATGATTATTTCAGATGATTGCAAAATAGGCAGTGTGGCCAAGCAGTGGGAAAAGCCCCCGTGCCCCAATGCACCCATTCCCCATGTTGAGGGCATGTGGCCTGGTATGGTTCAGAAGGGGGGGGGGGCGCTCGCTGTCCCCCCTCTTTCCTGACCTGCTAGGCTGCATGCTTGGATAAGGGTCTGGTATGGATTTTGGGGGGCCCCACACTGTTTGTTTTTTAAATTTTGGCATGGGGTTCCCCTTAAATACATACCAGACCTGAAGGGACCGGTATGCACTGGGGGGGCATGCTGTTTTTGTAACATTTCTATTGCCGGGCAATGCCTGCATTCTTTTCTTTACATTCATCTGTCAGTGGGGAAGCCAGCTGACAGATAATGAGTCATCTGTTGTTAAGGACGTGGGCAGCCGGCTTCCTGGCCCGCTGAGTCGCAACCAGCTATTCTTCACACAGAATTCAAAGTGGTTGATTGTTTTTCTACCAATACAAATTCTAATTGATTGGAAAAGATGGAATTAGTTAGAAAATGAATAAACAAAATAAATGTTAACTGATTTTAATTAAATTCATTACTATTTCTTACTATTTCTTTCGAAAATTCTGATATATCCGAATCTCTGAATAACCAAAATTTGTCCGAATTTGTATTCGGACCGAAACGAATTGCACATGTCTACAGGAAGGTAAGTTTGGAGAAAATAAGGGAATGTGAAGACAGGACTGAAACCTTTAAATGTATTAAGGGTGTGAATAAGATTCAGGAAGGCAGTTATTTTAATATGAAGCTAAGATCAGGAATACGGGGACAAAAAACCCAAACTAACAGGAGGAAAGTTTAAAACAAACCTTAAATAGTATTATTTTATGGAAAGAATAGTTGATGCTTGGAATAAACTTCCAGTAGAGATAATGTGTCAGTTGACAGTAAGTAGCTTCAAACATGCTTTGAATGACAAATATAAAAATATCGTCAGGCAAAAAAAAAAAAAATATATATATATATATCTAGATAGATAGATAGATAGATAGATAGAGAGATAGATAGATAGATAGATAGAGAGAGAGAGAGATAGATAGATAGATAGATAGATAGATAGATAGATAGATAGATAGATAGATAGATAGATAGATAGATAGATAGATAGATAGATAGATAGATAGATAGATAGATAGATAGATAGATAGATAGATAGATAGATAGATAGATAGATAGATAGATAGATAGATAGATAGATAGATAGATAGATAGATAGATAGATAGATAGATAGATAGATAGATAGAAACTCTACATACTGTGTATAACAAATATGGCAGACTCGATGGATCACTTGATCTTTTTTTTTTTTTATATCACTCTTCTATGCTTCTATGTTTCTTATAAACTAGCCATAAATCAGACAAGATACAAGTACACATCTAGGAGTTTGGTTTTTTGTTTTTCACCTGAGATTGACCAGAGCTAAACACTACACATAATCCATAATTCCTGCTGTGATTCCTTTTGTTGCATTCATAAAACATAGTTACATTATTGTATAGGAAAATAACAATCAGTTAGATGCCAAACATGCCTATGTTACAAAGTGCAGAAGGCTTATAAAAACACATTACATATTCTAAGACAAAATTTACATATGATTTACAGTATATTATGTGTTTGTCAATTCATAACATCATTTTGTTCAATAACCTGTTGTTTTGTGGAAGATTTTTGTGGAGATTGTGGAACCTTGTCACCCAGAAATATAGATTTTTTTAGAATAATTGGCATTGAAGGGGTGTGTGGTGGTACACTTCACACACCTCAGGCTCTTTGATTGGTTGTGTTATCTCTGTACATGTCCTGTCAAGGGACCAGAAAAGATGGTTGCATTTGCAGGTCTGTAGCTCTTGCTTACCTTCAGAACTATGAATGAATGCTAAGAGTCATTTAAGAGAACAAAACGTATATATTTTTTTTCATTTTTACACCCATTTTTTCCCCCAAATTATGGGGTGGAGTACCATGTTGATGAGGACAAGCTCCTTTTACTAGTAAAGGTGTAACCAAATGCCATCACACCCGTATGAGAAAAGGTATGGGACTGTTTTTGACACATCTTATTCAAAAAGAAAAAAAAGTCTCAGATTGTAAATCCATGATGCCTAATACCCACTGAAAAAAAAAAATCAGCCCTACTTCCATAATGCGACTCAGCAAATGACTGCTACATGAGCTAATGAGCTATCATTGGCAATTTAAGGAAAGGGTCAGGATAGATGGGGGTGTGACCATTACCCAAATATTTATTCAATGATGTAATTCTTGTGATCCCCACCCATTTGCTTCCATGGTCATAAAAGTGAATGTGCCAGGTGATATTGGTCGTTGGAATGGACATGGTGGTGCAAGCACACGCTGGTTCCTTAACAATCATTGACAGCCGGAAGCTGTCATGTTCATCCCCACAGAATGCACATCAACCAAGCTCATCCCTAATCACAAGTTTATGTGCACAGTCTGGGCACAGGTACACTTTAAAAATGAACTCTAGTAGAGGTGAACTCTACTTAGGTGAAGTAAGGGACCTGCTTACCTGCTGAAAGAAAGGTGGCAGGAGACTAATAATAATTAAAATTCAGGTACGTGCACTAGTTACCTTTGAGAACACACTTAGATGTGTTACTTACTGAGAGGTTCCTTAAGATTGTATATGAGTTTCAAATATTCTACTCTTCTTATTGCAATACCTACATTGCACAGGTTTTGTTAATGAAGACAGATACTCCCATCCCCAGTCAGTTTAGGAAAGAGTGTGATAAGGCAAACATCACTTTCTTGTGAACCAACAAAGATTGCAATCTACAACAAAGTTTACCTAACATCCTTGCACATTTTATAGTTTTTCCAGATGGAATTGCTTTATTTTTTTCTTAACAAAACTGTAGTTTCACTTAAGAATAGCAGGTATATGGAGATTAATTATGTATACCCCGATGGTCTTCTTAGCATCCATAATATCCTTTTTCTGGAAAAGATAAAGGACAGAATTGAAAATCTGTCCTGGTATACTGGCTACAAAATAACTGAAGTATCATTACAGAGTGCAGTGAGTGTTATTATATCTTTCTGTTTGAATGTGTTACTTTCTTTCTAGTATTAGGAACAGTGAAAGCAATTTCATTGATTTTTTTTTCTCTGTTCTGCTGAATTTGTACAAATGCTGATGCTTTTATTTTGTATAGCAAGACTATCATGTTTAAATAATGATCCAAGTACAGATTATGGTGGAACCAATAAATGGTGTTAAATAATCATCTGCATACATTTAAAGCAGAACTTCACTCTTGCATTCAACATTGACTATTTTTAATCCCTATACTGCTAGCATTAGTAAATAGATAAGGAATATGTCATATTATCATATTTACTTGTTTTAATTTTTTTTTGCATTTCTTAAATTTGTCCAATTTTCCAGGCTTAGGCAAATTATGTCATACATCCCAGTAGTCTTCAGGAGGGGGGAGGCTTTTTATCAGCTAAGTTTTTGGTTTGTGGTGCTGCAGTGTACTTCCACTTTAAGACAGGTAAAGTACAGTGCTCCAAAGAGCACACATTGTTACCTGTTAATTTTGATTATGTAGATTTTCTTTTAACCACTTGACAACTGGGCATTTAAACCCCCCTAGTGACCAGACCAATTTTCAGCTTTCAGTGCTCTCACACTTTGAATGACAATTACTCAGTCATGTAATACTGTACCCAAATGAATTTTTTGTCCTTTTTTCATACAAATAGATCTTTCTTTTGGTGGTATTTGATCACCTCTGGGTTTTTTATTTTTGCGCTATAAATGAAAAAAGACCGAAATTTTGAAAAAAAAAAACACATTTTTCTTTGTTTCTGTGATAAATTTTTGCAAAATATTAATTTTTCTTCATAAATTTTGCCCACCATTTATACTGCTACATATCTTTGGTAAAAATAACCCAACTGAGTGGATATTATTTGGTCTGTGTGCAGGCCCGGATTTACTCCCTTTGCTGCCCCAAGGCTGGGTCCTTCAATGCCGCCCCCCCCCCCCCACACACACGCGCGCACACACACCACCATTCTCGTCCTTCTCGTCCTGAAAATAACTGGCTTTATTTGTACAGACTGAAAATACTCTGTAATGCAGAAAATGCCTTTTATAGTTTATAGCAGTAAGAAAAGAAACTCCCCACAATTTTTTAGTTCTAACTTTTCTTTTGGCAAACTCATCGATAATATCTTTGTAGGACAAAGTATTTAAAAGTTCTGACTCAATGGCAAGTAAAGCTAAACTGTTCAGTCTTTCTTGACCCAAAGATGATCATAAATAGTTCTTTATGCAAATACATTTCATTCATTTTTATGCACCACAGCTCAGTTGCAGTGTATAGAAACAGTATGCATTTTGCACCACACTGCTCAGCACGTAGTGGCACTGTTACAGTGTGAACAGGACACATAGAAAACAATTGTATTCTATTGCCCTTGCAGAGACCTGTGTTTTGCTAGTGCAGAAAGCACAGACCCCTTTTACACCAGTGTCCTTAGCCCCCCCTTATGTCACACCCCCCCTGCCTCAGCATAAACCCCCATCACAGACCCCCATTACAGACTGACCCATCACATACTGACCCATCATAGACCCTCCCATCACAGACTGACCCCCAAAATCACAGTCCCCTCATTACAGACTGACCCCCCATCACAGACCCCCCATTACAGACTGACCTGACCCATAGCAGCCCCCCATCATAGACTGACCCCAACAACATAGACTGACCCCCATCACAAACTGGTCCTGACCCATCAGAGACTCCCCATCACAGACCCCCCATCACAGACTGACCCCCCAAATCACAGACTGACCCCTCAAATCACAGACTGGGGTCAGTCTGTGATACGGTCAAAGACTGCAGACATGATACAAGAGACAGTCAGAGCCTGCAGACATAATACAGGAGATGGTCAGATGCTGAAGACATGATACAAGAGACATCAGAGACTGTAGACATGATACAAGAGATGGTCAGAGACTGCAGACATGATACAAGAGATGGTCGGAGACTGTAATCATAGTACAGGAGATGGTCAGAGACTGCAGACATGATACAAGAGACGGTCAGAGACTGTAGACATGATACAAGAGATGGTCGGAGACTGCAGACATACTACAGGCGATGGTCAGAGACTGTAGTTCCTATGGACGTTAGTAGATAATGGCTAATCGGCCCTCTCACCTGACCCAGCGATCCAGCAATGGTTCCTCTTATCAGGAGTCAGCTCACTCTGAATTGCCCGTGGCGACTCTGCTGGGTAGCACCCAGATCTGTATTCTAGCAAAGATTCCATTCCTTTCTCTGCCAGGGATGGTGCTAGGCTGTGTGGCTTTCCCTCTGGTGGCGCAGGGCAGCGGGGTTCTCTCTTTGATGGTGTTCTCTCAGCACTGCCCTCTCCCTCTGGAGCCATGGGTGTACTTTCTTGGGTGTAGACCCCCCAGGACAAACCACCCCCCCTCCATTAGTACAGACCACCAGGACAAACCCCCCCTCTATTAGTACAGACCCCCCTGGACAAACCCCCCCTCCATTAGTACAGAACCCCCAGGACAACCCCCCCTCCATTAGTACAGACTCCCACAGGACAAACCCCACCTCCATTAGTACAAACCCCCCCAGGACAAACCCCCCTCCATTAGTACAGATCCCCACCAGGACAAAACCCCCTCCATTAGTACAGACCCCCACCAGGACACACTCCCTCAATTAGTACAGACCCCCACAGGACAAACCCCCCTCCATTAGTACAGACCCCCAGGACAAACCCCCTCTCTTCATTAGTGCAGACCCCCAGGACAAACCCCCCTTCATTAGTACAGACCCCCAAGACAAACACCCCCTCCGTTAGTACAGACCCCCCCAGGACAAACCCCCTCCATTAGTACAAACCCCCCAGGACAACCCCCCTCCATTGGTACAGACCCCCCAGGACAAACCCCCCTCCATTAGTACAGACCCCCCAGGACAAACCCCCTCCATTAGTACAGACCCCACAAGAACAAACCCCCATCCATTAGTACAGACCCCCAGGACAACCCACCTCTATTAGTACAGACCCCCAGGACAACCCCCCTCCAATAGTAGAGACCCCACCCAGGACAACCCCCCTCCATTGGTACAGACTCCCCCAGGACTACCCCCCCTCCAATAGTACAGACCCCCAGGACAAACCCCCCTCCATTAGTACAGACCCCCCAAGACAACCCCCTCCATTAGTACAGACCCCCCAGGACAACCCCCCCTCCATTAGTACAGACCCTCCAGGACAAACCCCCTCCATTAGTAAAGACCCACCAGGACAACCCCCCCTCCATTAGTACAGACCCCCAGCACAACCCCCCCTCCATTAGTACAGACCCCCCCCCAGGACAAACCCCCCTTCATTAGTACAGACCCCCAAGACAAACACCCCCTCCGTTAGTACAGACCCCCAGGACAAACCCCCTCCATTAGTACAAACTCCCAGGACAACCCCCCTACATTAGTACAGACCACCCAGGACAAACTCCCCCTCCATTAGTACAGACCCCATGACAAAAAGCCCCACTCCATTAGTACAGACCCCCAGGACAAACCCCCCTCCATTAGTACAGACCCCAAGGACAAACCCCCCTCCATTAGTACAGACCCCCAGGACAACCCCCCTCCATTAGTAGAGACCCCACCCAGGACAACCCCCCTCCATTGGTACAGACCCCCCCAGGACAACCCCTCTCCATTAGTACAGACCCCCCAGGACTACCCCCCTCCATTAGTACAGACCCCCAGGACAAACCCCCCTCCATTAGTACAGACCCCCCAAGACAACCCCCCTCCATTAGTACAGACCCCCCAGGACAACCCCCCTCCATTAGTACAGACCCCCCAGGACAAACCCCCTCCATTAGTAAAGACCCACCAGGACAACCCCCCCTCCATTAGTACAGACCCCCAGCACAACCCCCCCTCCATTAGTACAGACCCCCCCAGGACAAACCCCCCCTTCATTAGTACAGACCCCCAAGACAAACACCCCCTCCGTTAGTACAGACCCCCAGGATAAACCCCCTCCATTAGTACAAACTCCCAGGACAACCCCCTACATTAGTACAGACCACCCAGGACAAACCCCCCCTCCATTAGTACAGACCCCATGACAAAAAGCCCCCCTCCATTAGTACAGACCCCCAGGACAAACCCCCCTCCATTAGTACAGACCCCAAGGACAAACCCCCCTCCATTAGTACAGACCCCCAGGACAACCCCCCCTCCATTAGTACAGACCCCCCAGGACAACCCCTCCTCCATTAGTAGAGATCTCCCAGGACAAACCCCCCTCCATTAGTACAGACCCCCCAGGACAACCCCCCTCCATTAGTACAGACCCCCCAGGACAAACCCCCCTCCATTAGTACAGACCCCAGGACAACCCCCCTCCAATAGTAGAGACCCCCCAGGACAAACCCCCCTCCATTAGTACAGACCCCCCAGGACAAACCCCCCTCCATTAGTACAGACCCCCCAGGAAAACTCCCCTCCATTAGTACAGACCCCCAAGGACAAACCCCCCTCCATTAGTACAGACCCCCCAGGACAACCCCCCTCCATTAGTACAGACCCCCCCGGACAACCCCCCTCCATTAGTGCAGACCCCCCAGGAAAACCCCACCTCCATTAGTACAGACCCCCCAGGACAAACCCCCCTCCATTAGAACAGACCCCCCAGGACAAACCCCCCTCTATTAGTACAGACCCCCCCAGGAAACCCCCCTCCATTAGTACAGACCCCCCAGATCAACCCCCCTCTATTAGTACAGACCCCCCCAGGACAACCCCCCCTCCATTAGTACAGACCCCCAGGACAAACCCCCCTCCATTAGTACAGACCCCCAAGGACAAACCCCCCATTAGTACAGACCCCCAGGACAAACCCCCCCTCCATTAGTACAGACCCCCCTGGACAAATCCCCCCTCCATTAGTACAGACCCTCCAGGACAAACCCCCCTCCATTAGTACAGACCCCCCAGGACAATCCATTAGTGTACATTAAAACACCCGGGCGGCAGCTGGAGAGGAGAGGACAGTGTGCAGCTGTGCCACCCGGGTGGAGAACAGATGGTGGCAGGCTTGGGCGGGAGTGAGAGACAGAGGAGGAGAACACGTCAGTCACAGACCGCCCCACCCCCCAGCGATGTCACTGCTCGGCTGGTCTCTCTCCACACAGAGACCAGCCGTTCCGATCTCTAGCGGCTGCTCTCCTTCTCTGACAGGAGGAGGCAGGGGGGATGGGCTTGAGCCTCGAAAAATACAGCAGTGGCGGTGGTGACCTCAGAGGGGGCCGCCTCTGGACACAGAGAAGGAGGAGGGAGGGGAGCACTCTGGCGCTTCAGCGTCCCCACATCTCTGGCACCCGGGTGCACTGCACCCCGCCTGGGATTGGCCCTGCATGCTGCTATGTTAGTGGGGGGGCAGCCACGAAAGCCAGCGCCGCCCCTGCACCACTGCCGCCCTGAGGCCCTGGCCTCGGTGGCCTTGTGGGAAATCCGGCCCTGTCTGTGTGAAAGTTAGTGTCTACAAGCTGTGGTGCAAATCATAAAAAATTGATCACACCTGATGTATTGGTGGCCTATCTCATTTCTTGTGACCCTAACAAGCCAGGAAAGTACAAATACCCCCCAAATGACCCCTTTTTGGAAAGTAGACATTCCATGGTATTTAGTAAGATGCATGGTGAGGTTTCTGATGATGTCATTTTTTCCCACAATTCTTTGCAAAATTAAGCTTTTTTTCCCACAAAATTGTCATTGTAATAGGTTATTTCTCTCACATGGCATGGCATGTATATACCACAAATGATGCCCCAAAATACATTCTGCTACTCCTCCTGAGTATTATGATACCACATGTGTGGGAATTTTTCACAGCCTAGCCACATAGAGAGGCCAAACATGCAGGGAGCACCATCACGTGTTCTAGGAGCATAAATTACACATCTAACTTGTTGACTACCTATTACACTTTTAAAGGCCTTGGAGAACCAGGACAATGACACATGACACTGATGTGGCACTGATGACAGATGGCACTGATATGTGGCACTGATGGCACGTGACACTGATGTGACACTGATGACAGAAGGCACTAATACATGGCACTGATGACACGTGACACTGATGACAGATGGCACTAATATGTGGCACTGATGACACGTGACACTGATGTGGCACTGATGACAGATGGCACTAATACGTGGCACTGATGACAGATGGCACTAATATGTGGCACTGATGACAGATGATACTAATATGTGGCACTGATGACAGATGATACTAATATGTGGCACTGATGACACTTGACACTGATGTGGCACTGATGACAGATGGCACTGATACGTGGCACTGATGACACGTGACAATGATAACAGATGGCATGTGACACTGACTGGTGGCACTGATGACAGATGGCACTGATACGTGGCACTGATGACACATAACACTGATAACAGATGGCATGTGACACTGACAGGTGGCACTGGGGACAGGTGGCTCTGGGGACAGGTTGCACTGGAGACAGGTAGCACTGGAGACAGGTGGCACTGATAGGTGGCACTGGGGACAGATGGCACTGACAGGTGGCACTGGGGACAGATGGCACTGATAGGTGGCCCTGGGGACAGGTGGCACTGGGGACAGATAGCACTGATAGGTGGCACTGGGGACAGTTAGCACTGATAGGTGGCACTGAAGACAGATGGCACTGACAGGTGGCACTGGGGACAGATAGCACTGATAGGTGGCACTGGGGACAGATGGCACTGATAGGTGGCACTGGGGACAGGTGGGCATGTGTGTTTGTGTGTGTGGCACTGTGTTAGTGTTCACTCACGTTTCACTGATGCTGCAGCTGCAGGTCCCTCTCCCTCCTCACATGCGGTCTCTGTGTGAGGAGGAAGAGCCGGCAATGAGAGATGATCTCATATGTTTACATATGAGATCATCTATCATTGGACACTCCGATCAAGTGCTAAATAGCCACTGTGATTGGCCATTTAGCACGATCTGTGAAAGGCTGTGTCCAAGGAATACGGCCAACACAGATTTCCTCTGATGCATGCCTGCAGCGGCGTGCAGGGAGAAAGTAAACAGGAGGACATCCAGGGACACCCTCCCGGCAATTGAGCGCTGCGCTGTAGCCATCTTTCGGCACAAAGTGGTTAATTTATTAAGTATATTTAAATTTTTTTTACATTATTATTTAAAAAGTTTTTTTTTGTGAAATATCAACAATATGCATAGCCGTAAAATTATTTTTCTTTATATACAAGGTAAATCTACTCACAGATACCCTACATTATGGTGTTGCCTGGGTTTAAACATTAAGGCTCGGTTCACACTGGTGCGATGCAGGAACCACCATGATTCCTGTGTGGATTCCTGCATCACATCTGACTTGCAGGAAGTTTACAATGCTCTCTGGGAACCGCTGCAGGTGTCACTATAAAGTTAATGACCGAAAAATATCCGGATAGCCGCACTCCAAGTTGATGTCTTTTATTGAATGCAAAACAGTACATACCGCATATGAAAAAAAGTTTGGAAAAATATAAATGTAATAATAAAAATAAATATAATACTAGAAAACGGATTACATAACATATATAAGATTGTGTATATAGAATACTTAAACACATATTTGGTATGTGCATAAATGTGCAATAGTGTTTATATTGTCGCAGGAATACCAGAGGAAAAGAATATATGCAATCATAGCAGAGAACTGCCCACATGACGGCAAGGAATGGTCTTGTTAAAAGAAGATTATATTAAATAAAATACAATATACCTACGTCAATATATATACTGATATATATATTGTATATATGCATAAACAGATGAGAACCTTGTTGGCATTCAAACTAATCCTACAGTACTCCTGTGACAACAAAGAAAAGGGGAAAATTTAAAAAAGAACATCTCTACTCTATAAGCATGATAATTGCAATGTAAATATAACTTTACTGTAGAGGGGAAAAAAAGAGGCAAATTTCCGAACATTATACAAAAAAGCAATAATCACAAAAGTGATCTCAAAATTGATCACAAAATGATCACAAAATTGATCATAAAAATATATATATGTTATGTAATCTGTTTTCTAGTATTATATTTATTTGTATTATTACATTTATATTTCTTCCTACTTTTTTCATGTTTATATATGCTTTCTTTTTCTTTCTTTATATATGAATTCATGCGTTCCCATTATCATTGTGAGTGTTCAAATCCAGTTGGGTACACATGATATCACATGCATGATTACTCAGGTTTTATGTCTATATATATATATATATATACATATATATATATATATATATATATATATATATATATATATATATATATATATATATAAAATCAGTGTTCTGTGACTGTTTATTTAGCTATGACTAAGCACCAGTAAAGAGGTGTGAAACGCGTCAGTTTTTCATCTGTGATTCTGTATGCTGTATGTACTGTTTTCCATTCAATAAAAGACATCAACTTGGAGTGCCACTATCCGGATCTTTTCCATTCACTTGCAACTTGCGTACAGAGCCAGCACCTGCCCAGTGCAGGGGAGGTGAATCTTTTGGAATTGCTACCTGGAGCGGTATATCACCTTCATAAAGTTAATGGCATACCTTAATTGGTTTGCAGAATGCAGTGCAAACTTTGGAATCAGATTGCATGGGTCTGAACACCCATGCAATCCAGTTCCAGTTCCGGGATCCTGCACCATTTTGGTGCAAAAGTGATACAATTTCAGCCATACAGAATGTATGGCTGAATTTGCATCACACAGATATCGCATGTGATGTGCACATCAATGCGGTGCAAATAACATGAAATGTCTTGCATTGCATTAGTGTGAACCCAGCCTCAGTTCCTGCATTTCAATGTCAGTACTTTAGGTGTAAGCCTGCAGCAGAAGATATTTTATCAGACTTTTGTAATTGTATTTTATGATTCTGCTGTAGACAAAATGAGAGAAATCTCCCAACCTGGCTATTGTATTTAGACAGCTGTCACACACTCCAGCCTAAATTCCCCAACAGTGGCTGCATCAGATTGGATGCAGTAACTATATGGTCATCAATTTTGCACCTGGCTCCTCTTCCTGGTACCGATTGGGCTACCCACTGCTTGAATTTTGCCTGATTAAGCATGAATCATTATGATGACAACAATAATGTCATAATATTTTTGTTAATGTGAATTAAGAACCCCACAAAAATAAAAAAAAGGTTTGCATAGTGGTTAATTGCTTTTATACTTACCTTTCAGGCTGTCTTGTGGACATTTCCCTTGATATATATTACCAATGATCTCCTTCCTCATGCTTGATGTCACTATATCACTCACAGAGCCCTGATCTCAGTCGCTGCTGTGATAGAAAACAGATTGCCCATGCATGGTTAGGCAAGCCAAGTTCTTATTGCTATTCAGACTTCCTGACATCTAGGCAAGATGTAGAGGGGAAGCCTGTTGTAGAAGCAGCATCAAAAGGAGTCAGAATAATTTTTAAAAATTAAAAATTTTGAAAAGCTCATGTAATGAATGTTGAAATGTTAAATGTCATTTAAGGTAAACTAATGCTTTAAGTTAAAAGTATGTGTGTAAAGCAAATACTTTTTTTTTGATGGTGTGTGGAAGGTTCAGAACCCCTGTGAGGTTTTAATTACAGTTTGTATTGTCATTTACCCTCTCTATTTTTGTTGGTGGCCATTTCTTTGGGAATCATTCTTCCTCCATTCTTAACAACTTCTAAAATATCTTCTAGACAAAGAGTGTGCATTGTTTTAAGTGATCTGTCTAACTCAAAGATTTGTATTATGTGAAGAAGCATAAAGCAGAACTTTTGTGTAGTAACCAAAAGCAGGAAGCAGAGCCTACCTATATCATAATCAAATATGACTGCCCTTTTGTACAGTGATGTATTTATAAATTATACAGCAAAAAAAAGAGATATTAACATGTATACCAAGCTAACCTTATTCACAGTTATATCTAAAAAAAACATTACCCAACATACAGTACATTAAATCAGAATATTTCAGCCAACTTATAGGTACAGTAGTGGGAGCAAGAAGGGCATTCGATTTTTAGGGTAATTTCACTGTAGCATATATTCCTATAAGGGCCCTTGGAGTATGTGTAACTTAAAGTGCTCTATATACGCTTACCAATACTTAAAATGAATATTAGCAAGAATTCTTTCTAAAGTTATATATGACTAAAAAGTAATGAACAGAGACTGTTATCTTCTTCTATCACAGGAATCGATCCTGCTGGACAACACTGAATGAAGGAGCCTACACCTGGTGATAACATAGGAAATGCCAAGCTCCACTGTAATGGCAATTGGAGCTCTCTCCAGCTCTCTTATTGTAACTTGTTGCCTAATGGTTGCCCTGTGCAACCCAACTATATATGTACAAAACATTACACAAACGGATCAGCAGCAAATGAAAAACAGCCAAGACAAGAAGGAACATGTCATTCATGGCAGTCAAAACCAAACACATACAGGTAAATTAAATGAAAACAAAATAGAGAAAGAAGAAACACTGAAAGAGTGGAAAAATAAAATGAACAAAACTTTAATAAGCAAGGATGTTTTAAGCAGACAAAAACAGACTCTGAACACTCAGACATTGAGTACTAAATTAGTTAATACAATACAAGTACAATCAGATGCTGTGCAAGATCAGCCTATGGAGGACTTATCGATTTTGGATCCTGTCAGCACACCTGAAGCTCCAGAGGAATATGTCTATCCAGACTATCGGGGTAAAGGCTGCGTGGATGAGAGTGGATTTGTGTATGCTATTGGGGAAAAGTTTACACCTGGACCTTCAGCTTGTCCATGTCGCTGCACAGAGGAGGGACCACTTTGCATTCAACCAGAATGCCCTAGGCTGCACCCACGCTGTATTCAAATTGACAACAGCCAGTGCTGCCCACAGTGCAAAGAAAAGAAGAATTACTGTGAATTTCGAGGAAAAACATATCAGTCCTTGGAAGAATTTATGGTGAGTCATATTATTATCAATGAAAAATACATTTACATGTGAAAAACAGATATACAGTATTTGAACAACTAAAATATACATTTTGTGCTAAAAATACGTTAAAGCAACACATGAACACATGCTGGAAATGTGTGGGTAATATAAAACAACAAATTTACTAAATGGTTAATTTTTCCCCCTCCTGCTGGGATTTGTGAAATGTAATGTTAAATTGTATTGAAAAGCACATTTCCAAAAAAGCTCTGTAAAGCTAAAATATGCAGTTATTATATAGTTACATAGCTGGCAAGGTTGGATAAAGACACCAGACCATCCAGTTCAACGTGTGTGTGCGTGTATGTCATTATCATTTTCAATATCTCTGAAAATTGTGTTTTCTAAGAAACACATCTAAAAGTTTTATTGAATTTATCTACAATCCCTACTGACACCACCATCTGTGGAAGGGAGTTTGACATCCTCACCATATTAACATTAAAGAACACCTTGCGCAGTTTAAGATTGAACCAATTCTCATCTAGCTTCATTCAGTGGCCACATTCCTTCTTTAGAGACCTCAGATTAAAAGAAAAGTGTGAGATAGAAAAAAAAATACACACACACATACTCACCTAGGTGGGTGCAGCATGCATCTGATGCTGCATCTGTACCCCACTATCGCTACATCAAAAACTGAGTGATCAAAGACCACTGATTGCTCAGTTCTTGGTCTTCAGTGAGCAGAAAGCCAGTGACCGTCTGATCTTCCCCTCCAGTGCTCCCTGGAATGTTGGGCTGTGGAGAGGGCCAGAGCAGCTGAAGGAGGGCCAAAAAATGTGTGGCCCTCCTTCTCCCTTAAATAGTTTCCTCCCAATGAGTCTGAATATTGCCATCATATCCCATTCTTGGATATGATCTCATATTAATCCTTCCAATAGTTTATATACTATTGATGTTAGATTGACTGGTCTGTAATTCCCGGATATATATTATGGCCCTTTTCAAATGTTGGTACCACATTTGATTTTTGCCAGTAAGATTTCTTTAAAAATTAAAACATATATTTAATTTATTCAAAATAAATACTCTTCTATTTTTGCACCTATGCTAAAGCCCAAAATGTGGAATACAAGGAAATGACGGCTAAAGACATGAATAGCAGCATATAGGGAGAGGGTGTTGCAAAATAGGTACATTTTAATGTATAGTATTTTTCTCTTGCAAAAGCTCCAAGAACTATATTGTAATGCTAAGGATGGTTAAATTAAATGTGCATATATAAATATATAGCTTTTAAGAATGTTTACAGATAAAAGATATAAAAGTAACAGGATCTTGGTTTTTAATTACTAATTTCTAATGTACATAGGAACGATCATATGTACAGATCTCATGGGCAGGCTCTTTTTTCTGCTTTGTTGTGCTACAAAACAAATGTACCCTACTACCTCTCCTGCCTCTCTATCAATTACAAATTCAATTTTTTACTAAATAAAACACTGTACTATATACAGTATGTGGCTGGTATTTTCAGTCAGAAGTAAGCACTATTTTGTTTGTGAGACTTTTTACAGGTATATACAGTAATTTCCCAGATTTGCTTAGTTTAAAAATGAAGTTTATTTATGTAGTAAAATAGCTGCTTTTTTTTTTAAATGTGGGTGAAATTTAAAATAATTCAAATAATATTATATTCATGTGTCTACAACCTAAGTAGAGCAGAAGACATAGAAGCTGGTATATATCTAAAGGAATCAATGTTTGTTTGAGAGTGCCAGTTGTAGCAGTTGATACTTATTACAGGTTTATTAAAAACTAGAGGTGAAACATTGGCGATTCATTTTGTTCCAACATATCAAGTAGAGCTACCATCATCAGGCTTAAATTAAGTGAGGAGACCTTGAGTGCCTATCCTGTTTCCAGTTGCTACATAAATGTCAGTATGTTCTCTAGCAAAAACAGAACTCATTTACAGCTTTATTTTCCAAAGCTTAGATATAGTTTAATGTTATAGAATTATTTATTCCAAAATACACTGAGCTAAATCAGGCTCTTTTGCTGCTTGGAATAAATAGCTCCGAAATATTAGACTATATATATGCTCTAAACCAGCAATTATAGACGAAGAGCTGACCCATGGTTATAAAGGCAATGATTTTTCTGACTCCACCCAATATCATATAATGAGGAATAATCAAGTTGATTTTTGGACTAAGATGAAGCTGATGACATGTAAATACATTGATAATGCACTGATTTAAAAGCAAATATTTGTGTTTGGATAAAATGTCAGTACTACTTGTGCCTGATATAACCTTCTGTTGAAATACTCATAATAAAAAAGTAATACCTTACTCCTTCCTTTATACAGTGCCTTGAAAAAGTATTCATACCCCTTGACATTTTCCACATCTTGTCATGTTATAACTAAAAACGTAATTGTATTTTATGGGGATTCTATGTGACAGAACAACACAAAGGGGCACATAATTGTGAAGTGGAATGAAAATTGTAAATGGTTTTCAATTTTTTTTACAAATAAATATGTGAAAAGTGTGGCCTGTATTTGTATTCAGCCCTCTTTTCTTCCGATACCCCTAACTAAAATCTAGTGGAACCAATTGCCTTCAGAAGTCACCTAATTAGTAAGTAGAGTCCACCTGTGTGTAATTTAATTTCGGTCTAAATACAGCTGTTCTGTGAAGCCCTGTAACATAGTTTGTTAGAGAACCTTAGAGAACAAACAGCATCATAAAGGCAAAGGCATACACCAGACAGGTCAGGGATAAAGTTGTGAAGATTTTTAAAGCAGGGTTTGCTTATAAAAAAATATCCCAAGAATTTAACATTTTACAGAGCACTGTCCAATCCATCATCCAAAAATTGAAAGAGTATGGCACAACTGCAAACCTACCAAGACATGGCCATCCACCTAAATTGACAGGCAAGGAGAGCATTAATCAGAGAAGCAGACAAGAGGACCATGGTAACTCTGGAGGAGCTGCAGAGATCCACAGCTCATGTGGGAGGATCTGTCCGCAGGACAGCTATAAGTTGTGTACTCTACAAATCTGGCCTTTATGGAAGAGTGGCAAGAAGAAAGCCATTGTTAAAAGAATGTCAAAAGAAGTCTCATTTGCAGTTTGGGTGAAGACATGTGGGGGATACAGTAAACATGTGGAAGAAGGTGCTCTGGTCAGATGAAACCAAACTGAACTTTTTGGCCTAAAAGTAAAACCCTATGTGTGGCAGAAAACTAACACTGCACACTACTCTGAACACACCATTGCCACAGTGAAACATGGTGGTGGCAGCATCATGTTGTGGGGATACTTTTCTTCAACAGGGACAGGGAAGCTGGTCAGAGTTAATGGGAAGATGGATGGAGCCAAATACAGGGCAATCTTGGAAGAAAACCTGTTAGAGTCTGCAAAAGACTTGAGACTGGGGCGGAGGTTCACCTTCCAGTAGGAAAAAGACCCTAAACATACAGCCAGAGCTACAATGGAATAGTTTATATCAAAGTATATTCATGTGTTAGAGTGGCCCAGTCAAACTCCAAATCCAATTGAGAATCTGTGGCAAGGCTTGAAAATTGCTGTTCACAGATTCTCTCCATCCAATCTGACAGAGCTTGAGCTATTTTCAAAAAAGAATGGGCAAAAATGTCACTCTCTAGATGTACAAAACTGGTAGAGACATACCCAAAAAGACTTGCAGCTGTAATTGCAGTGAAAGGTGGTTCTACAAAGTATTGACTCAGGGGGTCTGAATACAAATGCATGGCACACTTTTCACATATTTACGCATTTGTAAAAAATGTTGAAAACCATTTATCATTTTCCTTCCACTTCAGAATTATGTGCCAAGTGTGGAAAATGTCAAAGGGTATGAATACTTACTCAAGGCACTGTAAGTGGGAAAATATATTTTACATGCTCTTACTGTAAACTGTGCATACAAAACTCTTGTTCCAAAATATACAAAAAAATACAAAGTTTCTGGAGGGATTGGTTTGCATCTCACACTTTAACTATGTTGTACCGCAATGTATTATATTTTCTAGGGTTATATAATAGGTACCCCCATGAATTAGCAGAATAAACATGCTCAATACTTACCTTGGAAAACCCAGGTGGTTCCTAGGCATTATAGGCATTATAGAAAAAGAAAAGAGGGTGCAATGGCCCATTGCATTATCCAACAGATTTATTAAAAGATTTGAATAAAATCATAAAGATGTCTACTCACAAACATAATTTAAAAGCATGCTCATCAAGCCACATGTGTGGCTAACTCTCATTGGTTGCTTGGATCACTGAACATGGGAGTGAGGGGTCATGGATGAGACCCCTCAGGCTGATGAGTTTCGAAGGACTGGCCTTCTTATTCAGAGCCTCTGGCTCAATTGCATACTGGGCAAGCTGTGGCCAGTGGTCCATCCTGATTTCCCAATAATCAGGGGGGTTGTCATTGGGAGGGTATCAGCATCTGCCCTTGACCCCATGTACTCCCCTGCCATATGATGCAGCCACTGCTGCTAGCTGCTGGCAATGAACAGCCCTATTTGCAGAAAAAAAAAGTTTTGAACACCTCACTTAGGCAGCCACCCACACCGCTGCTCCTCCTTTCATTGGCAACAGACTCTAAGCCACATTGTCCATTATATAATGTGTACTGCAAAACCTTGGTTCCTCCACAGCATGTTCTCCAGGTGTTTCATCTTTTGCTCCCTCTACAAGGGCAAGATGAGTCCTGTAACTTTTTCTTTATAACATAGATCCAGGGGAGTTTCCATCCAGTAATGATCCTTTTCTTTGATTTCACAATGTCCTCAGCTACTTGCTCCAAGCCATGTACAACTAGGGTTTGTGAGGGATAAATCCCACCACTGGAAGCCTGGCTCATGTATGCCTCTTTCTGAAGAATGCCATCGCAGCTTTACCCCCCCCCCCTCATGCTCCCTCTGTACTTGCTAAGGCCTCAGACTGATGATGTCTAGATATAGCAATCCCTGCAAGATAAGACAAATCTTCTCTTCCTCCCACTGCCATGCCTTCAGTGCTCTGTAAATAACCCCATGTAGTGTCTGCTTCAGCAGAAATATTAAAGGAATTGTGATGCTGATGTCTGCATTGTCAAAGCTCACCATTCTGTTGGCAAACAGTGACAAAACATGTTATGCCATACTCGCACAAGTACTCATTTATGGCCCACTGATGCATATTCATCCACTGCAGCAAGGCCAAGGTAGGGTTCTTTTGGCTGAGCATGTAACATATTGACTAGTGTGTGGCAAGTTTAAATTACCTCTGAATTTCACTCAGCAACATACTGTCTTATGTAAAAGGGAAATGAGCTGCGCAAATCTAAAAATCCTGCAACCTAGTTAATATAGGGCTTGCAATTAACACATGTGAAACAAATCAATAAACCCTGTGAATATTAAGCTATTGCAAGCAATATTCTCCTAACACGTAATCAATGTGTATTTCCTCTATAGGGATGAGCTTCGAGTGTGAGTCGAACCCATGTTCGACCGTTTCTTTGAATTGCGAATGTCAAATTCGAGTAGCGCGTCACGGCCCATAATTCACTGCGGCATTGCAGTGCATTGCTGGCTGATGATTGGCCTAGGAATGCACTATGACCCACATTCTTGGCCAATCACAGTGCCGTCTGTACAGAGAGCCGTAATTGGCCAACGCCAGGGTGGCTTTGGCCAATTATGGCTCCCCATAATCTTGCGTGGAGCCCCAGATCAAGGGAGATTATCAGTGGTCTTGTATGTCTTCCATGTTGTAATTATTGCTCCCACAGTTGATTTCTTCACACCAAGCTGCTTGCCTATTGCAGATTCAGTCTACCCAGCCTGGTGCAGGTCTACAATTTTGTTTCTGGTGTCCTTTGACAGCTCTTTGGTCTTCAGCATAGTGGAGTTTGGAGTGTGACTGTTTGAGGTTGTGGACAGGTGTCTTTTATACTGATAACAAGTTCAAACAGGTGCCATTAATACAGGTAATGAGTGGAGGAAAGAGGAGCCTCTTAAAGAAGAAGACTCAGGTTTATGAGAGCCAGAAATCTTGCTTGTTTGTAGGTGACCAAATACTTATTTTCCACCATAATTTTCAAATACATTCTTTCAAAAATCAGACAATGTGATTGTCTGGATTTGTTTCCACATTTTGTCTCTCATAGTTGGGGTATAACAATGACGACAATTACAGGCCTCTCTCATCTTTTTAAGTGGGAGAACTTGCACAATTGGTGGCTGACTAAATACTTTTTTGCCCCACTGTATATATATACACTGTATTCAGTTTAGCTAGATCCGTTCCTGTTATTCTCTTCCTACTGGCAGGCTGGCAGGGGTTTTTACAGTATTTACAGCTACCTGAAGAAAATTGCTGGTGTTCTTCTGATCCTATTAGTCCTATTAGCTACAGTATTTACAGTTAGTGTAGTGCGTCCTCTGCACAGTGTGCACCTAAAGCTACCCTAAGAAAATTGGTGATGTTCTTCTGATCCTATTAGTACCACAGGCAGCTGCAGTATTTACAGTTAGTGTAGTGCGTCCTCTGCACAGTGTGCACCTAAAGCTACTTGAAGAAAATTGGTGGTGTTCTTCTGATCCTATTAGTACCGCAGGCAGCTGCAGTATTTACAGTTAGTGTAGTGCGTCCTCTGCACAGTGTGCACCTAAAGCTACCTGAAGAAAATTGGTGGTGTTCTTCTGATCCTATTAGTACCACAGGCAGCTGCAGTATTTACAGTTACTGTAGTGTGTCCTCTGCACAGTCTGCACCTAAAGCTACCTGAAGAAAATTGGTGGTGTTCTTCTGATCCTATTAGTATCCCAGGTAGCTGCAGTATTTACAAGTTAGTATAGTGCGTCCTCTGCACAGTGTGCACCTAAAGCTACCTGAAGAAAATTGGTGGTGTTCCTCTGATCCTATTAGTATCACAGGCAGCTGCAATATTTACAAGTTATTGTAGTGCGTCCTCTGCACAGTGTGCACCTAAAGCTACCTGAAGACTAGGGATGAGCCGAACACCCCCCCGGTTCGGTTCGCACCAGAACCTGCGAACGGACCGAAAGTTCACACGAACGTTAGAACCCCATTGACGTCTATGGGACTCGAACGTTCGAAATCAAAAGTGCTCATTTTAAAGGCTAATTTGCATGGTATTGTCCTAAAAAGGGTTTGGGGACCCGGGTCCTACCCCAGGGGACATGTATCAATGCAAAAAAAACTTTTAAAAACGGCCGTTTTTTCAGGAGCAGTGATTTTAATGATGCTTAAAGTAAAAAAAAAAAAAGTGAAATATTCCTTTAAATATCGTACCTGAGGGGTGTCTATAGTATGCCTGTAAAGTGACGCGTGTTTCCCGTGTTTAGAACAGTCCCTGCACCAAATGTCATTTTTAAAGGAAAAATCTCATTTAAAACTGCTTGCGGGTTTAATGTAATGTCGGGTCCTGGCAATATGGATGAAAATCAGTGAGACAAACGGCATGGGTACCCCCCAGTCCATTTACCAGGCCCTTTGGGTCTTGTATGGATATTAAGGGGAACACCCAAATTAAAATAAGGAAAGGTGTGGGGCCACCAGGCCCTATATACACTGAACAGCAGTATACAGGCGGTGCAAACAAGACAGGGACTGTAGGTTTGTTGTTAAGTAGAATCTCTTTGTAATTTTGAACGGGTACATTTTTAACGTGTTTAGCTCCAGCCAAAAAATCTTTTTTAAGCTTTTTGGAAAACATAGGGAAGGGTTATCACCCCTGTGACATTTGTTTTGCTGTCTTTCCTCCTCTTCAGAAGATTTCACCTCACTTTTTGTCCCAGTGAAAAATGTTTTTTGAAAATTTGGGTTTTTTTGTGGAACAAGGATTGGAAAGCATCAGTGGAAAGGAGAAATGTTTTTCCCATATTAACTCTTACAGGAGAGAATTTCCCTTCCTAGGGGTAGATTTCATCTCACTTCCTGTTGTCTCCTTCCGTTTGCAAGTAGGAGTCGTTTGTAAGTTAGTTGTTTGAAAGTAGGGTCCTGCCCTATATACTCAGCAGAAATTTGGGCCTTAGGTGTTGCTGTGGCCACAACACTGTAAGCCCTCACAGGGCCCTGCTGTGAAATATTAGATCAAGAATTGTAATTACATGCCCCTGTTGAACAGGAGCTGAAAAATTAGGCCTTAGGCACTGGTGCTGGTGCCACAACACTGCAACCCCTCACAGACACTCTAGTTGGAATGCAGGAACGAGCCCTGCTGCAAAGTATTGCATCAAAAATTGTAATTACACACCCCTGTTAAACAAGGGCTGAAAAATTGGGCCTTAGGCACTGGTGCTGGTGCCACAACACTGCAACCCCTCACAGACACTCTAGTTGGAACGCAGGAACGAGCCCTGCTGCAAAGTATTGCATCAAAAATTGTAATTACACGCCCCTGTTAAACAGGGGCAGAAAAAATGGGCCTTAGGCACTGGTGCTGGTGCCACAACACTGCAACCCCTCACAGACACTCTAGTTGGAATGCAGGAACGAGCCCTGCTGCAAAGTATTACATCAAAAATTGTAATTACATGCCCCTGTTAAACAGGGGCTGAAAAATTGTGCCTTAGGCACTGGTGGTGGCGCCCAAAACCAAAAATGTTCTTACAAGCTATCAGCATGATGATTGAGGAGGAAGAGGAGAATTACTCAGGGATAGTCACTCAGCATCAGCATAGGCAGTCTTTGAAGGGATCTGAGATTTCAAAAAAAATTATTCGGTTACATCAGCATCAGGTGCTTGGTAGCTGGTGGTGATCCAAGACTGATTCATTTTTATGAAGGTCAGTCGATCGACTAAATGTAAATAGTCTAGCTGCCTGACTGTGGTACTAATAGGATCAAAAGAACACCAGTAATTTTCTTCAGGTAGCTTTATATACTGTAACAAGACAAGCCTGCCTGTCAGTAGGAAGATAACAGGAACGGATCTAGCTGAACACTGTGAGCAGGACGCACTGCACTAAATGTAAATAGTCTAGCTGCCTGACTGTGGTACTAATAGGATCAAAAGAACACCAGTAATTTTCTCCAAAATACTGCAACAAGACAAGCCTGCCTGTCAGTAAGAAGATAACAGGAATGAATCTAGCTGAACACTGTGAGCAGGACGCACTGCACTAAATGTAAATAGTCTAGCTGCCTGACTGTGGTACTAATAGGATCAAAAGAACACCAGTAATTTTCTTCAAAATCCTGTAACAAGACAAGCCTGCCTGTCAGTAAGAAGATAACAGGAACGGATCTAGCAGAACACTGTGAGCAGGACGCACTGCACTAAATGTAAATAGTCTAGCTGCCTGACTGTGGTACTAATAGGATCAAAAGAACACCAGTAATTTTCTTCAGGTAGCTTTATATACTGTAACAAGACAAGCCTGCCTGTCAGTAGGAAGATAACAGGAACGGATCTAGCTGAACACTTGGAGCAGGACGCACTGCACTAAATGTAAATATTGTAACAAATAGGTATCCTTAATGCTCACGCCCTCTGCACGAGGAACACCTCCACCGCGCCAAACGGCACGCCAATAAACCTCAAAAAATACTGAATAAACATACACCAGTGACAGTGATTAAATAATAATAAAGTAATAAACACAGATAATATAGAGCTGCCCCCTTAGAATCACAATATAAATCAATAATAATTTAGTCCTAAATATCGGTTGGAGACCAAAAATGGTAGACCGACATGTAGGTTAAATAGAAGGCGCTCAGAGACAATCTAGATATACCTTGCAGTATATAGTGATGGTGACGACCTCTATTTGGTCAATAGGCTACCTAGGTGTGGACAATAAAGATATACTTTGCAGTGTACAATAGTGGTGATACCCTCTAATAGTTAATTCAATCACCTAAGTATAGCACACCTCCATTATTCAATAAGTTACCTGGGTGTAAACAATATAGGTGCACTTTGCAGTGTACAATAGTGGTGACACCCTCTAATAGTGAATCAATCACCTAAGTGTAGCACACTGAATAGATAGTGAACCACAAAAAATAATATATAAACCTGTAAACATAAAATGAAGCATTCAAATATATAGTGTGACCATAGAATTAATACACACATATAAATGTGACAGCAACTTGAAAATTGAACACGTGCAAATATTTCAATTCATGCTGCAAACAGTTGGAAACTCCATATACAGTCCATGAATGAAAACAGCCTCCACACAGGCTGCAAGTGATAAAAAAATGGTGACGATATAAATCAAATGTCCCACACAGATGATTCCTCCGTGATATATGTCAAATGATGAGTAACTTCGTGCTTCTTCCACCTCACCACCGTGCCAGTGAATCACACTCTCCAGACATACACTCACCGAAATATAATGCCAGCATTCTCATGCAAGGCAAAACATGCTCTCTTTACCACACTCCAGGGTAAATAGTGTATACGAGATTCACAACGATGGTATTCAATGGATCCACATAAAAGAAAATAAATGCTCCAATAGTGTAATTCAGCAACAACAATTTATTAAAATCACTGCAATCCTCCCCATATCGTTCGCAATTCGGCGAACGACCGAACAGCTCATCCCTACTGAAGACAATTGGTGGTGTTCTTCTGATCTTATTAGTACCGCTGGCAGCTGTAGTATTTACAGTTAGTGTAGTGCGTCCTCTGCACAGTGTGTACCTAAAGCTACCTGAAGAAAATTGGTGGTGTTCTTCTGATCCTATTAGTACCACAGGCAGCTGCAGTATTTACAGTTAGTGTAGTGCATCCTCTGCACAGTGTGCACCTAAAGCTACCTGAAGACAATTGGTGGTGTTCTTCTGATCCTATTAGTACCGCAGGCAGCTGCAGTATTTACAGTTAGTGTAGTGCGTCTTCTGCACATTGTGCACCTAAAGCTACCTGAAGACAATTGCTGTTGTTCTGATCCATGAATACCACAGGCAGGCAGCTACAGTATTTACAGTTAGTGTACTGTGTCTGCACAGTGTGCACCTAAAGCTACCTGAAGAAAATTGGTGGTGTTCTTCTGATCCTATTAATACCACAAGCAGGCAGCTACAGTATTTACAGTTAGTGTACTGCGTCCTCTGCACAGTGTGCCCCTAAAGCTACCTGAAGAAAATTGGTGGTGTTCTTCTGATCCTATTAGTACCACAGGCAGGCAGCTGCAGTATTTACAGTTAATGTACTGCGTCCTCTGCACAGTCTGCACCTAAAGCTACCTGAAGACAATTGCTGTTGTTCTGATCCTATTAATACCACAGGTAGGCAGCTACACTATTTACGGTTAGTGTACTGTGTCCTCTGCACAGTGTGCACCTAAAGCCACCTGAAGAAAATTGGTGATGTTCTTCTGATCCTATTAGTACCACAGGCAGGCAGCTGCAGTATTTACAGTTAGTGTACTGCATCCTCTGCACAGTGTGCACCTAAAGCTACCTGAAGAAATTTGGTGGTGTTCTTCTGATCCTATTAGTACCACAGGCAGGCAGCTGCAGTATTTACAGTTAGTGTACTGTGTCCTTTGCACAGTGTGCATCTAAAGCTACCTGAAGAAAATTGGTGGTGTTCTTCTGATCCTCTTAGTACCACAGGCAGGTAGCTACAGTATTTACAGTTAGTGTTCAGTGTCCTCTGCATAGTGTGCACCTAAAGCTACCTGAAGAAAATTGGTGGTGTTCTTCTGATCCTAGTAGTACACTAACTGTAAAGCAGCTACAGTATTTACAGTTAGTGTACTGTGTCCTCTGCACAGTGGGCACCTAAAGCTACCTGAAGAAAATTGGTGGTGTTCTTCTGATCCTATTAGTACCACAGGCCGGCAGCTGCAGTATTTACAGTTAGTGTACTGCGTCCTCTGCCCAGTGTGCACCTAAAGCTACCTGAAGACAATTGCTGTTGTTCTGATCCTAATTATACCACAGGCAGGCAGCTGCAGTATTTACAGTTAGTGGACTGTGTCCTTTGCACATTGTGCACCTAAAGCTATCTGAAGACAATTGCTGGTGTTCTGATCCTATTAATACCACAGGCAGGCAGCTACAGTATTTACATTTAGTGTACTGCGTCCTCTGCACAGTGTGCACCTAAAGCTACCTGAAGAAAATTGGTGGTGTTCTTCTGACCCTTTTAGTACCACAGGCAGGCAGCTGCAGTATTTACAGTTAGTGTAGTGCGTCTTCTGCACAGTGTGCGCCTAAAGCTACCTGAAGCCAATTGCTGTTGTTCTGATCCTATTAATACCACAGGCAGGCAGCTGCTGTATTTACAGTTAGTGTACTGTGTCTTCTGCACAGTAAGCACCTAAAGCTACCTGAAGACAATTGCTGGTGTTCTCATACTAATAATACTACAGGCAGGCAGTTGATTCTGCTAGCTGCAGTATCAGTATATATATATATATATATATATAGATATCCTAGCTTTGTGCAGCTACATCTCACTGCAGGCCATTAGTGTGTCTGGAAGGCCAACAAGGAGAGGCAGACAGTCACAAGCCAATAAAAGAGGGCAAGCAGGCTCTGTGTCTAGAGGCAACAGTGCTGGTCATGGAGACGGTGCATCCTCATCAGCACGTGGCCATGGGACACGCTTGTCCTTTTTTCCGGCAGCTGGCCGTGTTGAGCCGCAACATGCGGAAGACTTGGTAGAGTGGATGACCAAGCCGTCCTCATCCTCTCTCACCCAGGCTCAGGGTACTTTGTCTTGCAAAGCAGCTGCCAACACGCCTCTTCCCTCGGCTCAATGGCATTAGTCGCTCCTTCCCTAGCCCCACCATGTGCTCCTGAGGAGTCCCCCAAACCGTTTGACCACAGTGTTGGGTACATGCTCCAGGAATAGGGATGAGCCGAACACCCCCCGGTTCGGTTCGCACCAGAACCCGCGAACGGACCGCAAGTTCGCACGAACGTTAGAACCCCATTGACGTCTATGGGACTCGAACGTTCGAAATCAAAAGTGCTCATTTTAAAGGCTAATTTGCATGGTATTGTCCTAAAAAGGGTTTGGGGACCCGGGTCCTACCCCAGGGGACATGTATCAATGCAAAAAAAACTTTTAAAAACGGCCGTTTTTTCGGGAGCAGTGATTTTAATGATGCTTAAAGTAAAAAAAAAAAAGTGAAATATTCCTTTAAATATCGTACCTGGGGGGTGTCTATAGTATGCCTGTAAAGTGACGCGTGTTTCCCATGTTTAGAACAGTCCCTGCACCAAATGTCATTTTTAAAGGAAAAAATCTCATTTAAAACTGCTTGCGGGTTTAATGTCATGTCGGGTCATGGCAATATGGATGAAAATCAGTGAGACAAACGGCATGGGTACCCCCCAGTCCATTACCAGGCCCTTTGGGTCTTGTATGGATATTAAGGGGAACCCCGCACCCAAATTAAAATAAGGAAAGGTCCCTATATACTCTGAACAGCAGTATACAGGCGGTGCAAACAAGACAGGGACTGTAGGTTTGTTGTTAAGTAGAATCTGTTTGTAATTTTGAACATTTTTAATGTGTTTAGCTCCAGCCAAAAAATCTTTTCTAAGCTTTTTGGAAAACATAGGGAAGGGTTATCACCCCTGTGACATTTGTTTTGCGTCTTTCCTCCTCTTCAGAAGATTTCACCTCACTTTTTTGTCCCAATGAAAAATGTTTTTTGAAAATTTGGGTTTTTTTGTGGAACAAGGATTGGAAAGCATCAGTGGAAAGGAGAAATTGTTTTCCCATATTAACTCTTACAGGAGAGAATTTCCCTTCCTTAGGGGTAGATTTCATCTCACTTCCTGTTGTCTCCTTCCGTTTGCAAGTAGGAGTCGTTTGTAAGTTAGATGTTTGAAAGTAGGGTCCTGCCCTATATACTCAGCAGAAATTTGGGCCTTAGGTGTTGCTGTGGCCAAAACACTGTAAGCCCTCACAGGGCCCTGCTGTGAAATATTAGATCAAGAATTGTAATTACATGCCCCTGTTGAACAGGAGCTGAAAAATTAGGCCTTAGGCACTGGTGCTGGTGCCACAACACTGCAACCCCTCACAGACACTCTAGTTGGAACGCAGGAACGAGCCCTGCTGCAAAGTATTGCATCAAAAATTGTAATTACACGCCCCTGTTAGACAGGGGCAGAAAAATTGGGTCTTAGGCACTGGTGCTGGTGCCACAACACTGCAACCCCTCACAGACACTCTAGTTGAAACGCAGGAACAAGCCCTGCTGCAAAGTATTGCATCAAAAATTGTAATTACACGCCCCTGTTAGACAGGGGCTGAAAAATTGGGTCTTAGGCACTGGTGCTGGTGCCACAACACTGCAACCCCTCACAGACACTCTAGTTGAAACGCAGGAACAAGCCCTGCTGCAAAGTATTGCATCAAAAATTGTAATTACACGCCCCTGTTAGACAGGGGCTGAAAAATTGGGTCTTAGGCACTGGTGCTGGTGCCACAACACTGCAACCCCTCACAGACACTCTAGTTGAAACGCAGGAACAAGCCCTGCTGCAAAGTATTGCATCAAAAATTGTAATTACATGCCCCTGTTAGACAGGGGCTGAAAAATTGGGTCTTGGGCACTGGTGCTGGTGCCACAACACTGCAACCCCTCACAGACACTCTAGTTGGAATGCAGGAACAAGCCCTGCTGCAAAGTATTGCATCAAAAATTGTAATTACACGCCCCTGTTAAACAGGGGCTGAAAAATTGTGCCTTAGGCACTGGTGGTGGCGCCCAGAACCAAAAATGTTCTTACAAGCTATCAGCGTGATGATTGAGGAGGAAGAGGATAATTACTCAGGGATAGTCACTCAGCATCAGCATAGGCAGTCTTTGAAGGGATCTGAGATTTCAAAAAAAATTATTCGGTTACATCTGCATCAGGTGCTTGGTAGCTGGTGGTGATCCAAGACTGATTCATTTTTATGAAGGTCAGCCGATCGACCGAGTCGGTGGACAGACGCACCCTGTGATCGGTTACCACGCCTCCAGCAGCACTGAATGTGCGTTCCGAAAGAACGCTGGATGCAGGACAGGCCAGTAGCTCAATTGCATACTGTGCAAGCTCTGGCCAGTGATCCATCCTCAAGACCCAGTAACCCAGAGGATTTTCGGTGGGAAAGGTGTCCAAGTCTGATCTTGCCCCTAGGTATTCCTGCACCATGTAAAACAGACGCTGGCGATGGTTGCTGGAACCGATCATACCTTGGGGCTGCGGACCAAAAAATTGTCTGAACGCATCGGTCAGACGGCCACCTTCTCCACCGCTCCTTCTTTGACTGACCGAAGCCTCAGCAACACGTTGTCCAGAAACAGGAGTTTGTAACCTCCCAGTCTCTGGGAACGCGTTGCACAGACCTTTCTGCAAGGCCTCCCGAAGATGTTTCATCCTCTGCTCCCTCTGCGATGGCAAGATAAGGTCCGCAACCTTACCCTTGTAACGTGGATCAAGGAGGGTTGCCAGCCAGTATTGGTCCTTCTCCTTGATACCACGAATACGAGGATCCTTACGCAGGCTTTGCAGGATCAGGGAGGCCATGCAGCGTAGGTTTGCTGAGGCATTCGGTCCGGAGTCCTCTGGGTCACTAAGGACAACAACGTCCGCAGCCACCTCCTCCCAGCCACGTACAAGTCCATGTGTTCCTTGGGACTGATCCCTTAAAGACTGCTGATGCTGAGTGCCAGGCTCCACCTCCATACTGACACAATCTTCCTCCTCCTCCTCCTCCTCCTCCTCCTCGTCCTCTTCCTGTGTGATCGGCGGGCACGCAGGAACACTGTCTGGATAAAGGGGGCCTTGAGAGCTAAGGAAGTCCTCCTCTTCCTGCCTCTGTTCTGCCTCAAGTGCCCTGTCCATTATTCCACGCAGCGTGTGCTCCAACAGGTGGACAAGGGGGACAGTGTCACTGATGCATGCACTGTCAGTGCTCACCATCCTCGTGGCCTCCTCGAATGGTGACAGGACAGTGCATGCATCCCTGATCATGGCCCACTGGCGTGGGGAAAAAAAACCAAGGTCCCCTGACCCTGTCCTGGTGCCATAGTCGCACAGGTACTCATTGATGGCCCTCTGCTGCGTGTGCAGCCGCTGCAGCATGGCCAACGTCGAGTTCCACCTGGTGGGCATGTCACAGATTAGGCGGTTCTTGGGCAGGTTAAACTCCTTTTGGAGGTCCGTCAGCCGAGCACTGGCATTATATGACCGGCGGAAATGCACACAGACTTTCCTGGCCTGCCTCAGGACATCCTGTAAGCCCGGGTACCTGCCCAAGAACCGCTGCACCACCAAGTTAAGGACGTGAGCCAAACAGGGCACATGGGTCAGTTGTCCCTGTCGGAGGGCAGAGAGGAGGTTGGTGCCATTGTCGCAAACCACCATTCCTGCCTTAAGTTGGCGTGGCGTCAACCACCTCTGAACCTGCCCCTGCAGAGCTGACAGAACCTCTGCCCCAGTGTGGCTCCTGTCCCCCAAGCACACCAGCTCAAGCACCGCATGGCATCTTTTGGCCTGCGTACTTGCGTAGCCCCTTGAACGCCTACGGAGCACCGCTGGTTCCGAGGAAGAGGCCATGGAGGAAGAAGAAGAGGAGGGGGTGGAGGAGAGAGGTGTGTCACAATCAGCATTTTGGAGGCGTGGTGGCGGAACAACCTCCAACACTACTGCACCTTGTCCTGCATCCTTCCCAGCTGCCAGCAGAGTCACCCAATGCGCCGTGAAACTTAAGTAACGTCCCTGTCCATGCCTGCTGGACCATGAGTCAGCGGTAATATGCACCTTACCGCTGACCGCCCTGTCCAGCGAGGCATGGACATTGCCTTCCACATGCCGGTAGAGAGCCGGAATCGCCTTCCGTGAGAAAAAGTGGCGTTTGGGTACCTGCCACTGAGGAACCGCACATTCCACAAACTCACGGAAGGGGGCAGAGTCTACCAACTGAAAAGGCAGCAGTTGAAGTGCTAGCAATTTTGCCAAGCTAGCATTCAACCGCTGGGCATGTGGATGGCTGGGAGCAAACTTCTTTCGGCGGTGCAGCAGCTGGGGCAGGGAAATTTGCCTGGTACAATCTGACGTCGGTGTACCAAAAGCAGATTGCCCATAAGTACTTGGCTGTGACACACCTAATTCTACACCTTCATTCCTCTCACTGCAGGTCGCAGAGAGGACTGAAGGTCTAGTGGGGTTGGAAATCTCAGCTGATGAGGAGCAAGGAGAGATCGTCTTTGTTCTTTGGTGTGGGTCTTTTAGATACGCTTGCCAACGAACTGCATGGCAGGTCAACATATGTCTGGTCAAGCATGTGGTACCCAAGCGGGAGATGTTTTGGCCACGCGAGATACGCTTGAGACATATATTGCAAATAGCAGCGGTGCGATCTGATGCACTCGTCTCAAAAAAGGCCCACACCAAAGAACTTTTTGAATAACGCGCAGAGACTGCAGCGCCCTGCACATGTGGAGCTTTGGGGTGTGATGCAGTCAATGTGCTGCCCTTAGGCTGGCCCCTGGAGGGCATCCTGCCTAGTTGGTGATGTGCCACCTCCTCCTCCTCCTCCTCCTCCTCCTCCTCCTCTCTCCTATCAGGCACCCACGTTGAGTCAGTGACCTCATCATCCCCTCCCTCCTCATCACTGGAGCAAACCTGGCAGTATGCTGCAGCAGGGGGAGCATGACTGCCAGATTGCTGTCCTTCTTGGGCACCCCCTCTGTCCGTGCTCATGTTACTGCCTTCATTGAGCTCAGTATCATCATCAGAGCCTTCCAAACGCTGGGCATCCTCCTGGAGCATGTACCCAACACTGTGGTCAAACAGTTCGAGGGAATCCTCAGGAGGACATGGTGGGGCTAGGGAAGGAGTCACTGATGACATTGAGCTGAGGGAAGAGGCCGCTGCTTTGCCAGACAAAGCACCCTGGGCATGGGTGAGAGAGGATGAGGAGGATGAGGACGGCTTGGTCATCCACTCGACCAAGTCTTCCGCATGTTGCGGCTCAACACGGCCAGCTGCCGAAAAAAAGGCCAAGCGTGTCCCATGGCCACGTGCTGATGAGGATGCACCTTCTCCACGACCAGCACTAGACACAGAGCCTGCTTGCCCTCTCTTATTGGCTTGTGACTGTCTGCCTCTCCTTCTTGGCCTTCCAGACATACTAATGGCCTGTAGCTGCACTAAGCTGGGATAGAACACCTGTAATTTTCTTCAGGTAGCTTTATATACTGTAACCAGACAAGCCTGCCTGTCAGTAGGAAGATAACAGGAACGGATCTAGCTGAACACTGTGAGCAGGACGTACTGCACTAAATGTATATAGCAGGAACGGATCTAGCTGAACACTGTGAGCAGGACGCACTGCACTGAATGTAAATAGCAGGAACGGATCTAGCTGAACACTGTGAGCAGGACGCACTGCACTGAATGTAAACAGCAGGAACGGATGTAGCTAAACACTGTGAGCAGGACGCACTGCACTGAATGTAAATAGCAGGAACGGATCTAGCTGAACACTGTGAGCAGGACGCACTGCACTGAATGTAAATAGCAGGAACGGATCTAGCTGAACACTGTGAGCAGGACGCACTGCACTGAATGTAAATAACAGGAACGGATCTAGCTGAACACTGTGAGCAGGACACACTGTACTAAATGTAAATAGTCTAGCTGCCTGACCGTGGTACTAATAGGATCAAAAAGAACACCTGTAATTTTCTTCAGGTAGCTTTATATACTGTAACCAGACAAGCCTGCCTGTCAGTAGGAAGATAACAGGAACGGATCTAGCTGAACACTGTGAGCAGGACGTACTGCACTAAATGTATATAGCAGGAACGGATCTAGCTGAACACTGTGAGCAGGACGCACTGCACTGAATGTAAATAGCAGGAACGGATCTAGCTGAACACTGTGAGCAGGACGCACTGCACTGAATGTAAATAGCAGGAACGGATCTAGCTGAACACTGTGAGCAGGACGCACTGCACTGAATGTAAATAGCAGGAACGGATCTAGCTGAACACTGTGAGCAGGACGCACTGCACTGAATGTAAATAACAGGAACGGATCTAGCTGAACACTGTGAGCAGGACACACTGTACTAAATGTAAATAGTCTAGCTGCCTGACCGTGGTACTAATAGGATCAAAAAGAACACCTGTAATTTTCTTCAGGTAGCTTTATATACTGTAACCAGACAAGCCTGCCTGTCAGTAGGAAGATAACAGGAACGGATCTAGCTGAACACTGTGAGCAGGACGTACTGCACTAAATGTATATAGCAGGAACGGATCTAGCTGAACACTGTGAGCAGGACGCACTGCACTGAATGTAAATAGCAGGAACGGATCTAGCTGAACACTGTGAGCAGGACGCACTGCACTGAATGTAAATAGCAGGAACGGATCTAGCTGAACACTGTGAGCAGGACGCACTGCACTGAATGTAAATAGCAGGAACGGATCTAGCTGAACACTGTGAGCAGCACGCACTGCACTGAATGTAAATAGCAGGAACGGATCTAGCTGAACACTGTGAGCAGGACGCACTGCACTGAATGTAAATAGCAGGAACGGATCTAGCTGAACACTGTGAGCAGGACGCACTGCACTGAATGTAAATAGCAGGAACGGATCTAGCTGAACACTGTGAGCAGGACGCACTGCACTGAATGTAAATAACAGGAACGGATCTAGCTGAACACTGTGAGCAGGACACACTGTACTAAATGTAAATAGTCTAGCTGCCTGACCGTGGTACTAATAGGATCAAAAAGAACACCTGTAATTTTCTTCAGGTAGCTTTATATACTGTAACCAGACAAGCCTGCCTGTCAGTAGGAAGATAACAGGAACGGATCTAGCTGAACACTGTGAGCAGGACGTACTGCACTAAATGTATATAGCAGGAACGGATCTAGCTGAACACTGTGAGCAGGACGCACTGCACTGAATGTAAATAGCAGGAACGGATCTAGCTGAACACTGTGAGCAGGACGCACTGCACTGAATGTAAATAGCAGGAACGGATCTAGCTGAACACTGTGAGCAGGACGCACTGCACTGAATGTAAATAGCAGGAACGGATCTAGCTGAACACTGTGAGCAGGACACACTGTACTAAATGTAAATAGTCTAGCTGCCTGACCGTGGTACTAATAGGATCAAAAAGAACACCTGTAATTTTCTTCAGGTAGCTTTATATACTGTAACCAGACAAGCCTGCCTGTCAGTAGGAAGATAACAGGAACGGATCTAGCTGAACACTGTGAGCAGGACGTACTGCACTAAATGTATATAGCAGGAACGGATCTAGCTGAACACTGTGAGCAGGACGCACTGCACTGAATGTAAATAGCAGGAACGGATCTAGCTGAACACTGTGAGCAGGACGCACTGCACTGAATGTAAATAGCAGGAACGGATCTAGCTGAACACTGTGAGCAGGACGCACTGCACTGAATGTAAACAGCAGGAACGGATGTAGCTAAACACTGTGAGCAGCACGCACTGCACTGAATGTAAATAGCAGGAACGGATCTAGCTGAACACTGTGAGCAGGACGCACTGCACTGAATGTAAATAGCAGGAACGGATCTAGCTGAACACTGTGAGCAGGACGCACTGCACTGAATGTAAACAGCAGGAACGGATGTAGCTAAACACTGTGAGCAGGACGCACTGCACTGAATGTAAATAGCAGGAACGGATCTAGCTGAACACTGTGAGCAGGACGCACTGCACTGAATGTAAATAGCAGGAACGGATCTAGCTGAACACTGTGAGCAGCACGCACTGCACTGAATGTAAATAGCAGGAACGGATCTAGCTGAACACTGTGAGCAGGAAGCACTGTACTGAATGTAAATAGCAGGAACGGATCTAGCTGAACACTGTGAGCAGCACGCACTGCACTGAATGTAAATAGCAGGAACGGATCTAGCTGAACACTGTGAGCAGGAAGCACTGTACTGAATGTAAATAGCAGGAACGGATCTAGCTGAACACTGTGAGCAGGAAGCACTGTACTGAATGTAAATAGCAGGAACGGATCTAGCTGAACACTGTGAGCAGGACACACTGCACTGAATGTAAATAGTCTAGATAGAAGATAACAGGAACGGATCTAGCTAAACTGAATACAGTGTATATATATATATGCAACACCTGGGATGCATATATATACACAATACACTGTAAGTGCAGCTAACTGACTGACTGTTCTGCCTAATCTATCTAACTCAAATCAAATGACACTGTCTCTCTCTCTCTCTATCGCTCAGCACACCGGAACACACACTACACAGGGCCGCCGTGCAGGCGGCCTTATATAGTGTGGGGTGTGTACTAAATCCCTGAGCCATAATTGGCCAAAGCCACCCTGGCTTTGGCCAATTACAGCTCTCTCTACTGACGGCGCTGTGATTGGCCAAGCATGCGGGTCATAGTGCATGCTTGGCCAATCATCAGCCAGCAATGCACTGCGATGCCGCAGTGAATTATGGGCCGTGACGCGCCACACGAATTTGGCGCGAACGGCCCATATCGTTCGCAATTCGACGGACGGTCGAACAGCCGATGTTCGAGTCGAACATGGGTTCGACTCGAACACGAAGCTCATCCCTATCCAGGAAGATGCCCAGCGTTTTGAAAGCTCCGATGATGGTACCCAGCTAGAGGAAGGCAGTAACGTGAGCCCAGAGAGAGGGGGTGCCCAAGAAGGACAACAATCTGGCAGTCATGTTCCCCCTGCTGCAGCATACTGCAAACTTCGCTCCAGTGATGAGGAGGGAAGGGATGATGAGGTCACTAACTCCACGTGGGTGCCTGATAGGAGAGAGGAGGAGGCACATCTCTAATGAGGCAGGATGCCCTCCAGGGGCCAGCTTAAGGGCAGCACACCGACTGCATCACACCGCAGAGCTTTGCATGTTCAGGGCGCTGCTGTCTCTGCGCGTTATTCCAAAAGTTCTTTGGTGCGGGCCTTTTTTGAGACGAGTGCATCAGATCCCACCGCTGCTATTTGCAACATATGTCTCAAGCGTATCTTGCGTGGCCAAAACATCACCCGCTTGGGCACCACATACTTGGCCAGACATATATCTCTGCCGGCATGTGGAAGGCAATGTCTTCCTCCATGGCCTCTTCCTGTGCTGATTTGTCCTCCGAACCAGCGGTGCTCCGTAGGCGTTCAAAGGGATATGCAAGCACGCAGGCAAAAAGATGCCATGCGGTGCTTGAGCTGGTGTGCTTGGGGGACAGGAGCTACACTGGGGCAGAGATTCTATAAGTTCTGCAGGGACAGGTTCAGAGGTGGTTGACGCCACGCCAGCTTAAGGCAGGTATGGTGGTTTGCGACGATGGCACCAACCTCCTCTCCGCCCTCCGACAGGGACAACTGACCCATGTGTCCTGTTTGGCTCACATCCTTAACTTGATGGTGCAGCGGTTCTTGGGCAAGTACCCGGGCTTACAGGATGTCCTGAGGCAGGCCAGTAAAGTCTGTGTGCATTTCTGCAGATCATATAATGCCAGTGCTCGGCTGGCTGACCTCCAAAAGGAATTTAACCTGCCCAAGAACTGCCTAATCTGTGACATGCCCAAAACGTGGAACTCAACGTAGGTTTTTTTTCCCCATGCCAGTGGGCTGTGATCAGGGATGTATGCACTGTCCTGTCACTGTTTGAGGAGGCCACGAGGATGGTGAGCAGTGACAGTGCATGCATCAGTGACACTTTCCCTCTTGTCCACCTGTTGGAGCACATGCTGCGTGGAATAATGGACAGGGCACTTGAGGCAGAACAGAGGGAGGAAGAGGAGGACTTCCTTACCTCTCAAGGCCCCCTTTATCCAGACAGTGTTCCTGCGTGCCCGCCGATCACACAGGAAGAGGAGGAGGAGGATTGTGTCAGCATGGAGGTGGAGCCTGGCACTCAGCATCAGCAGCAGTCTTCATGGGATCATTTGCAGTCCGAAGAAACCCATGGACTTGTACGTGGCTGGGAGGAGGTGGCTGCAGATCATGTCATCCTTAGACCCAGAGGACTATGGACCCAATGCCTCAGCAAACCTACGCTGCATGGCCTCCCTGATCCTGCAAAGCCTGTGGAAGGATCCTCAGATTCGTGGTATCAAGGGGAGGGATGATTACTGGCTGGCAACCCTCCTTAATCCACGTTACAAGGGTAAGGTTGCAGACCTTATCTTGCCATCGCAAAGGGAGCAGAGGATGAAACATCTTCGGGAGGCCTTGCAGAAAGGTTTGTGCAACACGTTTCCAGAGCCTGGGGGGTTACAATTTCCTGGTCCTCCTGGACAATGTGTTGCTGAAGCTTTGGTCAGTGACGGAAGGAGCGGTGGAGAAGGTGGCCCGTCTGACCGATGCGTTCAGACAATTTTTTAGTCATTGCCAACGTCTGATTCACATGGTGCAGGATTACCTAGGGGCAAGATGAGACTTGGACACGTTTCCTACCGAAAATCCTCTGGGTTACTGGGTCTTGAGGATGGATCACTGGCCAGAGCTTGCACAGTATGCAATTGAGCTACTGGCCTGTCCTGCATCCAGCGTTCTTTCAGAACGCACATTCAGTGATGCTGGAGGCTTTGTAACCGATCACAGGGCGCGTGTGCCCACCGACTCGGTCGATCGACTGACCTTCATAAAAATTAATCAGTCTTGGATCACCACCAGCTACCAAGTACCTGATGCTGATGTAACTGAATAATTTTTTTTGAAATCTCAGATCCCTTCAAAGACTGCCTATGCTGATGCTGAATGACTATCCTGAGTAATTATCCTCTTCCTCCTCAATGATCACGCTGATAGCTTGTAAGAACATTTTTGGTTCTGGGCGCCGCCACCAGTGCCTAAGGCCCAATTTTTCATCCCCTGTTTAACAATACTTTGCAGCAGGGCTCATTCCTGCGTTCCAAGTAGAGTATCTGTGAGGGGTTGCAGTGTTGTGGCACCAGCACCAGTGCCTAAGGCCCAATTTTTCAGCCCCTGTTTAACGGGGCGTATAATTACAATTTTTGATACAATAATTTGCAGCAGGGCTCATTCCTGCATTCCAACTTTAACATCTGTGAAGGTATGCAGTATTGTGGCACCGGTGCCTAAGGCCCAATTTTTCTGCCCCTGTTCAACAGGGACATGTAATTACAATTCTTGATCTAATATTTCACAGCAGGGCCCGTTCCAGCGCCCACCAAGAATAATTGTGAGGACTTACAGTGTTGTGGCACCAGCACCACCACCACCACCGAAGGCCCAATTTTTCTACCACTGTTCAACAATGGCATGTAATTACAATTCTTGATCTAATATTTCACAGCACGGCCTGTTCCTGCTCCCACCAAGAGTAACTGTGAGGGCTTACAGTGTTGTGGCAACACCAACACCTAAGGCCCCAATTTCTGCAGAGTATATAGGGCAGGCCCCTACTTTCAAACATCTAACTTACAAACAACTCCTACTTGCAAACAGAAGGAGACAACAGGAAGTGAGATGAAATCTACCCCTAGGAAGGGAAATTCTCTCCTGTAAGAGTTAATATGGGAAAAAACGTGTCTCCTCTTCACTGATGCTTTATCGCCAATCCTTGTTTCACTAAAAACCCCAAATTTTCTAAAAACATTTGTCATTGGGACAGAAAGTAAGGTGAAATCTTCTGAAGAGGTACACAGACAGCAAAACAAATGTTACAGGGGTGATAACCCTTCCCTATGTTCTCCAAAAAACTTAAAAATAGATTTTTTGGCTGGAGCTACACTTTAAAAATGTACCAGTTCAAAATTACAAACAGATTCTACTGAACAACAAACCTACAGTCCCTGTCTTGTTTGCACCGCCTGTCGTTTGTCTCAATGATTTTCATCCATATTGCCGAGACCAGACATTACATTAAAGCCGCAAGCAGTTTTAAATGACTTTTATTAATTTAAAAATGTAATTTTGTGCATGGACTGTTCTAAGCATGGGAAACACGCGCCACTTTACAGGCATACTATAGACACCCCCCAGGTATGGTTGAACATGGATGGCATGGCTGAGTGTGGATGGCATGGCTTAGTATGGATGGCATGGCTGAGTATGAATGAGATGACTGAGCATGGATGGATGGATGAGTATGGATGGCATGGCTGAGTATAGATGGGATGGCTGAGTATGGATGGGATGGCTGAGCCTGGATGGATGGCTGAGTATGAGTGGCATGGCTGAGTATGGATGGGATGGCTGAGTATGGATGGAATGGCTGAGCATGGATGGATGTATGAGTATGGATAGCATGGCTGAGTATGGATGGCATGGCTTAGTATGGATGGCATTGCTGAGCATGGATGGATGGATTGGATGAGTATGGATGGCATGGCTGAGTATGGATGGCATGACTGAGTATGAATGGAATGGCTGAGCATGGATGGATGGATGAGTATGGATGGCTGTGAGCACGGATGGCATGTCTGAGTATGGATGGCATGGCTGAGCATTGATGGATGAGGCAGGAATTGGCACAGAGCATCGCTGTGGGCATTACAGATCCAGTCCTCAATGCTGCAGCAACCGATCTCTCCCCCTCTCCACTGACACTGTACGGATAGGTACGGAGAGGGGAGAGATGAAGCGGGCATGCGCCGGCTTGTTTACAACTGACCGCTCCCTCATTTGACGGATCAATTACGCGGTAAAGGGCCGCTGCCATCGGCCCTATACCATAAGCAGTGATGCGCGGGTCTGGGACCCGGCGGTCACAAATATTCCCGGGTGCACGTCCCAGGGAGGACGCAGGAGTGCCATTATGGGAGGACGTTTTAGTATGCCCTCCCAGAGTTATCCGACCGCGCTGCAGCCGTTTTTCGGCTATGGGCAGTTGTCAACTGGTTAAACGTGAATCTGGTGCTCACATCTAAAATCATATATATATAAAAAAAAAGTGCATACATATATATAATGTGTTTTTTAATCTCAGATAAATATAATTCACAAAGTGCAACTGTGCAAAAAAATAAAGTTCATATTCCCCATTTCAATTAAAAATATGATCCAAAAGTGCATCTACTCAATAAATCTAAGTCCATATTTCTAATCCCACAACGAATTGAAGACAAAACCGTAATCCAATACTTCAAGTAATTGTACACCAGATGTGCTCTTTCACCATAAGTCCTTAAGTAACTCATCAGAAGTTGTAGCTGGTCTGATTATAAACCAGCAACAGTGCTTTTTTGTGTTGTATATCAGGCAAATCCCCTCTCCACCGAGCTGTCTTTGAAGTGTCCTCTTGTCAGTTTCTCTCCTAAATGGATGGAAGGATTTTTAGGAGGAAGTATAAAGATCTGCCTGATATACAGCACAAAAAAGCACTGTTGCTGGTTTATAATCCGACCAGCTACAACTTCTGGTGAGCTACTTTAGGACTTATGGTGAAGGAGCACATCGGGTGTACAATTATATGAAGTGTGGGATTACAATTTTGTCCTCAATTTGTTTGAATTTTTTGAATTGTGTTGACACTTCACTTGTTTATGTAGAGGATATACACATTGTTACATTTTAGGAGATTATTGCTAGGATTAGCATAATGTGTTAATTGCAAGACATGTATTATTACTAGCAAATAATTGTGCAGCGCTAATTGAGAACGATCATATGAATAAGAATGTATTTAGTGCAAGAGTTAACGTTATACACTCTAAATCAGTGGTTCTCAACCCTGTCCCAAAGTACCCAAAACAGGTTATGTTTTGGGAATTTCTCTTATATAAAATAGCTGTCCAAAATACCAAGCCATTGACTCTGATTTAACCACTTCAGCCCCGGAAGGTTTTACCCCCTTCCTGACCAGAGCACTTTTTACAATTTGGCACTACGTCGCTTTAACTGCTAATTGCGCGGTCATGCAATGCTGTACCCAAACAAAATTTGCTTCCTTTTGTTCCCACAAATAGAGCTTTCTTTTGATGGTATTTGATCATCTCTGCGGTTTTTATTTTTTGCGCTATAAACGGAAAAAGACCAAAAATTTTGAAAAAAAAAGATTTTTTATACTTTTTGTTATAAAAAAATCCAATAAACTCAATTTTAGTCATACATTTAGTCCAAAATGTATTCAGCCACATGTCATTGGTAAAAAATGTCAATAAGCGTGTACAATGTAGCGTGTGCAAAAGTTATAGCGTCTACAAACTAGGGTAAATTTTCTGGAATTTACACAGCTTTTAGTTTATGTCTCATTTCTTGAGGTGCTAAAATGGCAGGGCAGTACAAACCCCCCCCCCAATGACCCCATTTTGGAAAGTAGACACCCCAAGGAAATTGCTGAGAGGCATGTTGAGCCCATTGAATATTAATGTTTTTTGTCCCAAGTGATTGAATAATGAAAAAAAAAATTTTTACAAAACGTTGTCACTAAATGATATATTACCTCTCGGCAAATAGCTTGGGGTGTCTACTTTCCAAAATGGAGTCATTTGTGGGGGGTTTGTGCCATCTGGGCATTCCATGGCCTCCGAAACTGTGATAGGCAGTGAGGAGTGAAATCAAAAATTTACACCCTTAGAAACCCTGAAGGCGGTGCTTGGTTTTCGGAGTCCCGTACACGGCTAGGCTCCAAAAAAGTCTCATACATGTTGTATTCCCGTACTCAGGAGAAGCAACAGAATGTATTTTGGGGTGTAATTTCACATATGCCCATGGCATGTTTGAGTAATATATCAATTAGTGACAACTTTGTGCAAAAAAAAGAAAAATGTCTTTTTCCGCAACTTATGTCACAATATAAAATATTCCATGGACTCGACATGCCTCTCAGCAAATAGCTTGGGGTGTCTACTTTCCAAAATGGGATCATTTTGGGGGGGTTGAACTGTCCTGGCATTTTATGCACAACATTTAGAAGCTTATGTCACACATCACCCACTCTTCTAACCACTTTCAAAGCCCTTTTTGACACTATTTGTTTACATGAAAAAATATTTTTTTTTGCAAGAAAATTACTTTGAACCCCGAAACATTATATATTTTTTTTAACGCAAAGGCCCTACAGATTAAAATGGTGGGTGTTTCATTTTTTTTTTTACACAGTATTTGCACAGCGATTTTTCAAACGCATTTTTTGGGAAAAAAGCCCAGGATTGTCAGGACAAGAGGGACAATAATAGCGGGTGTCACAGCCATATCCACACTTGCTGCAGACACAACATCTTTTTTGTGGGGTTCGTTGGGTAGGGGTACTCGGGAGGACATAAAGAAAATGCCTCTCATGCAACCGACTGCATTTGGTTGGGGATGTGAATGGGGGAAGTGCAGAAGTGGTGGTTTCCCAATTATAATTGGCGAATGCAGCAGGAAGGGCACTATGGGCACGACGGGCCTGTGTTTGATTTTCTAGGTGGCAGCGGGATACTACTTGTGCTTGCCACCTCACCAGCTTGAACTGCACTTATGGGACTCGCCACGTCACCAAGTGTTACTGCAGTGCTGGTTTGACTACGACCAGGGTGTACTAGGCTGCTGGTGCTTGCCAGTTCACCAGAAGGAAAAGCGGCGCTAGTACTGCTCTGCTCCATATGAGGGACCTGCGGTTCCTGCACCTCAACAACAGCAGAAGAAGATTGGGGTCTGGTACGCCTGACCTTGGCAGGGACCACAACTCTGTCGTCAGAGCTATCTGTCATGGAGCCGCTGTCGTCTACAGGATCATATTCTGAGCCTGAATCTGACAGATTAATGACTTCCTCTTCACTATCTGTCATGCTCAGAAACGTGTAGGCGTCTTCACTAACTGTTAGCGATCGCAGGGATCATGCCTGACTCTGCGAACGCTGCAGTTATGTGTTAAGTGTTTTGTAAGTGACAATGATCGATCGATACTGCACTTGGGTGGACTGGGCTGGGCTAACACTGCGTTTTTGGGAACCCTAAATTGCTGGGGACGCTAGTATAGATCTGATCAGATCAGATATTGATCCGTTCAGATACTATACCACTAATGGAGGTGTATGCTGCGTGCGTGGGTGTTAGCGGTACTGGCACTAACCTGACGCTGCCTGGGGTGACGCAGACCCTACCTGACCATAAAACCTAACTTGTATCACCCACCGGGTGATCAGGGGTTAAACCTTTATTAGGATAAACGGCGGGTGCCCTGGCACTATAAAAAATAAACTAACTAACCAGCGTCACCCGTAACAGTTATACGGTGATTACTGGTGAAAGAGTTAACTAGGGGGCAATCAGGGGGTTAAAATCTTTTATTAGGTAGTATATGGGGGTCCCTTAAACTATAAAACGCTGACAGTGAACCTAAATACTTACCTCCCTAACTAGCGTCACCTGTGACACTAATACAGCGATCAGAGTGATGAACGCTTAGTGAGATTTGCGACAGGGGGGGATCAAGGGGTTAAAACTTTATTAGGGGGGATAGGGGGTACCCTAGACATAAAGGGGCCTACCACTAACTGCCCTACCACTTATAACGGTCACAAATGACACCAATGCAATAATCAGAAAAAAAAACTGCTATTGGTGTCACTGTGACGGGGGTACAGTGGGGCGATCGGGGCATGACTGGGGGGTGAAATGTGTGCCTAGAGTGTTCTACTTTTAGTGTAGTGTTGGTGCACTTACTTGGATGTCTTCTCTCCTCGCCGCCGGAACGAAAAGACTGACACGAGGAAAGATGACATCACTTCCTCTGCCTCTGTTTACATTACAGAGGCAGAGGAAGATTGTCATTCGTTGGGAGCGATTGCGAGGGGGGGCCACAAATGAGGCCACGAATGAGTGGCCTCCCCCTCAGCATGGATCACTCCCCTAACGATGCCAACTGCCCAGGTACGTGATTTTGCCAGCCCGTGCCATTCTGCCACAGTATATCTGCATTAGGCGGTCAGCAAGTGGTTAAAGCACCTGTGCAAGATAAAGGAAAGCCTGCAAACAAGGCCTGTTGGGGGTACTCGAGAACAGGGTTGAGAACCACTGCTCTATGACACAGGTAAAAACAAATAGATGAATATACTGAATATAGTCCACAACGTGATGAAAAAATGTAAGTGAATGACCACCTTGAGACATCATATATAGGGCAAGTGTGGAAAGAAGACAACGGGAGAAGCCACCACCAGAATAAGGAAGGCTTACTAGAGCAATTGGACTCAACAAAGCATATATCCAATAAGTCGTCAAGGCATATGGTGTCAGCACACCGATAGATAGGGATATCCACGTCTGTAAATGTTGACACAGGAGGATGGTGATCGGGGGACTCCCAGTGATCGGGGGACTCCCAGTAGAGAGGAAAAGCTCAAAGGTAGAATCCTTCCCATAAGCTCACAGGATACAACCAAAATTAGAACAAAGGTTCCACGGAGCATAAATCCACATATTTATTAAAAATTGAGGAACACTCACATTTAAACAGATAAAAAAGCACTTATATATAGACTGAAGAGTTAATGCAATGGCATTAGCAGGTTCGTACCGACGTGTTTCATCTAAAGAGACATCATCTGAGGTGTAGACATGCCATGGTCATTGTGTTTATATAGGAACTGTACCCAATAACTTGTGGGAGATCACTCATGCAATAATGCAATCACTTCCTAATTTTCAAAATGGTGGCAGTGCATGCGGTTCAAGCCTTCATCCTCCAGACGTGACGCTGGCAATGCTAATTGGTCTGCTGACACTCAGTCACGAGCATCACAAGCGTCAGACCGCCCACTGCTGGTCAAGCCTCGCTATGAATCGCGAGGATGGCCCGCATCCATTACATCATTGGCTAGACATCACTATGGCTTTTGTAGCATTAAAGTGGAGTTCCACCCAAAAATGGAACTTACACTGTTTTGGTTTCTTTCCCCCCTCCGGTGTCACATTTGGCACCTTTCAGGGGGGAAGAGGGAGCAGATACCTGTATTATACAGGTATTTGCTCCCACTTCCTGGTCCTGGCATAGATCACCACTGTGATTGCGGTGACCCATGCCACTTCCGCCGCCTACTCTGTCCTCCTCCACCGCTGTATTCTGTAAGACACAGAATACAGCAGGGACCTGAGAGGACGCGCAGCACGGCTCGCGCATGAGCAGTAGGGAACCAGAAAGTGAAGACGCGCGGCTTCACTTCCTTATTCCCTTACCAAGGATAGTGGCGGCAGCCACCGAGAGCCGAAGGACGGATCGGCTTCGGCTGCCGACACCGCGGGCTCCCTGGACAGGTAAGTGTCCATATATTAAAAATCAGCAGCTGCAGTATTTGTAGCTGCTTTCTTTTAATATTTTTTTTCAGCAAACCTCCGCTTTACCAACACATAACCTTTGCAAAAAATAAATAAACTGCCACAGTGATGAAGATGCACCGAGATTGGATCAAAACACAGGGAAGGATTTGAAAAGGGTTTGAAAACTGTTTACAAAACTTTTAAAAAAATCTTTAAAAAAAAAAAAAATGTTTTTAGTATCCCCACAAGGTGGTTGCCAGAATTGGGGTAATACCATAAATAGTTAACAGTTAATAACCTCAGATTATAAACATATGAATAGCAAGATATTGTCAATTCTATAATAGTGAGATTACATGGTACGCACATATTGTCCCTAAAAACATTCAAACAATAATAATAAAAAATTAAAAATTAAAGAGTAGAACCCAGATATTCTCAAAGGATAATGACTGAGTTGCATTATGCCTTATTGATAAAGGTATTAATGTGCCACTTCACATTCATAGTGAATGGTGAGTGGGACTGCAACACATAGATCCAGAAGGTTTGGAGGCGTGAGGCGCCCCTGGTCATAGCACCACCCCTCCAAGGGGGATATACTTATCTATGACCAGAAATTCAGTACCTCTTGGATCTCTGTTGTGATAGTGGCGATAATGTTTAGGTACAGTATGTTTAGTGTCACCCTTTTTAATTTTGGCTATATGTTCATAAACCCTTTTTGTAAAGGACCCGATGGTACGGCTCACATACTGTTTACTGCAAGGGCAGGTAAGCAGATATACAATGTATTTAGTGGCACAAGTGCAAAAGTGCTTGATTGGGTATGTTTGATTGGTAATAGTTGACCTGAATTCTTTAGTCTTGCATCTGCCACGTGTGTTGTACTGACAGATACCACATTTTTTACACGGAAAATAGCCTGCTACGTTGTTAAAAAAGGAGGCTCTAACCGGAGGATTAATAATATTGGGGGAAATTTTACTCCGTAAAGAGGGAGCTCCCCTATAGACAACTTTGGCGCGGTCTAGCAATAGAGAACCTAAAACATGATCACTTTTTAATACACTCCAATGTTTGTTAATTATAGATTTAATTTGCTTATGTTGCACAGAGTATGTTGTTAACATTGACCATTTGAACATTCGTCAGAATCCTGATGATGTTTCTCTACCAACAAAGACCGTCTATCTACTTTCAGAGTATTTTGTAACTCTTAATCAACATCGAGTTGGTCATAACCTTTATCCAGAAATCTCTGTCTCAAGACCATGGCCTGTGATTTGAAAGTCTCGATATCAGTACAGTTCCTGCGCAGTTTCAAAAATTGACTGCGCAGAACAGACCATAGCCACGATCTATTGTGGCAGCTATCCATGGGTATATAACCATTATGGTCTGGAGGTTTGAAATAAGTTTTAAATTTGAACTGACGCTCATGAATTTCTATTTCTGAATCTAAAAAATGAATCTTTTCTTTGCTGTATTCATAAGACAGAGATATACCTCAATCGTCATTCAACAAAGCGAAGAACTGGCCCAAAGATTCTGAACAACCATCCCAAAGGAGGAGGATATCGTCAATGTACCTGGTCCACAGGACTTTTTTTTTTTTTTAATACCACTTCAGTGTTTATCTTTGAGAGACTTATTTCAACTTAACGTTCAAAACCCGTCCCTTCTCAAGTTCACATCATTGTGGTATCCATACAAAAACGCTGAAGAGAACAAGAGAAACAAAAGTTCCTTCCTTTTATTAATACCAAAAACTGTAGCAAAATTTTTCCCCGACCTACACCCCCCACCTACTACCCTCCATCTCTAATTCCACCCCCCCTTACCTTACCCCCTAATTCTGCCCTCTTTCCCCTGCTGTTATTTCTACTTACTGTCTATCCCTTCTAACTTCTTCTGCCAGTAACTGTCCGAGGTTTTGTATCTTTCCCACCCATTCCAGACAGAGATACATTTATCTAATTGCCCTTTATCCTTACAACAAAGTAATTCCATTTTGTGGTAGTGCTCCACTTGTCTAAACCAATCTCTTAAAGCTGGACCTTCGCTCTTTAACCAATTTTTTGGGATCATACCTTTTGCTGCATTTAATAGTTTTGGCGTTATTTTTTCCATATATTTCTTTCTAGAAGAGTTGGTGTCATGGAACAGGCAGGTCAATCTATTTTTTTCTATCTTCTCACCCATAATTTCCTTTATGCTTATGATTACTTCTTGCCAAAATGCACTAATTTTCGGGCAATCCCACCAAATATGTATCATCCCGTTTGGTTGATTTTGTGGAGTCTCTCCGGGGTCATATACCACCTAGTCAGGAATTTATAGTTCATCTCAATGGTGTTTATATCCCATGCTTGATTGTAGCCTCCTGCAATCATTCTCTCGATTTGTTATTCTTCCAGCTTTATTTCTAACTCTTTTTCCCATTTTCTATGAAGGAAGGCCTTTCTTGTCCTTCAAGATCAGTCAGGAACTCGTAGACTTTCGAAATGCCTCCCTTCAGTGGCATTGAGGTCATACAGAGCTTTTCCAGCCGGTTTAATCTTTCTCCATCTCTGAACGGGTGCGATGATGCATTTATTAAGTGATTTAATTGAAAATATTCCCATTCACGTGGTTTCCCACCAAATTTGATCCCCAGTTCTTGTGCGGATTCCAACTTTCCTCTTCTAATAATATCTTTAATTCGTGGAGTCTTTATTTTAAGTCTTCGAAAAATATCCTCACCTGGTGTAAAAAAATTTGTTCCCATAAGGGGCGTTAACGGTGAATTATGCGCCCATTTTTGTTTCCGATATAGTGCATCCCAAATTCTAAATACATTTTTTGTCAAATCATGTGCGTTAGGATCTAGTGTTCTATGTTTATTTAAAATCCAAATATTTTTGTGAAGCGTGGTTTTACTTAAAGTGTTTTCTATCTCTATCCATTTTTTTCTTTGTTTTCTTTTGTTCATTCAATCATGCGTGCTAAGATTACTGCTTTGTAGTACCTCAAGATATCAGGTGCTGCTAAACCCCTTTTCTGTCTTTTCCTGGAAATAAATGCGAATTTTAGCCTTGGTTTTTTATTTTGCCATATATATTTTGTTAATATTTTTTGTATGATTTTGAAGAAGCTCTGTGGGATCTTTATTGGTAAAATATTTGAAATTTGTACAATATTTTTGGTAATATTGCCATTTTAACCATGTTGACTCTTCCAATCCATAATATTGATTGTATGTTTACCTTCTTAACTTCTGCCTTGATCTCGTTTAATAGTGGGATGTAGTTTGCTGTAAAGATTTTCTCGAGTGATGCAGTTAGCTTAATTCCTAGATAGGGTAACTCCCCTTTTACACACATAAATGCAAATTCTTTTTGAAGGGCCAATATGTCGTTTTTTCTTACTCCAAGATTCAGTATTTCTGTTTTAATGGGATTTATTTTGAAATTTGAGAGTTTGCCGTATTTAACTTCAACTTCTTTCAGGAGATTTAACAGGGTTTCTCTAGGCTTAGTCACGTACACAAGAATATCATCGGCATAGGCCGCGACTTTGTGTTCTTTTCCCCCAACTCTCACCCCCTCTATGCCTCGATTATTTCGCAAAGTCGCGAGGAAAGGCTCCAGTGACAGTACATATAGAAGAGGCGAGAGCGGACAACCTTGCCGCGTTCCATTGAGCATTTCAAACACTGGTGACATCTTACCATTTACCTTTACACTAGCTGTAGGCCCTTTATAGAGGTTCTTGATCCACTTCATTATTTTAGGCCCTAGACCCAGATGTTGTAACGTGGTCATCATAGATCCCCAGTCTACGCTGTCAAATGCTTTTTCTGCGTCAATTGACAGGAGTAGATCTGGGGAAACATTGGTATTCTTCTTTCGCAGCATTAAGATTTTTTTTATGCTGTTGTCCCTTCCTTCTCTTCCTGGAACAAACCCAGTCTGGTCCGGGTTTATCCATAGTGGCATCAACTTTTTTATTCTGGTGGCTAGTATTTTAGCATATAACTTCGTATCCATGTTCAATAGAGCGATGGGCCTATAATTTGAACAGTTAACTTTATCTTTTCCTTCTTTAAGTATTATGGTGATATGTGCCAGGAGTGATTCTTTTCTGATGTCTTCATCTTCTCCTATTTTGTTCAAGTATTCACACAATCTTGGGATCAGTTGGTCTTGAAATTTTTTATAATATCTGATCGTAAATCCGTCTGGCCCGGGACTCTTACCAGTAGGAGTTTCTTTTAATGCCATCTTGATCTCGTCTTGTGTTATCTCTTTTTCTAGGTCCATTAAGATCTCAGGTTCAATTTTTGGAAGACTTGCTTTTTCCAAATAGGTTTGGATCTGCTTCATTCTTCTTTCCGCTTTTTGGGTTGATTCTTGTTTTTTATTGCATATAGAGAGCTATAGTATTGTGCAAAAGCTTGTGCTATAGCCGTAGTTTTATTTTTTATTTCTCCTTTTTCATTTTTTTTCTTCTCTATATAATTTAAGGACTTCTTTTTTATTAGGAGATTCGCAAGATATTTTCCTGCTTTATTGCCCATCTTAAATCTCTCACTAACTACCCTATTGATTTCCTTTCTGTCTTCCTTTTCCAGCAGTTCCTTTAGTTGTTCTCTTTTTAGGACCAGGGCCCGGTATATTTCTCTTTTAACTTCCTTTTTATATTTTTGTTCCAGGTTGTGGATTTCATTTTGAAGTTTCAGTATGTTCTTTCCCCTTTCCTTCTTCCTGCTTGCTCCTATAGGTATTAATTTTCCCCTGATGACGGATTTATGTGCCTCCCATAGGGTTGCTCTTGACAGATCTGGGGTGTCATTTTCTTGAAAGTATTTTTCGATCTCGTCTATTATATTTTTTTCGGTTTCTCCGTCGTCTAATAACTCTTCATTAAGTCGCCATGTACTTCTTCCATGGACTCTCCCCGCAAATTCATTTGCAGAGAAACCGGTAGGTGGTCTGATAATGCTAATGTTTCAATTTCTGTCTCCAGTACTTCCTCCAGTAATCTGTGTTCCAAAAGGATATAATCCAATCTGGTGTATATTTTATGTACTGTTGAGAAATAAGTGTAGTCTATTATGCCTGGGTGCCATATTCTCCATGCATCTACTAATTGTAGATCGTGCAGTTTTTTTTAATCCTCCTTAGTTGTTTTCTTTCTCTGTCAGTAGACGTAGAGTCTAGGTTATAATCCATAATAAAATTAAAATTGCCCACTACTATTAATTTGCCCTGTTTAAATTCAAATAGTTCTGTCAATTTCTCGACTAAGAATTTTTTAGGATTTTTGTTGGGGCAATAAATATTTGCTAATGTGTACCTTATGCCCTATATAGTCCATTCAAGAAAGAGAAAATGTCCTTCTGGGTCAGCTTTTATCCTTTCGACAACAAAGCCACTGTTTTTACCACACCCTATTGCGACTCCTTTTGATCTTCTGATTGGCGAGTCTCCGTAGTACCATTTTGGGATATTTTTTGAGTATATTTTCACATTTGAATCCTGTGTTATATATGTTTCTTGCAGGAAGATTATATCAGCTTTAAGTCGTTCTAATTCCTGCAGGACTGTACGCCTTTTTTGGGGTGAATTCAAACCTCGGACATTATATGTCAAAATTGTAACTTTATTTAATTCTGCCATCTGCAATTCTGATTACCCACATGTGTCCCCCACAGGAGAGCCCACCCCGGCCCCGGGCAAGCTTCTCCATCCAAGAAGTCTGTTAGACATCACTATTTTTCCTAGTAAGGCAATCTTAGACCCTCCCCTGCCCACCCCCTTATTCAGTTTTCTAATCCCCCTCCCCCCTCCCCCCCACCCCACATTCCCAAACCCTAGCGAATTTGACCGAAAGGTCATGAGTAGGTACCTTTTGGTTTTAAAGGTTTCTTGTCCCCACTCCTTTACCCGAGGTGGAAATCTGTTCGGCCCCCTGAGCCACCCTCTTCCCCCCGACTTGGGTGGTATCAACAGGAAGCACTCTTTCTTCCAGGTCCCCTCCCCGCACCCCACCAATGCCTCTTTCTTTTATTCTCTTGTTTTACACCTCGACCTGTTCCCACCCCGACCTCCCGATCTATTTTCTGTGGACTAATTGCCATTGTGCATCCGTGCCAGTCTGCCTATCTGATCTTTTAACTGTTTCTTCCGGGTTTTTTGGTAGGGGAATTTCCAGAGTTTTACAGAAATCTGGTATTTCTTCCGGAAATCTCAATTTTGTGGTTCTTCCATTTCTTTTGACAAGTAAGCACGCTGGAAAGCCCCAGTTGTATTGAAGTCCATTTTCTTGCAGTGTTTTTAGTAACGGTTGTAGTGTCCTCCTTCTTCTCAGAGTATCCTGGGATAGGTCCTGATAAATCTGAATTTCTTTTCCTTCATATACAATTGGTGATCTCGCCTTTAAGTTTTTCCAAACTTGATTCTTACCTTCTAGACTGTCAAACCGGACTACAGTGTCTCTCGGGATCTCATTCGGGAGACCCGGTGGCCTTCTTGTTCTATAGGCTCCTTCAATTTTTATTTCATTCATTGGTTCCCCAATACTTGTCAGATTGAGAACTTGCCCAGTCACTTTTTTTAAATTTTCTGTTTGTGATGATTCCGGGAGTCCACGGATTCTTATGTTCTTCCTCCTTTCTTTATTTTCCTGTTTCTCAGATCTATATGCCAATTCATGTCGTTCTTGTTTTAGAATTTTAATTTCACCTTTTAACTCTTTTATTCTTCTTGTGTGCATGTCTGCTTTTTTTTCCACCTCCTCCACTCTGGCAAGCATGTGTCCCATATCTTTATGGAGTTTTGTCATTTCAGATTTTAATGAGTTTTCCGAGGCCACAAACATTCTTTACATATCTGTCATCGTTGGTAGTTGGACAGCTTTCTGATCTCCTGTTAGTCTAGGTAGGGTTTCAATATCACTTTCTTGTTCTAATCTATCTTCTGGGACTGCACTGTTGTCCATGGTTGGTTTTGTCTGACTCTTTTTATCTTTTTTTTCCTTAGCTTCAGTTAGTCTTCTTTTAGAACCTTGTTGTTTTTCCACTGTACTAACTGCCCCTTCCTTCTCCCCTCCCTGGGTTACATATCTATGCATCGGGCCAGGAGTAGGACTTGTGCTGGGGCGTGGGGATTTTATCACCACCCCTCCACCCCTGCTGCTTTTACCCCTCATAAAGGCACCAAAAAAAAAAAAGAACAGAGAAAAACAAAGAAAAAATTCACGCAGTTGGGGTTTAAACTTCAAACAGTTTTACCAGTCTCATTTGCTTAAGTCAGTCCCCTTCAATTACTTGTTGCAGAGTGTTATTGTTTATGAAAGAATATCTTCCGACTTGCATTACATTTCTTGCCTTTTTTCTTCCTTTCGTTTCCACCCCTTTCTCCCTCTTCCCTCCCTCCTTCCTAACTATGTAACCACTGTTTTTCACTTAGTAATGTCCTTATTAGCAATCTTCATCAAACCCCTATTCACAAACAGTGTTTTAAATACCGAAAGTCAGTAACTTTCTTCTCTTTTCTCCTAGGCAGATATATATACAGTCAAATACACTTTACAGCTTATTGCTTATCTGGAGACTGATGACAGTGCGGTTCCATTCTAATTATTAACACTGAGACTGTGATCAGGAAGAGGGGGGGGCATCGGGGTCCCCCTCTACTGTGTCTTACCCTCATATGATTCATACATTTCAATCCAACAGAAATAAATCACATCTCACTTATAGCTACTAGTTTACTTATCTTGAGGTGTGGGGGGGTTGGAATCTTCTTCCTTTATCAGCTCAGATTTCTCTTATCTCTTTTGTTGTATTTAGAGGTGATCTCCCAGCTGGGTCCCTGTATCTGTTTAATCTTCCCTTTTCTCACTGCTCCAAGAAATTTGAATCAGCGGTGCGACAGGGAGATGCCTGTAGAGGAGCAGGGGAATCGGAGAACCTCACCACACTCACGATCCCACAAGCCGACACTCTTTCCCTTCGTTCCCTTCACACCGCCTCGACCTTCACACCGCTTGATTAAACCGATGCCTGCAGGCTGTGTGGTTTCTCTGGGATCTCCAGAGGGAAGTGGAGATGGGGGGAGACACTGCTCTGACCATCCACACTGCTGCCGGAGTCCACCGCTGTGCCTTCAGATCACCGCCTCCATCACTTCAGTCTTCTCCCCTCTCTTTAGTCATCAATCTTCAAAGGGAAACTTTCTTACTTTACCGCCCGGAGGGGTCCGATATCCGGGGGGGAGGAGGGGGAATGATGCCGACCAGCTGGAGGTTCAAGCCTGCTAGACAGCAGCTACTGCATCAGCGAGGGCTCGCAGGGAGGGAGACCCAGGACTCCTCCCTCTGGCCCACAGGACTAATTGAGGTCCACCATGGACATAGATGACATCCTCCTCCCATTTGGCCATAAAGAGTTTGGCAACGCTAGGGGCAAATTTAGCCCCCATCGCCACGCCCTTCTGCTGTAAATAGAAAGAATTATTGAACCAAAAAGAATTGTGCTGAGTAGCAAACTCAAGTAATTTTATAATATAACTGCCCTGGGACTGTGTAATAGAATGATCTTGACTTAAAAAATGTCAAACTGCTTAAATCCCCAAGTGATAGGGTATGCATGTATACAGGGAAGCGACATTGGCCGTGGCCATGATGTAGTCTCCCTGTATATTTATCGTTTCAATCAATTTAATGGTGTCCCTAGTGTCCTTAAAATACAAGGGAGTGTGTCTCACTGAGGGCTGAAGAAAAAAGTCTATGTAACGACCAATATGTGAAGTCATAGAATCTATGCCACTCACGATTGGACATACGGGCTGGTGTAAAGAGTCCTTATGAATTTTCGGTAAGTAGTACATTGTTGTAATTCTGGCTGCTATAGGTACTAAAAATGTTTTTTTCTTTTTTAAAAAATATATATTGTTAATAAGACTCACTAGTTCTTTTTTGAAGTTAGAAGTAGGGTTAATAGGCAGCTCTTTGAAGGTCTCTTAATCGCTCAAAATCCTATGCATTTCTTTTTCATAATCTGCCTTATCTAACACAACTATACCACCCCCTTTATCAGTGGGGCGGATGACGAGGTATTTTCTCTCACAGAGGCATTCTGTAAACTCATTTGGGGGGGTACCTTGAGAAGATCTTTAAGAACTAACTCCCTAAAGATAATAATAGCTGGAGCCATCTGGCCTGGAGGGTTAAAAAGGGAAGGATTGGATAATCCTGAATGTACAGTCCCAGAAATGACTGCTCTTGGTGGGTTACGATAAGGATTTGAAATCAAGTATCATTGGATATTCATTTTTCTAATATACTTGTGTACATCTATAAATGTGTTGAATTTATACTTTTTTTTTTGGAGGGGCAAATTTAGGACCTTTATCCTCTATGAACGTTGGGGTCAGATTGGTTATACCAATACAGGGATTGGTTATAATCTCTTTCCATATAATTATCATCATTATAGGAATCACGGAGTGGGGAGTATCTGTTGTAAGTGGTCACTAGGGGCAGTTATAATGTTGAGGAAGGTATTCATTATACCTTACAGGGGAACCCCTCTGGTATTGACCTCCTTGTTCTTGATGGTAGTGGGTCCTAGAGTTATGTTGATTACCTCTAGGGTGACCGCTTCCACCCCTTCTGTTAGAATTATTGCACTATATACAGTCTTATTCATATGACCGTTCTCAATTAGTGCTGCACAATTATTTGTTATTTTCACGTGCAATTGTCTTTTGCTATGCTGACTGCTTATTCACGTTTTAGGTGACAGTGCGGTATTTTTCACTGTTTACATTATTTATTATTACTAGGTTGCAGGATTTTTATATTTGCACTGCTTATCACCCTTTTATCTGCTTCAACTAGTGTTTCACTAGTACCAAGTGGCAGCATTTCTAGTTCAAATCCTCCACCATCCATCAATATTTTTGGCGCTGTTCCTTGTTTTATTTTTGGTAGCATACTGTCTTGGTTTGACATCCTGAAATGGCTATAAAATCTTCAGGCCTGCCTTATAAGATTCCGTCATCAAGGGTACCCAACCTGGAAGTGTTGCCACCAACAGGTTGAGGATTTGTACCAGGCAAGATGGTATATCATTAACTACCTCTTGGTGTGCTTCTGCAGAGCTGACAGAATCTCTACCCCGTCTGGTTTCTGTCTCCTAGGCATACCAGCTTCAAAACCATGTGGCATCATTTTGCCTGAGCTGTTGCATAGCCTTTTGAACACTTATGGGGACTGGAGGTTCAGATATTGACTCGCCTGTACAGGGAATTGGGGAGGATAAGGAGATGGAGGCAGCTACACTGTCAACTCTACCAGCTGTAAGGACGTGGAGCTGCCTGACTAGTTCCATCTGTGTGCCCTGCCCTGCATCCTTTTCAGCTGGCAGCAGATTTACCCAGTGGGCAACAAAGGATATATAAGGTTGCTGCTCATACTCATTAGACCAAATGTCTGTGGTCCCTCCTGCTGAACCACATGGTCCAGTGATGTGTAAGCATCCCCTTCCACATGATGGTGGAGGCAGGAATGACCTTACAAGCAAGGAAATGGTGGCTGGGAACCTGTCACTGCAGTACAGCACAGGCTGTTAATTCAGAAAAGGGGGCTGAACCAACCAGCTAGAAAGACAAAAGCTGTAAACCCAGAATTTTTTCCAAGCTGGCATTGATCTGCTGTGCATGGGACAAACTGAGGGATTGTTTTTATGTTTCAGCAGCTGGGGCAGAGAAACATGCCTTCTAAATGCTGCAATTGTAGATGGCAGGGTTTTGTTAATAAAATCAGTGCAATGGTGCAACCTATGTTTGCTCCTACTCCATGTGGCACCATGGTGATCGCTTTGCCACTGGAAGATTCATGAGATAAATCTCTGAGACCCCTTGAAAGACTTTCATCCACACCACTTAAGACTGCTGATGGGGAATCGTGAACAGTAGGGGTAGAAGTGGAAAGGAAGGAGCAGGAAGGTAGAGGAGGAGTGCAACCCTTTTCTTGCTGACAACCACCATTCAGGTGCTGTTCTCAATGGGATGTTTGGTTATAAGTCACGTGTCCTTTCATACATCACTGGAGCCAACTTGGCAATAGGCTGCAGCTGCAGAAACATATGTGCCAATTGTTTTTTCCTGCCTGTTGTCACCTTCCTATATTCTTCCATTGCTCTCCTCCTCAACTCCAGATGCAATTAATTGTTGCACATTTTCTTGTAACAAGTGGCTGATATTGTGCTCAATTAACTCCTACATGACAGCTGGCATGGAATATCTGTACATGAGGAGGCAGATCAGGGCTCTTTAGCACCTACTGATGACTTCAAGCTATGATGTGCCTAGGAAACAGAGGAGGAGAAAGATGAAGGCTTGGTTAGCCACTCCCCACCACCTCCTTCCCACATTCTGAGTGCCAGAAAAACAAACATGCCCTGCCTCTAGACACTGCACTACAACCATTGCTTTGTCCTGTACATACAGATGCTACTCAATCCCTGATAGTTGCATTGGAACCAACTCTGACTCTCTTTTTGGGCCTCCCAGACATTATGTTGCTGATGTGGAGCTTATGCATTACTTTTATTAGCAGCTATGGCAACAGCTGTATGCTGGGGCTGTGGTGCTTGGGTGTACTGGAAATTGTGGTGCTTTTATAACTACACAACAATAATATGCATCAAACAAAGAGCAGCTTTTGCTGCTGTTGCTGATCATATAAATAGCATCCCTAATGCACTACAAGCAAAATAAAATGTTTTTTAGCTGAAGAAAAAATTAAATGGAAAAAAAAAAACGATTAAAGACAACACCCCCCCCCCCCCCCCGAAAAAAAGAAGGGGGGGTAGCAGCAACACAGTAACATAAATTTTAAAGACAGACGTACAAAAAGGTAGTCAAAAAAGGACTGTTGGGTCTTATGAAAGTATAAGGAATGCAATTTGGCTTACACTCCACTAGGGATGAGCTTCGAATGCACTGGCTGTTTGCAAGTTCGCCGAACAGTGAACAATTTGAGGTGTTCGTGGCAAATTCGAATGCCGCAGAACACCCTTTAAAAGTCTATGGGAGAAATAAAAAGTGCTAATTTTAAAGGCTTATATGCAAGTTATTGTCATAAAAAGTGTTTGGGGACCTGGGTCCTGCCCCAGGGGACATGGATCAATGCAATAAAAGTGTAATATCCCTTTAAATTTCGTAGCTGGGGGGTGTCTATAGTATGCCTGTAAAGGGGCGTATGTTTCCTGTGTTTAGAACAGTCTGACAGCAAAATGACATTTCGAAGGAAAAAAACCCATTTAAAACTACTCGCGGCTATTGCATTGCCGGTCCGACAATACACATAGAAGTTCATTGATAAAAACGGCATGGGAATTCCCCACAGGGGAACCCCGAACCAAAATTTAAAAAAAAAAAAATGATGTGGGGGTCCCCCTAAATTCCATACCAGGCCCTTCAGGTCTGGTATGGATATTAAGCGGAACCCCGGACAAAATTTTTTAAAAAAATGACGTGGGAGTCCCCCTAAATTCCATACCAGACCCTTCAGGTCTGGTATGGATTTTAAGGGGAACCCCGCGCCAAAAAAAAAAAACGGCGCGGGCCCCCCAAAAATCCATACCAGACTCTTATCCGAGCACGCAACCTGGCAGGCCGCAGGAAAAGAGGGGGGGGATGAGAGTGTTCCCCCTCCTGAACCATACCAGGCCACATGCCCTCAACATTGGGAGGGTGCTTTGGGGTAGCCCCCCAAAACACCTTGTCCCCATGTTGATGAGGACAAGGGCCTCATCCCCACAACCCTGGCCAGTGGTTGTGGGGGTCTGCGGGCGGGGGGCTTATCGAAATCTGGAAGCCCCCTTTAACAAGGGGACCCCCAGATCCCGGCCCCCCCCTTTGTGAAATGGTAAGGGGGTACTTACTCCTACCATTTCACTAAAAAACTGTCAAAAATGTTAAAAATGACAAGAGACAGTTTTTGACAATTCCTTTATTTAAATGCTTCTTCTTTCTTCTTTATTCCTTCATCTTCTTCTGGTTCTTCTGGTTCTTCCTCCGGCGTTCTCGTCCAGCATCTCCTCCCCGGCGTCTTCTATCTTCTTCTCCTCGGGCCGCTCCGCACCCATGGCATGGGGGAGGCTCCCGCTCTTCTCTTCATCTTCTTCATCTTCTTCTCTTCTTCTCTTCTTCTTTTCTTCTGTTCTTCTCATCTTCATTTTCTTCTCCGGGCCGCTCCGCATCCATGCTGGCATGGAGGGAGGCTCCCGCTGTGTGACGGTGTCTCCTCGTCTGACGGTTCTTAAATAATGGGGGCGGGGCCACCCGGTGACCCCGCCCCCTCTGACGCACGGGACATGACAGGACTTCCCTGTGGCATTCCCTGTGACGTCACAGGGAAGTCCCGTCAAGTCATCGTGCCCCGCCCCCCGTTATTTAAGAACCGTCAGACGAGGAAACGCCGTCACACAGCGGGAGCCTCCCTCCATGCCAGCATGGATACGGAGTGGCCCGGAGAAGAAAATGAAAAAGAGAAGAAAAGAAGAAGAGAAGAAGATGAAGAAGATGAAGAGAAGAGCGGGAGCCTCCCCCCATGCCATGGGTGAGGAGCGGCCCAAGGAGAAGAAGATAGAAGATGCAGCGGAGGAGATGCTGGACGAGAACGGCGGAGGAAGAACCAGAAGAGCAAGAAGAACCAGAAGAAGAAGATGAAGGAAGATAGAAGAAAGAAGAAGCATTTAAATAAAGGAATTGTCAAAAACTGTCTCTTGTCATTTTTAACAGTTTTGACAGTTTTTTAGTGAAATGGTAGGGGTAAGTACCCCCTTACCATTTCACACAGGGGGGAGGGCCGGGATCTGGGGGGCCTTGTTAAAGGGGGCTTCCAGATTCCGATAAGCCCCCCGCCCGCAGACCCCCACAACCACTGGCCAGGGTTGTGGGGATGAGGCCCTTGTCCTCATCAACATGGGGACAAGGTGTTTTGGGAGCTACCCAAAAGCACCCTCCCAATGTTGAGGGCATGTGGCCTGGTACGGTTCAGGAGGGGGGGGACGCTCTCTCACCCCCCCTCTTTTCCTGCGGGCTGCCAGGTTGCGTGCTCGGATAAGGGTCTGGTATGGATGTTTGGGGGGACACCCCGCGGTTTTTTTTTTTGGCGCGGGGTTCCCCTTAAAATCCGTACCAGACCTGAAGGGTATGGTATGGAGTTTAGGGGGACCCCCACGTCATTTTTATTTTTTAATTTTGGTTCGGGGTTCCCCTGTGGGGAATTTCCATGCCGTTTTTATCAATGAACTTCTATGTGTATTGTCGGACCGGCAATGCAATAGCCGCAAGTAGTTTTAAATGGGTTTTTTCCTTCGAAATGTCATTTTGCTGTCAGACTGTTCTAAACACGGGAAACATGCGCCCCTTTACAGGCATACTATAGACACCCCCAAGCTATGAAATTTAAAGGGATATTACACTTTTATTGTTTGACTTTAAGCATTATTAAAATCACTGCTCCTGAAAAAACGGCCGTTTTTAAAACTTTTTTTGCATTGATCCATCTCCCCCGGGGCAGGACCAAGGTCCCCAAACACTTTTTATGACAATAACTTGCATATAAGCCTTTAAAATTAGCACTTTTGATTATTCATGTTCGTGTCCCATAGACTTTAACGGTGTTAGCGTGTTCGAACGAACTTTTTTTCCTGTTCGCATGTTCTGGTGCGAACCAAACAGGGGGGTGTTCGGCTCATCCCTACACTCCACTCTTCCTAGCCATAAAAAACTGCAATTAACTGCAAAGTAGCAGTGAAAATATACAGCACTGACTACAGTGCTGTATCAAGCACTATGTAACTGTAGTAACAAACTACTGTAAAGGGAAAATACCCGAAATCAAGACTGGCTCCAAATTATAATTATATAATATATATATATATATATATATATATATATATATATATATATATATATATATGGGGAACAAAGCATTATACAGAACATGTGTATATTAACAATGTACCAATTAGCCTAAAATACATCACTTCTTTTATACCCCTTCTATGGTCAACACACCCAGCTTATCTGGTTGTCTGTGTCTCCCATCCGCTGTCAGTACGCACACATTGACATATCGCAATACAACTGCTTAAAACGTGTATATTGCTATCTGAACAGCTTACAACACATATTGTTATCTAACTGCTAGCAACACATATTTTTGTTACAAAACATGTTTGGGTCATTTTCCAGTGCTGACAGAGGAATACAGAATATAGTTAATTATTTAACACAGCAAACATATATATAGTGATTCAGCATTGATCAAAAATTATTCCTATACATTTCCCCCCTTTGATCATTGCCAATCACTAATCTTCATTCTTTTCCACCAGCCTGAAAGTGACAGGAACCAAGGGTGTATGAGATAAAAGACCCTCCAAAACATCTATCATCTTAAGTATGGAAATGCAAAGATATAAGTCCTTTACTCTCCCACACTCATCTCATCCACAGACCTTCTGGTGTTCCTTGCTATCCTCCTAAAATATAGACACCGTCCATTCCATCTCCTCTACCGACATCCACCCGCTGGAGTAGCCATACTCATGAACTGGGTAAACATTACCCTTGAAGACCTGGAATAAATGGGACAGAGTCATTAGCTATTCACTCAAGCAAACTTTAATTTTATTTAGCCACTGCACACATCAACCCTCCACACTCTAACTAAGAATTCACATCCCCATAAACAGACAAAACTCCACCATTTGTCTCAAACTTGACACAAAAATGCAATTCCCTTCATTACTTAGGTGAACCCCATCATCTCAGAAGATATCAAGCTGTTCTCCTTCCAAAGAATAGTTATGTTTCCTTCCACAAAAACCTTTGTAGAACATTGTTTAATCTCTTTCCCATCCACTTCGCTCCCCAACTCCAACATGGTCTGAGAACAATGGAGGTAAATACCAGAATGGTGTCAGGGAAATACTCTGAAATCCACTTCAAATCTCCTTTTATCAAAGAAATCAAGCCAAAATTCCTATTTCTCCCCACGTCATTACCACCTACAGTAAGTGGATGATAATGCCATAAGGAGTAGGACAATGACCAGCTGCCTCTAACAAGAGTGGCCTCAAAGCCCTCTAGCGCATTCCCCTAAGACTACCCCAAATTACTCTTATCTTATTGAGATCACACCCCAAATTCTCCATCCCCACTTGTAATGCCTTCTTCTTGGCCCAATGTATATATGAATGTCCCACAACCCAAATTTCCTGTACAGTCTGTTGGTCTTCCAATATTTAAAGTGAGTCATCAGAATAAACAAACTCATTATTCTCTTCTGAGGGCTCTTCAGCACTGGGTAGGGAACTGGGTCCAGCAACACAGCTTAATTTTTCTAGTTCAAAGTTCTTGGTAGCAAACGTAGGGCTTAGAGAACCTCCAAATGTGTTGTAAATCATCCAGGTAGGTGAATTCTCAATTTCAGGTTCAAATTCTAGTTCAAGCATTTCTTCTTCAGCAGCATAACAGGACAGACAGCTAGAGGGGCCATCAAATATGGAGAAAAGGTCTGGCATTTCTCTTTGTACCATTTTCTTCCTTTGAGAAAGCAAAAAAAAATCTGAGGTTTTCTTATCAGGTTTTATTTTTACCTTACACATTGCTGTACATGCAAACATGACTATCTTAAAGCACAAATACAAACATAGCACAGCTCCCAAGATCACCCCCACAATTTTCAGCAGTCCTATCAAAAAGGATTTAAACACTTCTCCTATTCCCCTGAACCATGATAAAGGGTTTAGCCAGGATAACCATCCTCCGCCCCATTCTGATAAATCTAATGATTAGCAATATCATGCACCTTCCCCAGCAATTCCCCTGCTGCCGCTAAATGCTTTTCGACATCATACTTCACAAAGGAATTCTAGACCTGATGACCTATCACCATATCCGCCATCCTAGGATATCTTTACCAAGCTTTAAATGACCCAACAGACTGAAAAGCTGGGGGTTGTTCTGATCTGGTGAGTAGGGATACATGAGGGGGTGTTGCACACCTGAATTTTTCTGAAGCACCTTACATTTCCTTCACTTTGGATTGGAGCACCTATAGTCACTTTACTTGGACTTTGTTTCTTTTGTAGTCAACATATTTACACTCATTGTGTCTGTGAGCGCTATGTTGATATGTATATGGCAGGACTCTCGTTTCAATGCTTATATGGTGAATTTTCAATTGGGAGTCTACTATTTCCTTAAAGAGTGATTGTACATATTTAAGTCAGTGAACTCATAATCCCTTTCACATTCATTAGTTACAGTCAACTCCTTCAATGACTTTTTCAAGGTCTCATAAAAACAGTTAGAGCAATCCTTAAGGCATTGACACATAGTTTGGTTTTCTATGTTAAAACAACCATTCACCACAACCTGAACATTCCTAGGGTCCTGATAATAATCAGTAATCCCCATTTCAATCATCTCTAGGTCAGCACCATTGTTAAGGATTAGTCATATTCTTTTCCCTGATATTCCCTGCACTAACAGTCCTTTTTTCTCCCACCAGTTTCCAAGGATTCTTTGCTAGGGTACTATTGGCAGTCTCTTTCATCAACAATGCATAAAATAAATTGGGATCTTTAACTGCTAGAGCTACTATTGGTTTGTGTCTCACACTTGGGGGATCATAGAACACACCAAACAGTTAGAGAGATTGAATTGAGTACTGATCAACTCATGTAATTGAATCATCCTATTCAGATAGGTTTGACCATCCACAAGCACACACCACGCAACACTCAGCAGCAGAAAACTTTTCCAGGTACTCATGATCCTTCATCAGGTACTTTAAAAACAAAACAACTCCTTGTGGGTGTTCCTGTAATGAGAGAGATATGATCACAATCTGAGCAGTGTCTTGCTGAGGACACAGAATCCTTAGGCAGGAGAACTGGTCCTACTGCTCAGATACAATTGCAGCATGCACACATTTACAATGTGAAGCATGTATCCAAGTATCCCTGTTTTCCAGCTTCACTGCTGTAGCTGTAGTGAGTAGCACCTGATAGGGTCCTGTCCACCTGCGATCCAGACCCCTCCTCTGATGCTTTTTCACCATTACTCAGTCACCTGGCTCCAGGTCATGAGTCCCTTCAAGGGTATCTGGGTCTGGAAGAGATGAATATATTTTCTTGTGCAATTGATTTAAATGCCTGTGTAACCCGATGACATATTCAGTGAGTGACCCATATGATTTTGCTAAAGCCTGTGGATAGTACAAGCCTGTCTTTGGTACTGATCCAAATAATATTTCATAGGGAGAGAGTTTCCCTTTTTGTTTTGGTGTAGTTCTTAACACAAACAGAGCTATAGGTAACAACAAAGCCTGGGGAATGCCCAGGAAAAAAATACAATAACAAATAGCAGCGCAGGTTTCAATACAAATAATAAATCACAATGCAAATCGTCAAATAGTCCTTTGAGCAAATTATAGCTCCTTGTGAGAGATACAGTCTATATGCAGGGCAGCATTGTAAGGGGAGGTGCAGCCTAAAAAGATTGTAATATTTAATGACACATATGCATTAAAAGCACTCACATGTAATAATATGTTTGTCCGGTGCAGGGAATTCCAGTAGAAGCCATAGATGATCTCTGTAGTTTTACGATAGAAGGGAGCCTTTTCCTATACGCTGTCGGCTCGTGTGTTTAACGCAGACTTCCGGGATACAAACGCGATCCAGAACGAGGCTTGAAACCTAGGAAAAAACCCAAGCCTACTTACCAACCAGCTCGCAGACAACCAAATTAACTTGTCTAACAGTACGCATAAAAACAGGGGTTTAGTCCGCATTCATTTGCAATTGCATGCGTAAACCACAGAACCTTGTCACGGCACCCTGGTATCTGTGGTCCTAACACTAACATATGAGTGTTCCCACAGTGGAGGCACATGCATTCTGATGGATAAATGAGGGCAGGTGGACTGAAGGAGAGCCCATCCCTTCTTAAAGGTACAGAAGCACACCAAACACCCAGCAAGTAGCACAATGGCTGCAAAAGTGTTGGTGCGTTGCTGGACTAAAACAAACACTAACGTGATAACAAAAAACTTGCCACCGCCCTCATCTATAGCTGGCTATCACAGTAAGCGGCATAGGAAGGCTAAAACAGATAACAACAAAGCCTGGGGAATGCCCAGGAAAAAACCCAAGCCTACTTACCAACCAGCTCGCAGACAACCGAATTAACCTGTCTAACAGTATGCATTAAAAACAGGGGTTTAGTCCACATGCATTTGCAAATGCATGCGTAAGCCACAGAGCCTCGTCACGGCACCTAGGTATCTGTGGTCCTAACACTAAAATATGAGTGTCCCCACAGTGGTTAGTGTTAGGACCACAGATACCAGGGTGCTGTGACGAAGCTCTGTAGCTTACGCATGCATTTGCAAATGTGTGCGGACTAAACCCCTGTTTTTAACGCATACTGTTAGACAGGTTAATTCGGTTGTCTGCGAACTGATTGGTAAGTAGGCTTGTGTTTTTTCCTGGGCATTCCCCTGGCTTTGTTGTTACCTGATTTAGCCTTCCTATGCCGCTTACTGCAATAGCCAGATATAGATGAGGGCGGTGGCAAGTTTTATGTTATCACAAACAGAGCTAAAGGCAAACCTTGAAGCCAATTTAGCCCTGTCTCAGCTGTAATTTTGCCCAAATTTAGCTTTTAGTAGCCCATTTTATTTTTCTATCTTACCACTAGTTGTGGGGCTGTATGGAGTGTGTAAGCCTTGCTCAATGTTAAAGGCTGCAAGTACCACTTTCTTTACCTGCCCAGTAAAGTGACTTTCTCTATCTGACTCTATGGTCTCAAAAATCCCATATCTACACACCACTTCCTATATCAGCTTCTTTGCTGTTGCTGTGGCTGTAGCCTTCTGTATAGGCTACGCCTCCAGCCAGCTTGAAAAACAGTCTACACACGTGAGCACATACAGTACTCATATAAACCGACCTTAGGCAACTGTATGTAGTCTATTTGTAATCTCTGGAAGGGATACAGAGCACTTGGAATGTGGCCCTGAGGGGTTTTCACCTTTTTTTCCTGGATTATATTGTGCACAAATTAAGCAAGTCTGACAATACTGCTTAGCCACTTCTTCAATGCCTGGTGAATATCACAATTTCCATATTAGATGAACCATCCCCCTTTTGGCTACATGATAAGAGAGATATGCCATAGAACAAAGAGAAGGGTACATCGAAGGAGGGGCACACGGTCTCCCATCCTCATGGAGCCAAACACCTGTAGCCTCATTGTAAGGATAATTGTTATTTTTCCACTTATTGATTACCTCTCAAGATGCTGTGCTTTGCAATTGTTGTAGGGTATGAATGTCTGTGTCCCCTTTCAAGAAATACACTATCTCATCATCACTCATCTCCAGGGGAAGCAAGACAGCTTCCTTAGCCGCCTCATCTGCCCTTTGGTTTCCCATGGCAACAGCATCAGATGCTTTTGTGTGAGCCTTCACCTTGACCACTACAACTGCAGCGGGCAAAGTGATAGCTTCAAGAAGGGCTTTCACCTGAGCAGAGTTTTTAATAGACTTGCCCTGAGATGTTAGGAAATTTCGGCTTTTCCAGAGAGCCGCATAATCATGAACAGCGCCATAGGAATACCGAGAATCGGTGTATATATTCACTGATTGCCCCTCTGCCAATTCACATGCTTTTATCAAGGCCTCCAACTCAGCCACTTGGGCTGAACAATGATTGGGTAGAGCCCTCTGGAAAATTACTTCCTCCTGACTTACCACAGCCAAACCAGTGACAGGAGAACCTTTTCACAGTGTAATAACTAGAACCGTCTACCCACAGTCCAATTGCTGGGTTCTCCAGGGCAATATCCTGTACCATTACTGCGAGCTCATAGTAGGCCTCAGTTGTGTGACAAAAGTCACTCTCCCACTCCACTGGAGTAGGCAAAATGGGTAACAAAGTGGCTGGATTTAAAACATGACACCTCTTAATGACAATATTACTTGGTGTAAGCAAAGCCAGCTCATACTTAGTTAACCTAGCAGCAGATAAATGTCTCGTGTTAAGATGTCCCAGCACATGTTCAGTTAAAGCTACAAGTTAGTTTAGTGTGACCTCTGAACAATGTTCAGCTAAAACTACAAGTTAGTGTAGTGCGTCCTCCTCACAGTGTTCAGCTAAAGCTACAAGTTAGTTTAGTGTGACCTCTGCACATTGTTCAGCTAAAGCTACAATTTAGGGTAGTGCATCCTCCTCACAGTGTTCAGCTAAAGCTACAAGTTAGTGTAGTGTGACCTCTGCACAGTGTTCAGCTAAAGCTACAAGTTAGTGTAGTGCGTCCTCCTCACAGTGTTCAGCTAAAACTACAAGTTAGTGTAGTGCGACCTCTGCACAATGTTCAGCTAAAGCTACAAGTTAGTGTAGTGCGTCCTCCTCACAGTGTTCAGCTAAAACTACAAGTTAGTGTAGTGCGACCTCTGCACAGTGTTCAGCTAAAGCTACAAGTTAGTGTAGTGCGTCCTTCTCACAGTGTTCAGCTAAAACTACAAATTAGTATAGTGCAACCTCTGCACAGTGTTCAGCTAAAGCTACAAGTTAGTGTAGTGCATCCTCCTCACAGTGTTCAGCTAAAGCTACAAGTTAGTTTAGTGTGACCTCTGCACAGTGTTCAGCTAAAGTTACAAGTTAGGGTAGTGCGTCCTCCTCACAGTGTTCAGCTAAAGTTACAAGTTAGTGTAGTACGTCCTCGTCACAGTGTCCAGCTAAAACTACAAGTTAGTGTAGTGCGACCTCTGCACAGTGTTCAGCTAAAGCTACAAGTTAGTGTAGTATGTCCTCTGAACAGTGTTCAGCTAAAGCTACAAGTTAGTGTAGTGCGTCCTCCTCACAGTGTTCAGCTAAAACTACAAGTTAGTTTTTTGCGAGCTCTGCACAGTGTTCAGCTAAAGCTACCTGTAGAAGGTTGGTGGTGTTTTCCTGATCCTATCACTACCGCAGGCAGCTAAATAAACTACAAGTTAATTTTTTGCGAGCTCTACACAATGTTTACCTAAAGCTACCAGTAGAAGGTTGGTGGTGTTTTCCTGATCCTATCACTACCACAGGCAGCTAAATAAGCTACAAGTTAGTTTTTTGCGAGCTCTGCACAGTGTTCAGCTAAAACTACAAGTTAGTGTAGTGCGAGCTCTGCACAGTGTTCAGCTAAAGCTACCTGTAGAAGGTTGATGGTGTTTTCCTGATCCTATCACTACCGCAGGCAGCTAAATAAGCTACAAGTTAGTTTTTTGTGAGCTCTGCACAGTGTTCACCTAAAGTTACCTGTAGAAGGTTGGTGGTGTTTTCCTGATCCTATCACTACCGCAGGCAGCTAAATAAGCTACAAGTTAGTTTTTTGCGAGCTCTGCACAGTGTTCACCTAAAGTTACCTGTAGAAGGTTGGTGGTGTTTTCCTGATCCTATCACTACCGCAGGCAGCTAAATAAGCTACAAGTTAGTTTTTTGCGAGCTCTGCACAGTGTTCAGCTAAAACTACAAGTTAGTGTAGTGCGAGCTCTGCACAGTGTTCAGCTAAAGCTACCTGTAGAAGGTTGGTGGTGTTTTCCTGATCCTATGACTACCGCAGGCAGCTAAATAAGCTACAAGTTAGTTTTTTGCGAGCTCTGCACAGTGTTCAGCTAAAACTACACGTTAGTGTAGTGCGAGCTCTGCACAGTGTTCAGCTAAAGCTACCTGTAGAAGGTCGGTGGTGTTTTCCTGATCCTATCACTACCGCAGGCAGCTAAATAAGCTACAAGTTGTTTTTTTGCGAGCTCTGCACAGTGTTCAGCTAAAGCTACCTGTAGAAGGTTGGTGGTGTTCTCATACTACAGGCAGGCAGTTGATTTTGCTAGCTGCAGTATATATAAATATATATAAATATATATATATATATATATATATATATATATATATCCCAGCTTAGTGCAGCTACAGGCCATTAGTATGTCTGGAAGGCCAACAAGGAGAGGCAGACAGTCACAAGCCAATAAAAGAGGGCAAGCAGGATCTGTGTCTAGAGGCAACAGTGCTGGTCATGGAGACGGTGCATCCTCATCAGCACGTGGCCGTGGGACACGCTTGGCCTTTTTTTCGGCAGCTGGCCGTGTTGAGCCGCAACATACGGCAGACTTGGTCGAGTGGATGACCAAGCCGTCCTCATCCTCCTCATCCTCTCATACCCATGCTCAGGGTACTTTGTCTGACAAAGCAGCTGCCAATGCGGCCTCTTCCCTCGGCTCAATGGCATCAGTGACTCCTTCCCTAGCCCCACCATGTCCTCCTGAGGAGTCCCTCGAACTGTTTGACCACAGTGTTGGGTACATGCTCCAGGAGGATGCCCAGCGTTTAGAAGGCTCTGGTGATGATACTGAGCTAGATGAAGGCAGTAACGTGAGCACGGACAGAGGGGGTGCCCAAGAAAGACAGCAATCTGGCATTCATGCTCCCCCTGCTGCAGAAAACTGCCAGGTTTGCTCCAGTGATGAGGAGGGAGGGGATGATGAGGTCACTGACTCAACGTGGGTGCCTGATAGGAGAGAGGAGGAGGCACATCACCAACTAGGTAGGATGCCCTCCAGGGGCCAGCCTAAGGGCAGCACACTGACTAAATCACACCCCAAAGCTCCGGATGTGCAGGGCGCTGCTGTCTCTGCACGTTATTCCAAAAGTTCTTTGAGGTGGGCCTTTTTTGAGACAAGTGCATCAGATCGCACCGCTGCTATTTGCAACATATGTCTCAAGCGTATCTCGCATGGCCAAAACATCTTCCGCTTGGGCACCACATGCTTGACCAGACATATGTTGACCTGCCATGCAGTTCGTTGGCAAGCGTGTCTAAAAGACCCACACCAAAGAACAAAGAGGACCTCTCCTTGCTCCTCATCAGCTGAGATCTCCAACCCCACTATACCTTCAGTCCTCTCTGAGACCTGCACTGAGAGGAATGAAGGTGTAGAATTAGGTGTGTCACAGCCAAGTACTTGTGGGCAATCTGCTTTCGGTACACCAACGTCAGATTGTACCAGGCAAATTTCCCTGCCCCAGCTGCTGCACCGCCGAAAGAAGTTCACTCCCAGCCATCCACATGCCCAGCGTTTGAATGCTAGCTTGGCAAAATTGCTAGCACTTCAACTGCTGCCATTTCAGTTGGTAGACTCTGCCCCCTTCTGTCAGTTTGTGGAATGTGCGGTTCCTCAGTGGCAGGTACCCAAACGCCACTTTTTCTCACGGAAGACGATTCTGGCTCTCTACCGGCATGTGGAAGGCAATGTCCATGCCTCGCTGGACAGGGTGGTCAGCGGTAAGGTCATTTCCGCTGACTCATGGTCCAGCAGGCATGGACAGGGACGTTACCTAAGTTTCACAGCGCATTGGGTGACTCTGCTGGCAGCTGGGAAGGATGCAGGACAAGGTGCAGTAGTGTTGGAGGTTGTTCCGCCACCACGCCTCCAAAATGCCACTACTAATGATTGTGACACACCTCTCTCCTCCACCCCCTCCTCTTCTTCTTCCTCCATGGCCTCTTCCTGTGCTTTGTCCTTGGAACCAGCGGTGCTCCGTAGCCATTCAAGGGGCTACGCAAGAATGCAGGCCAAAAGATGCCATGTGGTGCTTGAGCTGGTGTGCTTGGGGGACTGGAGCCACTCTGGGGCAGAGGTTCTGTCAGCTCTGCAGGGGCAGGTTCAGAGGTGGTTGACGCCAAGCCAACTTAAGGCAGGAATGGTGGTTTGCGACAATGGCACCAACCTCCTCTCTGGCCTCCAACAGGGACAAATGACCCATGTGCCCTGTTTGGCTCACGTCCTTAACTTGGTGGTGCAGCAGTTCTTGTGCAGGTACCGGGCTTACAGGATGTCCTGAGGCAGGCCAGGAAAGTCTGTGTGCATTTCCACCGGTCATATAATGCCAATGCTCTGCTGGCAGACCTCCAAAAGGAGTTTAACCTGCCCAAGAACCGCCTAATCTGTGACATGCCCACCAGTTGGAACTCAACGTTGGCCATGCTGCAGCGGCTGCACATGCAGCAGAGGGCCATCAATGAGTACCTGTGCGACTATGGCACCAGGACAGGGTCAGGGGAGCTTGTTTTTTTTTCTCCACGCCAGTGGGCCATGATCAGGGATGCACGCACTGTCCTGTCACCATTTGAGGAGGCCACGAGGATGGTGAGCAGTGGCAGTGCATGCATCAGTGACACTGTCCCCCTTGTCCACCTTTTGGAGCACACGCTGCATGGAATAATGGACAGGGCACTTGATGCAGAACAGAGGGAGGAAGAGGAGGACTTCCTTAGCTCTCAAGGCCCCCTTTATTCAGACAGAGTTCCTGCGTGCCCGCCGATCACACAGGAAGAGGAGGAGGAGGAGGATTGTGTCAGTATGGAGGTGGAGCCTGGCACTCAGCATCAGCAGCAGTCTTTAAGGGATCAGTCCCAAGAAACACATGGACTTGTACGTGGCTGGGAGGAGGTGGCTGTGGACCATGTCATCCTTAGTGACCCAGAGGAGTCCAGACCAAATGCCTCAGCAAACCTACGCTGCATGGCCTCCCTGATCCTGCAAAGCCTGCGGAAGGATCCTCGTATTCGTGGTATCAAGGAGAAGGACCAATTCTGGCTGGCAACCCTCCTTGATTCATGTTACAAGGGTAAGGTTGCGGACCTTATCTTGCTGTCGCAGAGGGAGCAGAGGGTGAAACATCTTCGGGAGGCCTTGTGCAATGCGGTCCACAGAGACTGGGAGATTACAAACTCCTGTTTCTGGACAACGTGTTGCTGAGGCTTCGGTCAGTCAAAGAAGGAGCGGTGGAGAAGGTGGCCGCCTGACCGATGCATTCAGACAATTTTTTAGTCCGCAGCCCCAAGGTATGATTGGTTTCAGCAACCATCGCCAGTGTCTGTTTTACATGGTGCAGGAAAAACTAGGGGCAAGATCTGACTTGGACACCTTTCCCCCAGAAAATCCTCTATGTTACTGTGTCTTGAGGATGGATCACTCGCCACAGCTTGCACAGTATGCAATTGAGCTACTGGCCTGTCCTGCATCCAGCGTTCTTTCGGAACGTACATTCAGTGCTGCTGGTGGCTTTGTAACCGATCACAGGGTGCGTCTGTCCACCGACTCGGTCGATTGACTGACCTTCATAAAAATGAATCAGTCTTGGATCACCACCAGCTACCAAGCACCTGATGCTGATGTAACTGAATAATTTTTATTGAAATCTCAGATCCCTTCAAAGACTGCCTATGCTGATGCTGAGTGACTATCCTGACTAATTATCCTCTTCCTCCTCAATGATCACGCTGATCATTGGTGCTGCTAAGAGATGCCTCCATCCCCGCAGAAGGGAAACGGAGGCCTTCCCATGTCGGGGAGCACCAACGAGCCATCCCGACAGGCACCAAGTAGGCCCAGACAGCTTAAAGTTGTTTTAAAAGGAAATATGCATTATAATAAATGTTAGATAAGAGGAATTTGCCGATTTAACCTCCACTGGCAGGACATGGGAATCACATCTGTACAAGATAATGGTGTTCCCTAAAGAACAAAAGGAGGGAAAAAAAAGAAAAATTGTAATTTAAACATGTACAATAAAAGAAAAGAAAACAAATGATTGTTTAAGTACTAGAATCAATCATTCTTTCTTGGCAATAACACAGTGATATGTCTATTATAGAACTTGTTATAAAGCGGCCTTCATATATTTGATACTCCAAGGATGATTGTTAGGGCCAAGTGGGAAAAGAAAAAGGGAAAAGGGGAAAGAAAGAGTGGAACAGGAAAAAGAGAGAGAGGTGAGAGAAAAGAGGGGGGAGGGGAAGAAAACATAATTGAAGTAGATGGTGTTAGAGTTCCTTATCATAGCCCCCTGTGGCGAAGCCTGGAAGAAAAGGCTTCAGATTAAAGGCTTCATTAAGGCCGGGTGGTGTGGTCGCATCATGTCTTGATATCCAACGAAGTTCTCGTTGAAGGAGAATTTTGTTAAAGTCTCCACCACGAGAATTCGGGTGTAGGTGATCTAGTACCAGGACGGATATTTTTGGGCAGATGCCCTTGTGTACTTGGGCCACATGCCTGCCTAGCAACATTGAACAAAAAATATGACAATATGAAAAGTGACACTGACGCGTTTCAACCCATATACCAAGGGTCTTCTTCAGAGGGTCAGTCTGCTAAGAAATATATATAGAATATAGGTACACATGTAACGATTTACATACACAAAATACAAATTAATATACCGTGCATATATATACTATAATTACCCAACAATGTATGTCCAGCAAGAAAAAAGGCCTCCTGCATTGTGATCCCTTTAAAAACTACTTCTTCTCTTCCCCAACAGGTCCCAAAACACCTCCACCACCACAGCAACCAAACACGGGGCAGTAGTCCAACGATGTGACTTACAAGAAGTCACACTAGAAATCACCCCCCCGCCAAGTCACACGATCGGTTGGGAAACAGGCCACACCTGTGGTAAGAATCCAGAAATAGACTGAGTGTGTACTTCTGACCCACCGAAGAGGAAAAAGCTAAGGGTCCTTAGTCATTGCCACCCATATATGTACTGCTTACTGACGGCGTGTATTTACCATCATGGATCCGACACAGGTGTGTGTCCAAACGGCCAATCAGATCATCACAGGGGGCATGGCCGCAATTCAGGCAGCCTCGTGTGGCATCCCCGGCGTTCAGGAAGAGCCAACGGCCCCAAAATGATGTCACTCTCGTCGAAACTGCGTGACGTTCCCACGTCACATCGCACACGCGGGGCCCCGCGCATGTGCAGTGTGCGGGAACGTCCGAGGGTGTTCCGGAACGCCGCCGGGAAGGAGGAAAGATCCCCAATGCGGCAGCCAGTGCCAGCCCCGGTGCCTGATGGGGAAAAAAGGGGAGGAGCGGCTGGGGGGTTACTGGCTCCTCCCCCCCCCTTTGCTGGGAGTACACATTAGAGGGAAAACCAAAGCAAAAAACTGAAAATAATAATAAATAATAATGAAAATAATAAAGAGTAAGCCAGGAGAGAGGGGAGAAGAGAGAAAAAGGGAAATAACCAAAAAACCTTTATTGTTGAACAGATATTCTGGGAAAATTATATTATTGGGTTTTCCCAGAAACAAAGCCCTTTAAAAATGGGGCGAAAGAGATGGTCTCATTTAATCCTGAAAAGGAGGTGGCATCCAATTTGAATATCCACCTCTGTTCATGTTGCAGTAAAGTTTTGTTCCGATCACCGCCTCGGTCTGGTATATGAATTCGATCGAGTGCGGTGAAGGATACTTTAGGCATCTTGTAATTATGTACTACCACCACATGTCGCCCAAGTGGTAGGTATTGATTACCAATTTGCATGTGATAGATGTGTTTGGATATTCAACTGTAAAATTCTTGTTTCGTCTTACCGACGTAGTATGCCTCGCATTCACAGGACATGAGGTACACCACTCCTCGTGTCTGACAGTTCGTAAAGTGTGCGGGCTTAAACAGTGTCCCGTTTGGAAGACAGAATATTTTCTCCCATCTTATATATTGGCAAAAGGAACAATGTCTGCAGGGGAATGATCCAAGGATTGAGCAATGTTTCAATCTTTTCTGTTCGTCCTTAAACTCGCTTTGGACCAGTTTGTCTTTCAGCGAGGTAGCCCGTCTAAAAGTGATCGAGGGCTAGCAAAAATAAAACCACTGACTTTAGGGTCATCCATTAATATGGACTAATGTTTTTGGATGATGTTCCTTATCACATTGTGCTGCTTGGAAAAGCGCAAGATAATCCTGATAGGATCCGCACTAGGGTCATTCCCCGCCCTCTTTTTAAATAGCAGATCACATCGAGATTGCATGGCTGCTCTATTGAAAGCCTTACATAAACAGGAACGACTGTAGCCACGTGCTAACAGTCTGGTTTGGAGGTTATATGCTTCTTGTTTGAAAAGGACATCATCTGAACAGTTCCTGCATAATTGTAGGTGTTGTCCATATGGACTGGACTTTTTTAGTGTTGTGGGATGGAAGCTATCCGCATGGAGTACTGTGCTTCCTGTGGTGCTTTTTTGATACAAAGTACTGGAGATTTGGCCCTCGGGGGTGCGTCTCAACTGGACATCCAAGAAGGTCATTTGGTCATGGTCATAAGTCATGGTGAATTTTAGGTTATGTTCGTTCTGGTTGATACAATCGAAAAATTTTAATAACATTTCCTCGGAGCCCTCCCAGATAAGGAGGACGTCATCAATGTATCGTAGCCACATATATATGTGGCTCGTGTACATGGCGAGGTCCTCGTCATCTAGGAGGGTTCTTTCATGCTTTGAATTCATTTTGGGCACCTCCTTTCACTCTATGGTTCACCTGTGCTAATTTTTCTCACTTATGTTGTCATTCATTGCACTCGGCTCACGCACATCGCACTTCATTTTATTGCACTGCGCATGCTCATACACTCCCCCACCTTGCTTTTTTCTTCTTGTCACTATTTCTCCTTTTCTCTTTTCTCCATCACACATTACTCACCATTACTTTCACATACTGGTATAGATTGAGCTGGTGCTTCTTACCTGGACCCTCTATGTAACCATCTTATTTAATCAGCTTTACCACTTTACTTATGTTTATATTATAATTTTCTATATATTATAATTTTCATATATACACTTTTGGAACATTTTGAGGCCTCCAGCTGCATATATTGTATGCATGGAAATTTATGCCACCTAGTTGGTTAATTGATCATTCATTAATCAATAACCCTTTAACTCCTTTTACATACCATGGGCATATTACTCAGTCTATTTCTGGATTCTTACCACAGGTGTGGCCTGTTCCCCAACCGATCATGTGACTTGGCAGGGGGCGATTTCTAGTGTGACTTCTCGAAAGTCACATCCTTGGACTACTGCCCCGTGTTTGGTTGCTGTGGTGGTGGAGGTGTTTTGGGACCTGTTGGGGAAGGAGAAGAAGTAGTTTTTCAAGGGATCTCCATGCAGGAGGCCTTTTTCCTTGCTGGACATACATTGTTGGGTAATTATAGTATATATATGCACGGTATATTAATTTGTATTTTGTGTATGTAAATCGTTACATGTGTACCTATATTCTATATATATTTCTTAGCAGACTGACCCTTTGAAAAAGACCCTTGGTATATGGGTTGAAACACGTCAGACTCACTTTTCATATTGTCGTATTTTTTGTTCAATGTTGCTATGGAATTTTGTCTGCAAATGTATGTTTAGCTCATTAAGTTTAAAAGTGCTTCATACTGGAGCTCATTTTCTTTTAAACTTTATACTATACCAATTTTGTAAAAATAAATACGTTACCTTTTTCATACACCATTGAATCAATTTCCTCACTTTGCTGCCTAAAAACCCCACCCTGGGGAAACCCTTCTCTTTTCTATTCAATTTTAGGGGTGAGCAGCACCTTTTCTCCTCTCCTTGTGTCCTCTCTTTGCAATATGCAAGTTATTGTCATAAAAAGTGATTGCCCCTCAAGGCCTCCAACTCAGCCACTTGGGCTGAACAATGATTGGCTAGAGCCCTCTGGAAAATTACTTCCTCTTGTCTTACCACAGCCAAACCAGTGACAGGAGAACCTTTCTCAGTGTAATACCTAGAACCGTCTACCCACAGTTCCATTGCTGGGTTCTCTGAGGCAATATCCTGTATCGTCACTGGGAGCTCATAGTAGGCCTCAGTTGTGTGACAACAGTCACGCACCCACTCCACTGGAGTAGGCTAAATGGGTAACAAAGTGGCTGGATTTAAAACATTACACCTCTTAATGACAATATTACTTAGTGTAAGCAGAGCCAGCTCATACTTAGTTAACCTAGCAGCAGATAAGTGTCTCGTGTTAAGATGTCCCAGCACCTGTTCCACTGCATGGGTCACCATGAGAATCAGGGTGTTCCCAATACAATGTCAGCAGTTTTCTCCACTAACATGGCTGCTGCTGCCGTGGCTTTCACACAAGGTGCTGCTGTTGAGATTACAGGATTAAGAGGCTGGGAATAATATCCCGCAGGTTTGTGCTTATCAGCAGATTTTTGTGTTAACACTCCAGATGCCTGATTACCTGATTCATGACAGAACAGGTAATGGTAAGGTCCTTTTTATAGTCTGGTAGTGCCAATGGTGGAGATGCCATTATAGCCTCCTTCAATGCCTCCACAGCCTGTATCTCCTCAGTAGGGATGGGCTATCTGTTTGAGTCAAACATGAGTTTGACTCGAACATTGGCTGTTCGCCAAGCAGCAAATAATTTGGAGTGTTAAATCATGTGGTGACTGTGAACTAGTAGATCTCTCATAGATGGAGCACATCTATAAGTGATTTAAGGGTATGGTTTGGGAAATGTTTTGATAGTGTTATCAGTCGTCAGAAGTGGCCAGTATTTTTGAAGAATCCCTCTCATCTGACTATGTTGTTTAGAAAATTGAGTAATGATCCTGACAGAGGGGTTTAATTTCTAAAGGTTTAGTTAGATGAATAAGGTCATGTCTATTTCTCTTAGTGACTCTGTTGAAGGACCTCTTCAACAGGGAATGACTGTATCCACGTAGACAGAGTCTCTCATACAGGTCATTAGCTGCCAGATGGAAGTCTGAATCTTGAGTACAGTTCCTTCTAAGCCTTAAAAATTGGCTGTAGGGTATACTATCTAGTAGAGGCTGGGGATGTGCACTAGCCACATGTAGAATTGTGTTGCCCGAAGAGGGCTTACGGTATAAGGATGAATGCAGAATACCGTCCTTACCTACATGTATTTGCAAATCCAAAAAGTTTATCTTAGATTGACTGCATTCCATTGTGAAACTTAAGTTAAAAATATCATTACCAGACCCTTCAGGGTTTTTTAAAAATTTTGGCGCGGAGTTCCCCTTAATATCCATACCAGACCCTTCAGGTCTGGTATGGATATTAAGGGAAACTATGCGCCAAATTTTTTTAAAAAACTGTGTGGGGTTCCCCCCAAAAATCCATACCAGACCTGAAGGGTCTGGTATGGATTTTAAGGGGAACTCTGTGCCAAAATTTTTTAAAAAATGGTGTGGGGTTCCCCCAAAAATCCACACCAGACCCTTATCCAAGCACGCAACCTGGCAGGCCGCAGGAAAAGAGGGGGGACGAGAGAGAGCCCCCACTCCTGAACCATACCAGGCCACATTCCCTCAACATGGGTAGGATGTCCCCATGTTGATGGGGACAAGGGCCTCATCCCACAACCCTTGCTCAGTAGTTGTGGGGGTCTGCGGGTGGGCGGCTTAATAAAAAATCACAAATAAAAAATAAAAAAGAGATTCAAGCGATGTAATCCAATAAATCCATGCTCCTATTCCAGCTATGTAATCCAATTCTCGATCTCCAGCGATGGATGATCACCAGCGACTCCAGCGAGGAACAAGCACAGGATCCTGCCTCCACTGGAGGCACCCAGCCAATGACGCTGCGCCAGCTTGACAGCTCTTATGTAGCTGAGGGTGGGGCCACGTGACCCCATCCCCCTCTGACAAGGGGAAATGCCGGGGTTTCCCAGTGATGTGTACAGGTGGCTTCCCCCCTCTAATGCATTGGGAATTTTGGCACAGAGTTCCCATTAATACCCATACCAGACCTGAAGGGCTTGGTAATGGAATTTATGGGGACCCCCACGCATTTTTTTTTTCAATGATTTTTATGTGTATTGTCGGGACTGACAATTCATTAATAGCCGGCACTAGTGCTAGTACTTTTAAATTACTTTTTAGTAATGTCATTTTGCTCTCAGACTGTTATAAACACGGCAACCATGCACTACTTTACAGGCATACTGTACAGATACTAGACACCCCCCAGGTATGAAATTTAAAGGAATATTCCACTTTTATTGTTTCACTTTAAGCATTATTGAAATCACTGCTCCCAAAAAAAAACGGCCATTTTTTAAACTTTTTTATGCATTGATACATGTCCCCTGGGGCAGGACCCAGGTCCCCAAAGACTTTTTATGACAATAACTTGCATATTAACCTTTAAAATTAGCACTTTTGATTTTTCATGTTCGTGTCCCATAGACTTTAGCGGTGTTCGCGTGTTCGAACAAATTTTTTGCCTGTTCGCATGTTCTGGATGCGAACCGAACAGGGGGTGTTCGGCCCATCCCTACTCCTAAGTAGGGATGGGCCGAATGGACCCCTGTTCGGTTCGGACCAGAACTTCCGAACACCGTGAACATTCGGACCTGAATAACGAACCCCATTAAAGTCAATGGGACCTGAACGTCAAATATCAAAAGTGCCCATTTTGAAGGCTTAAATGCAGTAATTAGGCATACAATAGTTATAGGGGCCCGGGTCCTGCCCCGGGGGACATTGATCAATAAAAAAAAAGTTTGTGAAAAACGTCATTTTTAATTGAGCAGTGGTTTTTTGATTTTTAAAGTGAAAACTTAAAAATGAAAAATTCCTTCCAATATAGTGCCAGGAGGTCCCCTTAGTCTAACTGTAAAGTGGCAGATCTGTACCATGTCTAGAATCTGCTGTAGCAATAATTGAATTTGTAAAGCAAAAAAAATGACATTTTTCTTGCAAGCTGCCTTTATTTTGCTCAGCAACAGCTGGGGAGCCAGTGTGTATGATGAGGCCACAATGTAGTGCACTGGGAACAAGATTAGAGATTTTGTGGATACATTCTGGTGTCACTTTGACTTTGAATCCTATAGAGATAATCTTGATGAAAGCAAGAATGTGGGTGGCAGGGACTGTATTTTTTTTTCCGCTGCAGAAGATGGGACAGAGAAATTTGCCAGCTACAGTCTACAGCTGGTGGTGTGCTGCTGGTAGATGAGCTGCTAGGACCTTGGACACCCTGTGCTATACCATCATCCCTGTCAGTGGAGGCTGCTGAAAGGTAATGACTCAGTATCGCAGGGGCAGACTGAAGTGGGTAAGATGGAGGAGGAGGAGGGACAGATTTGTGCCCCTTTTGTGTGGCTTTTAGGTGCTCTTGCCAACAGGCTGAGTGGTTGGATGTTAAATACCTTGTTAGGCATGTGGTACCCAAATGGTTGGTGTTTTTGCCACGTTTGATGTGCCTGTGACACAGTTTGCAGATAGCAACAGCGTGATCTGCTGCAGATGTGCTGAAAAAGGTCCAGACAACTGAGCTGTGGGGAGTGGGCTGGGAGATAACAGCTGCAGAATGTGATGGAATAGGGTGGCTGCTCTCTACTCTTTTCTTGATGCCGACCTCCTTGGGGTTGTGCCGCCTCACCTTCAGTTTCCTCCTCTGCTCTATCTGGCACCCAAGTCGCATCAGTGACCTCATCATCATCATCATCATCTCCATCTCATCCATCTTCATCATTACCACTGGAGACAACTTGGCAATACACTGCGGCTTGGGGAACATGAATGACAATTTGTCTACCAGTGTTCCTTCCTCTCTGCTGTCATCCTCAACCGCAGAACCAGCATCTGAATCCAGTAATGGCTGGACATCATCAAGGAGCCAGTGGCTGACGCTGTGGTCAAATAACTCAGCTGACTCCTCAATGGCTGATGTTAGGGCTATGGCAGGAATAGATGTGGTCAAGGAGGCAGGTTTATCCACTCTGGCAACTGCAGGGGACTGCACACTTGTCTCTGCTTGTGTGACAGAGGATGAGGAGGATGAGAAAGGTTTAGTAAGCCAGTCCACCACCTCCTTTGCATGCTGTGGCTGGATAGCATGGGCAAACTCACTAAACAGAGGAAATGATGCCCTGTCTGAGGACTGACCACCATGTCCACATTTGCCTGTGGACACATTTGTTGCTGGACCCCTTACAGTGCCAAGGTAACATCTGCCTCTCCTTGTTGTTCTCCCAGACATTATTGGGAGGGAGGGGGCGGTGCTTATGAGCAAATGTAAAGGAGAAGTTGAAATCTGTACATAGATGCACTTTAATCAATATAAAGAGGTGTTCGTTGTCCTTTAATTTGAGTACTCACACTACACAGACACAATCCACGGATACAATATAATATACTGCAATATAATGCACCAAAAGTACAGTGATGCACAGAACTATATGGCGTTAAACTGGCAGTAACGCACAAAACTATATGGCTTAAAACTTGTAGTAACGCACACAGAACAATATGGTGTTAAACTGGCAGTAATGCACGCAAAACGATATGGCGTTAAACTGGCAGTAACGCACGCAAAACTGTTTGGCATTAAACAGGCAGTAACGCACATAAAACTATATGTCGTTAAACTGGCAGTAACGCATGCAAAACTATATGGCGTTAAACTGGCAGTAATGCACGCAATACGATATGGCGTTAAACTGGCAGTAACGCATGCAAATCCATATGACGTTAAACTGGCAGTAGCGCAGGCAAAACGATATGGCATTAAACTGGCAGTAACGCACAAAACTATATGGCGTTAAACTTGTAGTAATGCACACAGAACTATATGATGTTAAACAGGCAGTAACGAACACAAAACTATATGGCATTAAACTGGCAGTAACGCATGCAAAACTATATGGTGTTAAACAGGCAGTAACGCACGCAAAACGATATGGTGTTAAACTGGCAGTAAAGCACACAAAACGATATGGCGTGAAACTGGCAGTAATGCATGCAAAACTATATGGCATTAAACTGTCAGTAACGCACTCAAAACTATATAATGTTAAACAGGCAGTAACAAACGCAAAACTATATGACGTTAAACTGGCAGTAACGCACGCAAAACTATATGGCGTTAAACGGGCAGTAACGCACGCAATACAATCTGGCGTTAAACTGGCAGTAACACACGCAATATGATATGGCGTTAAACTGGCAGTAACGCAATCAAATAGACGGTGTTCAACTGTCACTACACTGAAGCTATCTGAACTGTCCCTACTCTAGCTATATACTAATGTCAATATTACTGACACGGTCTCACTACACTACACTGAAACTATCTGAGCTGTCCCTACTCTAGCAGCACACTATGAAAAGCTGAATGATGGTCATCCTCACTACACTCACACTATACCTAGACTGACACTAAACTAATATTCTACACTCACAATTGAAGCAAAATAGCACAGTATTGCACACTAACTAATAGCACTGAACAGAACCCTGTTCTATCTCTCTCCACACCAAAATCACTCTGAAAATGGCTGCCATTGAAAGAATACTTTTATACTGTGGGGCGGGAATGAGCCATGATTAGATAAAGTCATGATGACAAATGTCCAATCATGACTCTGACAGTGCTCTGTGCCCTGATTGGCTGAAGCTTTCACTGCTTCAGCCAATCAGAGCTTGCAATGCACTGTTCAACGCCACAATGCATTGTGGTCAGTTCGGGGGCCGAACAAATGGTCAAACGACGTTATGCTCGGGCCAAACTGTTCGCCCATTCCTACTCCTCAGCAGACAACTCAAAATGCACAGCCTTACCTGAGGTCAAAGCATACAATGGTTTAGCTATTTGAGACATATTTGAGATATTTGGGATCCATTGTCTGCAATACCCAACCAAACCCAAAAATGCTCTTAGAAACCTCTGATTTTTGGGAAGGGGCTATGAGCGTATCACCTCTTTCCTTTCTGAGGTTAAGTGTTTACCCCCCTTAAAGATACAGTGCCCAGGAAAACAACTTTTTCCTGGCACCACTGTAGCTTATCTTTAGCCACCTAAAAAAAAAAAATTTAGCAAACTCAAAGAAGCCATTTCACACATTACTCTGGTCACTGCCCCCAAGCACAAGTCATCTACAACTTAAAATGTCCTCCCAGTTCACTTTGTAGCTATGTTGCACAGCTGCTTAGTAAGCAGATGAGGACTATGCCTGGGCTTGGGGATCGAATTTAGGAAAGTATTCCAGGGAAGTCCAGGGGACATGGTGAACTATAATCCCTGTTAATTCACTGTCACCATTGTAAGCTCTCTCTCATTATTAACTCTTTGTCACTGTCATCTGAGTCAGAGGGAAGAGGGGGGTAAACTTTTCCCTGCTGCATACACACTCTTTGTATTGGTGTCATCCCAACAGGTATTCTTAGGAAACTTTTATCCTGCCAACTTACCTCTGGCGAATCTCCTGTACTCATCAACCTGGACGGAGGCATGCTACTCCATACTGGTGATTGATATCAATGTTTACTCTTAGGTGTGTCTGGTACATATCCTTGCATCATCTCCTCTCTCATTGGTGCAGATGCTTCTATAGCACCTGCTCCAAGAGGGGTACACGATGTGACATATGGTGGTGATTACCCACTACTAGACACTAGCTGGTCGGAGACAGGCCTACTCGGGTTTCTGATGAGTGTCTTTGCTAACATATGTGTACTAGCAATCATTTCCTCTGACAACTCACCTTCTTCCTCCGATATCTTGCAGCCCATGCTGCAACTTCATTAGGTTCAGTCATCCGACTCTTAAAGTTATGGTGTAACGCCACCCAAACCCTGACATCAAATGTTCCCTGTAGCGGCACTGGCCAATCCTTTGACTTTGCCAAACTGTGCCATTTCTTTAGGTACTTCACTACCCGCTTCCCATAGCGGGCCTTGACTTCCTCCCGGGGTGTGAAATGGCGCCCCATAAACCTTAGTACCTCCTCCCACCTGATTCCTCATTACTGGATCGTCAGTGAGGTTCCAGTTACTTTTCCTTTCCTATGGGAGCTGGCCAATACTCCCCTTGTGCTTTCCTCCACTGAAAGCACGCCCCCACCCCCTACTTGGATAAGGCTATATCCCATCGTCAATTTGTTCAGAACTCTTACCCACTTGATCGCACAGAATACTTTATTCAATGCAGGACTACATAGGTCTGATAAGAGCCATTCTGACAGAACACCTTCTCCCTCCCACTTAACCATCCGGAATTCAGAATCTCATGGCTGTTACTGCACCCATTGTGGGATCACACAGATCTGAAGGGAGAACCTGTCCTGACAGTCTACTTCCCTTTCTTAAACTGGACATTTATGGCACAGTTGTTACAGCACCAATTGGAGATCACATACAGGAAAACCACGCTGTTGATCTTGCCAGATTTTCAGCAGCATACACACCACAAACACTATGATATAACAGATGAACAATGTATCTACTATCACCCCAAGTTCCTCACATTCATTGCTTGGACACATCAGCAAAGTTATGCATTCTCCCCCCTCCATACTCTGGGGGTATGTTTTTTTTCTCTGCTCTAAGAACAATTATTACTAATAACACCCAAGCAATTGCCCCCAATGCCACGTCAATATTTCAGATACAAACAGAGAAGTTGCACAAAGATTACCAGTATCATTCATTTAGGCAAAGTCTTGTTTTACTCTATAAACCCTGTTAGAAAAAACCCACTCATATAGGGTAGCCGTTAATACCTTTCAATTAGTATGCATGAATATCAACAATTAGTATAGTTCTATGACACAGACAATACACTTTCATTCAGAATGCACCTGTGATGTCATAGGCATCAAAGCAGCGCATACATGTATGGCCTCACCTGAGGCTCGGTTCACACTGGGGCGACTTGTCAGGCGACCTAGTCGCCTGACAAGTCGCCTCCCGTTCTGTGCTATGGAACCGTTCTAATCGGAGCGACGCAAGTCGCTCCGACTTAGAAAAAGGTTCCTGTATTACTTTGGGGGCGACTTGGGGCGACTTGCATAGACTTCTATACAGAAGTCGTTTTGCAAGTCGCCCGGGCAGTCGTTTGCAGGTCGCCTCGCTGAGGCGACCTGCAAGTCGTGCCGCCCCTGTGTGAACCGGGCTTTAGGCTATGAACCCAGGTCTTCTAGCTTTTGACGTCTAGGGAACCCTCTCATTCACACCCAAAAACAATTCAATACTCTGTGTTAGTTGAAAGACAACAGTTTCACTTTTTTACATATAACAGACAATAATGTTCACTCTTCACACTTGCTCGGAAAGGGGTTCTCCTTACCATGAGACCCCAACTTTCCCCACGCACTCACACTCTCACACACCTTTGTTGGACTAGCCAGGCATTAATTCTTACCATGAGCCCTGAAGGACTTACAGCCAGCAGCCCTAATGGCTATGGCTCAGGAACCCATTCATACAGGTTAGTAGACAAGCAGAACATAAAGTATCACCCCTCTTTCCCAGGTTCTTTGATTGCGTGTTGACACACGATCTGTATTCCCCCTGGCCGCACAATGACAATCAGACATTAGGGATGAGCCGAACACCCCCCCCGGTTCGGTTTGCGGCAGAACATGCAAACAGACCAAAAATTTGTGTTAACACACGAATCCCATTAAAGTCTATGGGACTCAAACGTGAAAGATCAAAAGTGCTCATTTTAAAGGCTAATATGCAAGTTATTGTCATAAAAAGTGTTTGGGGACCCGGGACCTGCCCCAGGGGACATGTATCAATGCAAATTTTTTTTTAAAAACGGCCATTTTTTAGGGAGCAGTGATTTTAATAATGCTTAAAGTGAAACAATAAAAGCGTAATATTCCTTTAAATATCGTACCTGGGGGGTGTCTATAGTATGCCTGTAAAGTGGCGATTTTTTTCTGTGTTTAGAACAGTCCCTGCACAAAATGACATTTCTAAAGGAAAAAAAGTCATTTAAAACTGCTTGTGGCTGTAATGTTGCCCCCGCCAGACCATTACCGGGCCCTTTGAGTCTGGTATGGATATTAAGGGGAACCCTGCACCCAAATTAAAAAAAAAAGGCATGGGGCCCCCAGGCCCTATATACTCTATACAGCAGTATACAGGAGGTTCCTGGGTTACAAACAAGATTGTAGGTTTGTTGTTAAGTTTAATCTGTTTGTAATTTGGAACAGGTACATTTTTTAAGTGTAGCTTCAGCCAAAAAATCTATTTTTAAGCTTTTTGGATAACATAGGGAAGGGTTAAAACCTCTGTAACATTTGTTTTGCTGTCTGTGCCCCTGTTCAGAAGATTTCACCTCACTTTCTGTCCCAATGACAATTGGATTTAGACAATTTTGGTTTATCAGGGAAACAAGGATTGGTGATAAAGCATCAGTGGAGACACCTTTTTCCCATATTAACACTTACAGGAGAGAATTTCCCTTCCTAGGGGTAGATTTCCTCTCACCTCCTGTTGTCTCCCTCTGTTTGTAAGTAGGAGTCATTTGTAAGTTGGATGTTTGAAAATAGGGGACCGCCTGCATATACTATATGGTCTGCCATATACACTCTGTGGAAAATTGGGCCTAAGGTGTTGGTGATACCAGAACACTATAAGCCCTCACAGTTACTCTTGGTGGGCACTGGTACGGGCCCTGCTGTGAAATATTATATTAAGAATTGTAATTACATGCCCCTGTTAAACAGGGGCAGAAAAAATGGGCCTTAGGTGGTGGTGGTGGTGGTGGCACAACACTGTAAAGCCTCACAGATACTTTTGTTGAGTGCAGGAAAAGGCCCTGCTGTGAAATATTATATTAAGAATTGTAATAACGCACCCCTGTTAAACAGGGGCAAAAAAATTGGGCCTTAGGCGGTGGTGGTAGTGGTGGTGGTGGTGGCACAACACTGTAAAGCCTCACAGATACTCTTGTTGAGCACAGGAATGGGCCCTGCTGTGAAATATTAGATCAAAAATTGTAATTACGCACCCCTGTTAAACAGGTGCAGAAAAATTGGACCTTAGGCGGTGGTGGTGGTGGCACAACACTGTAAAGCCTCACAGATACTCTTGTTGAGTGCAGGAATGGGCCTTGCTGTGAAATATTAGATCAAAAATTGTAATTACAATACAGTGCAGCCGTAGTGCAGTTGCTACTACTTTTCTGGTGGTGTACACAGTACACAATACAGTGTAGTGCGGTGTTGCAAAACAAAATATGCATCATGTCCAGAAGGCCACCAAGGAGAGGCAAATGCTCACAAGCCACTAAAAGAGGGCAAGCAGGCTCTGTGTCTACAGTCAACAGTGCTGGTCATGGACATGGTGCATCCTCTGCTGGTGGCCGTGGGGCACACTTGTCCTTTTTTTCTGCTGCTAGCCGTTTTATTGAGCCAGAGCATGCAGAAGAGTTGGTGGAGTGGATAACAAAGCCATCCTCATCCTCCTCATCCTCTGTCACCCAGGCTCAGAGTAGTTTTCCTTCCTATGCAGCTGCCAAAGCGGCCTATTCCACTGTCTCATTGTCCACAGTCACTCCTTCCATAGCCCAACCATCATGCACGGAGGAGTCCCCCGAACTATTTGACCACAGTGTCGGGTACATGCTGCTGGAGGATGTGCAGCGATTTAAAGGCTCTGATGTTGGTTCCCAGGTTGAGGAAGGGAGTAACGTGAGCCTAAAGAGAGGGGGTGCCCAAAAAGGACAAGAAACTGGCAGTCATGTTCCCCCAGCTGCAGCATAGTGCCAAGTTTGCTCCAGTGATGAGGAGAGAGGGGTTGATGAGGTCACTGACTTCACTTGGGTGCCTGATAGAATAGAGGAGGAGGCACAACTCCAATGAGGCAGGATGTCCTCTAGGGGGCAGCCACCCTACTGCATCACACCGCAGAGCTCCGCAAGTGCAGGGCGCTGCTGACTCCCCGCTGATTTTGAAAAGTTCCTTGGTGTGGGCCTTTTTGGACATGTGTGCAGCAGATCACACCATTGCTGTTTGCAATCTATGTCTGAAGCGGATCAAGCGTGACCACAACAGCAGCCGCTTGGGCACCACATGCTTGACCAGACATATGATGACCTCCCATGCAGTCTTTTTCCTGTATACTATATTTGAGATTTAATATCTCTCAGATATGATTTGGGTTAAATGAGAGTTCTTTGACCATGAGTGAAAGCTTTAACACAATAACAACATTTATTGGTGAGTAGTTGAAAGTCTATCTAATACACAACCATCTATCTATAGTCTACACCAAGGAAGAAATTATTAGGTTAAAATAAGAGAATTACATGAAGGAATACAGAGTATATTCCTAAAAACTTTAATCTGCAAACATATTTTGTTACAAGTAAAATGCAGACCTTTCCCATAATTACCCTTTTCACCAAGGTTCCATTCTGATGGTTGCTCTCCCATAAAAGTGTGTGTTTTCCTCCCATCTAGTCTGTGTATATCATTACATGCTGATGCCTCATTGGTTGTCATAGTGTGGCTCTGATTGGTAAGCTTCCCTATTGCTGGTTAAGGACTGGCTACATCTCCAATCCCTATACTTTGCATAAGTCAGCCCCCTTTAATGCAAATCCTTGTGACTATTCTGAGCAGGAGCTTAACTTGAATCTTAGTTAAAGTTAAATTGATTACGGGTTGGCTTCCCTTCATTGCATATCCCAGCATGGGATCCTTTGAAGTGAGTATGTGTAAAACAGTGAGGATTCCATGGTTTGTATACACAAGCCTAAGCACCGACTTGTCTGGTCTACCAGAGATTTCTGTGAAGATACTATGTTGCGCCCTACATAGATAAAAGCTAAATTAAATATATTCATTAAATATAAATAAATTAAATATAAATTAAATATATTCACAATTCCAATATTTTACAGCTATTAATGTAGATTTCACATAAACTCATAAGGCAACAAGTCCGTTGGCAACAGCATTCGAAAGACCCACATCAAAGAAAAAGGCAGACCTCTCATTGATCCTCATCTGGGATCTCCAACCATACTTCAGTCCTCTCGAAAACCTGCACTGAGAGGAATGAAGGTATAGCAATAGGTGTCCCAAGTACTTGCAGCCAATCTGCTAGCAGTACACCACCATCCGATTTTAGCAGGCAAATTTCCCTACCCCAGTTGCTAAACCGTAAAAAGAAATTCAGTCCCAGCCATCCACATGCTCACAGTCTGAATGCTAGCTTGAATGCCAGTTTTGTCAAATTGCTAGCACTGCAACTACTGCCTTTTCAGCTGGTAGACTCTGACCCCTTTCATGAATTTGTGGAATGTGCTGTACCTCAGTTACAAGTTCCAAAATACCATTTCTTTTCATGGAAGGCCATTCCAGCTCTCTACCGGGATGTGGAAGGCAAAGTTTTTGTCTTGTTGGACAGGGCGGTCAGCAGTAAGATGTATATTACCACAGACTCATGGTCTAGCAAGCATGGGCAGGGATGTTACCTTTCCTTCATGGCACACTGGGTAACTCTGCTGGCAGCTGGGAAGGATGCAGGACAGGGTTCAGTATTGTTGGAGCTTGTTCCGCCACCACACCTCCAAAATGCTAGCAGTGATTCTGCCACAGCTCTCTCCTCCACGCCCTCCCCTTCTTCTTCCTCTATGGCCTCTTCTGCAGATTTGTTCTCTGAACCAGCGGTGCTCCGTAAGCCTTCAAGGGGCTACGCAAGCACTCAGGCAAAAAGATGCCATGCGGTGCATGAGTTACATAGCTACATAGTAGGTGAGGCTGAAAAAAGACACACGTCCATCAAGTCCAACCTATGTGTGTGATTATATGTCAGTATCACATTGTATATATGTTGCGGTCATTCAGGTGCTTATCTAATAATTTCTTGAAACTATTGATGCCCCCCGCTGAGACCACCACCTGTGGAACGGAATTCCACATCCTTGCCGCATTAACAGTAAAGAACCCTCCACGTAGTTTAAGGTTAAACCACTGCTTAGGGGACAGGAGCCACACTGGGGCAGAGATTCTGTCAGCTCTGCAGGGGCAGGCTCAGAGGTGGTTAACGCCATGCCAGCTTCAGCCAGGAATGGTTTGTATGCGACAATGGCACCAACCTTCTCTCTGCCCTCCGACAGGGACACTTGACCCATGTTCCATGTTTGGCACACATCCTGAATTTGGTGGTGCAGTGGTTCTTGAGCAGGTACCCAGGCTTACAAGATATCCTGAGGCAGGCCAGAAAAGTCTGTGGTCATTTATGTGATCCTTAGTGACCCAGAGGACTCAGAATCGAATGCCTCTGCAGACTTTCGCAGGCTTTGCAGAATCAGGGAGACCATGCAGCGTAAGGACCCTAGGACTCGTGATATCAAAGAGAAGGAATCATTACTGGCTGGCAACCCTTCTTGATCCATGTTACAAGGGTAAGGTTGCAGAACTCATCCTGCCTCTGCAGAGGGAGCAGAGGATGAAACATCTTCAGGAGGCCTTGAAGAAAGGTTTGTGCAATGCATTTCCATACCCTGTGAGGTTACAATTTCCTGTTGCTGTAAAACGTGTTGCTGAGGCTTATGTCAGGTCACCTGAGGCCAGGTGACAGAAGCACACCGTTGGGGTCAGGAGTGCACCGCAAAGGTAGTAGACCCTACGGCTGACTGCTGGGTGGTTAAGGAAGGCAGGTCCGCTGGAACACCAACACAGATCCCACAGGGACTAGAGCATAAGATTCCCCAGGGAACGGAGTCTAAGAGCCAGCAGGTGTTCACCAGAGCCTATAGTGGTGAGGATGGACTGGGCTGCAACTGGCTCCAGGTCGTGACCCCCAGGGTCTCCCAGCTCATGCCCACACTAGGCTATAGGAGGACAGAGATAGTAAGAGAATAAGCCAAAGGTCGGGGGGACTAGCAGACAAGGATAGTGGAGAACAAGCCAAGATCGGTAACTGGAATCAGACGTAGAAAACACAGCAAGATGCACACGGAAGCTAAACACACAAAGGTTGATCAGCAAGGCAGGCTTGCAGTGCACAGGTTAATATAGAGTTCCCTAAATAGGGGCTGGGGTGGAGCCATGCTTTGAGGAGAAATTATTTAAGTAGCCAGGTGTGAGTGGCTGGCCTCTATAGGTGTACACATGGAGGAGAGGAAAGCTAACAGACAAAGATTACTGCATAACCATGACAGCTTCATTCAGTCAGAGGAAGAGCAGTGGAGAAGGTGGCTGGCTGACAAATTTTCAGTCCTCAGCGCCAAGGTCTGATCAGTTCAAGCAACCATCGCCAGCGTCTGCATTACATGGTGCAGGAATATCTAGGGGCAAGAGCAGACTTGGAGACCTTTCCAACAGAGCATTCACTGGGTTACTGGGTCTTGAGGATGGACCACTGGCCAGAACTTGCTCAATTTGCAATTGATCTACTGGCCTGTCCTGCATCCTGCGTTCTTTCTGAACGCACATTCAGTGCTGCTGGAGGGGATGTAATGGATCATAGAGTGCGCCTGTCCACAGACTCCCTTGATAGGCTCACATTCATAAAAATGAATCAGTCTTGGATCAGCAGCAGCAATCAAGCACCTGATGCTGATGTAACTGATTGATTTTTCTATGGATGTGGGATCCCTTGAAGACTGCCTATGCTGTCTGACTATCCTATTCCTCCTCCATTTTGATGATGCTAGCTTCCAAAAATATTTTTGGTTTAGGGCACCACCGTCACTGCCTAAGGCCCAATTTTTCGGTCCCTGTTTAAAAAGGGCATGTAATTACAATTTCTGATCTAATATTTCACAGCAGGGCCCGTTCCTGCCTGTTCCTGCGCCCAACAAGAGTATCTGTGAGGGGTTACAGTGTTGTGGCACCACTTCCGCCAAAGGCCCAATTTTTCTGCCCCTGTCCCAGCAGCAGAAAAAAGAGACAAGCGTGCCCCACGGCCACCTGCAGAAGATGCACCATGTCCATGACCAGCACTGTGGACTGTAGACACAGAGCCTGCTTGCCCTCTTTTAGTGGCCTGTGAGCGTCTGCCTCTCCTTGGTGGCCTTCCGGACATGATAGGGATTTTGTTTTGCAACACCACACTACACTGTATTGTGTACTGTGTACACTACCAGAAAAGTAGTAGCAACTGCACTATGGGTGCACGGTATTGTGTACACCACCAGAAGTCTAATAGCAACTATGGGTGCACTGTATGTATTGTGTACAGAAAAGAACCAGTTCTTTTCTGTATTGTGTACAAAAAAAAAACGTGCACCCATATTGCAGTTGCTACTACCAGAAAAGTTGTAGCAACTGCAATATGGGTGCACAGTATTGTGTAGACCACCAGAAGTCTAATAGAAACTATGGGTGCACTGTATGTGTTGTGTAATGTGTACACCACCAGAAAAGTAGTACCAACTGCACTATTGGTGCATCGTACTGTGTACACCAACAGAAGTGTAATCACAACCATGGGTGTACTGTATTGTGTACACCACCAGAAAAGTAGTAGCAACTGCACTATGGGTGCATGGTATTGTGTACACCACCAGAAGTCTAATAGCAACTATGGGTGCACTGTATGTATTGTGTACTGTGTACACCACCAGAAAAGTAGTAGCAACTGCACTAGCGGTGCACGGTACTGTGTACTGTGTACACCGCCTGAAGTATATTAGAAACAGTACACCAGGAACGGCCTGCAGTGAGATATAGCTAAACTGTATGCAGTGGATATACATAGATAGATAGATAGATAGATAGATAGATAGATAGATAGATAGATAGATAGATAGATAGATAGATAGATAGATAGATAGATAAAAGAGACTATCTGTATATATATATATATATAGTAAATACACTGCAGCTAACTGAATCACCTGCCTGCCAGAAGTATATTAGAAACAGTACACCAGCAATGGCGTGCAATGAGATATAGCTAAACTGTATGCAGTGGATATATACATACGAGACTATCTGTATATATATATTATATACACTGCAGCTAACTGAATCACCTGCCTGCCAGAAGTATATGACAAACAGTACACCAGGAACAGACTGCAGTCAGATCTAGCTAAACTGGATACAGTGGATATATATATATATATATATATATATATATATATATATATATATATATATATATATATATATATATATATATATATATATATATATATATATATATATATATATATATATATATATATATATATATAAAAATATATGAGACTAACTGTATATAAATATTAAATACACTGCAGCTAACTGAATAATCTGCCTGCCTGCTCAAACTAAATGAGACTCTCTCTCCATCCACTCCAATAACACACTACATGAGGCCGTCGTGCAGGCGGCCTTATATAGTGTGGGGCGTGGACTTAGTGCCCCTGAGCCATGATTGGCGAAAGGCACCCTGCCTTTGGCAATTATGGCTCTTTTAGCTGAGGGCACTGTGATTGGACAAAGCATACAGCAATGCACTGCACTCCCGCAGTGCATTATGGGCCGTTACGCGGCGCTCGAATTTGGCGCGAATGGTCCATAATGTTCAGTTTTCGACAAACGGGCGAACAGCCAATGTTCGAGTCGAACTCATGTTCTACCCGAACAGAAAGCTCATCCCTATCAGACATATAGTGAGACAATCTACTCACCGTTGAGCACAGATCTTGTGTTCAGTAAGCAATCCTAATCTTCTACGGCACCATTGTAAAGGGAACATACCTGAAGGCAAGACTGGCTCCAAATTAAATTGTTTATTAGCACATATATATATGAGGAACAAAGCACTATGCAGAACGTGTGTATATTAGCAATGTCCCAATTAGCCTAAAATACATCACTTCTTTTATACCCCTTCTATGGTCGACACACCAAGCTTATCTGGTTATCTGTGTCTCCCATCCTCTGTCAGTACGCACGACCATGACTTGACATACGGGCACACAACTGCTTACAATGTGTATATTGCTATCTAAACAGCTTATAACACATATTGTTATCTAACTGCTAGAAAGACCTAGGCTTATCTCCAATATGTATGAATGGTCTACATTCTGCTTATTCCTATAGATCCCAACATGGTTCTGCTAATGCCTTCTAGACAACCTTAAAGCGGGGGTTCACCCACACCGCCAAAAAAAAAAAAATATTAAAAGCCAGCAGCTACAAATACTGCAGCTGCTGACTTTTAATACATTGCCACTTACCTGTCCCGGGGTCCAGCGATGTCGGCAGGGGACGCCGAGAACCTGCTCGGTTCTCGGCAGCTGCCGCCGCCATCCTAGGTGAGGGAATCAGGAAGTGAAGCGTTGCGGCTTCACTTCCCAGTTCCCTACTGCGCATGCGCGAGTCGCGCTGCGCGTCCCTAGTGGTCCCCGCTCTCTGCTGGGAGCTGTGTGTTCCCAGCAGACAGCGTGGTCAGGACGGGAAGAGGCATAGACTCCCATGGGAGTCTATGCCGGAAGTGGGTGCAAATACCTGTCTTTGACAGGTATCTGCACCCCCCTCCCCCCTGAAAGGTGCCAAATGTGACACCGGAGGGGGGGAGGGTTCCGAAAAGCGGAAGTTCCATTTTCGTGTGGAACTCCGCTTTAAGACAGCCAAGGAATGAAATAGATTTGATGCAATATTGCCATATTTAAGCATTCAATCCATGCTGCTTTACTGGTGCCATGATCTGGAAAAGAATTGAGTTGATAGAATGTGAGGGTCATCTGCTCCACACTGAGTCTCTCTTTCCTTGCTCTTGCAAAGCAATCTCAATACCTTAGAAACTTGATAAGCAGTGAAGTGGTCAAGTTCCACTTGCTGTCAAAACTTTCTTTTCTCCTGCAGGTTGAAACATTACTTGCATAGTGTATTGTTTATTGCATGTTGACAGCTTTACAATTGCCATTGGTGACTAGTTGTCAAAAACTTGCCTTGTACAGTATTTTAAAAAAAATTAATGTTTTAGCAACAAAATTCTAACGAAGACTGCCACTAACTGCCCCATTCCTGAAAAAGAATGATTTTGAAACTGAATTACCGTATTTATCGGCGTATAACACGCACTGGCGTATAACACGCACCTAATTTTAAGAGAGAATTTTCAGGAAAAAACTAATTTTAAATAAAAGAACTTTGAAGCAAAATAAGGATAACTCAGAACTTTTGTTTATTAATATTTATACAACATATAAGATAAATAACTTAACGGGAAAGTAAAATCAACTGTTTTACCGAAGAAACTTGGATTGTATGGTATATGTTTTAACAAAAGTTTAAAATCAGAAATCGCTGCTGTCTGCGAAACCAAGAAACTCTTCATCTTCACTGCTATCTTCAAAATCGAACTGAACACTGCTGCATTGACTGCTACTGTCTTCATAAACCAGGTCGTCTTCTTTACCATCCAAAGCATTGCTTATGCCACATTTCTTAAAAGACAGCCAAGGAATGAAATAGATTTGATGCAATATTGCCATATTTAAGCATTCAATCCATGCTGCTTTACTGGTGCCATGATCTGGAAAAGAATTGAGTTGATAGAATGTGAGGGTCATCTGCTCCACACTGAGTCTCTCTTTCCTTGCTCTTGCAAAGCAATCTCAATACCTTAGAAACTTGATAAGCAGTGAAGTGGCCAAGTTCCACTTGCTGTCAAAACTTTCTTTTCTCCTGCAGGTTGAAACATTACTTGCATAGTGTATTGTTTATTGCATGTTGACAGCTTTACAATTGCCATTGGTGACTAGTTGTCAAAAACTTGCCTTGTACAGTATTTTAAAAAAAATTAATGTTTTAGCAACAAAATTCTAACGAAGACTGCCACTAACTGCCCCATTCCTGAAAAAGAATGATTTTGAAACTGAATTACCGTATTTATCGGCGTATAACACGCACTGGCGTATAACACGCACCTAATTTTAAGAGAGAATTTTCAGGAAAAAAACTAATTTTAAATAAAAGAACTTTGAAGCAAAATAAGGATAACTCAGAACTTTTGTTTATTAATATTTATACAACATATAAGATAAATAACTTAACGGGAAAGTAAAATCAACTGTTTTACCGAAGAAACTTGGATTTTATGGTATATGTTTTAACAAAAGTTTAAAATCAGAAATCGCTGCTGTCTGCGAAACCAAGAAACTCTTCATCTTCACTGCTATCTTCAAAATCGAACTGAACACTGCTGCATTGACTGCTACTGTCTTCATAAACCAGGTCGTCTTCTTTACCATCCAAAGCATTGCTTATGCCACATTTCTTAAAAGATTTGATAACAATATCTTCTTTAACTGCGTCCCACGAAGTCTTTATCCATTGACACACTTTTGAAATGCCAGGTCTTTTCATTCGCCCAGAATTGGTAACTTCGTGTTGGCTTTCATCACACATGTATTTATTCCATTCTTCACGCATGAAAGCTTTGAAGGGCTTGTTAATGGAAACATCTAATGGCTGTAGTTGTGATGTAAGTCCTCCTGGAATGACGGCCATTTCTGTTTTTTTTTTTTTTTTCCTGTTTTTAATTTTCAAAGTATTTTATTGAATTTTCAGAAAAAAGCTTACAAATCATCAGCATTAAATGAGGGAGTACACAGCAGGGAAAATCAAACCCCCTTGGGGGTACAGTTCAAACTTGTGAGAGTAGGTATGAGTAGGATTCTAGGCTGAGACAGTACAATATTACCATTCTAGTACAAAGTTCGAGCACGTAAACCAGAGAACCTTGAGAATTGAGCTGGTTGAGAGGAGGGGGGGGGGAGAGACCGACAGCACCCCGAATGGGAACACACTGTGCTAGAACGGAGCTCTCCCACCCATCCCCGTCCCCCCCTCAGCAGACATAAAAAGGCACTTGGCGTCTAACAAAGCCGTTAAAACCTACGTCATAAGCTTTTCTTGGGAGAATGACCCCCAGGGTTTCCTACTGCGGCATGTAATAAAACAGACGACTCATCAACTTGTTAAATCAAACAGATAAATAAAAAAAGAAAGAAGAAGAAAAGGAGTAGAGATGAGAGGGGGAAGAGAGGAAGAGAGAGAGAAGAGTAGTCAGAAGCCAATCAACGGGAGGACTCCCCCCCAACCCCGAGGCAGCCCCACGCATCATGGTTGAATCCCTGGAATCAGGGAAAAGCCCATGAAGTTGGCCCAGGGTTCCCAAATAGCTTCAAATTTCTCTTTGGTGTTGTTCAGGGTACTGGCAAGTTTCTCTTGGGCCATGATCCAAGAGATTTTGTGGGTAGCCGCTTTGAAGGAAACCCTAGGTTGTTTCCATGCCTTGGCAATAGTTAGCTTAGCTCCCAGCAAAATGAAATGAATCAATTTACGTGCCAGTTTAGGAGTTTTAGGTAAGTGATCACTTAATAGAGCTAAGGTGGGGGATCTCGGGATCTGGACTCCAGTAACTTTCTTAATCATGCGGAAAATCCTGCACCAGAAAGGCCTCAATCTTGGACATTCCCAGAAGATATGTGCTAGGGAGCCCCTGAGCAGACAGCCCCTGAAGCAACCGGGGTCCATGGAGGGGAACATTTTGGCCAGTCTCTCCGGCGGGAGATACCATCTTGTGATAACCTTCACGCTGGATTCAACCAGAGAGATGTTCAAAATGCTCTTGTATGCCCTGCTAAAGGCAACCCTCCACTTCTCCAGGGTCCACTCCACGGAGAGGTCTGACTCCCAGGCTGTCATGTATGAAGTCTTGGTGGACTGACTAGCGAGTGACTGATAGATGATGGAGATTCCACCCCTCTGCTCCGTAGCCTGACCGCACCACATTTCATATGGGGTGAATGCATGGTTTGAAGGTTTGTCTTTTCCCATCTGAGTAAGGAAGTGTCTGATCTGCTGGAAACGAAAGTTCTCGGAGTTAGGCATCTCTAGTTGATTCACACAGAAGGCCCTGGTGATAGGCCCCAAAGATGTGAAGTAGTGTCCGATCCGGTACAGCCCCTTGTTCAACCACCAGCGAAATGCCTTAATGTCAGTTCCCGGGGGAAAGTCAGGATTATTGAAGATGTGAGCCAGGGGGTGTCTATAGGAAGTTATGGATTGAAGGTTTCTGAGAGAATCCCATAATTGAAAGGATTGCGAGAGGATAGGGGATAGAATGGGGGGACGTTTTTTGGGGGGGACCCATAGGAGAAAATCGATAGTGAAAGAAGGGACCGCCTGTCTCTCAATCAGAATCCAATCCGGTCTTTCAGCCTTCGCGTATACCGTCGAGATCTGGGCTAGCCTGGCTGATTGATAATACCAAAAGAGTTGTGGAAAGCCTAAACCCCCTTGTGGTCTATTTAAGTATAGTGTACTCTGTGGAAGTCTGTACCCCTTCCCTCCCCAAATAAATTTAATTATTTTCCTTTGAAATGCCTTCAAGTGCTCTTTATTGATGCTTATTGGAATGGCTCTAAAGAGGTAGAGGATTCTGGGGAGCAAAGTCATCTTGACTGCATGAATCCTCCCTAACCAGGATAGACCCCCATTAGTCCATTTGGATAAGTCTGCCTCTAGTTTGCGGTATGTGTGAGGAAAATTAGTTGCATAAAGGAGTTCTGTCTTAGCTGTGAGCCTTATCCCCAAATAATCAATGTATGAGTCACTCCATTTGAATTCAAAGGCACTCTGCAGGGATGACACTATAGATGGTTTAAGGGAGATGTTTAAGGCTGAAGATTTGGTATAATTGACCTTCAGTCCAGCGACCTTCGAGAAGTTTTTCAGGAGTTTACAGAGGTTTGGAAGGGAGGTGGTTGGTGACGTGATAAAAAGGAGAATATCGTCCGCAAACAATCCGCATTTGTGGACCTGGTCGCCGCAGGCGACCCCATGGATGTTGGGATCTGCTCTTATTGCTATCGCCAACGTTTCGATAGCGATAGCAAAAATGAGGGGGGAGAGTGGGCATCCCTGCCTAGTGCCTCTTGTAATGGTTAGGGGTTTAGAGTATTGACCTTGTAAACGAATCACCGCTTGAGGTGAGGAATATAGAGATTTTAAAGTTCCTAAAAAGTTGGGTCCGAAACCCCACTTCTCCAATATGGAGAAAAGATAAGGCCATTCGATTGAGTCGAAAGCTTTGTGGAGATCCAGCGAGAGAATCATAGCTTCTTGTTTTGGCCCCCCCTCCCAGTTAGATTGTAGGATGGATACTATATCTATTGCTCTCCTAATTTGATCGGGACCTTGCCTACCAGGGATAAAGCCAACCTGGTCCTTGTGTATATAGCGATTGATGAAAGACGACAGGCGGTTGGCTAGGATTTTAGTTAGAATTTTGAGATTGTTATTAATTAACGATATGGGCCTGTAGTTCTCAACTTCCTCATGGTTTTTGTTGGGTTTGGGGATCACTGAGATAAATGCTGTGTTTAGTTGGGTTTCAATGGGGGATCCTGACTTTTTGGAGTTAAAGAACTTTGCCAGGTACGGGGCTAGCTATGGGAAATGTGGACGGGGGATTATAACGGTGCTAAGGTCAAAGGGTGTGTAAAGAAGAAGCACAAAGAAAAGGGAAATTTTGTAAAAAACAAGAATTACAAACTTTATTAATGATAATACAAAAAATAGAAAATTACACTTGGGACAATAAACACATAAAATAAGTCTATATACTGTATATGACCCATAAAATGAAGGAGTAGGCCAGATGGAGATGGCCAACAGAAAGGAGGCTCAATTTCCTACATGTTTCGCCAAGGCATTGGCTTCTTCAGGGAACAAGAGCTCAAAAAGTGGATATAAGGAGGGGGTTCTGTATATGGAAATATAGAAGACATCATTTACTCAAAAGTTTGTTTATCAATACAGTACATCGTATACATTCAGAGGAGTCAGTATTGTGGCTGGATAGACATGCAAACCAAGAAACCCACCAATGCTGGCAGTGCAAACGTACCTGCGGCATCAGTACCAAGGGGGAGACCGCACGGAGGCGTTACCAATGGGTGGTGGGCAAGCCGCGCCATAAATTGTGCCTGCAGGGGGTATACAGTAGACCTGGCAATGGAGTGTATTAACATTATATGGATGTTTGTTGAGTTTAACATACGAACAGCAAGAGAAAATTGCATATCAATTGCTTGAAACTAAAATATGTAGAAATATATAAGTAATGTAATTAAATCTCATCGAAAAAGTATAAACTCACGTTTTTCTTTAAAAACAGGTAGAATAGAGGGGACACAAAGTGCCTGCAGATGGAAATACCCATACACAGCAAGACAATCGAGGGAATGTGCCGAATCGGCGATCAATTGAAAAAGAGCCTGAGTGAGAGAATGAGTTGTTTAAAGGATAGTACTGATAATTCCTTTAAATTTGACTGAACGAAAGTCATCAAAAAAGTGCTTACTTAGTATAGTCAACTATCGATTGAGAATGTGATGGTAGTGCAATGACACGCATAAGGTGTCTAGCTTGAAGGTTTTTTGTCTTTGAAGTAAGGTAGCAATTGCAGTGCCTACCTGAGTAAAAATGAATGCAAGAAAAAAGTTTTAGAACAATCTAAACTCTATTGGGCAGGTAGAGTTGATGGGGGAACAAAAGATGTCTTACCTAATAAGCCCTGTGATAAATATGTCATTCAAAGGAGAGCGGCATTTGGCTAGGGGAATGGATGATGAGTCCAAGATAGCTTCTAGAGGTAATGATACAAGGCACTGTAAGTAGTATACACAGAAAAACTCATTACGGAATACCATCAGAGAAGGGGATTACCTGGATGCTGTGTGTGGAGTGGATGCAGGCACGTCCCTCGTCCAACAAGGGGACTGGGGAACTGGCCGGTTGCTGATATACCCCCCACACCTGATCAGATGCTGATCAGGTGTGCGGACGCAGCTAAGAGGCATCCGCGCCTGCGCGCAGTGCGGTGCCGTGGAACTACACGTTCCATCATGCATCGCGCGCGCATGCTCAGAACTAGTGGGCCGGATGGCGAATGGGAGAGGGAAGCGCGATGGAATGGGAGGTACCAAGGCGCATCCCTCTCCCACCGGCTGATGGAAACAGAGGGACCCAGGAGTCCGAGTGCGGCGCGGACACCAAGGGCAGACAGGGATCTGCCCTGGGCGTCCGTACAGGCACGAGCAGCGCTGGCAATGCCCCTCCCAAAGGGGGAGCCGGCGCCACGGGGCTAGGATAGCGCTATATTCTTTATAGTAGGGGACTGAGAGGCCGTCTGGCCCAGGGGCAGAGCCCGATTTAAGACCTTTAATCACCTCCCTAATCTCGGCCTCCGAGATGGGGGTTTCCATTATATCTTTACATTCTCTTGAGAGCGTGGGGAGTTGTAGATTCTGAAGGAATTCATTAACTAAGGGGCCTTTATCTGATTGGGGTGGGTTGTAAAGGTTAGCATAAAAGTCATGGAAAGCAGACATAATACTGGTCGGGTTTGCTGTAGGGGGTTGACCTGCTATCCTCAGTTTGGGGAAGGAGAGGGGGCGAAATTTAGGTGAAAGTTTAGATGCCAACATTGAGCCGAATCTATCCTTGTGGCAGTAAAATTTGGCTCCACACCATCTAAGGTTTTTCTCTGCTTTAGCCGTTAAAGCAAGATTCAGCTCAAGTCTGATGGCGTCGAGTTTGCTTAGAAGGGTCCTGGACGGGTGTCGTTTGTGTTCCGCTTTCAGTCGGAGGAAGGATTTTTCAAGTCTTTGGATGTCGATCAGACGCTCCTTCTTAAATTTGGTTGCTAGCCTAATTATATCTCCTTGAATAGTTGCTTTGTGGGCTGCCCACAGGGTTTCGGGTGATATGTTCTCCACGTCATTTAAGAGGAAGTATTCTTTGATAGATTTTGCTATTTCTTGTACCAGCCTAGGGTCAGTCAGAAGGGATTCGTTTAGCCGCCAGAAGAAGCCTCCACGCCCAGACAGAACATTTCTCAAGGTAAGAAAAACCAATGAATGATCCGACCATGCGGTGTCCAGTATTGCTGCCTTAGTGAACAAGGGAATGAGGGCTGTCTGGGTGAGGATGTGGTCAATTCTAGCGTAAGACTGGTGGGGAGCAGAAAAGTGCGTGTAGTCCCTTTTGTTGGGGTTCATTTCCCTCCATGCGTCTACCAGGCCCTGTGCGTGTATCATCTTGGCAATCCTAGTGCTAAGTTTTGTTGGGCGAGTGAGTTGGTCTCTAGGGGGCTTAGTTTTGTCTAGACCCTGGTCAAACGCCACATTCGAGTCCCCTCCTAGGATGACTTTGCCTTCCAGGAGCGGTTCCAAAGCAGCGAACAGGTCCTGGAAGTATGACGCTTGGCCCTTGTTTGGGGCGTAGTAGGAGACGAAGGAATATAAAACACCTTCTAGGGTACCCTTCACCAAGATGAATCTGCCCTCTGGATCCCTAAAGTCAGCGAGATGTGAAAATTTGCAATTTTTGGAGAAGAGAATAGCTACACCTTTCGTCTTGTTAGGGGCATTTGCTAAATAAAATGTTGGAAAGTGAGCATGTAGGAACTTGGGGGTGTACCGGATGGGGAAGTGCGTCTCCTGCAGAAGCACTACATCGATTCTCAGTGATTTGTAATGATCCAGTGCTAGTCTCCGTTTCCTAGGGGAGTTTAGGCCCTGGACATTATGTGAGCCTATTTTGAGGTCAGTACCCTTCGCATTCAGGTCAGTCATAGGAGCAGGGGGGATGGAAGCCATTGATCAAGCAGTCACTTACCCTTGGGTGTCTTCTCATACCGGATTTCGGCCAGGTTGTGCGGGGAAGTCCCAGGACCGACTCAGGGGCCAGGGGGGAAATCCCCTCCCGGATGGCTAGAAGGAAGAAAAGGGAGGAAATGGGGGAGAAAAAAGAAAGAGACTTACTGACAAATACAAACACATGAAAAGATATGGGTACCAAAAAAATACCCTTGGAGTTATGCAAATCGAAATCCGCTATAGCCCCAATGAACCACTTCAGACCGCCCCGAGGGGGGTCTAAAGTTCCGACACCAAAGGACTCTATAGGTTCTTTGGAATCGAGTGGAGGCACAAGGGTTCCACCCCGGACCCTTGTTATGTCAAACCTGAAGCATAACAAATACACACCATGACGGTAAACATAAAAACTATAGTGTGAGCCCTTGTTACGGGGCTCTAAACACCTGAAACTATAAATAACCCATACAGGAACGTATAATCGAAGACCCTGAGAATCCCGCCCCCTGTACATCCGCCAGAGTCTACCTCCCCCCCTATCTGACTATGTGGGGGAGAATTCCTGGGGGTTCACCGGATAGTAAGGGCGGCCTTAATGGTCTAGCTAACCGGACCTCCTTCTGAAAGTGAGGAAAACAGATGAGTATATCAGATAAACCTAGACTTCTAACTGGGCTAAGAAATGACATATCCTAATGGAAACTGTGATTCTAGTCCTGTATTCCAAACTTTATCTTTGAGAACCGAGATCTTCATGGAGGGGCATCTTCTCTGTAGAAGTTTTCTTCCTCTGAGGAGGGAAGCTGGTTCTTGAGGGAAGCAAGTGGAGGTAAAGGTTGGAAAGTGTTCGAGTCCGATTTCCCAAATCAAGATAATTTTGCTAAAGTAGAAAAATGGTGTGTAGACCGAAAAGTTCAATGAGAATCAAGATGCAAGGTTTTCCATGTCCATAAGAGGTGAGAGGGTTTGGAGCACTAGCTCCGTCAACTTGGGGGAAGAACTGGCCCTGAGATGTCTCTACCGAGACTAAAGGGAAGTGATGCGCAAGACGGGCCTTAGGGTGGTTTCCCATCCTTACTCTTCTTGGAAGGACCCTTCATCCAGAGTGGAGATACGGGGCTGCCAGGAGAAGGGCGTTTAGTGGAGCCCAAGGAAGAGGACGTATAGTCCATGGGCGCCTCCTGGGAGATTAGCCCGAGGGTGAGGAACAGCCTTTCACCTTCCTGGAGGCTCGCAAAAGAGTGGGTCTTGCCTTGGATAGTGAACTTTACAGCAAAGGGGAAGGTCCAGCGGTATTTGATATCCCGTTGGGAGAGGACCGTGAGGAGGGGTTTTAGTGTTCTCCGTCTTTGAATAGTCGTAGGAGCTAGGTCCGCAAAAATCTGGATCTGGTGACCCTGGTGTTGCAGTTTAGGATTTAGTCGTGATTGTCGCATGACCTCTTCCTTAACCGCAAAAAAATGCGGCTTGACTATTATGTCCCTTGGGGATCCATCTTGTCTGGGGGGACCGAGGGACCTGTGAGCTCTGTCTAGTTCCAGACGTTGTGGGGGTATGTTAGGAATGAGGGCTGCAATAATGTCCTGCACCGTGGTGGGAATGTCCGAGAAAGTTTCGGGGAGGCCTCTGATTCGAAAGTTATATCTTCTAGATCGGTTTTCGAGCTCGTCAATCCTAGAAAGGGCGACCTCTAATTGATCTTGAATGGTCATGAGGTGTGCTGCATTTTGGTTGGTTCTCGCGGATGTGTATTCCACCTTATCCTCAATGGCTTCAATTCTGGCACCCAGGTTGGAAAGGTCCGCTTTAATAGTGTTGGTAATCTGTTTTGCAGTATTAGCCAGTCCTTTCTCTAACAGGGATGAGAATTTAGCAAACATGTCTTCCTGCAGTGCTGTGAGGTCAGTTACTGAGAAGCCTGGTTGCTGGATGACTGGAAGCGGGAGGTGGGCCTGTGCAGGGATGGCTTGTGCGCCCAGCTCCTGATTTGTGAGGCTTAGTCCCTCAGTGGAGGCCTTTGCTGTGGCCTGGGGCTTTGTGTGGCCCTGTAATTGTGATTGGGGCGTTAGGGGGGGTCCCTGTGTTGCCTGGGCATAGGTCAGGGTCGGGGGAGCGAGTACTGGCCTGTGCTCCTGTGTCCTGGAGTTGTTGCCTGTCAGTTGTTGTGGTCCGTCCGTGCTGGCGGCCATCTTGGGACTCCCGTCCGCGCTAGATGAGGCGAATTGTGGGCCGAGATCACGTCTCGCCGTAGGCCCAGACATCTCCCCCTGTTCTCCGGGTGTTCCCCTATTCGGGTGTGGTGTTGCTGTACCCGCAATTGTGCTGAGGGGGCCGGTGTGCGGCTCGGCGGTCCGGGGTGGAGCGGAGCTCTCGGCTTAAGCGGCCATGTTGGAGCTCTCGCTGCCATTTCTGTTTTGCACATTTTCAATTCTTTCTTTGTTGGTTCTGTAAGATGAGATCTAAATGAGACCAGTACTAACAAGGATGGCTTCTTTAACAAAGCACCCGGGCGCTTCTCCCACACGTTTCTAATCCAAAGCCTCATGCCTTCTTCGTCCATCCAACCTTTAGGATGAACATGCACATTAATTCCACTTGGAATTTTCTCCTTTGGAAGAGTTTTCCTTTTAAAAATGACCAATGGTGGTAGCTTGTTTCCATCTGCGGTGCAGGCAAGGACCACGGTATAATGATTTTTTTCATGCCCTGAAGTTTTGATTGTTACGGTTTTGGCACCTTTTGCTTCCACAGTTTTATTTGAAGGAACATCAAAAGTGAGGGGTACTTCGTCCATGTTGCCAATTTGACCAATTTCAAAATTGTGTCTTTTCCTTTGTTTAATAATAAAGCGATGAAACTGTATTATCTTCTCTTCATAATCATCCGGCATACGCTGAGCAATCCTGGTTCTTGTTCGCATCCGAAGCTCATGCCTCTTCATAAATCTTTGGCACCATGATGTTGTCCCTTTGAAATCCTGTATTTGCAACTGTTTTCTGATTTTCACTGCTTCAATGATGATCATTTTTGTTGATAAAGCAATGCCAGCTTTTCTATGATTTAGTACAAATTCCTTCACTTTTTCTTCTAATGTTGGCCATTTAACAATACCGCTGCGAAAATTGCATTTTGTTTTTGCTAATGTCTTTAGTTTTTCTTCCATTTTTGCCACTCTCGTATTGTGCATTCTGTTGGTGGCTATCCAAAATGCCTTGCTGCAGCCCTATTTCCATGTTGTTTGGCATATTCCACAACCTTTAACTTGAAAGCAGCTGTATATGCTTCACGCTTTTGTTTTGATGCCATTTGGGATATCAGTAGTAGTGAAATACTGTAAGTACAGTAGTGAATGCAGCTGTTTAACTGAGGAGGCACTTATGATAGTGCAGAGTGCATTGTCTGGATGAGTCCGTGGTATTCTTTTTACCTAAATTTAAATAAAAAAAGTAAGGTAGTATTGGGTGTGTAAATTTACCAGTACTCTGTTGTACTATCTATGTGTTGCAGGATGGCTGTGTGTAGTATGGTATGGTAATATGGTAATATGGTAATAATGGTGTTATTATCATAATGGTGTAAGATCACTAGTGGACTAGTAGGGGCTAAAAACCCCAGCCCCTCTGTGTCGTCTGCCCGATCATCTCTTTGCTCTCCCCTTCCCCCCCTGTCAGGCAGTGTGTGTCACTTTGCAGAGGGGGGCTAAGAAAAAACACACACCATCAGGCTCTCTGTCACTTTGTCCGCCTTTAAAACATTTGTACCTAAAAGGGTACAAGTTCAGGATATCCCCACAGTGCCTGATGGGGAGGGGGCAAATAGACACACACTCTGCTTTGTAGGGATGGGGGAGCAGGGAGTGTGCATCTTTTAGCTCCCCTCCCTGCTGTCAGGCAGTGTAATTCTTTGCCCCCCTCCTTGCAGTCATCTTGTCACTCTGGTTCCCATTAAGACCAGTGCACACACTGCTGCCTGCCCTGTACACTGCCAATTGAACTACTGGTATTTGAAAGGTATGCTTAGTGCCGGTTCACATTACTGTGCTCTGCGAGATCGCATGTGATTCACACCACACTGCAGATCACATGCAATGTCCGAGTTATGCGATTTCAGTAATACAGATAGTATTGCTGAATTTGCATGCATTCAGACCAAACACGCACAGGACCCTTTTTTTGGTCCACACCAGAATTGGATCGCATGGTTGTTCACACCTATGCGATCCGATTCATGTCTGAACTGTCAGTTCGCAGTGCGATATGTGAGCTGAAATGGGGGTGTCATTAACAATGTATTGACATGCCCGCAGAACGCATATGGCAGTGTGAATTGCTGTGCGAGTCAGGTATGATTCGGGAACCTGCAGTGGATTCGCAGGGTTCCCTCATACCGGTATTTGATTAAGGCTTGATTCACCCTTGTGCGATGCGGGAACCCTGCGAATCCACTGCGGGTTCTCGCATCGAACCTGACTTGCACAACAGTTCACACTGCCATATGCGATCTGCGGGGCGTGTCAATACAAAGTTAATGATCGCATGAGTGTGATCCAATTTTGGTGCGGACCACAAAAAGGGTCCTGTGCTAGTTTGGCCAGATTGTGATGCCATATCAGCCATACTATCAGTTTTGGCTGAAATCGCATCGCACTGACATCGCATGTGATTTAGACTGCAGTGCAGTCTAAATCACATGCAATATCGCAGAGGGCACAAGTGTGAAGCAGCACTGAGATAGATTTTTAACATTCTCACTTCATTAATGACAGATTCTCCAGATTATCCTTCATTGAAAGATTCTCCATTATTGCTAACAATTCCCTTTTACAGTATTTTCGTTTAATTTCCTATTTCTTGTAAGGGCTGTATTTCAGGGCTGGGACAAGGGTGTCATGTCAGGCAGTGTGTATACTGTACTACTGTATACTTTGCGCAACCTTCCTCCCCCCTCACCCCCCGCCGGAGACTTTTTTCCCACGCTGCCATTTAAACTGCATGTGTACCTGCTTGCTCGTGTTACGATCCAGTCAGAGCAAACTCTCGCAAGCCGTGCAGAGGGGTTACCATGGATACGACCTCACGGCCGCGAGAGTTAGTGAGAGAGAAAGTTTCCTCTGTATGTGCTGTGGTGGGGAATGGCTGCCGGAGCTCTGCAATGCTTACGATGAGTGTCCCGGGACTCGCAGGTCCCCCAGGCTGTCTCCGATCGCGTCCGCTCGCCATCCGATCGATATACACAGTATGTACCAATGCATTTTTTTTATACATCGGCGTATAGCACGCACACCCGATTTTCACCCGATTTTCAAGGTGAAAAAGTGCGTGTTATACGCCGATAAATACGGTAACTATTAAATGTATACATATTGCATATTTTGTAATAAATTTTGTAGTGTTCAGTATGAAAAACAAAATGTTTCAGGAATGGTGTTAAGTTTTTTCACAGCTCCACAAGCTACCCAAAAAGTATGATTGTAAAAAAATGACTAACTGGTATGTCTATTACAAATGAAAAATGCATATTAAAACAATAGTCAATACATGATTAAAGGTTAAATTCAGTTTTTGGATGCCGTAATAGGGGACACTCAGCTAGGGCTGGTTATGCTCTTAACCTCAACTCCTCGGCTCCTTATAAAAAAAAAATCTCCTATTTATTTAAAATGGATATAACCTCTATAATTGCTAAATAAAGTTCCTTTCCATTTTATTGTATAGTTGTTTGTCCTCTAGATTTTGGTATGCAATCAATTTTTTATTGTGACACTGTGAATCGTTATACTAATACATTAGCATTAACATTAAAAAAATCAGCAAGTGCATTGGAATAGCATGCTAACATATACTATAGATATTAGAAGCTATTTGTGCAGTTACATTGGTCAATATCCTTGAAATGTATTTTGTCAGTCTGGAAAGGAGTTTTCTGAAAAAAAATCAAGATTCCACTCTTTGCTATGATAGCATATTATTGATGGATAGACAGATACAGATATGTAGGTATGAGATTTTCAGCCTACCTCCATGCAGAAGCAAACACCTACCATTGCAGTAAGTAAGTAAGTATAGTAAATAGGCCTCTTCCTCGGTCCACTAGAGTTAATAAGCATTTAATCCTTGCATTACCTTGCATACCTGTCAGTTTGCCTTTTGTAAACTAATAAAAATAAACAATTTAAATATATGTTTTGGAAAACATTCTTTCTTTACAATGAATAAATAATGATATTTGAAGCGCTTCACAATGTGCATGAAAATGAATATATAAGAATAAATATAAATACTCAAATAAATCCAGCGGTGAGTAAAAATTCCTAAAAAATCCAGCAATCAAAATAGTGTAAAATTATAAAAAATTAGTGACACCAAATGTGTAAAAAAATTCACATAAAAAATCCACATAAACATAAATATATAGGGATGTATTCAGAAGGTTCAATTATACAGGTGTAGAATCCTGATTGGTATAGAGCTTTTTAACACTAGCAAAGCTGTTTAAAAACACTTGCTTAATTAAGGTGCTCATTGACCTTTATAGTAACAATGTGTTTTTTGCTTCTGTTCACAACCAATGTGAGAATCATAAACAGGTTTCATTAGACAGGCAGATAAGAGAAAAAAAAAACAATCATTGTGCAATAAAATTCAGGACTGAATCTGCTCCTGTCTAAGGCGGCTGACTGTTATAGTAAAACCTGCATATGCCTTATCATTATAAGGCACACGTGAGTGGATTGAAGTTTGCCAGTGTACCTTGGTATCCTAACTATTGCACAATGATTGTTTTTTTTTTCTCTTATTTGCCTATCTAATGAAACCTGTTTATGATTCTCACATTGGTTGTGAACAGAAGCAAAAAACACATTGTTACTATAAAGGTCAATGAGCACCTTAATTAAGCAAGTGTTTTTAAACAGCTTTGCTAGTGATCAAAAGCTCTATACCAATCAGGATTCTACACCTGTATAATTGAACCTTCTGAATACATCCCTATATATTTATTTTTATGTGGATTTTTTATGTGAATTTTTTTACACATTTGGTGTCACTAATTTTTTATAATTTTACACTATTTTGATTGCTGGATTTTTTAGGAATTTTTACTCACCGCTGGATTTATTTGAGTATTTATATTTATTCTTATATATTCATTTTCATGCACATTGTGAAGCTCTTCAAATATCATTATTTATTCTTTTTAAGTGACTCTGAAAACACTCTATTTTGATAGCAGCCTCACTTGGTTTTATGTGTAATTATCAGCTATTTAGCATCACAGCGCTTTGTGTTTTATATAAATTCTTTCTTTACAATGCACACATTGAGTGAGGATAAATTAATAAATAAACTGAAAAAGTATATGTTCCAATTAATTTCTTTAATACACTAAGGAAAGCAGTATTCTCGTCAAACAACTGGAACACTGCTGATGCTGTTCTTTTTGTATACACATTGCATTGACATAGGGCAGGAAATGCCAGCAGGAAAGTCTGGGAAAAAATAAAAAGTACATAGTCATAAAGTAAAAGTAAGCATTTCTGAAACAAACACAGCAAGATATGTGGATTGTGTTACTTTATGTGTGTTATATTGTGAGTAATCATTTACAGTCTTATCTAAATATCAGATACTGAATAAAAAAAAAAAAAAAAATATATATATATATATATATATATATATATATATATATATATATATATATATATATTTTTTTTTCTGCATATCATATATATACGCAGTGGTATATTTATCAAAGATTCGCTAAAGAATTTCACAGGGCAAATAATTACCAAAATGATTCCCATAAAGATTCCACATTATTTGCCCCCCAGTTTCTGTCAACATTTACTCTATTTATTATGCTTATCAATTAATCTTGCATAATCAAATCTTACCAAGTCGAGTGTTGAAAGCGCAGTAAACACAACTATTTCATTGAACCCTTTGTCAAATCTTTTGGGGAATCTTTAAAAAACTCCTGGTATTCAATCTCTACTTTTTTCACATCCAACTTTCTATTTTCCTTCTCACATGTTGCTTTGGACTGAGCAAGAAGATTGCGGTGTTGATGCTAATGTCTCTTTTTTAATTTCTTCTGATCTGCTCTGCTGCAAGTGATGTTTGATGGCTAGATTATGCTAGATGACAGAGAACATGACAAAATCAGTGACTTTGAAAGGAGATTATAACAGTTTATAACAGTTTTTCCCCTGTCACACATAGACAGCAAAACTTTTACTCTACTATTGCTCTACTACTATTACTCAGATATTGTGTTTCTCTGCAAGAGATGTAGTATTACAAAATGGTGCCATCTGCCAAACATACATATTATTTTGGGAGGTTAACATGCAGGTATAAGAAGAGAATAGAATAGTAGTTGTGAAAATATATATTCCAATGGATCAAAAATGCTAAATCGGAAGTCCAGTGGGGTCTAAAATGGACATAGTAGGCTTTGACCATCCATCTAAAATAAAGGAAACCTAACTTAGCAAATGAATGCAGGTAGGAACAATATTGAAAAGGGGCTGTATTTTTCCTTTGCCCTTTTCTCTTTTGATAGACCACAAATGTTGGAGGGGTATCAAGAAACTCTTTATCCAGGAATATAGTACAGCTTGAGAAAGCTTGAATAAATCCAGTTGTTTGGGATTTCAGGAGCAGAGAAGATATTCTAAATGTATAATTTAATAAGAAAATAGTTTAGTGTTGACTGACTGATGTCTACACCCTATTTCAGAATTTATTTCAGAAGGAAAGGGAGAAGGGGAGAGGGGGAGAAGGGGAGAGGGGGGAAAGGTGGGAGGGGGAAAGGGGGGAGGTGAACCAGGAGGGGATTGAGGTGTAGGGGGTGGGAAAAAGGAAAAGGTGAGGATGGGTGGGAGGTGAGGAAGGGGGGAGAGGGAAAGGGGGGGAGGGAGGAAGGGAGAAGGGAAGGGGGGAGGGAACCGTGAGAGGTGGTATATATATTTGATTTTTTATTGTCTGTATATATTATGTTTGTAATTGTGTATTTCAATTATTAAAATTTATATTTTTTTAGAATTTTGTAACTGTATATGATTATCGAGGACCATGATAGTCCCAAATCCCAACTTTTTGGGGGTGCACACGTGAACAGACAGCTGCAGCAACTGCCATCACGTTTCTATCCCTATACTCCTTTCATTATACAATTTCGGGATGATGGTACTTGTACTAATTTTCCTATTAAACTACAATTGAGGCCTTACCCCCTGTTCTATTTCAGAATTTGAATCAAAGGGGTTAATTTGAAAACATCTAGTAGGGGGGTCAAGCACATACACTAAGCTCTGGGAAAATTAGTGCAACTGCAAAGTGCACAGTAAATAGTTTCAATGGAAATTACAGCAGCTTTTTATGGACCCTCTAGAGGAAGGGTATGATGAACAAGTGTTAAAGCAATTATGGTATTTCAGTGGACATTCACTAACTGCCATTTTTTTCTAACTGTATCAATATTTCCCAATGATCATGTTTTACAATCCAACAACAAATGCATTATTGAATTAAATAAAATCACAACTTGCCATCAAACATAATGTTTATCTTATGTCTATTTTATTAAGAAAATGTAATGTGCCCCATCACCATTTTATCATAACCTGGATAGACATGGGCCAAACACACCCCTGTTTGGTTCACAGCAGAACTCCTGAACAGGGGAAAAGCTACATCTGTATAATTACATAGTAGTTAAGGTTGAATAAAGACAATAGTCCATCCAGTTCAATCTGTGTAGGTGTACGTGTGTCAGTGTCGATAATTATTTACCATATCCCTTAATGTTGTGTTTTTTAAGATGCACATCCAAGAGTCTTTTAAAAAATATCAATACTCCCCGCTGACACCACCAATTGTGCAACAGAGTTTCACATCCTTATCTGCCTGACAGTGAAAACCCCCCTATGCAGCTTAAGGTTAAACTGCTTCTCCTCCATTCTCATTGTGTGGCCCGTGTCCTCTTACACTCCCTGAGACTGAATAATTTTTTTTCCTACACTGGGATCACCATTGAGATATTTGTAAATCGCTATCATGTCCCCTCTCAAGCATCTCTTCTCCAGCGAGAATACATTTAGTGCTTGTAGTCATTCCTCGCAAAAGAGGTCCCCCAATCCCCTTATTCATTTTGTTGCCCTTCTTTGGACTCTCTCCAGCTCCAGCTCAACCCTATCGAAGGACTGGTGAACAGAACTGGACAGAATACTCCAGATGTGGCCTAATCAAAGTTTTATAAAGTGGCAGGATTATAGTTTTATCTCTGGAGTATACCCCGTTTTTTATGCATGCTAATATTCTGCAGGCTTTGGTAGCTGCAGCTTGACATTGCATTCTTTGCACAGTCTGCCTTCTATTAGGACCCCCAGATCTTTATTTATCCTAGATTCCCCCAGAGGTCCCCCCCCCAGTGAGGAGTTTGCATTTATGTTTTTAGCCCCATTTCTCAACATTAAACCTCATTTGCCATGTAGTTGCCCACTCCATTATTTTGTTCAGGTCTTTCTGTAAAACTTTTATATCCTTATGTGAAGTTATTGCCCTGTTTATTTTTGTGTCATCTGCAAAAACTGAGGTTGATCTATGTATCCTATCCTCTATATCATTTATGAATAAATTAAACAGAATTTGTCCCAACACAGAGCCTTGGGGTACCTCACTTACCACTCCAGACCAATCTGAGTACACGTCATTTATCACCACTCTTTGGACGTACCCCTGTAAACAGTTTTCTATCAAAGAACAAACCTTATGGTCCATGCCTGCAGACCTCAGCTTGTAGATTAAGTGTTTGCGGGGAACTGTATTGAATGCTTTTGAAAAATTCAGATACATTACATCCACAGGCCTCCCCCTGACTAGATGACAGCTCACTTCCTTATAGAATGTTAACAGATTGGTCTGGCAGGAACAATCCTTCATAAACCCATTCTGATTACTACTAATGGCACCTTTTTCTTCATGAATTCTTGGATATAGTCCCTTATACTCCCCTCCAATAATTTACCTACTATTGATGTTAGGCTGACTGGCCTGTAGTTTCCAGCAATATGCCTCTGCCCTTTTTTAAATATTGGTACCACATTGGCTTTTCTCCAATCAGCTGGTACAATTCCCGACAGTGTGCTGTCAGCAAAGATTAAGGATAGTGGCCTAGCTATAACCTGACTGAGTTCTTTGAGGACTCTTAGGTGTAAGCTGTCTGGTCCTGGTGATTTATTTGTGTTAAGCTTATCTAGTCTTTTCTTGACTCCGGCCTCTGTTAGCCACAAGAGTACATCCTGTGATGTGTTACTAACAATCCTGACATGATCAGTGTACCCCTCCTTTTCATGTGTAAAAATTGAAGAGAAGAAAGCATTTAGTACAGTTGCTTTTTCTGTGTCAGCTCTAACCATCCTCCCTTTATCGTCTTTTATGTGGGCAATGTGCTCTGATCTCGCTTTTTTACTGTTAATAGATCTAAAAAATTCCTTGGGATTTTTTTTACTCTCCTCTGCTATGTGTTTCTCCTAGTCTTTTTTAGCCACCCTGATTTTGTTCTTACACTTCTTATTGCATTCCTTGTAGTGTTGGAATGCTGACAATGACCCATTCCCTTAATATTTTTTAACCACTTCCCATCCAGGCCAATTCTGACATTTCTCTCCTACATGTAAAATTCATATTTTTTTTGCTAGAAAATTACATAGAACCCCAAACATTGTATGTGTTTTTTAGCAAAGACTCTAGACAATACAATGGCGGTCGTTGCAACTTTTTATCTCACACGGTAATTGCACAGCAAATTTTCGAACACTTTTTTTTTTTTAAAAAAGTTTCATGTTTTTAGAAAAAAAAAAACATTAAAGTTAGACCAATTTTTTTGCATAATGTGAAAGATGAATTTATGCTGAGAAAAAGGATACCTAACATGTCATGTTTCAAAATTGCACATGCTTGTGGAATGGCGCCAAACTTCGGTACGTAAAAATCCACAATTTTTTACTGGTTGCATGTTTTGAGTTACAGAGGGGGTCTAGGTCTATGATTATTGCTCTCGCTCTAACGTTTGCGGCGATACCTCACATGTGTGGTTTGAACAACGTTATCATATGTGGGCGGGACTTACATATGCTTTCGCTTCTGTGTGCGAGCACACGGGGACAGGGGTGCTTTAAATTTTTTTTTTATTGTTAACTTAATTTTTATTTTTTTAGTTTGACACTTTAAAAAAAGGAACATAAACATCCCTTGTAATAGGAATATGGCATGATCGGTCCTTTTTACAGTGAGATATGGGGTCAATATGACCCCACATCTCACCTCTAGGCTGGAAAGCCTGAAATAAAAAAAATCAATGATCTCGGCTTCCCAGCTGAGGTGCCACCATTCGTTTGAATGCAGAGGCCGGGCATGACGTCATAACATCGCGCCTGGCCTCCGAACGATCATAGAGACTCCAGCGACCATCTGGTCAATATTTGAATAATTGAAGTCTCCCATTATGATGACATTTCCCTGCTTTGCTGCCATATCTAACTGTGATATGAGGTCCAGCTCCTCCTCCTCCTTCAGGGTGGGGGGGCTGTAACATACCCCCACTAATTATTTCCCACTTACTTCCTCTCTTTGGAGTTCTACCCACACGGATTCCACCTCCCCCTTGTCCCAGACACAATGTCACTCCTCTCTATCACCCTTACATCATTTTTGACATATAGACAGAACCCTCCCCCTCTTCTACCTTCCCTGTCCTTCTGACAGCTCGTGTGAGCTGTCAAACCAAGTTTCTGTTATGCCCACAAATTATTCCTCATGTAACAGCAGCTCCAGTTCCTCCATTTTGTTAGCTAGGCTCCTGGCATTTGTGAATACGCCTCTCAGTGTTGTATGAGTACATATTTTAATTTGTCCATTTTTTCATCCCGGGATTAGATGTTACGGCTATATTATCACTACTGACTCCACTATTATCCTCTGTCCTTTGCTCACTGCCGACTATTACTTCCTCTGAACCCTCCCCTCAACACCTAGTTTAAAAGCCCCTCCAACTTTGTGGCCATCTTTCTTCCTAATAGAGCTGAAACCTATCCATTAGGGTGCATCACGTCCTTACTTAAAAGCCAGTCATCCACTGAGAAGTAAGCCCAGTTCTCCATGAACCCAAACCCCTCCTTCCTACACCAGTTCCTCAGCCACTTGTTTAGTTCCCTAAGCTCTTTCTGCCTCTCTGGTGTGGCTCGATGAACAGGTAGTATTTTTGATAAAACCACCTTGGAGTCCCTGAAATCATTTTTTAGGACTCTCCACCTCCCATTCTAATCTGAACGGTGAACCCCATTGAAGTCTATGGGAGCCAAACAGGAAAAATCAAAAGTACCCATTTGAAGGCTTATATGCAAGTAATTGGCCATAAAAGGGTATGAGTGTTTGGGTAATGCCCTAGGAGGCACTTTTTTGGTGAAGGGATAGGGGCAGTGCTGTTTCTTGGCCTAGGCCGACAAGGCCAAGGCCTAGGGCGCCACTTTGCGGGGGGGCAGCAATGAAGCCACCCAGCACATGAAAAAAATGCCCCCCCCCCACCTCCCAGCTCCCACTGCAAAACAGTTTTACCGTGGCCGGCGGCTTTTGTGTAGTCGCTACACTGTAGTGTCATTATGGGGCGCACTGTACCAGGGGTACAGGGACTGGCACCCCCCAAAAAGCAGCCAGTAGCTGTGCAGACCACCCGAAACTGGCAGAGGCAGAGTCGGAACCTAATACTCCACCTACCTTCCTCCACGGCATCCTTAAATCCGGCCCAGGCTCAGTGTCGACTCGATGGGAGAGAGGAGGACAAGGGGAACTCCCAGGCCAGCCACCCACTCAGCAAGCACCGGAGCCTCCTTTTAAATCAACTAGTGCACTAGTTCAAGGAGGAGTTTGAATGATGTGGTTGTTGGCTACTGTCTCTGCCCACCTCCTGTCAGTCAGACCTGTGTAGCTAGCACAGAGCTGAGGAGGATTTTAAGAGCACTACCTATGGCTCCAATCCATGCTGCATAGGTCTGTCCCCAGCAAACAAATGGCTCCAGCAATGTCCCTGGTGGTGTGGACCTGCTGCTTGCCAGACCTGTGTAGCAGGAAAACAAGGAGGAGTTTGAATGATGTAGTTGTCTTGTCAGCCTCTGTCACCACCTGTCAGACCTGTGTAGCACAGAGCCAAGGTGTTTCAGATCACTTCTCTTGGCTTCCCAGGCAACAGGGAAGGATAAAAGCTGCAACTAAATGCCACATGGGTCTGATAGGTGGCAGGTGGGGACAGAAGCTATCTCTTTGAGCATAGAAAGCACCATGTCTCTTCCTTCTGCGCTCAGCAAGAGCAGTTGCGTTTTATTTCAAGTGCTTTCTATCTTTGAAAAAGGTCATAGGTGTGTGGCGCTACCTACTAGGCAAATAATTAAATAGCAATAGGATCAACCAAATATAAAGTGCTCAATATGCATAATAATAATGTACAGGTACTGCAATAAAGTGCTCTGTGCTACAAATTTAATAAACAGTCCACATTTAGTGAAAATTCATATGCTCCAAAGTGCTCCATGCTATATTCAATACATAACTTATATACAATAATAAGCTGTGTAAGTGCTCAGTGCTTCTGTATTCATTATTCCAGTGCTCCAGGTGTCACACTCTATGCTCCCCTCCTATGTGTCCTCACTAGAGATGGGCTCGGGTGTGTTCGTAACCCCACATGCCCGATCCCACCAGGAAGCTGACACTGCACAGCACTTATCACAGGCAGTGAGACATTTCCTGATCTCTACAGCTGCAGATCGGGAAATGTCTCACTTCCTGTGATTAGCGCTGTGTAGTGTCGGCTTTCTGGCGGTATCGGGCATGTGGGGTTTCAAACATGCCTGAGCCCATCTCTAGTCCTCACTCACTGGAGCAATTAAATATCTGTGCCTTGTGAAAGATAGGAGATTGTGTCAGCCTCATTTTTACTACTCCACACCATGTACATGTTGAAAGAGTAAGGACCAGGCATGGGCATCCATAGTGTAAATCTATTTTATTCTATTAAAAATACATTAGAAGTAGCTACTCACATATAAAACTGATGAAGACACGCGACAAGCCCTGTGTCGAATACGGGGAGGGGCCAGGAAAAGCCTGCAGAGACGCTGCTTTCTCGGTGAGGAGATTTGTGGCATAAACAACACACCAATCGGATAGGGGTTTATCGTTCTTTTCATGTTATGCATAGAGTGGTGCACTGGTAGAACGTCTAAAATCTGAGTACGATTTATAAATTATTTAAAATATATTGAAATTTAAACGGTATTACACTATTGGAGCTTTTCTTTGCCTATATATATATATATATATATATATATATATCGAGGACATCAACAGTGGAGGGATTGGCGTTCCACAGAGTCCATTAACCCTGAACACGGTGTTGGTTCTACTGCATATTTTTTTAATTCAATATTTTTTTTATTGATTTTCAGGTTTTTAACAGGGTGTATAACAAAGCAAACAAGGAAAAAAAAGGCACATAGAATAGAATAAAGTATTATTGATTATTGAATCTGTTTGTTCAAATTAACCATTTTGTATCGAACATTTTACAATGCATTGCATTTATTGCTATGAGGCGCTTAAAGGTGTAGTTTTTATTAACCTCTTGTACCACATCCGAGAGGTTGGTAGAGGTAGTGTCTTTCCAATGGCGGAGTAGTAAGTTCCTAGTTTCTAGGAGAATGTGGGTAACCACTGATCTAAAGTGTGATGGAAATTTCTCTATCCCCAAATGTAGGATTTCCAGTGCTGGGTTGGGAGGTGTGAGGATACCAGTGAGTGAGGAAATAAGTTGGAATACTTGAATCCATAGACTTTTTATGCTCGGGCAGTGCCAAAACATATGTAGTAAGTGTCCTGCATTGCCGCAGTTTCTCCAGCAGAGGGATGAGCGGTCTGGGAAGAATTTAGCTAGTCTGTAAGGTGTGTCGTGGCATCTATTAGTAATTTTGGTTGTTCAGTCCCAGTGTTTGGTGCAGTGGGATGCTTTATGGATTTCCGTAAAAGCAGATTGCCATTGTGCGACCGTGTGTGATGCCTAACTCTGTTTCCCATTTGTGGATTGAAGTGGTCTTTCTAAGAGCCAATTTGTCTTGTAATAGATTGTAGAAGAGAGAAATCCCTTTGATATTATTGTGGGTAGTGGAATAGAATTCCCAAGCTTTAGCAGGTATCTTTGTCTTTGTGATAGGATTTGTTTTCAGAAAATGTGATATGCGTACACGGGTAAATAGAGGTTTTTTTGGCAGGTTATAGTCATGGAGAATTTGTTCCTCCGCTTTAGGCTATTGTTCCGTAAACAGATCTGAAATCTGTGTAATACCTTGTTGTGAAAGTGGTTTGGTTGATATCATGGGAATTTTGGCTTCCAAGATGTCAAATGGATGCTGGACATCTATGTCCACTTTCTCAGTGTGTTGCAAGGATAAAAGATATCTCCAAGCTTGAATAGATACCCTAATTGGTGGTGAGAGTTGTTTTATATTCCAATGTGTCCAGTTGTCCCCCATGAGAAAGGTTTTCAGTGACTTTGTTGGGATTTGCTTTTCTTCTATAACTGCCCATACTGGTCTATTAGGACCCTGGAACCAGTGTTTAAGTTGGTCCAATCTGACTGCCCATAAATAGTCTTGTAAGTCCGTTAGGCCCGCCCCACCTACTCGTTTATGTGGAGTCAGGTTATGTTTGGGACATCTGGCTTTCTTGCCATTCCACAAGAATTTCCACATAAGATTGGACATTTTCCTAATGTAATGTTGGGGTATGGGAATTGGTAATGTTCTAAATATGTAAATGATTTGTGGCAGGAGTAGCATTTTGAAGGCTGCTAATTTCCCCATCCATGAAAGTTCCTTTTTGGAGATTTCTTTTAATTAAGCTTCCAGTTTGGTCAGCAGCGGTTTGATATTGACATCCGCCAATGTGGTTGTGGAAGTTGTTAACGTGACCCCTAGGTACTTTATGCCTTTGGAATATGTAAGTATGTAAGTAAGTATGGAGTATGGAAATGCTTTCCGCAAAGTGTGTTGAGTATGTTCAGGAACACCAAGGCTTAGAATTAATGATTTGGAAAAGTTCACTTTATAATATGATATGTCCCCAAAATCTGTGAGGATTTGGGGTACTTGTTCAAGGGATGTACGTGAGTTAGTTAACAGCAAGATTACATCGTCCGCAAACAGGTTTATAATGTGTTTGTCGGGACCAAATTGGAAGTCCTTGATGGAGGGGTGGAATCTAATGGCCTCTGCCAAAGGTTCTATCATTAGATTGAAGATAGTAGGTGACAAGGGACACCCTTAACGCGTCCCATTACGAATGTTGAAGGGTAGGGATAAAAACCCTGATGAGTATACCTGAGCTGAGGGAAATTAATATAATGCCAGGATAGCCTTCAGTATAGGGATCCAAACTTAGACATCACCATTTTCATGTATTCCCAGTGTACCCTGTCGAACACCTTCTCCATGTCTATAGACAATAGCAGAGAAGGCATTCGACTACGCACAGCATGGTAAATAACATTAACAATTCTCCTAGTTGCATCGGAGGTTTGTCTCCCCTTCAGTATACAAGTATAGGCGCAGAGAACTGGAAATGACAATAAGAACAACAAAAAAAAGGGGGGGGGAACTGAAATCCTCCCTGTCTTACAATAAATTAAATAGATAGTATCCACATGTATACATCCATAGGGAGAAAATGTGTCACATGTGGAGCATAATCTCACAGTCATATGCAGATAAAAATGTTCAAAGATCCAAGGGATAGTGAGTCCACAAACAGGGCTGCCTTCATCAAGAAACGAAACCACATTCCAAATCCTAAGGAGAAACAGAAGAGAGAGGCGCCTCTGGGTGTAGACTAAAAACAGTTTTTATTCATAAAAAGGTGGTGATGGTCAAACTCACATGTTAGAGGTCATCAGAAAGGCATGAAAATGTGAGCAGATACTGGAGAAAAAATCATCCATCAATAAGTCAGATCGGTCAAACAGCTCCTGGCTGGAGGCTCTGCCTGTGTGTGAGGAGAGGTACCGCTGAGATGTATGGCCGGCCGCAATGGTGACAGATCACAATACGAGGCAGAGAGCATGGAGGAGGAAAAACATCCGGCGAGGAGTGATGACGTCACAGATCGAGCGACGTGTTGCAGGGCGTACAGGCTGCGGTGACAAGACAGCCGCGCCCCTTCATTAGCCTGATGAAGGGGCGCGGCTGTCTTGTCACCGCAGCCCGTACGCCCTGCAACGCGTCGCTCGATCTGTGACGTCATCACTCCTGGCCGGATGTTTTTCCTCCTCCATGCTCTCTGCCTCGTATTGTGATCTGTCACTGCTGCGGCCGGCCATACATCTCAGCAGTACCTTTCCTCACACACAGGCAGAGCCTCCAGCCAGGAGCTGTTTGACCGATCTGACTTCCTGATGGATGATGTTTTCTCCAGTACCTGCTCACATTTTCATGCCTTTCTGATGACCTCTAACATGTGAGTTTGACCATCACCACCTTTTTATGAATAAAAACTGTTTTGAGTCTACACCCAGAGGCGCCTCTCTCTTCTGTTGTCTCCCCTTCACAAAGGGGAGTTTAGCATAGACTTTAATTTCAGAATTCAAGAGGGATATTGGTTTGAAATTGGCTGGTGTGTTGAGATCTTTACCCGGTTTGGGCAGAGTTACTATATAAGCTCTCAGCATCTCTTGTGGGAAATTTAATGATTCCGCCGCTTGTGTAAATACTAATCCTAAATAAGATGCTAGTATATTTTTGAAGGATTTAAGATATTCATTAGAAAATCCATCAGGGCCTGGTGATTTCCCATTGGGCAGTGTATCAATGGTTTTTGCTATTTCTGTGGTTGTGAAGGGTGCGTTGAGATTTGTTAAGTCAGTGATTGAGAGGGAACAAAGTTTTATTCTTTGTAGAAAATGTTCTTCTCCGTGGATAGTTGTGGTGTAGAGTCATCTGCGTGTAGATTATATAAAACACCGTAATAGTTTGCAAATTGGTTTGCTCTGTTTTGTGGGTTAGTTATTTTGAAGTTTTGAGTAGGGTGAATTAAGTGTGCTATTCTAGCTTTGGTGCGAGCTGCTTTTAACCGTCCAGCCAGGTATTTGCCAGCTCTATTTGCGTTAGCATATTGATTCATTTTCAAATGTCTAAGGTGTAGGTAAAATTTTTGGGAGAGATGTTCTCTAAGGTTTTCCCTGAGTTTGGAAAGAGTGTTAGTCAGCATTGTTGTGGGAGAGCATTTGTTTTGAGATTCTACAGTGCGTATTTCAGAGACGAATGTATTTAGTGTGGTAATGTAGCGTTTTGTTTCCCTGGCCCCTAATTGTATAAATATGCCCCTCATGACAGCTTTATGTGCGTTCCATAGAATGTGTTGGTCAGAAACCGATGTCTCATTAGAGATAAAGAAGTTTTTGAGATGCTGAGAGTTAATTAAGTGAGTTTTGGGTTCTTGTAGAAGTCTATTGTTACAGCGCCAGATAGGGGAGGAAGGGGAAACACCTGTCTCCACAGATTAGAAGATTGATGTTTCATGGAGACTGCTTTTTTGAGTACCCTCTCCACAAAGCGTAGTTGATGAGAGTTTGGGGCGTATAGTGATACCAATGTATACGGTTTAGAGTTTAGGTCTCCCGTTATGATAATATATCTGCCGCCATAGTCTATTAGGGCTTCTTTAAGTGTGAATGAGAGGGTGTTTTTAATGGCGAGGAGTTCACCTCCTTTTTCATGGTGTGTGAGCCAGGAACACGTGTGGGATCACTTTGTGTGTGCAAGGCCGGGTCTTAGAGAGTTGAAAGTGAGTCTCCTGCACACAGAGCATGTGACTGCAGGCTTCTTGCCACATAAACGCTTGACGGGGTGGTAAAGGCCCCTGGCGTTAATTGAGAGACACTTGATTGTCCTAGCGTGTTCGGGGTTGTATGTTGTAATGCATTGTGGTGGGGGTACTCACTGTGGTCACATGGCTTCCTGAAGTCTGCCACTTCATATTTGAACAGGAAGGATGGATTTGATTGACCTCTTTCGATAATCAATGTTCTTGTCGGATGTAGCTGCGTGTATCAAGCAAATAAGGAAAAGAACAAAAAACATAAAGAGTTAACATAAGAACTGGATCTTACAACTGATCCTTGGGCAGATGTAACTGCTGCTGTACTGGGGTTAAAGAAGAGAAGAAAACTCTTAGCTCCTAAGCCGGAGAATCTGTGTTGCTGAGTATGGTTACTTGTGAGCTTCACCATTTTTTTCTTAGTGGAACACTTGTGGGAAACTATTTTCCACTCATTTTGGATTGGCGATGGCCTTGGTGGGGATGCAGGGTGAGAGGGCTGGTCTGGGAGTTCGCCCCATTGTCGTAGTGCGGCAATCCCTTCATAAAGCATTGTGACTGAAGTTGTGAGCCCATTGTGTGTAATGGATAAGGTGGCGGGGTATTTCCACTTGTGTAGGATTTTATGATTTCTTAGAGCTTTTGTGATTGTTGCCAGGTTGCGACGGCGTTGTAGCGTGTGCCTGGAGAGGTCAGGGAGCAGCCTGATATTGGCGTATTGTGGTGGCATGTTGTCTGGTTTTCTGGACACTTGTATGATCTGATCTTTGATGTGGTAATAATGTACTCTTGCAAGACATCCCTCGAGGTCTCTGCTGGGAGAAATGAGGGTTTGGGAATCCTGTGGATTCTGTCCACTATCAGGCCTTGCGCAGATAAGGATGGAACTAGCTTGGAGAACAGGGTTTGGGCATATTGGAGAAGGAGATTTGGTGTAATTGACTCAGGAATGCCTCTGATTTTAATATTGTTCCTTCTGGACCTGTCCTCCAAATCTGCAATATTATCTCTCATCCATGCTAAATCTCCCTGTGCGGTATGTGCCTCCACCATTACATTATAGGATGAAGTGTATTCCTCCATTTAGTTTTCAACGTGGTTAACTCTGAGGCTTAGGGCTTGAATCTCCCTTGTACACTTGTTGATGCCTGCTACCATATCAGATTGTAAGGATGAGCGCAGGGATAGCAACATTTCCTTTAACACAGTATCTAATATAGGGCTATTAGAAGTAGGGAAATCAGCTATGGGATCTCCCTCTATCGCTCCCTCCACTTGTCCCCTCAGGTTTGTGCTGATGCTGGGCAGCCCGCATACCTCCATGTCTGCCGCAGGCTGCGGCCTAGCTGGAGAGTCCCTCCTGGGCCTCGATTTTGCTGGGCTCCTTGTTGAGGGGCTGGATGTTTTCCAGAAGACGAATCGCTATGCAGTCTATCGCAGTTTGGGGCTGCGGATGGCAGTCCTGTGCCCCGTTGTGTGCCGCGGCCTTGCCTGTGTGATGAGAGTCCCGGGCACCACCGCCATTTTGGTGCGGGCCGTGCGCGGACGTCTTGAAGAAATCTGGCAGTTTCGATGGCTGCTGTGGATTCTTCGTGCGCCGTGTCATCCCCGAAGTGCTTAGCAGTCCAGCGATGATTTTCTGGGCTCTGGATGGTGTCAGTGAGCCTGGATATCGCTCCAGCTGGCTGTAGAGCTCCTGAGCTACACGTCCATTATGGAGCTCGGTAGCCACGCCCCCCCTACTGCATATTTTTGACCAAACTTAGGTGTGCAGTCAAAATTTCTGAGGTGAGCACAGACACACAGGGGAGAGCATGTGTGTGGAATCACTGAAAGTCACTGAAAATTTCCAACTGTGAAGTAAAGTCACATATCACTGCAGATTCTGTTTTGGAGCAGTGGATATATATTATACCTATATGGACTTTATTTACACCTATGATATTAGCACTAATCATATCCAATTATATGATAACACATGGTGTAGCGCTAGAACAAGATATTGGCATATAAATCATGTGCAAAATATATCATACAATGCAATAATTAAACCACTTAATTAAACTGCCAAGTGCAAAAGTGCAAAAAGTCACTGAGCGACCAAATGAAAATGCAAATAATTAGATGGCGAACAAAGTTCATATAATGGGGAAAATGCAAATAATTAGATGGCGAACAAAGTTCATATAATGGTGTAAATGCAAATAATTAGATGGTGAATAAAGTTCATATAATGGTGTATTAATGCCACTAGGGTGTCCGTTTATGAAGCAGTGAAATCTGCTTCATTCTACGGCATTCACAGAGGAGATTTTTCTCCTCTGTGTGCCAGTTTATGAAGCAGAGTAGATCGTTTCTCCTTCGGAGGAGTGAAGCGATCTACAAACGCTTAAAACAGTGGAGAACGGCCCCTGATACTAAAATCTTGTGAGACTTTACGAGGTTACAGCAACAGAAATTCACAGAAACACCGAGATGTCAGTTTATTAAGCAGTGATAAATTATCACCGCTCAGTACACTGACAGATGGGTGGTTAATGTTAATAAAACAACGAGTCCCCCTACATTATATATACATGTATATACACACACATTATATATATTATATATATATATATATATATATATATATATATATATATATATATATATATATATATATATATATATATATATATATATATATATATATATATATGACAGGGGGACATGGTTATAGTGACCAATAGTAATTGGCAATATGCGTCCCAAGCCTCAATCAAATACAAGGCAAAAGGAATAATGTTAGTAAGAATCACTGGCAAATCAAAGGATTAACCATTAGAACTAAAAAAGAGGAGGACGTCTCACATGGAGATACCATACATTGGTAGACATTATATGTACACAAAAAGATACAGAAAATCATAGATGCATACAAAAGGGATATAAAATGCCGCTAAGCTTGATTAATAAAAGCATTTATATCCCAATCAATGTTCATACGGACTTGAGCTCATGTCTGGAGACACCTCGTAGACATGAATCACCCCTCCAATGGGGGATGAATTTGTCAATGATTTGGAACTGGGTTCCAGCTGGGGTTTTTTTATGATATTTTAGATAATGACGGGGGACGCTGTGATTGGGACGACCCTTCTTGATGCTGGCCAAATGCTCATCGACCCTCACTGAGAAGGTCCTAAAGGTGCGTTCCACGTATTGCTTTTTACATGGGCAGGTCAACAAATATATTATAAATCGGGTGGCACAGGTCGTAAAAAGTGTTTCATATGGTAGGTACGTTGAGTGGTAGTGGTTGTAAATGTACCTGTTTTGCGTCTCCCACAGGTGTTATGCAAACATACATTACACCTGTGGCAGGGATGATACCCTTTACAATGTTGGAAAAGGGGAATAGTTTTTGGGGGGATCAATGAAATTTGGAGCAATCTGTCTTTGTATGGACGATGCACCTTTATCAATCACCCCAGCACATTGTGGGAGGATTGATCCCAAATATCTATCATTCTGAAGGACCTTCCAATGTCTATTGAAAATTTCTTTTATTTGCCTGTGTTGGATAGAAAAAGTGGTAAAAAAGACCACCTTTTTTAGATCTAATTGCTAATTCCTTGATTTGACAGTGATTCTTACTAACATTACTCCTTTTTGCCTTGTATTCGAGGCTTGGAATGCATATTGCCAATTACTATTGGTCACTATAACTTTTTCACTCAGAATGAGGCTTTTGAGGCCATACTGAGGCTTGGCGCGCACATTCGCTATAGACGCATCATACTTCATGGCAGGTAACCATAGCGAGGCTCGGACGTCACACGTAGAGTAACATGATCAGCATTGCTGCACTGAGCGGCCCTCAGAATGAGGCGTGCAGCTCACGCCGGGGGCCATGCTTCCGGATCTGGGCACCATGGGCGGGGCCACGCTGTTCTTTGAGGTCTCATTGTAATTATGTTTTATTATAAAAGCTAGCAATGTGACGGAAGCTGGCTAATACCCCAGTTGAAGTCCAGTGGGATGAAACGTGTCAGATTGCTAGTCCCGCTCCCCACATTACTTTTAAATCTGTGATCACTAATTTTTTGTACACATCTCATTCGATGTTTGTACTTTTGAAAAAATTTTACTCATTTGACCTACACTATATGGAGCCTTTTTTCTTTCCATGATCCTTATACTGCTCATTGGAGGTATTTGCTGATCCTTACATTGGACGATTTCTACCATCCACATTTTGGATGATTTTCACCAGAGCTTCAGCTTCAACTTCTGGTGTAAGAGGACCAGTGTTCCATCTCGGAGTCTTTAATTATTGCATTGTATGATATATTTTGCTCATGATTTACAGGTATATGCCAATATATTGTTCTAGCGCTACACCATGTGTTATCATCTATTTTAATTTGTCAAATTTTGTGTTATCTGCTTAGATTTATGTTTCAGGTTAGCACAGTAATCTCACCCCACTCACACTTACATATCCAATTATTTATTTATGATTTATATAACACTGCATAGGTGTCTTCTAATAGCACTTATATTGTAGATTGTGTATTACGGTTGAGTGCACAGCACAATGTATAACATTGTTTGATGTGTATTATTTTTTCAATACTTGCAATATATTCAATCATTTATAAATGTGTGCAGAGACACTTGTCTGGTTTAGCATTTGCACTTTTGACAATATATAGTTTGCCATAGAGAGAACTATATATATAATACAGACAGTATATTCACAGTCACTATATATATATATATATATAAAGAAAATCCAAGAGGTTGCTGCACTTAAACATTTCCGTTCCATTTTCCCAAGATTCTGGTCCCATTCCTATGTGAATCAGTATTGGGTACTTAGTACCCCTACCCAGTGGTGTATTTAGGTTTTGTGCTGCCCTAGGCCTAACTAAACTCATGCACCCCCTAATTTAAATATGACCCACCCCCTCCTATCAAGACCACACCCCTTCCTGTTTAAGACCCACCCTATCATATGTAAACCACACCCCTTCCTATTTAGGCTTCACCTTGATGGCCCTATATAAGTACCTGAAAAAAATAAATGAATAATACATTAGTGCAGTGACAGTGCATATTTTTAGCATTTATCACTATATTAGTGCCACTGGTCCCCAAAAAATTGGCACTTAGTGTCCGATTTGCCTACTGCAATGGCGCAGTCCCGACATGTACATGTTGAAAGAATAAAGACTGGGCATCCATAGTGTAAATCCATAGGGTAGGAAGCGCCTGTAGCTTGGGAACAAGCAGTTTTATATGTGAATAAAATAAACCTGTGCCGCACTGTGTATACCTTTGTGCAAATATTAATATCCATTGTGCCAATACATAAAGTGCAAATGGCAGATAATATATATATATATAAATATATATATATATATATATATATATATATATATTCAATCACAGAGGAGAACCGCACCCAGCTTGCGACTCAGTGATAGCAATCAGGTCTTCCCACCGACCTTATATATAAAGAAAAGTCCAAGAGGTTGCTGCACTTAAAAATTTCCGTTACTTTATTTCACATAGTCTTGAAGGAAAATTATAAAGCAAGCATAATCATACCAGACAAGCAATGGCAACAAATGCCTACATAATTCAGATATGAATGGATTACGTTTCTGGCTAGTATGCTTATGCCCTTCCTAAGATCCGTCACTGTGACGGACCCGTGTGCTGTGATGGATCTTAGGAAGGCAAAACTTTGCCCAATCAGGGTGCAGAATGCACTTTGCAGCGCTCAGTGCATTGCAGGGTGTTAGGTGGGGCGAACACCCTGTAAGGACCCTGCAAATTTGGGTGTTCGGTGAGTGACCGAACAAGAAAATGTTTGGCCCAAACTCATGCTCAGGCCGAACCATTCGGCCATCCCTAAACCTGGATTATATGTAGAATTGTGGAGCTTGGATTTGGGTAAAAGGGACAGTTTCAAGTCAAATAGAACCAGACTACAAATGTGTATTGCTTCTAAATAATTTTAAGACAGCTGTCTTAAGAAAATGTACACCCAGAGTTATTATCAGGATACATTAGAGTCTGTTGAGTGGTCTGCTAGGGGTTTTTATGACATTAGTAATTTTATGACAGTCTTTTGAGGGTGTGCAGTTCCTGATTCCTGTCTAGTTTTGTTTATTCACCTTAATTTGCTTGAACTGGCTGTGTTCTAGTGTGAGGGTGTTCAATCTTGTCTGTGGCTTTTTAAAGCGGAGTTCCACACAAAAATGTCACATTTGGCACCTTTCAGGGGGAACGGGGAGCAGATACCTGTCTAATACAGGTATTTTGCTCCCACTTGCAGGCATAGATACCTGAGCGACCCTTGGGTATCTATGCCACTTCCCATCCCCCCTGCTGTATTCTGAGATACACACGGGTCCCAGAACCAGCAGGGACCAGTGGGATAGTGCTGCGCGAGTCACGCATGCACAGTAGGGAACCAGGAAGTGAAGCCATAAAGGCTTCACTTCCTGATTCCCGTACCAAGGATGGCAGTGGCAGCACCCAACAGCCGAGGGGTAGATCGGCTTTGGGTGCTAACATCGCAAGCACCCTGGACAGGTAAGTGTCCATATTTTATAAGTCAGCAGCTGCAGTATTTGTAGCTGCTGACTTAAAAAAAAAAAAAAAACGGCGTAACTCCGCTTTAAAGTTATCCCTTGCAGTAGCAAAAATGTGATAATTAAATGTTTTGCTGCAAACTTTCAAAACAATGAGACTGACATGGTGTGAAACCCAACTTACACCTTTTCCCCACCCAGTTGGGAGTTATCAAACCTCATGATCGTCTCAGAAAATGCCTGTGGAGAGTGCCTCACTCCCCCACCCCTTCTTGGTCAGCCTTAAATGTTGCCTCTGGTTGTTTAATATACTGAAAACGTTGGTGATCTTCATTCCAGCTTACATAAACTTATAATACCACAGCATGAACGCCCAGATTTTCTTGCCCTAACAAAGTCTAGACTCACTACATGGGAAGGTAATACCTTTCAATTTCAGATCCTCTGTTTTCTCTCCTTTCCATATCATACAGGTCTGCATATCGTCCTTGTATCAAAAGGTAACATTATCATTTTTAGTCCTAGGGAAACATTGAATACAAGCGATCGATTCCCTCACCATTCCCAGCAGATCTTCTTTAACACCCTTCTGATTATGTTATAGGCCTTGCATCACTTTGGCTCAGAGACAACAAGCCCAATGGTATTTGGTCCTTGGGTGGAATTGCAGTCACCCCGATGTATAGCATATCACAACAAGGGATAATCCAATGGTTAGGTCTGAAACTAGATTTGTGTCAAACTTTGGCTGCTCAGGCATTTGAACGAACATTGTTTTTCCTGTTAGTGTCTGAACACTAGATATATTTTATGTTTGCATAAATCACTGTTCATAACTGAAAAAACTGCTTTGCTGCATCTAGAGGATTTCAATAAAATAATTATAATTCCAGTTCCAAACTATTAGCATAACAGTAGTTGTCTACAACACGAATCATTGTCAAGTTTTAAGATGTATGTAATTTTTGGTTAAAAAGTGTTTTAAAATGTTCTTCTGAGTACCAATAGAAACAGGAAAATATTATAGTGATTATAGAAAACTAAAAATATATCTAAACGTAACTGATAAAATCTCATATAATAAACATATTATTGTCCTTTCTAAAGTCATTTTGAACCTTTTTAAATCATGTTGTTTTCAGTAAAGTAATATCTGGTGATTCTGCTATGAAGGTCCTTGTTCAAAAACCCTCCTGCTATGGGGTGACAATGAGCTGTCCTGTGTCTCAGTTTCTTTTGTGGCTATGCCAAGAACATTACATAGGTATGGTCTGCTGTTGCCCCCACCAGGAAGGTGGTGCAAATCAAGATGTGTAGCCACCACTGGAGCTAGTGTATGTA